>BTPG01000006.1:121999121-122606102 GCA_036245525.1 Semisulcospira habei
TGTGTGTGTGTGTGTGTGTGTGTGTGTGTGTGTGTGTGTGTGTGTGTGTGTGTGTGTGTGTGTTTCTTTACCTTTTGTTTTCCTGCAACTTTTGTAGTTTTATTTTTTCACATTTGTCCCTCATGTCGTATCCAGGACCAGTGTTTATTTGTTTATTCTTAACCCTTTTGCTGCCGGTAGTGCTTTTGCCGAGGTGACTCCTGCAGCAATGAACTCGACAAAAAGCGCTATCGACAACCCAAGGGTTAAGTTGTACCACTATACATGTGCAATATATAACACTGACTGTTTCAGCAATGCCCTGGAGGCGAAGTGTGCGTTGCGGACCCTTTCCCTCGCTGCGGTAAGACTTTATTTCTCATATACACTTTACCTGTTCAGTGCCGAAAAAATGTGATCACCACCTAACTGCAAGAGGTATAGATCCTCATGAGCCCCCGCAGTCGCGGGTGCTCATGAAGATCTATGCCTCTTGCTGACACACTTTAAATCCATGTTCCTGGCACAGAGTTTTTGGTGCTGAATTAGCGAAGATTGCAGTGCTGGCACTGAACCGGGTAATGTGGTAATATATATCTGCAGCATAATCGTATTAATTTCTTAATTTAAATGTGTTGAACGAATATTTAAAGTGTATTTCAATTGCGGTACAGTCGCTATGTTGCTTTTTACAAAAAAATTGACTCGCTGACACTAAGGCAGTCATTTAGTCCCGCAATAAAATGTAATGCATTTTTCTTATTAAATTCGGACCAGGCGGGTGACTGCCAAGGGTGATAAATGCAGAGAAAACCCCGACAAAGAAAGAAACACGCTTAGAAAAGACAGTTACATCACACAATGAATATTATTATTGCGGGTTAAAATCCCTTTTTCAAAATATACATGCAAACAAGTACACAATTTGCAACTTATTTTTTCGTGATGGGAAGATGCAACTCACGTTGCCGTCACGAAAAGGTAAGTTGCAAATACTGTACTTGTTTGTATGTCTATTTTGAAAGAGGGTTAATAAAATAAGAAAATAAGGAGAGAACAACCCAACGAAAACAATAAAAACGCTTCTTAAAGACAGTTAGTTCACAATTTATTAATATTTCGGGTTAAAACCCGAAATATTAATAAATTGTCTTGTAACTGTCTTTTCGGAGCGTGTTTCTTTCTTCGTTGGGTCCCACCCTCCCCCACTTATGTTATTATCAATTTAGATTTTCCTGGGTTTTTTTTTTTTTTGCAGTGTGTAAAAGGGGACGGGTCTACTGTTATGCGCCCCCTTGCGAGTTTTCCAGATGTGACAACCATCCGTTCGCGACGTGCAGGTATGCAACTTTCACAAGGTTTTTCAGACATTGGCATAGACAATGCTTAGTACAGTTGGAGGGGAAGAAGGGAGATCCCCGGGACAAGCCTCCGGTAGAATGTCAACCACAGGCACATGAAAATTAAAAAGGGGGCCCCTGGAAGAGCAAGGTCTTCGGGCCAATGCGCAAAGACAATCTCGGGCCGACGTCGGCCCCGATGGCCTTTCGTACATTGAGTTGCTTCTGGGCGTCTTCTCTCCCCCCCCCCCCCCCCAATAAAAAAATGGAAACACACACAAAAGCAAGGTCTCCCCCCCCCCCACCCCCCTCCGAAAACAAAAAGTAAAAAAGAAAAAAGAGACTTGGAAACACGCACACCTCCTCCGGCAGGCAACTGATCCGCCACTGCCCCCACCCCTTTTTTGTGCATCCCCCACTCATCCCCCTATTGATCCGGGCCTAAACACCAATAACTTACTAACAACAAAAACGTGCTGACTTGCGCTCTGCACCATTTGTTTTACAGAGACAGCTATTGCGGAGGATGCTTTGCAGACTGGATAGAGAATGGACGAATCGTGAAAGACTGTGTCGCCTTCCCTCCAGTTGTGGGTCGTTATGGCGATGGGGACTCTTAACTCATTCTACCCCAAGGCCGAAATCTCCAAATCTTGTCGTTGTCCTCTGAAGACTGCATTGCAATGCAGGACACAGATCGACCATGGTAGTTCAAGGGTGATGCCAGAATAGCTTGGCGCCCATAGGCGCCAAGCTATTCTGGCATCACCCTTGAACTATCACTGATGGTCGATCCTTATCTTGCTGTAGTTTGTCTGGGGTAGAATGAGTTAAGTTAATTGCTCTGCTTTGATTAAAGAAGTCCATCTGTCTGTCTGAAGTGAATTTGTCTGTGTAAAGTGAGTGTGTCTGTGTGTAAAGTGAGTCTGTCTGTGTAAAGTGAGACTGTCTGCCTGTCTGTCTGTAAAATGAGTTTGTCTGTATGTGTTAAGCGAGTCAGTCTGTGTAAAGTGAGTCTGTCTGTCTGTCTGTCAGTCTGTAAAGTGATTTTGTCTGTGTAAAATGAGTCTGTACGTAAAGTCTGTATGTAAAGTTAATCTCTCTGGCTGGCTGTCTATAAGTGAGTCTGTCTGTCTGTCTGTCCATGAGTCTGTCTGTTTATATGAAAGTGAGTTTGTCTGTTTTTCTGTCTGTCTGTCCAGACCAAAAGATGAATGCCAAGCGTGTCAATTGCAAAAAAAAAGAAGAATCTTCCCACAAAGAAATGGATTGCATGTGATTATCCTGCCTCACTGAAACAGACAATTACATTCAGTTCATTTCTGTATGTATGGCCATTTTGAATTTTAGTTTCATAAATTGTGTTGAACTTGTCTTTTATAAGCGAGGATATACCGGATCTCTCTGTGTTGGGAATGTTTTTGTCTGCCCGTCTTCTTGTCTGTCTATAAACAGGAGTGTACAGGTGACAGTCCACATTTAATGGACCATATTTTGACACGCGTAAATTTCCGCTGCGAAAACTCCAGGAAGCCTATTTTTGTGAAAAGCGACAATTTCATTGTATTACAATGTTAATCTCGCTTATCACAAAAATAAACTTACTGTCTTTTGCCTTCGCAAGGCATACTATTATTGTTATTTGGCATATCCATCGATCAAGCACGAGACGTGTGACGGAAATTTTCATCGTCATACAATACAGGATATGTATATCCCAAACCATTTCACTACAGGGACACGATCGGCAGGATGCAGCCGCAAGAGGCATAGATCCTCATGAGCCCCCGCATTCGCGGGGGCTCATGAGGATCTATGCCTCTTGCTGGCTCTACTGATAACCGCATTTCCCGGGCAGAATGTCCGTGAAGCTTTCATTCTGCGATAATTTCAGAGACTGAGTTCGTTTTAGTGATTTGGAAGTCGAAGGGTTAATATTGACAACGCATAACTACATCAACAACAACAATAACGACACAACAGCGAGATCATTCATACTCTATTTTGAAGAGGCTTCCTTTCATTTTTTTTTTACTCTGAAAAAAAAAGTCTTCTGTCTATTGCCTGTTCGGCCAATATCTGGAGTGCAAGGCATGGCCAATTGCAAGCCAAAATAATAATAATAATTATATTATTATTGTTATTATTAGTATTATCGTTATTATTATTATTTTGAAAGTGCCTATGCTTTAAATACAAAGCACTAGGCACCGAACAAATGACATACTAACATACATGTACCTTGCATCCTACAACACACACACACACACACACACACACACACACACACACACACACACAAATAAATACTCTCCAACATTTACACCCGCACAACAAGATGTACAAGAAAAATGAAAGTAACAAAATGAACTCGCCAACAAAAATGCTCAAGCAACAACAAAAAAGACATACCATAAACTCATAAAAGATAAATAAAAGTGAATGACGGCTGCCCCAGACTGGCAGAATGGTTCAGCCTGACATAAATATGTAAGAAGGACACCGTGCGAGCTGTCCGCGAGACAGCCCCAAGACAGAATGATCGAGCTTGAGCACGAGTCTATGATCTGATAGATTTACGGCTTGTTTAAGATGATGCCGTCCCATCACCACAGTAATAACCAAAGCCTACGCGAGTTACTTGCCCTTGTCACTGAGTTGTCTCACTTTGCCAGGATCAGAATGAGGATCCGAATACTGTGCCTGCACAGCGGCTCTTCGTCTTCACCCATAAATCTCTGAAGCGCTACGACAGGATATGGATCGACCTCGATAGTTCAAGTGGTGTCGGAATTTACTTAACAGACCCCCCCCCCCCCCCCCAGCCTTTTTCACTTGTCAACTCATATACCCCAAGAGTGTCAAGATTTTTCAATAACGGTTTCAAAGTCTCCTTCTGGGTGGTACCTCAGTACGCAAAAGATCATCGGACCGTCGTCGGCCTGAGCACGGCCGTGCGCGGGCCGACTGCGGCAGGCGACGGCCCGATTAAATTAATTTTGCACACTGGCACCCTTCTTTTGTCAGTTTCGTTCAGTGTCTCACCTCCAGCTGTGTCCCGGCTTCTTTTTTTTTTTTTCCCCCTCGCTGTGAAATGCTTGATGACAATCATCACAACACAGGTTAGTTAGTTAGTTATTGGGGTTTAACGCCGAGCAGGCGACTAAAGCCATCTCACGGCGGGATGGGTACTGAAGTCTGGTCAGCCAGACTAAGAGAAAGGTCTTAATACATGATTTAAATACAGTTTTAAAGTATTCTTGGCTAAAACGTCGTACATGTCTACAGACTTCAAAAGTTCATAACAACAGCCCCATTTATACAGACTAAAGAGACTCAAATTTTGTAAAACAAATTGGCTTCCTTTAGAAAGCTGAAGAGTTTGTCCGAGGGAACGTCCCGAAACATAGGACAGCCGACTATTAATTACTGACCGAAGTGTTCGCACTTTGTCCTGAATATTTTCCGTGTTCAGTACACGCGTGATCACTGAATTCAAGCTTCTCAGTACTTCTTCTCTGCGAGCTCCTATCACTTCAAGCTAATGTCTTGGTAAGTCTTGAAGGACATTTTATACTCCCGCTTTCGTTTATTGGGTAGGCTAGGTTCTGCGTATCTATATATTTTATAAAATGTTGATCGTTTCGGCTCTTGGTGTGAAAATTAAATGCTTCTTGAAAACCTATCAGCGTGTTGCTTGCAAGCTGACAGAACATCTCTGATAAGTTTTGGAAAGGCGCCCCGAAGACCTATTCGTCACTAAGGATAAGAAGAAGCACCTAATATTCTATGTATTATGTATGTGCAAACACACACGCAGGCACGTATCCACACACACACACACACACGCACGCACGCACGCACGCACGCACGCACGCACGCACGCACGCACGCACGCACGCACGCACGCACGCACGCACGCACGCACGCACGCACGCACGCACGCACGCACGCACGCACGCACGCACGCACGCACGCACGCACGCACGCACGCACGCACGCACGCACGCACGCACGCACGCACGCACGCACGCACACACACACACACACAACACACACACACACACACACACACACACACACACACACACACACACACACACACACACACACACACACACACACACACACACACACACACACACACACACACACACAACACACACACACACACACACACACACACACACACACACACACACACACACACACACACACACACACACACACACACACACACACACACACACACACACGCACACACACACACACACACACACACACACACACACACACACACACACACACACACACACACACACACACACACACACACACACACACACACACACACACACACACACACACACACACAAAAACACAGATGTCTTTTTTTCAAAAATTATAATTGATACATTTGGCTTGAAAGGTAACTTTTATGAATTCAGCATAGGAAAAAATATAGATCTTTTACAAGAAATAAATTGTACAAACACGTCAATAAGCCCCCCCCCCCCCCCCCCCCACACACACACACACACACACCTCTCGTCATGCCCATATGCGCTTGTTAATTCCACTAAAATCACAGTGGAGTTGCCATTAGTCCAGTCGATGATCTACATCCGGATTAGCTTTACTGTAGTCTCCCTGTGCCCCAGTGCACTCGAATTTAAATACTGCCTTTTTTGGCAGAAAAAAAAATGTAGTTGCAGGTTCTACTTCTTCTTCTACACATGATGACATCAACAACGAAAATGTAGTTGCATGTTCTACTTCTTCTTCTACAAATGATGACATCATCAATAATTTCGTTGTTGATGTCATCATTTATAGAAGTAGAAGTAGAACCTGCAACTACATTTTTTTCTGCAAAAATGTAGTCTTAAAAGACAGGTGCTTGAAGGGCAAAAGCGCCACCTGTCATTAAAGACCATCATTTAGGTGGTTACACAGCCACCTAAAGGATGGTCTTTAATGACAGGTGGTCTATGATTAGGGTGATCGCTCAAAACTGGTTCTGCCGCATCAACAACAAACTATCATTCTTGTGAGCACTACTCCTTGGAGACCCGTGACTGCCCACTACAGTACGACTACTAATCAAATATATTTTAGGATCTCTGTACGGAATGTACTAAAATCCAAATATATGCAAGGCAGCGTAAGTCAGACAACTGCAGACACAATGGTGTCCTACCTCAATCTGCTTCGCTTGGTGCATACTCAGCAGATCGACGGAGGTAGCCAGTGAGATGCAGAGAATACAATACTAACGAAAAAGTAGCTCCCGTACGGTTTGCGGTAGCTTACTCCCCAGATAGACCCACTCGGGGAGGACGCCGCAAGTACACTTCTATTCAAATGAGATGCAAAGCATCTCATTTGAATAGAACTGTACTTGTGGCGTTCTCCACTAAGCCATACATCTCATTTGAATAGAAGTGTGCTTGTGGCGTCCTCCCCTTAGCATCTCACGTGAATAGAATAGAGATATGTCTATGCCACATAACCGCGTGGGTACTAAAAAAAAATAGATTTCACATAGCACATTTAGTTACTGTCTGGGAACTGCTCGGACTTTGAAGGGTCGTGGAGTGCAGACCACACCGAAGACTCTCTCCAAAGATGGCGGCGCGCCGTCTTCTGGTGCAGGCACGAGCTGGAAGCGTTGTATCATGGCGGCCAGGTACAGAAACAGCTCCATCCGGGCAATGGATTCACCGAGACATACACGTCGACCTGTAGGTTGTAAGCAAATAAATAACCAACAAAGAAAGACACGCACTTAAAAGTTATCTTGAAATGGACGAGTGATAAAATTCTCGAATAAAGCTTCGAGTTCTCAATGTTGTTGTTTTTTTTACTAAGGGATTTCGTCACCCTTCCCTTTCGGACTCCGGGCCCCTCGTAGCCTAAGAGGCAGAAAAGTATTTCATCTTACGACCGTCGAACTTCAAAATTTTTAAGTTTATCCTTTGGTGCAGGATTATTGTAAGCTATCTCTAGAACATGCGTAAAGGAGATGTTGCGAACTAGTAACTTTCTTTTTTCCCCCTCATAACGCTGTAAGACAAGGACAAAACAGCTGAATAATATTTGGGCTATTTCTCTCACTGACCTGAAGCCATACGGAACCCGGTGCGCATAAGGTCATCAGGCCGACGTCGACCGCAGTGGGCCCGCGCATAGCAGTGCGCGGGCCAACTGCGGCCGTAATCGGCAGGATGACCTTTTGTACGCTGGGAAGAGGTCTGTGGGTGTGAATGCCACAACTGGAAGGCCGGTGTCTTACCAATACCAAAGGGAATGAACTCGTCAGGCCGCGTCAGCTTGCCGTCAGGGCCGATAAACCTTTCAGGTCTGAACTCCAGAGGATCGCTCCAGATCCCGGGGTCACGCAGGACTGACTCCAGGTTCGCCATAATCATGGCGTCCTTTGGGATGGTGTAGCCGTTCAGGCTCACGTCAAAAGCCACGGAATGCTGAAAATTAGTGAGTGACAGTGTACATACTGAAATAGGCCTACACAGTGTACTTCGAATACAAGATGGCATGGGATGCAGGTTGTCTTGATGTAACATCCGAAGTTTGTTTAAAGCGAAAGGAACAACCACAGAAAAATCTGTAATCAGGACCTCTGTTGCTGTATCCGACGTTTCTCATGTCCGACCGTGTGCTAAGACAGTGGCGTCGGGACCTCGTGCCAGATAGACCGTGTCAGTATTCGGTTAGCTTCCATGGACCGGCCGTGTGTTTCTTTGGGCGTAAGTGCTTCCCGTTGCGCAAAAGGCCATGGGGCCGACGACTGCCGCCGTTGGCCCGCGCACGGCCGTACACTGGCCAACGGCGGCCGACGTCGGCCCCATGGCCTTTTGCACGTTGGGTTGCGAGCCGGCCGCGAAGAAAGCACTAGCGCGGGCGTTCGCCGGAGTGCTATAAAACCCCTTTCTGTACAACGCCTCGCTTTTATCAGTCCCCGACAGCCTTGGGAATCCAAAGGACGTCAAACTCTAATGAACAAACGAACGAACGCCTCGTTTTCTTCGAGCCGGCTTGGTCAGTGTACGCCTAATCAGCCGATCACCGGTCCCGCAGTGACTGAGGGACATTCAGTCTAGCGCCGCGTTACACCAACTCGCTGTTTTGCACTTTACTTACTTTAGTCACTTTACTAGAAGATGCAAATGATCGTCTTATTCTATACCTGCGTATTTCTCTGTGGGCTGGCGATTGGGTGCCTGATAGGCGGGGGCAGAGGATCTAACTGTTTGTCTGTCCGGCGCTGAGTGATTCCTCTTGGTTTGTGTACAATTCTGCCAGCGGCTAGCCTCACCTATCTGGTTTGTGTGCACTTTACTCAGTCATGCAATTCGTGCAATTCAGTATCAGTATTCGTGCAATTCAGTATTTTATATTTTAAATTTCAAATTGTATCTTCAAACCTGTAAAGTAAAGGGAGGAATGCAGGACCAGCGCAGCACCTCCATGATGGTGGCTTCCAAATACGTCATTTCCGGTCTGTCGCGCATGCTCGGGGCGCGTTCACTGCCGATGACGTCACAAATTTCTTTGAAGCACTTCTCCTGCACTTGTGGAAAGTTTTGAAGGAGGACCACCGCCCAGCAGATGCCTGTGGACGTAGTTTCTGTGCCAGCCACGAACAGATCTCCGATGCACATCTCCAGATTGTCCACTGTTGGATAGGGCATACGAACATTACACCGAGTCACTGCATGGGGCGCAAACGCAACACACAATTGCGGCAGGAGACCTACCGCAAGTTGCTGGATTTGTTCCAAAGCCAGCAGCTGCATGCCAACTAAATTTCCCTCTGCATTACGGCAAGATTTGTGCGTGGTGCCAACAAGCAAAAGCCGTTAGGACTTGACGGCAGGTACTGGCTATAGAAAATTTAGTACTTGCAATTCGACCCTAGATCCTCAAGAAGGCGCAATAAAAATAACAACAACAACACCACTTTGCAGACATGTACACCGTGGGCTGTCGGTAGCGCTTTTTGTCGCGATGTTTCTCGACTCATCGCGACAAAAAGCGCTACCGACACTGAGCGAAATGTGTCATGCAAATTCATCCTTTCACTCCATAAGTCTATTACTTTAATAGTAAGTCTTTAATAGTAATAGACTTACGTGTCATTCTCAACATACCATCAATGGTGCTGGACTCTCCGCTGGCCTCGCGTTTTCGTATTTCTCGAATGTAGGCGTGGATGAAGTCTGTGGCCGGGCCGTCAGCGTAGTTCTCGAAGTGTTCCTTGATCTGCGGCTTGATGAATTCATCCTCCACGGCCTTGACGTTCTTCAGTACTTTCTTGCCCTTCGTCGGGTCACCAGGCACGTACCTCAGCCACGGGAAGAACGTCAGAATAGCGGCACCTAGATAAACATCGGCAAACACGTGCATAATCACTTAGCTGCTGGTGCGACGCGAACAACCTCGTGTTGCAAGAAGCATAGGCCCTCATGATCTCCCGCTGGAGCGGGAGCTCATGAGGATCTATGCTTCTTGTTGGCCTCATTCAAACCGGCGTTGGTCAGATCACAGGCGTTCGACAGCATGGTGATGACTTTTCTATATCACGCCTCGTAGTGTTCATGCTGTCTTTATACACTAGACGTGTGTACTGAAAATCGATAACATGCGAGGCGAGTAGGAAATTCACTGGTTTAAGTTGCAGTCGAGCGCCTGTGCTCAGACTGATAGGTTATTTATTTTACCACCAAAAACAGATAATAGCGCCTCTGCGCAGACTAACAGGTTATGTATTTTACCGCCATAAACAGATAATCGCCATCTGTCCTCCTTGTAAGGCGTGGGGGGTGGGGGTGGGGGGCGGGGGGGGGGGGGGGGTGGTGGTGGGGGGGGGGGGGGGGGAGGGGATGCCCTAACATCGTCATGTGTGAACGGTCTTTTTTCTGTTCTCGTAATTCGCTTTTGCAGATGAAAACAAAATTGTTTGTACTAAACACTGCCTTTTATAGGTTGTACAATATCGATCTCTGACTTAACATCACTTACCGGTCAAGCAGGTGACATTTTCGTCCACCTTGTGCAAGTAGCCTGAAAACACAGGGTCGTCATAGTCGAACCGTTTGCCGAACACGATGGAACAGATGTTGTTGGACACACTCACCTGCGTGAAGCCACCATCATCACTAGTGAGGTATTCTTTGCGACGGAAGACTCCGAACAACGAACGTGAGCAAAATCACGGCAGATAATCAGCTTGCGCCATAAGCAAAACAGCACTATAAACATCTCCAAGAGGCATAGATCCTCATGAGCCCTCCGGGCTCATGAGGATCTATGCCTCTTGGAAATGTTTGAATTGTTGTCTATGATTTGGTAGAAGCTGGTTATCCGCCGTGACTTCTCTGTCGTTCGTTGTTGGCAGTCGTTTGTTGCAAACAAAACCTCACTATTATCAAACGTTATCCTGGTCGTCATGGTTGATGGTATCGTCATAGTCGTTGTCGTCATCATCATCATACTTAGTCTTAGAGTAAACTTCACTTCTTTTTTTTTTTTCTTTCTTTTTTTTCCACCAGTCACAGACCTGACCACGACTGCTCTGTGACAGCACTATGTCCATTTTGTGAAAATCAAGATTTTCATTACACTACAATGAAAACCTCTCTTTTCACAATAATAGACTTACTGTCTGTTGCTCTCACAAAGCAGATTATTTTTTCCGCAGGAATGACGGACACAAAGCTCAATGCAAACTAGTACGCACAAGCACGCACACACACTTGCATACTTGCGTCATTCTCCTTATGTCGGTGGGTTGCCCCTGATAGGAGTGCAGCTCCTTGACGTACATAGTTACCTCCTCTTGAATCTTCTCAGCCAGAAGGTTTTTGCCCACGCCCAACTCTCGGAAGATTTCAAGAATCAGCTTGCGCTGCTCCTTCCAGTGTTGACCGGACGTGGCCAGAACACCTGCGAACAGATTCAGCCATGCGAGTAAAATGCGGTAAGGTATGAATGATAATTATGAAGATCGCAAAAAGTGACCGTCAAAAGTCGAGAACAATGACACTTAGTTGTCTTCTTTAATTTACTATAGGGACGGTATGCCTGTGATATCCACATCACAACAAAATGTCGTTGCAACCAAACAAGATTTCATCCCAAAGTCTACCGTATTGTTTGGAGCTCAGATGTGTTTGTCTTTTAGAAACATTCAGAGTTGTTCATATTTTTAGGCTTATTATGCCGATCTATTTCCCTCCTCTCTAAGCCAACTTCTGATCAACACACACGTCGGCGCACACGGCACAAATGATAGTCTAGCAGATTACGCAATTTCTGCAGAGGTAAGTAGTTCGTCAAAAGAGTAACATTGGTTTGCAGGTACGAAACGAAAAGTACTAATGCCATATGGTTTATGTATAACAACAATATTTGTCCTTAGGATGGAGACATTTTTGTAGAAGTGTTTTTCGAGCGCTGTTTGTTCGTTGAGGGGGAACTAGTCCACGTAAGCAACCCGGATAAGATACGCAAGACAAAGTTCTTTGTACATAACATTTAAAGTTTCAATCATATAATTCACAAGTTTATTCCAGTGATTAAATTAAAATCACCATCAAGTAAATATGTATACAAATTTAGGATAAAAAAATAATTAAAAAGTAATATTTTTAATGTCGTAAGCATTCTCGCGTCGCTAGTTTCAAAATGGCGATCAGCGAAATGCCTTCGAACAAAGTCAATCCGGCAGACGCGCACGGTTGATGCAGGTTTACTTTGCTCCTGAAGCGAGACAGAGATTATTTTGCGTTTGAACTTTGAAGCACATCTAATCAACGTCATATACGTTATTTCCAGTTTCCTGGTTTTGAAAGCAGCTTTATCCATAGAACTCAGTCTTTTGTGGCAGGAAAGTAGACTCTTTTCGTACATGTTTTGTATTGTCTGCCGACCATCCTCAACATTTTGAAGACGTTTTGTCCAGATACAAGATGCATGTTGTTTGTCTGTTTTCCAGTCTACTGGCTCTAAGTGTAGACCTGCTCATTTTGATTCAGTGCAGATGGGATTTTTAACTGGTCAAGCATGGTCTTATCCGTCCGGTATTATTGGCACACGCCAGGCAGATTGAAATCCTTCTCCGAACCTTTTCAAATAAATCACTGTGTTCAGCTGAACACCTAAATGTTGGAATTTTTGTTTTTGTAATTCATACAACCAATCCGCACTCAAAGACTAACAAGAACTCTTATGATCAAGCTTTATCAGGCCTGCATGAGACATAATACCGATACTGAGTAGCCCTCTCCATTATATTACATGTTTTATTTATTTATTTTATTTTTTAAATATTTGTTATTGATTAATAGAACTAATATGCATATACAACCACTAGTTCTGTAAATAGCACCTTTGTAAGCAGCACCAGTGGCCAAATGCACACAGACATCACGGATGATGCCACCACTGATCACTTCGAACAACAGTGATACCGCGAACTAGCCTGCACATGCAGATATCAGTTCTGTAAATAGTACCCGTGGCTAGATGCACAGGGGCACCAAACTTAAAGATGCGGCCACAACTGACATCAAACAAAACGCTATACTTACACACACATATCAATGATACAGTACAACCTCCGTGTATGTTAAGCTGGGCAGGCTTAAAGTCTGGGACTGTAAATCTTCAAGCGAAATGACAAAGCCAGTAAGAAAATAAGAAAACAGCAGCAAGTACATTTATTTTGTAGCTCATTCAAATAAAACATAAGTACTCATTGAGCCCAATGGTGATGGAACAGTGAAAGAAATAGTACCTGTACATTATGCAGTACGTGCCTCCCCCCCACCCTCCCCTCCCCCCCCCCCCCCCCCCCCCCCCCCCCACCACGACCACACCTGTCCACCCTGCCCTAAAACTAGCTGTTCATCCTAAATCATACCTCATTGGTTGATCACTTGACTGACTGATTTATTGAATAATCTCAGTGTAACATTTCCCCGTTTTCATTCTTGTTTTAGTCCTGATAGATGAGTTCAATGCTAGTGCCAGCTGCTAAGAATGCTTTTAGCGAACTTCAAATGTCAATATGCAGACAAACTGCAAATTACGCAGCAGCAAAATACAGTTCCTCTTTTGTACAAGGTGTTCACATTGTGCTGTAAATTCTTTCAATGCGTAGTGTACTGTACCATCATACTGTACCATCAGTGATCACTGAGACCGCGGCGTGGCAGTGACTACACATCACAACATAACTTATCAGTGCAACTGATTGGATTAAAAGTTACAGTAATATATAATTAAACAAGTTCCAAAACTTTGCTCATGCATGACAGTTAAAACCAAGTGATGTGGTACTCTCCCATTTACAGCATGCATCATGTTGCACTTTGGACATCTGCATGAGTCCTTTACAATCACAAATACTTTAGATCAGTAGGCAGTTCTTTGAGTGTTTAGCGCATTAGCTGATGTAAACGTGGGTCTGTACCACCAGGGAGGAGGGGAGGGCCCAATGAAACGAAAGGGGATGCCAGAATATCTCTTAATCCCAATATTTTTGGAAAACAAATGCAGAAAATTGTGTTCACACACACACACACACACACACACACACACACACACACACACACACACACACACACACACACACACACACACACACACACACACACACACACACACAAATGAATTGTATTTTAATTTGGAGATCAAAATATTCTTGGAGAAGAAAACCTGAAGATTTTGATTGCTTTGGTTGCTTTCTGTGAGGCTAGACTGTCACTTTCCTTCCCTGCCCAATCCCCCCCCCCCCCCACAACTGCACAATAGGCTGTACTGTCAAGAATTAATATGTAATAAGCCCTTTGCCATGAATTTAACAATTATGTGCTTGGGTGTGTGCTGATGAATGGGGTGTACTTCTCTCCGTTTTGAGAAAATAAGTTAACTTGTTACATTCGACAATGTAATTCAGCTGTGACAGTGAAACTGAGGCAAGAATTAGTCTCGCATAAGTACTGATGTGCAGCTACCTTCATATTAAATGCCAGCTATTGATGATTAATGTGCATCCGTATACGTTTCGTATTGCGGGCATTGGGACCGACACATGCATCGTATGGGTGGTATGATGGTCCACAACATTTTGAGTCGGAATGTCCTGTGTAAATCAAATATCAGTGACATAATCACTATTTTTAATAGTACTGATCATATTTCTCTCGAAAACAAAATTAATCACATTGCCGTTTTGAGAGAATATGCTTGCCGTTAGCTCCCTATATTACCGCTTATGGCGCCATCGAGACCACATGCGAAGAATGCCGAGTGTAAACAGATAGGAGCTCTAATTATTTGAATGCAATGGCACATGTTGTTTTCTGCAAAGTACAAATCATTTTCAGTCATTTATTGTGAGTTATCTCCAACAAAAAGTTCACAATATTATTAGTAATTGTGACTCCAGGCGGTCAAATTTTCAAGTACTGAACCGTCATATTTCCCTTGGAACATTACGTAAAACAAAATTAATCACATTGTTTTGAGAGGATATGCTTCCCGTTTGATCCCCGCATATTACCGCTTATTCACTATTTTGAATAGTACTGATCATATTTCTCTCGAAAACAAAATTAATCACATTGCCGTTTTGAGAGGATATGCTTGCCGTTAGCTCCCTATATTACCGCTTATGGCGCCATCGGGACCACATGTGAAGAATGCCGAGTGTAAACAGATAGGATCGCTAATTAATTGAATGCATTAGCACATACTGTTTTCCTTAAAGTACAAATCATTTTCAGTCATTTATTGTGAGTTGTCTCCAACAAAGAGTTCACAATATTATTATATTATTATATTAACTGTGACTCCAGGCGGTCAAATTTATTGAAACAAAGTTTATAATGTGGATAGCGTAACAGCTGGTCCCCAAAATAAAACTGCAAATGGCGGAAAATCGTCTGTCGGTAACGTCGGTACAAACTTAGCTACAGAAAAATGTCTCCATCTTCCGGCGGCACCATTCTGACATGGGCGTAATGTATTTATCCCATACATTTTATTTTGATATACCCAAACATTTGTTACTCTGAAGGAAATCACTATCTCGTAAACGGCTGATCGTCTATGAAGGGCATCTGCTAGACTATAAAGACGGACACACGGCGCTTCCGGCCATTAGTACGCCCTGTGGGCTCGTGTAGCGACAGGAATCAATCTCCTTCTACTCTAACCCACCCTCTGATCCACACACACTGGCACACAGAAATAAAGACGGACACACGGCGATTCCCGCCATTCGTAAGGGCTCTGTGGTCTGGCGTAGCATACAGCTATTCTGAAGAAGAAGAATAGCACGAGCAGCGAAATGACGTTACTTCAAGCTTCACGTCCTGGCATCATTAGTCCCACGACGCCGTGTTCATAGTGACGACTCGATGTTATAAGTCACTCATCGCAGTACTGACATTTGGCGTATCAGAGGATTAACTTGGCAATCAGTTTTCTTGTTGCTGATTTTCACGCCTAGGGCTTACAGGTCACAATTTTGACGTAATCCTACCCCAGGGCCGGGACACAGCAGGCTTATGCAAACACTGTTTATGAAAAATCATGCGGGTATTAATGAGAAGATAGTTTTTTTCGTAAAAGAAAAATTAATGTTATGTTATCTGTTTTACAAATGACTCTGAAAAAGTGGTGCAGAAAATTGTCTGATTTTCACACCTAGTACAGGACACAATTGACCAAATCGTATCCGACAGCCGAGACAAACTGTAGGCTTATATAAATACCATATACGAAAAAATCATGCGATTATTAATTAGAAGAATGGGGTGGGGGGTTTTTTCGTAAAGAAAGATTTAATTGTTTTAAAGTTATTTTTCCCCAGGATCAAGCATCTCAACACAGTCAGAAAACTGTCTGCAACAGATACTGCTGACAGTATGTGTATGGGTCCTTTGTGTACTATCTTAGTGCTTTATGGTGTAAGTACAATGCCAAATGCCGAAATTTGTCGTTTGGAGGGTGTATTGTTTTTTGTACCCGAGTCGCGGATGTATCGTCTGCATCGGCCTTGTTTTGAATTAATATGCATATTTATGAGCCTACGTCACAAGGCAGAACCCGGGCGACTATCAGTGTATACTGCGGCAGGTCACGAGGTCATCGGTGTGGTGTACAGTGTCAGTGTACACGTGTACTGATGTTTTCCGGCATCCCTTTGACGTAATTTTTCACGACTGAGAAAGTAGAATAAACCTTCCATACTCGCTATGCTGTCAAAATCACAATGCGGGTTCCGCTAACCTGCCCTAGTACTTACTTGTAACGATCGTGCTGCGTCGCGGAGGGCCGGCGTGGCTTATTTGAATCTCAAAGCTGGCGAGCCTGCGTCCATGGTGCCTAGTTTGATCCGGGCTTTGGTCCTTTACCCCTCGGAAACACGCAACGCGTTCCATCATTGAAACAGAACATTGCGGTAGTTATACCCACTTTCTACCAGTCAATTTCACATCTCACACATCAAAGTCTACGTAACTGAAAGCATCATTGGAAACGACAAATGTGAGTGAATGAGAGCCCGCACAGACACTGAAAAACATGTTATGACCAGCGATGTGCAACGGCTTTGACACACACCGTAGTTTTTCAGATCATCAGCATAAAATGAGATAACTGGCTCGTAACTATATGATAAAACAGGTTTAAAATCTTGCGTAATCAGTAAGAGATAAATTCTACTGAAGATCATGATTTCTGAAAATCACTAGCGCTCGCGGAACTATAGGAAGATCGAAAAGAGCGTAGATTACTCACTGATTCAGCAGGAAAGGGACAAATTCTAGGTGGTCGGTCAAGCCAAGCTCTTGCTTTACGCGTTGCCGCATGTCCATATTCCCTTGTCCGATGTCAGTTCTACTTAGAGGTATCTTGTCTCTCTTCCTCTTTCTTCCGTCCCTTCAATTCCGAGTCTGTCATTGTCGGCCGGCGCGAGTCGACCGATACTTTCTTTTTTTCTTCGCTGGTTCATCCGCCATCTTGTCTCTGATTGGTTATGATTATGCAGATGACCTAAGGTCGTATAGAATAGTTATGACGTCAGCTACCATGGCCTATCAGAAGCAATCTTTTCACGGTTATACTGAATCCCAGTAAAGCTTTTTTGCGAACTGAAGCCCTAAAAAAAAAGGTTAGGCGTGCTCCTTTAAGATTAACCCATATAATTCGTGAAATTAATCCAAAAAACGTGAAAATATATCTTTTACAATTTTTTTTAAAATTATCATTCAAAACGTTGTACAGGTACAATGCTGGTTAACGAACTCATTCAATATCCCCCTTTTATCTAGCTATATGCAAAATATCTAGTAAAAATAAGAAAAATTACGGACTCCAGTGTGGATCAACCGGTTTTTGTGAAACGGACATTTTCTCGCCCATGAGCGTATTAATTTTAAAAAATCGAAAGAAAATGTCTCGAGATAATTCTTTTATGGAAAAATATCCTAAAATGTCAAGCTTGTTCGTCCTCAAACGCGGGCTCTAGTCGCTGTCTCTCTCTCTCTCTCACACACACACACTCACACTCACACACACACACACACACACACACACACTTTGGCGCCAAAAAGACATTCTCTAGCAAGCCAGTTTGCGCATAGCTAGACGTAACGCCATTTTTATCTCGTTACTTCCGATTTGCCACAATGTCTGCCCCACACGCCAAAAACGTCATGTGCACGCTCCGGAATGCGCTCAGACCAGTCTCATTTCAAAGTCTACCGTATTTTCAATACGGTAGACAAAAAGGGGTAGTATATCTCAGCGCCTTGAGACGCGCCGTCACATTCGGATACACGGCATAAAGCCGCGTATCCGTATACTGGGTATCGGCATCGCGAATGAGTTTATACGACTGAAAGGAACAGTGCCACATGTTGTGCAAATAGTCAGTTATCGTCTTCTCGGTCCGGTATTAACTCATTGAAGGTGCCCCGCATCAATGTGAAAGCGTCGTACAACGATGCCGTCGACTCTTTGCTGCTAAAACTGCCATTTCATTTTGACTTCTCTTTACCTATTAAGTTTTAATAATGTGAGCATAAAGTGCAAGAAAGTGAGGAAAGTCGGCATCCTTTACGATACGTTCGTGGTGAATGATAGCTTTTTCCCAATTAAAACTGCCAAATTGGGAAACGTACGTCGGTTTATGATGCACTCAGAAATTTTGTATACAACTGATATGTCTTTTTTTTTTAAAGTTTTATTGGTTAGGATAGAGTACCACAGTTACTCCCAACCTGATTTTATGATGCTGTGATGCATTTAGGGGCCACAGTGGCTCAATCATACTTTGTTAAGAAAACTGGCCACAAAAATATTTATACAGTAGAGTATGACGTAAGCAATTATTATGATCGTATTGTGTTCCTTTGCGCACTGGAAAAATGGGGGTAGGGCAGCAGATCGAGCCACTGTGCCCCTTCTGAATGAATTCTGATTTATTGAAAGTAAAATGTTTCTCAAGATCATTATTTTAGGATCCGCGAAGCCCGTGAATGGAGGTACCCTTGCGCCATTGGCTATATCTCTGGTGTGTTCCAAAGGATTTCAGGGGAACATGGCTTAAACATCTCAGGGAATACTAAGGTACACTTTGAAACCCATCTTATTGAGTTCGGGGAGGGGGGGGGGTTGCACGGTAGATTGGGCTCGCTCTTGGACTATAAGTACCTACAGCGAATACGAGATGATACAAAAAAGTCACCCCTCCATGAAAAGAGCCATAGTTACCCTGTTCAACGACATCTACTCAAAAGGAATATTCCCCACTCAGTGGAAAAAAGCGCTAGTCTTTCCCCTCCCGAAACCAGGAAAACCAACTCACCAACCTGACAGCTATAGGCCCATCGCACTAACATCCCAGCTGGGCAAAACACTAGAAAAAATACTCAAACACAGACTTATGTCCCACTGCGATAAACACCACATCCTACCCCCACAGCAAAGTGGATTTAGGAAAAAGCGCAGTACACTTGACCACCTAACTACCTTACAACAAGAGATCTTAAATACCCACCGAGAGAGGGGAACCGAACTCATAGGAATCTTCCTCGACATAGAGAAAGCCTATGACATGGTTTGGCACGAAAAACTACTTAGCAGACTCGGAATAACAAACAAAATGTATAACTTTGTCAAAAGCTTCCTGGCAGACCGAAAAATAACAGTAAGAATAGGTAATTTGATATCTAAAGAACACACTTTAGACAACGGGGTACCACAAGGATCGGTACTAAGCCCCATCCTATTCACACTCCTGCTCACAAGCCTACAGCACGTCGTCAGGCATAATAAAATAATGCAATTCGCCGACGACACCTCACTAATAGGAAAGATCAAGAGCAGACAAAGAAAGTTTAAATGGGAATTAGTAGGATTCCAGGAATTCCAACAAGACCTAACAAGAATAGAAAATTGGCTAGTAAGAGCAGGCCTCAAAATTTCCCCCAATAAAACCCAAGCAGTTATATTTAGGACCAACCAAAGTCCAAAATACCAAGTGAAAGCTCCGATCCCCAAATTACAAATTGGTAAAACAGAGATAGAATATGGCCAAAGCATCAAATTCCTAGGAGTAACATTCACAAAAAACAACAATTGGACACCGTATATTGAACAAATATGCCAGTCTGCCATGAAAGGAATAAACCTAATGCGCAAGGTCAGCGGAGCAGACTGGGGCACTGACCCCAAATCACTCCTAAACCTATATCACGCCTTCGTAATGTCCAGACTACTCTACGCAGCCCCACTACTTACCAACCTAAACAAAAGTCAAACCAAAAAGCTGATGTCAGTACAAGCGGACGCCTTGAAAGTGGCCCTGGGGGTCCCCAGACACACCCCAAACCTGCTTGTACTGGCAGAGAGTGGGCAAAAACCCATAACGCTCATAATAAAGGAAAGAGCGGCTAACCTATATTATAAAACAGTATGTATGCCAGAAGACCACCCGGCCAAATTCACTCTCACCACAGACCACAAAACCAGAGGCAAACGCAACCAAACACCACAAATAAAAACCGTAGTCCAGGAAATCGAAGCCTCTATAAACCTAAAACTACCAAGCAGAACACCGATCATACAAATAAAGGCGCCACCATGGAGACTCCCACAAATAGAAGTAGATCTGGACCTAACGGTTAAGTATCAGAAAACAGTAGACGGGCCCAAAATGAAAATGGAGTTTGACATTAAAAAAAAAACACTACATACAAAAACTACGCACTCATCTATACAGACGGGTCCCATGACCCAACCACCCACGCAACCGGACTAGGTATCCACGTCCCCAACAAATCGGACCGGGCCATAAAGCTACCAGATCACTCAGCGGTCTTCACAGCTGAACTCACGGCCATCCTAGGAGCTTATAAGGCAATAAAGAGTGACCTACAGAAAAACAAACACATACTCATAGTGACGGACTCGCTGTCAGCAATCCAAGCGATCCAAAACCTAGACTCATTCAGAGAAGACCTAACATACCTGATTAGAGTACAAGCAGCAGAACTCCCAGATCACGGTAAAACGATCAAAATCATGTGGGTCCCCTCCCACGTGGGAATCCCAGGCAATGAAAGTGCAGACAGAGTAGCGAAGAAAGGCCTCGATCAAGAATCGACCTTCTTCAACCTACCACTGTCAGCTAACGAGAGGTCCAATGCACTCAGACCCACCTTTCAAAAACTATGGGTAAAAGAATTCCACCAGACCAAAAGAGGGAGACGGAAAAATCTCACAAGGGTACTTAACAACATACCCACCTTTCTTCAAGGCAAGAGGAAAGACCAATCACGGCTAACAAGAGTCCGATTGGGGGGCGAAAGATACCTAGTCCACCCGAACCAAATAGTATGCACATGCGGCCACATACTCACTACGGAGCACGTACTATTAGACTGCCAAAATATAGAAGAAACCAGAGCCACAATAGCAGAAAGACTGAACACGCCCCCCACGTTAGAAGGCCTCATAAACCCTGACTCTACAACATGGTCCACCACCACCAAACTCACAATACACCTGCTCAACGAGCACCCCCTAGTTAGGTACATATAAACAAACAAGGAAGGAGAGAGAAGGCAAACAACACCACCGACCCAGCGAGACCGGGACCGGGACACCCACTGGAGCACGGGCTCTCCCCAACGACCCAACCGCCCAAGGCGCGGACAGGCATGATGAAGGATAGAATAAAGCGATGCGCGTACATCAGCAACAGTCAAAATAAACCCCCTCCCCCCCCATCCCCCGCCCCACCCCCCCTGGACGAAATCAGCGAAAGCTGGAAGTCCCGATCCCTTTCTAAAATAGCATAGCATAGCATAGCTGCGTGCAGGCCACGGACCACAGTGCTGTTTCCGTACTGTCCAGTCTCTTAGCCTTAGTCAGTCCCAGTCATCCCCTAATTTTTCAATTCCCTAAAAAACACTACCGCCCACCAGCTGCACATTTGCCATGCACAAATATTTAAAAAAAATAACAGCACATCACCTGTCTCATTTCTTGGCTATGAAACTGGTTCCTTACCAACCCCACACCCAAGCACAGCTGAAATCAGCGTGCCCCTCAAATCACTGCGTCAAAGGCAACTCAACATAGGCTCACAATTGTCCACTGGATAAGCTCAGGATGGTATGAATCAAAGCACCAAACATGTCTCCTCTCAGCTAACCACAAATTTTCAGCAAATTCCAAAATTCAGCCCAACTGCAAATTTTCAAACAAGGCAAAAATTATTTTTAAAAACACGGGGCCTCTTACTGCCTCAACTTCCCAATTTAAATGTATAACGTGACCTGTCAGAAAACTGGCCCACCTGAACACCATTCAATCTGCCATCAGTGCAACCCTTAGACAATAGCTAAGTCAAACCCAAAGTGACACCCTTGAATGTTGCTGCATCTTTATGTTATGGCCCATTATGTTAAGTGCCTTGATTTGGCGTTCACAATGCTGTTGACGTGTTGGATCATGCATATCTGATGCCATGAAAAACAGCCTAGATATGGTCAGAATGCCTCCAAAATTGGCATGTACATCAAGTAATATATCTGATTTTCAGAAATGTTGCATTTGAGACACAGGCACATGAAAGTTTATTTTTTCATATTTTTCCATTGTTTAGCCCCCTACTTTTTCTGTTTTTCCAAGTTTACACACGCATGCAATACAATCAAACTGACTTCTGGTGGGCTGGACAACTGAAAAATGTTACCATGACACTGACACTGATGAAAAATGAGCTCTTAGACCCAAGGCCATTTCCTTGTGTATCTTAGGGCAGCCCAAAAGACAACGCCCAGGCATCCTCATTGACCCTGTTGTCTGGTGACAACAAGCTGGAAGAGGCCTGTAACCAGCTGCCATGCCCTATATGCTGCTGGCAATCTTTCCTCAGGTAAAAGGTGTCATGAAACAGCTCTGCAATTTAAACAGTAAGTCTACTGAGCTATCCCACAGGAAAAAGACTGCACAAAACAACCAAAACTATGCTACGCGGGACACACCGCATATGCTAACAAGTGACTGGAGTGCTTATTTAGGAGGTAGCAGAGAAAAATGGTTATGTACAGTTCATTTTTATATAAAACACACTTGTCAGAGTCTCAAAACACCTCAGCTCATCTTGCATATGCAGTAGGCATGTGTGTGCCAAACTTGTGAACACTCCTGTAAAAGCCTGTACTGGTGCCTGCAACTGCTGGTCCCATAACAATGCACTCAAATGAGCTTTACGCAGTGTACAAGTGCTTGTGTTTGGTTTAGAATAGACACCAGAGACATCCCTCATGACAATTACAGCAGAATGACACCTCAGATGCAACCAGTGTAGCAGGACCATGCAAAATAACACTTCTGCATGTCACATTATTTTGGCCGCTTATTTCACTTTGAGGTCAGCTGTCTGATGAAATGCACATGCTAACACTGGTTCATTGTAATTTTTATCTTAACCTTTGACCTTAAGCCCCCAACCCACCCACCCCCCACCCCTCCTCCAACCCAAACCCCTACCCACCCCACCCTACACCCACCCCACACAACTTCAACAACTGAAAGAGTGATTTTTTTAAAAACGCATTTATCAAACTGAACACCCCAAACCCCACCCCTTTCAAGGTCAAGGGCAAAGGTCACAGCTCATGGTCGAAGGAAAGACTCATGACTAAATGAGCAAACACACTAAACCTAGCTCACAGTGCAGGTAAACAGGGTGTTGCCACGCAAAACATGAATTGGGGCAAAATTTCAAATTTTTCATGATTTTCATACTTTTCCAACTGCAAACATCCAAACTCAATGATCTGGTTACACTAAACCAGTTTCCAGTCTATGTCACATATGGCATGTGGTGCACCTGACAGAGAAACTGGCCCACCTGAACACCATTCAATCTGCTATCAGTGCAACCCTTAGACAATAGCTAAGTCAAACCCAAAGTGACACCCTTGAAAGTTGCTGCATCTTTATGTTATGGCCCATTATGTGAAGTGCCTTGATGTGGCGTTCACAATGCTGTTGATGTGTTGGATCATGCATATCTGATGCCATGAAAAACAGCCTAGATATGGTCAGAATGCCTCCAAAATTGGCATGTACATCAAGTAATATATCTGATCTTCAGAAATGTTGCATGTGAGACACAGGCACATGAAAGTTTATTTTTTCATATTTTTCCATTGCCTACCCCCCTACTTTTTCTGTTTTTCCAAGTTTACACACGCATGCAATACAGTCAAACTGACTTCTGGTGGGCTGGACAACTGAAAAAGGTCACCATGACACTGACACTGATGAAAAATGAGCTTTTAGACCCAAGGCCATTTCCTTGTGTATCTTAGGGCAGCCCAAAAGACAACGCCCAGGCATCCTCATTGACCCTGTTGTCTGGTGACAACAAGCTGGAAGAGGCCTGTAACCATCTGCCATGCCCTATATGCTTCTGGCAACCTTTCCTCAGGTAAAAGGGGTCATGAAACAGCTCTGCAATTTAAACATTAAGTCTACTGAGCTATCCCACAGGAAAATGACTGCACAAAACAACCAAAACTATGCTACGCGGGACACACCGCATGTACGCTAACAAGTGTCTGGAGTGCTTATTTAGGAGGTAGCAGAGAAAAATGGTTATGTACAGTTCATTTTTATATAAAACTCACTTGACAGAGTCTCAAAACACCTCAGCTCAACTTGCAGATGCAGTAGGCATGTGTGTGCCAAACTTGTGAACACTCCTGTAAAAGCCTGTACTGGTGCCTGCAACTGCTGGTCCCATAACAATGCACTCAAATGAGCTTTACGCAGTGTACAAGTGCTTGTGTTTGGTTTAGAATAGACACCAGAGACATCCCTCATGACAATTACAGCAGAATGACACCTCAGATGCAACCAGTGTAGCAGGACCATGCAAAATAACACTTCTGCATGTCACATTATTTTGGCCGCTTATTTCACTCCGAGGTCAGCTGTCTGATGAAATGCACATGCTAACACGGTTTCATTGTAGTTTTTATCTTAACCTTTGACCTTAAGCCCCCAACCCACCCCCACCCCTCTTCCCCCCACCCCCTCCACCCCAAACCCCTACCCACCCAACCCTACACAACTTCAATAACTGAAAGAGTGATTTTGTTTTTTTAACGCATTTATCAAACTGAACACCCCAAACCCCACCCCTTTCAAGGTCAAGGTCAAAGGTCACAGCTCATGGTCGAAGGAAAGACTCATGACTACCTGTAAGACAAAAAATAAATGAGCAAACACACTAAACCTAGCTCACAGTGCAGGTAAACAGGGTGTTGCCACGCAAAACATGCCAAAACGCCAATAAAACTGCATGCACAGCGATTTTTTTGGGAAAAATTTCAAATTTTTCATGATTTTCATACTTTTCCAACTGCAAACATCCAAACTCAATGATCTGGTTACACTAAACCAGTTTCCGGTCTATGTCACATATGGCATGTGGTGCACCTGACAGAGAAACTGGCCCACCTGAACACCATTCAATCTGCCATCAGTGCAACCCTTAGACAATAGCTAAGTCAAACCCAAAGTGACACCCTTGAAAGTTGCTGCATCTTTATGTTATGGCCCATTATGTAAAATGCCTTGATGTGGCGTTCACAATGCTGTTGATGTGTTGGATCATGCATATCTGATGCCATGAAAAACAGCCTAGATATGGTCAGAATGCCTCCAAAATTGGCATGTACATCAAGTAATATATCTGATCTTCAGAAATGTTGCATTTGAGACACAGGCACATGAAAGTTTATTTTTTCATATTTTTCCATTGCCTACCCCCCCCCCCCCCCCCTCCCCCCCCTACTTTTTCTGTTTTTCCAAGTTTACACACGCATGCAATACAGTCAAACTGACTTCTGGTGGGCTGGACAACTGAAAAAAGTTACCATGACACTGACACTGATGAAAAATGAGCTTTTAGACCCAAGGCCATTTCCTTGTGTATCTTAGGGCAGCCCAAAAGACAATGCCCAGGCATCCTCATTGACCCTGTTGTCTGGTGACAAGCTGGAAGAGGCCTGTAACCAGCTGCCATGCCCTATATGCTGCTGGCAATCTTTCTCAGGCAAAAGGGGTCATGAAACAGCTCTGCAATTTAAACATTAAAGTCTACTGAGCTATCCCACAGGAAAAAGACTGCACAAAACAACCAAAACTATGCTACGCGGGACACATTGCATACGCTAACAAGTGTCTGGAGTGCTTATTTAGGAGGTAGCATATAAAAATGGTTATGTACAGTTCATTTTTATATAAAACACACTTGTCAGAGTCTCAAAACACCTCAGCTCAACTTGCAGGTGCAGTAGGCATGTGTGTGCCAAACCTGTGAACACTCCTGTAAAAGCCTGTACTGGTGCCTGCAACTGCTGGTCCCATAACAATCACTCAAATGAGCTTTACGCAGTGTACAAGTGCTTGTGTTTGGTTTAGAATAGACACCAGAGACATCCCTCATGACAATTAAAGCAGAATGACACATCAGATGCAACCAGTGTAGCAGGACCATGCAAAATAACACTTCTGATGTCACATTATTTTGGCCGCTTATTTCACTTTGAGGTCAGCTGTCTGATGAAATGCACATGCTAACACGGTTTCATTGTAGTTTTTATCTTAACCTTTGACCTTAAGCCCCCACCCAACCCCCCCCCCCCCTCCACCCCTCTCCCCCCCCCCCCTCCACCTCCAACCCAAACCCCTACCCACCCCACCCTACACCCACCCCACACAACTTCAATAACTGAAAGAGTGATTTTTTTTAAAAAACGCATTTATCAAACTGAACACCCCAAACCCCACCCCTTTCAAGGTCAAGGTCAAAGGTCACAGCTCATGGTCGAAGGAAAGACTCATGACTACCTGTAAGACAAAAATTAAATGAGCAAACACACTAAACCTAGCTCACAGTGCAGGTAAACAGGGTGTTGCCAAGCAAAACATGCCAAAACACCTATAAAACTGCATGCACAGTGATTTTTTGGCAAAATTTCAAATTTTTCATGATTTTCTTACTTTTCCAACTGCAAACATCCAAACTCAATGATCTGGTTACACTAAACCAGTTTCCGGTCTATGTCACATATGGCATGTGGTGCACCTTAGCCTTAGTCAGTCCCAGTCATCCCCTAATTTTTCAAGTCCCTAAAAAACACTACCACCCACCAGCTGCACATTTGCCATGCACAAAATTAAAAAAAAAAAAAAAAAAGCACATCACCCGTCTCATTTCTTGGCTATGAAACTGGTTCCTTACCAACCCCACACCCAAGCACAGCTGAAATCAGCGTGCCCCTCAAATCACTGCGTCAAAGGCAACTCAACATAGGCGCACAATTGTCCACTGGATAAGTTCAGGATGGTATGAATCAAAGCACCAAACATGTCTCCTCTCAGCTAACCACAAATTTCCAGCAAATTCCAACATTCAGCCCAACTGCAAATTTGCAAACAAGGCAAAAATTATTTTTAAAAACACGGGGCCTCTTACTGCCTCAACTTCCCAATTTAAATGTATAACGTGACCTGTCAGGTCACAAGTTCGTGTCGACAGTAAGACGCACCTCTTGTTTTAATTTCATTGGATATGCTAATTTACATAAACCAATGAAAAAATGAGCACGGGGCGTATTTCTGGCCACATCTAAAACCCAACAACTCGACCGTCTGCTATAATGACTGCAAAAAGCCTTGATACTAAACTATCAGTTTTGATCGGAGGACAAAGTTGGTATGGATTTGTGGCAAAATATCTTCCGAGTTTGTTCAGTTCGAGGTTTTAGGCGGATGGTTGCTTTGAGGGTTGAAAACTGCTCTGGAATCACAGTGCTTGCCGCTTTGTGTGATTTCGTTGGCTACATTGTATTCTGTCTTGAGCTTAGTTGGCGCTGGCGCAGTGGATTTGCATTAGTCAAAGCTACTATCATCGGGCCCCTATGGGCAGCAGTCTTACCGTTGCCTTTGCAGATTTCATCAGAGACGAACATTGACGGTCGGTCCGAAAATGCGTCACCCAGCTTGACAAAAGCCTCCTTGATGACGTCAAAAGTGTTGAGCACGATCACCAGCCTGCCAGCCATGTACAAGCTGAACACGTCACCGTACAGACGCCGCCATTTCTGGAACGTCAAGCGAGGGTCCTTCTCCATGAGATGCAGATGCCCAAGAAGCGGGAGAGCAAACCCTGGTCCCGGGGGTAGGCCCGTGGGCCGACGCGTCGACCGCCACCATACAAATGATAGAACGGCCAGGGCTCCGGAGAGGAGCAGGGTTGTGTTGTCGAGAGCTGGTGTCGCTAGAGGCATGCTGAGATGCGGTGTGTGCGCAGTTATGACATAGATCAATGACGACCAGATCAGAAATGTTCCTTACTTTTTACAAATGGTCGCTGTTGAAAATAAAATAAAGGGTATAACTAACATGCAGTTTCAATATGTAATGTTCAGTTTTGCCTTGTGTGGTGTTGCTGGGATTGTTCGGGTGCACCGACTGCAGGATCAGTCATTCAGATGTGGACATAACAGAAAGGGAATAGATACCGGCAAAAACAAATGAAACAAACGGAGAAAGAAGCATGCTCAGAAAAGAAAGTTACCACACAATTTATCAGTACATTTTTTTTCAAAATAGACAAACGAGAATTCACTTCGCTACTTACCGTATTGGTGCGGGTACTCGCGATATGTAGCGAAGTGTATTCTTGTTTGTCTATTTTGGGAAAAAAAAAGTGTTGTAACTGCATGTCTTTTCCGAGCGTGCGTCTTTCTTCGTTGGGTTATTCACTGTATTTTTTGCACGCCTGGCAGTCACCTTTTTGGTCTGGAATTGTTTTTTTTTTTTTTTTTTAAAGCAATCAAACAAACAAACATATACTACATGTATCAATAAATTCTTACTCTACAAATAAGCTGCATGAATATCTGTCAGGCAGCTGTCCGCTTAACGTTCTTCAGCAAAATGTCATTTTTCGTACAACTGTCGACTTTAAAAAATGGAAATGCCACAACCCCGTGTAGAAAAAAAGGCGAAGGAGAGGGGGTTGGGGGGGGGGGGGGCACCGGCCGACGTCGTTCCTATGGTTTTTAGTGCTTCCTTCGTAGCCGAGCTTGTTTACTGTTCTCTCCAACTAGGCCAGCGCAAAATATGTGGGTCGCCGCGTACAGCTGCACTGGACTTATAGTCCAGCTTACCGTTTGTGTTTTCGGTGTCAGTGGGCGTATAGATTTCTTTTCAGTGTGCGTACCTAAATGAGTGCGTCGATACTCAGTTTTTATTAGTCAGTCAACACTAGAGAAGCGCTTACCAGAAGTGGCCGACTGCCTGCTCAAGTCAGTAGACTGGTCACTGACTGACCCGGCAGCGCTGGCACCCGCAAAACTGATTAAAACGTTGCTACTGAGACTATTCCCACAAGGCTGGCTGCAAGATACTTTTGGTAATCTCCTGTATGTATTCCGTTCTCAGGCCGCGACACCTCATCTACGAGCACACTGCAAAAATAAACACTGAGCGAACATGAACTTGCCTTGTTCTGTGTTGACTACCGTGGCAGTACTGCACAGGCGGTTTCTGCCGCTGTCCGACGAATAGCAGCTATTTCCGCGTCAGTCCCTACTATAAAGATCTCTCGTGTAGCAGCAATAAAAAAAATGCGGCCTAAACGGGTTGATTGCCCGCCGCTCGCTCAGCGCTCCGCTTATCTCATGTTAGCGACTGACCTACCCCGTGTTAGAAACGGGTCTTCTGGACAACCACGGGCGGTGTGCACAGTGGCTGGCGAAAGAACGCGGCTTCGAGATTTCATCACCTATGGCGTGACCGTTTAGTTCAGTGGTTCGTAGATCCCTACGGTATTTCGTCAATTCAGCGAGCGAGACTGAATGGTGTTAGTACCGATGCCGCGTGTGGTGCAGGCGCTTCTGTGTGCTTTTCAGTATTTACTCCAGTTTTTAATGTACGGAGTGGTAATATCGCACTACAAACAGGACACATGAACCTGCTGAATACGCTACATGTACCAATGCCAAGTACAGGGGAAAGTGATTTCTTTGTTCCGCTGGCTGTGTCAATGTTTTACCGTGTCTATATTACACCACTGAAGGACACATTATGTCTGCGTTCGGAGTACCGACAGCTGCTAGCGGCAAAGTTCTAGCCGACACTAGCGAATTTTGACTTTTATGGACAATAAAATATATCTATCTTATTCACTATGGCGATCCCTGTACTAACACAGCCCCCCCCCCCCCCCCCCCCCCCCCCCCAGCTCGTGTACTTACTAAGGTATAGCGCTTCGCGTTCCTCCTAAGTTAAAAACGAAGTTGATGGGTTGTAGTTGGTCTCCTGTTTCGATCAGGACAATCCCTCCTTCATAAAAATAACATAATACTGACGAGCAAAAGAAATCGTCAGTGTTTCCGATGATTCCAAAATTGTCCCATTTCTTTTGCTCATCAGTATACTATGCACACCAACACACATGCTGCTCTTCCTCTCTGTCTTACACACACACATACACAAAATCTGTCACTCGAACCTAATATCTGCATTTCTGGAGGTTTATTCCAATATGCAACACAGACATGAATATGTTCATGAACACGTCTTACAAAATCATATTAAAAATGTACACAATGAAAACCAAAATTGTTCACAAGTCTGTCACGGTCAAGACAAAACAAAACTGAAGATCATGCATTTTCCACATGCACGTTCTTATTTATGTTTTACTGTTAGTTTTCTTTCAAGAAAAAACTGTGTGAGTTTCAGCATTTTTAAAAATTGATTTATTCATAAGCTTCACTGGGTTGGTTTTTGTTTGGGCGTTGGCGTTTATTTTCATAAACTGTTGCATTGGTTATAAACTCAATTGATCTTTATTTGTTTTTCTCTGTTTTGTTTCGCGGGGGGGGATTTTTTTTTTCTGTTTTTGTTTCGGGGGGGGGGGGGGGGGGGGGGGGGGGGGGGAAGATATTTTTTTGTGTTAAAACAAGTAAACTGTGTATTGAGTTTGTTACCCATTCCATCACTTCATAACTCGAAATGGAATCCTATAAAGTCCCTGCTCAGCTGAAACTGCAAGCTACATGTGAATTTCATAGAAAAAGAGAATGCAGTTTACACAAACAACCGAGATCTGGAAAGCAAAAAGTCACTGGGCCACCATTGGTCATTACACCGCAGTGGTCAACCTCAGCCTGAAGAGCTCGTGCACACTGGAATATTGTTCAATTCACACTGTTGCGTGTAAACATAATCCTCACACTTTCACTTTTCAGACCAGAACCATTTAGATTTTATTCATCATCTCCTACATTACCACAACATACAAGTAACAAAAAATGGATGTTTCATGACAGTAAATTATATTATAAAATGTTATCCAGGATGGTCAATCCGTCTCCTCCAACTGGTACTGAAAGTGAAATCAAGAAAAGGTTGTGGCATGGTGATGAGATTATGTGAGGATGTCCTGAGCGCGCACTTCTAACAATCTTTCCATCTGTTTGACATCCTCACTCCATTGTTGTAGTCGGGACTGGATCACTGAAATCTGAAACAGAAGACGTCCAACAATGTTTAGCCTTTTGACTGTTGGTAGAACTGTCAACGTGATTCCTGCAGAAATCACTTCTGCATCTGAAGCAACAAAAGTGCTTTTGTCTAAATTAGACTATTGCAATGCTCTTTTGGCTGGCTGTTCACAGTGTCTGATTGGAAAACTCCAGAAAATTTAAAACTCAGCTGCTAGGTTGATTTTTAGAGTCCCTAGATCAGATCATATCACACCCCATCTGTCTGCTCTTCACTGGTTATCTGTAACAGCTAGGATTCAGTATAAAATTTCATGCATGACTCACAGTTGTATTACCTGTTCCTGTCCACACTACCTTGCCTCTCTTCTCCAGCTGTATACACCCTCAAGACAGAATTTGCGCTCTGCTGCCAACTCTTGAGTCTTACGTATCCCTCTCATCAAAACAAAGTCTTTTGGTGACAGGTCATTCAGGTACCAGAGCCCAGTTGTTTGGAATGGCCTCCCACGCGAACTTAAATGTGTGGATTCAAGAGAGGCATTTAGGCGAGCCCTAAAGACCCATCTTTTTTCTGTCTGCTAGGAATGACTTTTGTCACAGACCTGTCATGTTAAAGTCATCTCTCTCTCTCTATTAGAAGTAGTGTGTGTGTGCGTGCGTGCGCGTGTGTGAGTATGATTCCATAAGCGTAGCATTTTTGAATGGTGATTTATAGATTGTTTATAGAGTGTGTTGTATTTTGTTTTAAATACTTTTTGTAAATTGCGTTTTTGTAATTAGTTATTTTTGTACAATTAGATTTTGTTAAGCACCAAGAGCTTTAATCCGAGGTTAGGTGCCATACAAGTACTCATTATTATTATTATTATTATTAAAAGAGTGATACCAACAGTCAAAGCCAAAGAGTTAGCAAATAAACCCAGACACACTACAACATGGACTTGATCAACCGTTATTGTTCAAGAGTGGTGCAAAATTAGTGTGGTTTCTTTCAGTCTAAATTACATACCTGTTCTATGTCCAGGACACGAGGCTGTACCCAAGTTAGGTGGATACGCTGTTCCACCTCATCGACCGTGCCGCGAACCAGACCCAGGCTCAAAGCCTTCATCACCAGTAGCTCCACCTATGGACGAAAACATTCATACACTTTATGAAATATTTTACAGTTACAGTCATCAGAACTACCCATGCAAAAAGCATCTGGTCCAGCTATTGAATAAAGAACATAATAATTATCCCCTTCACTATTCAGAGCTAAAAATGGTCCTTCTGAAACATTTAAGCATGTTCTTAATTAAACGAACTTTAGTTCGCGAACTCTGACGAACTACAGTTCACGATCTCGGACGAACCAGGTTGGTTCTTAATTGGACGATCTAAAGATACGGCGAACCTAGTTCAAAGTAGTTCACGAACCTCAGCAAACCATAGTTCGCTGTTGGAAAAGGTTCGCTGAACGTGTTGAGCAAACCAAGGCGAACCTTTTCTCTGATTGGTCAAAACTTTCACCCTCTTCTGCGTTGGAGATAAGACAGTCACCGAAACAAACAAATATGGCGGATGGCGATATTTCACTCGTGCAAAGAACAAGACCTATTTTTATTGATTTGTAGGAGGCGCAACGCTATTTGTGGGGTCGCTACTGCAAGGAGTACAAAAACAAACATCGTTCAAATCGCGAAGCTGCATAGTGGCAGCCATTTTGAACACATTTGCAGACAGTAAGTACGCCGAATCAAGCACTTCAGTTAAGAAAGAGAACCATGGCAAACCTGGTTTGCTGAAGTTCGCCTAGGTTCGTTCAACCTCAATTAAGAAACAAGCCAAAAGATCGCCGATCTTCTCCGATCTAGCTTTGCCGATTAAAAGTTCGTCCAATTAAGAACAGCTCTTACAGATTGCCAGATATACTGCAAGTCTGAGCAACATAGATATACAAGCTTACTGACAAAACTTTAACCAACTGGAAGCTACACTGTTTAGTTGGGAATACACTCAGATACATGATTTAAAACTTTTTACTCCATGGAAGACACTTTCCCACTTGGAAACCTAGTGATCTTACTGTTTAAAAATTGGATCCAAGAACAAATGTGATGTGTAATCTTTTGCTGTTAAGATGGTAATATTCTAATAACACAGTCCACCAAATTCAGCTAAACAGTGTATGTAATTCCAGTTCTTTCCTGTCAGTCATATTCAGCTAAGTAAATCAGTGCATACCTCATTTGCTGGTATCCGTGCAGTCTGAGCAACAAGCTGGAAAGTGATCTGTCTATTGGTGGCTGGTCTCTGGAAAGCCATCTGGTAACAAAGGAGAAAACAAGAATGGCAAAGCCATTATGCATGAACAATGGGCCGGGTAGGCAATTGTGTCTAGTGAAGGACTGGTACTATAGGGAATGTAAAGAAGTCATTCCTAAAGATTTATCATGGATTTGAAACCACAGTGCATCTCGGTGCTCCGACCTTAAAAGAAAAATACACTGACCTCCATCAGGCACAGCAGTGAAATTTTCTGCCTCATTGGTAGCTCTGCTGCGGCTAGATCAGGCTGTAACAAAATAGCTCAATGACAAACACAACATGACAACAAAAACGGCTCATGCTAGCAATCAAATATCAATCAATTCAACACGACATGCAGGTGTGGCCAAATGTTTTAATTATCATCTTTCCCCGGGTAAGCAACATGTCATTTTCATCTTTTCCGCACAAATATTATCTTGCCCGCAAATTGCAAGCAGAAATATAATGTACACTACCATGTGTCTCTGTTACGATTGTGGTTGTGTTATCCTGTGAGAGCGTGCGTGTGTTGATCGTAGGTAACGATCCGTTGTTTATTTGAGCTATCACGGTTACGTTTCACGTGGTTTTTTTTTAGTAAGATTTTTATTTTTGTTCGTGAGTAGAGCTGATTTTGTTTTGTTGTGTTTAGTCCGGAACGTTCTAGAAGGGTCGCACTGTCTGGTGGCCTCGTACGTGTCACGTCGGTTAGTTGGCTACACTTCGCGACATTTTCGCTACTTTTTGTTTTCCTGTGCGCGTGTATTGAGAAGCCTTTATTTTGTTTTGGGAATGTTCTCGTACTTCCTAGAGCTACCAGGTGATAGGGATACCATACTTTTATGTGACTTAATTATACGCTAGAATTTAGAGCTGAAGTAAGCAGCCGAGTTTTTGTAGCCTGTTATAGTTTTTTTCTGGAAAGTTCATGTTAATGAGCTTCGGCTGCATTTATCGTTCTGATTGGTTGCGTAGTATGATTTCCGTAGACGATTCGGGAATTTCGTAGTATATATAAGGAGGGTGCTGGGAAAGCCCGTTAGTACATTGTCTTGCTTTGTCAGTTGTAGAGACACGTAGTTTATTGGGAGAGACGCTGTGTATGAGAAACTTTGTGTCGCAGTGTGGACATTGCAGAAGAGACTTTGTATCAGTAGTTTGTGCATTTGAAAGTGCATAACTGTGTGGATATCGCATCACTGAATTAAATATTGTTGGAACTGTTACTCCAGTATTGTCTACATCCTTAAGCCACATGTGATGGATTGCAGCTGACCAAGGTTTATTTTAAAGAACTCTACGTGTGTGTGTCTAGTGTGTTTATCATACTTCGACTACAACTCCACCACGTAACATTTTGGCGACCCCGACGAGACCTCTTCAGTTGGTTCAGTGGAAAGGGTAGCAGGAGAAAACGGCCAGCAGTGAAAAGCAGAGATGGCGACATCGGAAATGGAGACATTCCTGAAAATTGGAAAGGAATGTTGACTCAAAGGAGCTCAACTCCTCGAGTTTGTAGAGAGAGAAGAAAAAGAAGAAAAGAAACGAGAGAAAGAAGAAAAGGAGAGATTGGAGAGAGAAGAAAAAGAAGAAAAGAAACGAGAGAAAGAAGAAAAGGAGAGACTGGAAAGAGAAGAAAGAGCCAAAGAGCGTGAAATTAGGAAACTCGAAATTCAAGCAGAAGAGGCGGAGAGGCAGCGACAACACGAAATTCATCTGAAGCAGATGGAGATAGAGGCACAGAGCCAGAGAACTAATGAAGCAACAGCATTAGCGAGCAGAGAACAAACAGCCCGTGCGCCAAAACTTCCACCTTTCATTGAAAATTCAGATAAGATGGACGCAAATAGCAACAATTGGAAACAAGAGACTTGGGCTATTAAACTGAGCGCACTTCTAACTGGCAAAGTGCTTGAATTTTACACCCGCTTACCAAGAGAAGAAGCCGAAGCTTATACACATTTGAAAGCCGCCTTGCTGAGACAGTATGACTTTACTGAAGAAGGTTACAGGCGACGATTTCGGAACTGCAAGCCTGAAGAAGGAGAAACACCCGGCCTATTCATTGAGAGAATTAGAAGCTACCTGGAGAAATGGATAGAGCTGGCTAGTTTAAACAGAGAGTACCAGGACTTGTGTGACCTCATCATCAAAGAACAAGTTTTCAGCGCATGTTCTAAGGACCTGGCCGCCCACCTCAGAGAGCAAAAAGACCAGTCACTAAAGGCCCTGGCCGACTTCGCTCAAAGATACCTTGACGCTCACAACATGAAGTTCGGGTCCAGTAAGCCACAGCGTGTGTCTACACCAGCAGAGAAAATCCACAATGTCAGAGACACCCCGAGATACAAGCCGGTGGAGAACCTGACATGTTTTCTCTGTGGAAAGAAAGGTCACAAAGCGATACGGTGTCCTTCTAAAGTTGTTCCCCGACGCGACAACATCAGAAGATCCAACCAAGATCGTGGGATAGCAGGCAGAAGCAGTACCACGTCTCAACACAGAGCTGCCGCTGTATTAGCCAATGATGTGACGTCATCCAAGGACTTCGAGTCTAGAGAAACGCGAGTGACACCAGAGCTGATTGAATCTTTCAAAAAGAATGGACGCATCCCAGTAGGAGATGGGGTTACATTTTTACCAGTCTCAAACATCGCGCTGCCTGAGAATGAAGTGCCGAACATGCCGGTGGTGTCAGGATTCGTCGGCGACACACCAGTGAGAGTGTTGAGACACTGGTTGTAGCTGCATCATCGTGAGAGAGGACCTAGTAGCTGAAGACCAGAAGCTACAGGAGTGGGCCACCCTCATTTTGGCTGACAGAACTGTAAGGATTATCCCCCTTGCCAAAGTCAGTGTCGACACCCCATACTTGACAGGAGAGGCGAAGGCATTGTGCGTGAAGACACCAGTCTATGACCTCATCATCGGAAACATTGATGGTGCCAGAAACGCAGACGATCCAGATCCAGAGTGGAGAGTGGATATGTTCTGTTACCACGAGAAGTCAAGCAAAGAAGAGTCACCAGACCATCCCTCTAAAAGTGGCGGACAACACGGAAGCAGCAGTGGTGAATAAAGAAAGGCTAGTGGAGCTACAGAGAGCCGACACTACGCTTGACAAGTTCCGAGGTCAGACCGAGCCCGTGACGTGTAAGGGAAAAGAGATAACCTTCGAGACCAGAAAAGATATCCTGTACCGGATATTCAACAGCAATGGAGATAAACCTGTGCATCAGGTAGTAGTTCCTGAACCTTTGAGAATGCAGGTGATGAAATTGGCACATGATTCCATATTGGGAGGACATTTGGGAATCAACAAGACGCTCGATAGAATCCGAGCCGTCTTCTACTGGCCTGATATGGGAGGCGACGTCACCCGATTCTGCAGATCGTGCGACATATGCCAGAAGACAATCTCCAAGGGAAAGGTGCCCAAGGTTCCTCTAGAGAAAATGCCATTGATCGATATGCCTTTCAAGCGGGTAGCTGTTGACCTTGTGGGGCCAATATCTCCTCCAAGTGAAGATGGTCATCGATACATTTTTACCCTGGTGGACTACGCTACACGTTATCCTGAAGTCATACCATTGAAAAAGATCGACACTCCAACAGTAGCAGAGGCGCTCGTCGACATGCTCAGCCGTTTAGGAATTCCTGAAGAGATCCTGAGTGACCTAGGAACTCAGTTCGTCTCAGACTGCATGGAGGAAGTCAACCGGCTATTGAGCATCCGACATCTTACTACCACCCCTTATCACCCCATGTGTAATGGGCTGGTTGAAAAGTTTAATGGAACTTTGAAGGCTATGTTGAAGAAACTGTGCACTGAGCAGCCACGGTTGTGGCATAGATACATCAATGCCTTGCTCTTCGCATACCGTGAAGTTCCTCAGGATTCGACAGGGTTTTCCCCTTTTGAATTACTGTACGGTAGGACGGTAAGGGGGCCCATGCACATCCTGAAGGAGCTGTGGACCAAGGATATCGACGCACCTGAGGTGAAAAACAGCTACCAGTACGTCTTCGACCTGAGAGAGAAGCTGGAAGATACCCTCAGGATGGCTCGAGAAGAACTAGGGAAGGCGCAGAACAAAGGGAAGCATTACTATGATCGTAAGGCAAAACCTCGACGATTCCAGCCAGGTGACCAAGTGTTGGTTCTTCTTCCTACCGACAACAACAAACTTCTGATGCAGTGGAAGGGACCATACGTTGTCGACACGGTGGTTGGCATCAACGACTACAGAGTCAATGTCAACAACAAGGTGAACACTTACCATGCTAATTTGCTGAAGAAGTATATTGCAAGAGGTCGTCAAGACAAAACACAAATGGCCGCATCGGTGCGTCTTGTTGATGACGAAAGACTAGACGACGAGAACATGTTTGACCTTAATGAACTCCGACACAAAGAGGATGTAGAAGATATTCAGTTCGGTCAGAATCTGACCCAAACTCAATGAGAAGAACTGTGCGTCATGACTCGAGAGTTTGAGCATCGGTTTACACCTGACCCAGGGACAACAGACACGGTCCAGCCCGAGGTTAATCTTACATCCGACAATCCGGTTTGCGACGAGTCGTGTCGTCTGTTTCGCTACACGAGTAAAGGACCGAGAAAGAATGTTCGAGAGACGCCGGACCTGAGAGACGACAGGGATGCCAGATCGCCAGTTGTTATCGCGAAGGAACAAGGGAGATCCAATTTGGTGTGTATGAACTGTGACACTTTTCCTAAGCTGACAGTGTTCGACCCCGGACCAGTGACTTTTGAACTGTGAACTGTAACTTATGGTTTGGTGATGTTCCTGAAACATACTTTGACATTATTTTTAGTTTAACCCAAGGGTTCGCAGAATTTTGGAGCAGATTACCTGAGCAGAGCAGTTTAAATGAACATTTCTGTGTCCAGAACATTTTGTATGAAACATTTCGATGCTCAGGACTGTTTACAGGAACTGTGAGACGTTTATTTTAATTTGATTTTTGATGTGAAGTTATATTTGTTTAGGGTTTTGTGTAGATTTAAACAGCCACAACCGTATTTTTGAAATTTGAGAAGAAATTTTTGTGAAATTTCATTCTTAAGATGGGGGTAATGTTACGATTGTGGTTGTGTTATCCTGTGAGAGCGTGCGTGTGCTGATCGTAGGTAACGATCCGTTGTTTATTTGAGCTATCACGGTTACGTTTCACGTGGTTTTCTTGGTAAGATTTTTATTTTTGTTCGTGAGTAGAGCCGATTTTGTTTTGTTGTGTTTAGTCCGGAACGTTCTAGAAGGGTCGCACTGTCTGGTGGCCTCGTACGTGTCACGTCGGTTAGTTGGCTACACTTCACGACATTTTCGCTACTTTTTGTTTTCCTGTGCGCGTGTATTGAGCAGCCTTTATTTTGTTTTGGGAATGTTCTCGTACTTCCTAGAGCTACCAGGTGATAGGGATACCATACTTTTATGTGACTTAATTATACGCTAGAATTTAGAGCTGAAGTAAGCAGCCGAGTTTTTGTAGCCTGTTATAGTTTTTTTCTGGAAAGTTCATGTTAATGAGCTTCGGCTGCGTGTATCGTTCTGATTGGTTGCGTAGTATGATTTCCGTAGACGATTCAGGAATTTCGTAGTATATATAAGGAGGGCGCTGGGAAAGCCCGTTAGTACATGGTCTTGCTTTGTCAGTTGTAGAGACACATAGTTTATTGGGAGAGACGCTGTGTATGAGAAACTTTGTGTCGCAGTGTGGACATTGCAGAAGAGACTTTGTATCAGTAGTTTGTGCATTTGAAAGTGCATTACTGTGTGGATATCGCATCGCTGAATTAAATATTGTTGGAACTGTTACTCCAGTATTGTCTACATCCTTAAGCCACGTGTGACGGATTGCAGCTGAACGAGGTTTATTTTAAAGAACTCTACGTGTGTGTGTCTAGTGTGTTTATCATACTTCGACTACAACTCCACCACGTAACAGTCTCTGTTCGTGTCAAAGTTTCAGCATTGTTGGTAACTAACACGACTAACACTTGATGAACAGCCGGGCTGTGGGTCAACAGGTTCAGCTGCAGCCCGAGAGGTCATTGGCTTCGCCTGAAGGCATGCACCAATCAAATAGTGCGTCTTTGAGAAGCTACGGCACCAATGTAAGGGAAGCAACTGGCTTGGAGTTTTGTATTGCTGAAGCAGACGACAGATTTAGCAGCTGGCGAAGTCAACTGCATGTTTCGAGTTTTGTGATCGCGTTTTGTAATTTATTTTTTTTTAAACTTTCCCACGGGCAAGCTGCCTTTGGAATTTAACTTTCCCGGCGATATTTTATCTTGCCCCGGTAAACGGGCAATGTGATTTGGCCACCCCTGACATGTATTCAGACTAGTATACCCCCACTTTTCACCTGACCCCAGCAAGAATAGTTATCACTATCAGTTTATTTCACTTTTACGTCATAGAGATATGAAAAATGTACAGCTGCTAAGTTTTTTCTGCAGATAAATATACCCTCCCCCCCCCCCCCCCCCCCCCCCCCCCACGGTGGAACCCCATCACTAACAAAACATCTCTAATCTATCTGAACCCATCATCGCCCTACAGCTGGAAATGTATGGACCATGATAATTCAAGGGTAGTGCGAGAATACCTTGGTACCTGAAGGCTCCAAGCCAATCTCGCACTGCCCTAGAATTACCATGGCCCATCCATCACCTGCAACTAGTACATAATCGTTAAGTGACACCTCCAAAATTTAGGAAACGTGGCCCTGGGGCAAAAATGAGTTAAAAATTACCTGTGATCCCCAGAATTTCTTCAGCTCATCGAACTTGGCAATATTTCCACTGTTAAAGGCATAAAGCAAGTCCACCAGCCACTCCTTGTCGGTGTTTCTCAGGGACAGTAGAACATCGTGGGCAAGCTGCCATTCAAAAGTCAATTATACATTAAACTGTAACGCACTCTTTGAAGGATGAAAATGTCCTTCATTAAATTAACATCTGACCCCCTGCATACTAGCATACAACATATGGAGCGACCATGATACTTCAAAGGTGGTGCCTTTGGGCACCATCCCTAAACTATCCATCAAACAATTCTGGCACCACCCTTAAACTATCACAATGGAGTCTTCAGAAGATAATTCCTAAATTTGGGAATTTCAACCCTAGGGATACATGTGTAAATTCAGTTTTTACCCTGCAAAGGACACACACATTTCTTAACCCATTACGTCCTGAGGCTGAGTTTGAAAAATCTGCTTACTGTCCTATGAGGGCTTCATTACAGATTAGGAAATAGATCAACTGTTTTAGTTCAAGGGTGATGCCTGTGGTCTCTATCTTGGGGTGCAGTTTACTTGTATGATATTTGACAGAAGCTACTCACCAGTTCACCAAAGTTGTACACCCCATCTCCTAAGACAGCAGCCAGGCTCAAATTGAAGGCTCTCTCTGCTTGCTCTGCAGCTAGAAAAAAAAAACATGAACGGCAAAGCCCTTATGGCTTGCGCGTACGATCCAAAACTTTGATAAAACTAAAATTCTATCAAAAACTGGCATTTCTGACATATTTTTCGACCTATTGTGACTTTTGAGCTTTTCGAGGGGTCATCCAAATTAGTATGCACAGAAAGGATTTACCATCAGGTATCACTGTACATAGAAAAAACTACCAAGTGAGTAGGAAAAGGCACTGTCAAGGGAGAGAAGTGTGCATGATCGACCAGTGATCATAGATCTACTGTGGCCAAAGCACACAAAAAAAAAAAAAAAAAAAAGAGATAGGAAAGAGAGGGGGCGCTAAGAAAGTGACTGAAAGCAATGCATATGGAAGCCCCCCCCCCCCCCCCCCCCCCCCCCCCCGAAGGGGGCGTATCACATATCCACTGTTCCAGCCACTCAGTGCATGGAAATTTAAATCTAGGTCCCCCCAAGGGGGGTCCAGATATTTAGCCGGTGTGGACAGCTGTTTCAGTCTTGGCGACCTCTTCAGCACACCATCGGCAATACTGGAGGAAGAAGGAGCTTCTGCTTACCCGCAAAGAAGACCACATTTTACTGTGGTTTCTGCAGGGGCATACATTCCATGCCTCCACCTAGAGCCAAATTTCCATGCACCCTAAGAGAGAACCTACTAAAAAGGGGGAAGGATTTGCAGTCAAAATTGTGTTAAAAAAGCAGACCGAAAGGGTTGACTGCCAGTGCCTGTAATTTAGAAAAAACTACCAAGTGAGTAGGAAAAGGCACTGTCAAGGGAGAGAAGTGTGCATGATCGACCAGTGATCATAGATCTACCGTGGCCAAAGCACACACAAAAAAAAAAAAAAAAAAAAAAAAAGAGATAGAAAAGAGAGGGGGCGCTAAGAAAGTGACTGAAAGCAATGCATATGGAAGCCCCCCCAAAGGGGGGCGTATCGCATATCCACTGTTCCAGCCACTCAGTGCATGGAAATTTAAATCTAGGTCTTCTTTGCGGGTAAGCAGAAGTTCCTTCTTCCTCCAGTATTGCCGATGGTGTGCTGAAGAGGTCGCCAAGACTGAAACAGCTGTGCACACCGGCTAAATATCTGGACCCCCCTTGGGGGGACCTAGATTTAAATTTCCATGCACTGAGTGGCTGGAACAGAGGATATGTGATACGCCCCCCTTCGGGGGGGCTTCCATATGCATTGCTTTCAGTCACTTTCTTAGCGCCCCCTCTCTTTCCTATCTTTTTTTTTTTTTTTTTTTTTTTTTTTGTGTGTGCTTTGGCCACAGTAGATCTATGATCACTGGTCGATCATGCACACTTCTCTCCCTTGACAGTGCCTTTTCCTACTCACTTGGTAGTTTTTTCTAAATTACAGGCACTGGCAGTCAACCCTTTCGGTCTGCTTTTTTAATCACTGTACATAGCAAGTTTGGGTTTGAAGTTGAAAATAGTTTGTTTCCTCAAAACACATTACCGATGACATTACTGTTAGGAACCGTGACTTAGCTAGACTAATTTTAGCCAAAAATTGTGGTGTACGTATATGGTAGTGTTGGCAAGCGAGGGGCGCCATAGCATAGGCAGTAACCCAAGTAGCCTCCCTTCCATCCCCATCCGGTCACGCGCCCACCGTATGCTCGCCGTTTAGTTTCTTAGCTAGCCTAGGAAGGTTGTGTACGTGCTGTGCAGTGTATATTATTACGTCGTAGTGGACTGTGTACGGTGCGACCGGTCTTCTTACCTTCGTCGCCGCCGTGTGTTTGGCCTTGCTTGTGTGTGGAAAGAGACCCTTTTCTTGAGCTGACTTCTCGAGTGCCAACGGGAGACTGGTGATCGTCAAGACTCCTTCTTGGTCTTTTGTCGACGCACCGGCCCAAGGGGACTTCCCTCCCATGTGCTCTTCGTGGGTGCTGGACATCCTTTGTTCTTGGGACCTCTACCATTGGCTGCCGAGGACTTTCCCTCTGCGACACCATGGTATCTGGGCTATCTGTCATGACGAGGTAACACCTTGGTTCTGCCTGCGACTGGCGCTCTGGGGGGAGCGGGCAAATAGAGCGCCGGGTGACAGCAGTGCCCTTGCTTTTGGCTTCGCGTTCATTTCGCCTCCGCTCGTATACGCGTGTTGCGTGGCCTCGTAGAGCCACGTTCGTCTGCCTTCCCTGTTTATTATGTTTTGCAGTTGGCAAGTATGCTCCTGTACGAGATGTGGTGACTGTTAGTGGCCGAGCGACCAACATGCTGTCTGCCTGCCTTGCTCCGGCTGTGCCTCCACTCACCCCTGCGTGGTCTGCGCTCCCTGGCAGGAAGAGAGGTGGTCGCAACTGTGGATCTTTTATCGACGCGAACGGCCGACACCAGCCTGGGAACAGGCTCCTTCTACCGCTCCCCCAGCCTCCACGCATGTGTCGGGACGTGTTCCACCGGATGCGGACAAAGTTCAGTCGACGCCAGCTGTGACGGTCGTTGCTGACACTCGGACTTCGGACAGACGACATGCCAGCTTGGGAAGCGATGTCAGTAAGACTTTTGTACCTGTTCCACTGAGCGCAGGCACGACCCGCCTACCTGGCCGCGCTGGCCCAGGGAGCGGCGTGGCGTCTGTTGCACGTCCATCCCATACATCGAGTCAGATAGAGAGGCGTTTGCATGCACGTAAGCCTTCCGGCTTCCGACTTATGACGTCCTGTGGTGAAAGCCGGAAGTCTTCGGAAGCCACAGGACCGAGCCGCCTCTCTCTATCCAGGGATACAACCATGGGCACATGGAATGTCAAGACCATGTACCAGAGCGGCATGGCCGCCCAGATAGCAGCGGAAATGTAAAAGTACAACCTTTCCCTGCTAGGTATCAGTGAAGCCAGATGGACGCAGTCTGGCCAGAAAAGGCTGTTAAGTGGGGAGATGATTCTGTATTCAGGTCATGAAGAGGAGAATGCCCCCCATACAGAAGGTGTAGCATTCATGCTGTCACCAGTGGCACAGAGAGCGCTGATGGGCTGGGAACCTCTTGGGCCAAGAATTATCACAGCAGCGTTTAGAACCAAGAAAAAGCTCAAGCTGAACGTCATCCAGTGTTATGCGCCCACTAATGACAGTGACGAGGAAGAGAAACAAGAGTTCTACGACCGACTCCAGAGTGCCTTGGACAAATGTGCGGAGCGAGACATCACCATCGTCATGGGCGATTTTAATGCCAAAATAGGGGAGGACAACACCGGATATGAAGAGGTGATGGGGAGACAGGGACTAGGCTCGGAGATGAGTGAGAACGGGGAGAGGTTTGTAGACTTTTGTGCTCTAAACCGACTTGTCATTGGAGGCAGCATCTTCCCACACAGAAGAATACACAAAGCAACTTGGGTCTCACCTGACCATACAACAGAGAACCAAATAGACCATATCTGCATTAGCAAGAAATTTAGAAGATCCCTTCAAGATGTTCGAGTAAGGAGGGGAGCAGATGTCACCTCCGACCACCATCTGCTTACCTTAAGAATGAAGCTCAAGCTAAAGAAAAGCCGCACAGAGACAACAAGAAGACAGCGCTATAATGTAGGCCTCCTGAGAGAAACTGGAGTTAGAGAAGAGTTCAAACTGGTGCTGTCCAACCAGTTTCAAGCGCTACAGGAGCTAGTAAATGAAGAGGAGGCGGTCACCACAGAGCAGCAGTGGAAGGCAGTTAGAGAGGCGCTGAACTCAACCTGCAAAGACACTGTAGGGTTCAGGAAACACCATCACAAGGACTGGCTGTCGGCACAGACCTTGAAGAAGATAGAAGTGAGGAAGCAGAAGAAAGCAGCTGTCAACAACAGTCGCACGAGAGCAGCCAAAGTAAGGGCACAGGGGAAATACTCGGAAGCCAACCACGAGGTGAAGAGTAGTATCAGGGCAGACAAGAGGGCCTACACAGACAGCCTGGCAGCAGAGGCAGAAAAGGCAGCAGGCAGCGGCAACATGAAACAGCTCTACGACATTACCAGAAGATTGTCAGGCAAGTATGGCCATACAGAAAGACCAGTAAAAGACAAAGAAGGCAAGCCTATTGCAGACAGAGCAGACCAACTCGACAGATGGGCCGAGTATTTTGAAGAGTTACTGAACAGACCTAGCCCACCCGACCCCCCAGACATCCAGCCGGCAGAGACCGACCTACCCATCAGCTGTGACAGACCCAGCCGGGAAGAGATCAGAAGAGCAGTGGCATTCTTGAAGAACGGCAAAGCAGCAGGCCCAGATGGCATCCCAGTGGAGTCTCTGAAAGCAGACCTAGAGACAACAGTGGAGATGCTGTACCCACTGTTTGGAAAGATCTGGGAAGAGGAGGCGATGCCGGCTGACTGGAAGGAGGGGTACCTAATCAAGCTTCCCAAACAAGGCGACCTCAGCAAGTGTTCCAACTACAGAGGAATCACCTTGCTGTCAGTACCAGGAAAGGTCTTCAACAGGATCATCCTGGAGAGAATGAAGAGCTCCGTTGACCCCCAGCTGAGAGACCAGCAAGCAGGATTCAGGAAGAACCGATCATGTACAGACCAGATCGCCACTCTCCGCATCATCGTGGAACAGTCTCTGGAGTGGAGCTCCCCGCTGTACGTCAACTTTGTGGATTATGAGAAAGCATTTGACAGTGTGGACCGAGAGAATCTGTGGAAACTCCTACGACATTATGGTGTACCCACAAAGCTCGTCCGCCTGATCAAGAGCAGCTACGATGGCATGACATGTCGCGTGATCCACGAAGGGCAGTTCACCAGGAGCTCCAGGTCAGAACCGGTGTCAGGCAGGGCTGTCTGCTGTCTCCGTTCCTCTTCCTACTGGCCATAGACTGGGTCATGAAGATGACCACAGAGCACAGACGAAGTGGAATACAGTGGACACTGTGGACACAACTTGACGACCTCGATTTTGCAGACGACTTGGCATTACTGTCCCACACTCATCAACAAATGCAGGACAAGACCACGAGGCTTGCTGACATCTCGTCCCAAGCGGGCCTCACCATTCACAAACAGAAAACAAAGACAATGAGGCTGAACGCAACCAGGGAAGAACCAGTCTTGCTTGCTGGCACCCCATTGGAGGAGGTGGAGTCCTTCACCTATCTCGGGAGCATCATAGACAAAAAAGGCGGCACTGATGCAGATGTCAGAGCACGAATCGGTAAAGCCAGAGCAGCCTTTCTCCAGTTGAAAAAAGTGTGGAGCTCCAGAGAGCTGTCACAACACACCAAAGTCCGGATTTTCAACTCCAATGTAAAAGCAGTTCTCCTATATGGAGCAGAGACTTGGAGATTGACAAAAACCACAGTCAACACAGTACAGACCTTCATGAACAGTTGCCTTAGAAGAATTTTGAAAATCCACTGGCCAGAGAAGATCAGCAACGTCAGACTCTGGGTGAGAACAGAGCAGATAACAGCAGAGAATGAAATTGGGCGAAGAAGATGGGGATGGATCGGTCACAGTCTGAGAAAGCCAGCTTCCAGTATCACTAGGCAGGCATTGTCATGGAACCCCCAGGGAAAGAGGAAAAGAGGTAGGCCGAGAAACTCCTGGCGTCGAGACCTCCAAGCAGACATCAAGAGACTGGGAACCACCTGGAGTAGAATCGAAGGAGAAGCACAGGACAGGAGTTGCTGGAGGTCTCTCGTCGACGGCCTATACCAAGGTAGGGGTGACAGGCGTAAGTAAGTAAGTAATTAACTATGCTGCTCACCATTTAAACTCTCTAATTTAAATTCAAACTGCTTGTGTACGGCAGTCTACTTTCAATGTTCGCTGTTCACTGTCAGACTACTTTCAGCCGAGGACACATAGCTGTCAGTCTACTTTCAAAGATGTGCACACGATCTACAATTTCCGTCCGTCTATTTTCTACCGAGCGACACAAAGTGCATCCACTGACCACTCTTTCCCAAACTGTTGCCACCCTTTTGGCTTTTCATGTTTTCAAGCCACTGTTTTGGTTTTCGAAATCATCACGCAACACACAACTGCCACTTCATCGATTGAAAAGTGTACATTTTCGTTTAAAATCCCAGAAAAAAATTCCTACACTGAGGTACTCTGCATAACAATGGCGAGTAGGGTGATTCGATCGAGAGAGACTGACAACAGTAAAGTACATCACAATATAGAAAATAATTTAAACTTAGCCCAACATTCAGCTCAACATATTCCAACTGCGATAAACAACCGTTTGCAACAGGAAATGACGTCATGGGCAGTTATCTACTAAATAAATTTTGCTTGCAAACTTTATTGTCGATCGTAGAATTCGTAGTCTGACACATGCAGGGAAACAAAAAAGTTTAAAAGAAAATTGAATCAGTAATGGATGTGTCGAAAATCTTATTAAAACTCTTAAATCTAAACTATTATTTACTATTTAATGCATCTGGGGGAGTTACCATTCCTTGGATAACCGTAGAAAGTTCAGTTTCGTTTTTAGACCAGATTTCGATCGTTAGAGACTGACAGGTCTCTCGTTTGTGAGGTCAATTGGAAACGCCAAAAAAAGAACAAAACATATATATTTTGGAACATCCATGTTACTGAACAATAGTATATATACGAAGCACTTTCAACATGGTTATTTTTTAAGTATTGTGTGTTTGTGTTGGTGTGTTTTCTGTCACACTCGTTTGGCTTCTTTTGTGGAAGGGAAAGTCCGTCTGTCTACTTTCTCACGATCGTGATTGCAAAACGTACGCAAAATTGTCATAAAAATAAACACAAACCGTTTACACTGTTTTATTTGTTTCATCAAAGCATAATATTCATATAAATTACCTTAGTTATATGTATACACAATCTTCTAACATGCATGTATACGGAATCAAAAAGTATCGATTTACTCCGACACTGAATACCGGAAAACCTGCCTTTTACAATTTTTCTTTTCAATTACTATTTTTTAAATTTCAAACCCAAATTTGGTGCAGATATACATGATGGTAAGACCTTTATATGCATACTAATTTGGATAACCCCTTGGAAAGGTCAAGGGTCACATGAGTTCCTGAAATAGGTTGGAAAAAAAGTTTTTTTCTGAAATATGTATATTTAGATAGCACAAAGACAAGTTTGAAGACTGGCTTGAATTATGGAATAGCCTCCGAGAAAATGCCAAGATCACAGTTTACCACAGACGCCAGACATACCACCATTGGCCCAGAACATACTCACTTTTGCTTCACATGTGGGCCAAAAAATCACACCAGTTATAGTACTTATAATAATAATAATAATAATAATAATAATAATAATAATAATAATAATAATAATAATATTACTATTGTAGAACCCGTTTCGAGCAACCACATTTTTAAAAGAAAAAAGTGATCTAAAAAAACAGGTGTCATCTGTCGTTTCAGGCTTCAATGACCCAAAATTTAATAAAGGTCTTATTGACAGGTGAACTCTCATAAGGTCACCCTAAACAGATTATGCTGTATCATGCTGTTAAACTGCAATGGTTTCAGAGATACCATTTCTAGATGCTGGCAGAGAAGCAGTTAAAAACCTACAAAAGTGAAGCATAACCTCCTTGTGCACACAGCCACCAGTATTGTAAACAGTACTGTAAGTTGCATTTACAAGGGGGTTAAAACAACAAAACAAAAAAAAACCACCGCCACTTACAAGGAATATCAGAAAGCTGGACGCAACCCAAGAAGCGCAGGGCCTCTTTGTAATAATCGGCATGGTTGCCCAGCAACTTGTGATAGTTTGAAGTCAGCTCGTAGAAGCGACTGTGAACCGAGGTCACCCCGTCAACGGCATCCAGAATCCCTTGGCTTTCCTCGATCACAGACTAAAAGAAGAAGAAATGTTGTTATGGCATGAAACCACAAAACCCTCCTCCTCCTTTGTACTTGGTGGGCGCCATCTTGTTTGCGCAACCACCACGTGTTTCTTTGCTTCCAGTGTTTTAGTGCTTTTCGTTGGATGTACTGTGTTTATGTGTGCTGAAAGTCTGCCGAGTCTCGCATAAGAGTGTACTGATGAGGATTGTATGCTTGTTTTTCATCGGATTTGCTTGCTGCTGATTTGGTATCGTTTTGAATAGTGTCTATCGTTTGAACTTTGTTTACGTCGCCATTTTGCCACCACGTGTTTTTGTGCTCCCAGTGTTTTAGTGCCTTTTGTTGGATGTACTGTGTTTATGTGTGCTGAAAGTCTGCTGAGTATCGCATAAGTGTGCTGATGAGGATTGTATGCTTGTGTTTCGTCAGATCTGCTTTCTGCTGACTTGGTATCATATTGAATACTGTCTATCATTTGAACTTTGTTTACGTCGCCATTTTGCCTCCCCTGCAGCGTGGCCGGTTGCGGGTCTTTTCAGCTGCCCTGTTTTTACGTGCTATGTGCTAGTGTGCTAACTGCTTACTGTGTGAGTCTGTTCGCTACCCGCATCTGTTGCTGGTTGTTGTTCGTGTTCCTACTGTCCTATAGGTTTTACGCCCATGTGCTGCCCTAAATTTGTTATTTCCCGTCGACATCTTGCCCACTTGTGACCCCGCCGCTGACCGTGTTTGTCCGCTTGTAATTTTTCTTCCCCTGTATCCCTTCTGCCCTTTCAGTGTTAGTTTTTGCGTATTATCAACGTCGCTCCCCTACCACACTCACACAGGCTCACACACACGCACGCACGCACACACACCTACTGTACTTTTTCTCCCTTGCGTATTATCAGGTCGCTCCCCTACCACACCGCTCACACACACACCGACGCACACACACACACCCTACTGCACCCTCGTCCCGTCTTTCTCTTTCCTGTCCTCACAAACAATCATGCTCATCAGATACACACGCCAACACCTGCTATCTCTACGTTGCCACGCCACCTACTGCGCGGCCGGTGCCGCTGACAGTGTTGCAAATGCCTTACGTGGCATCCGGTCGCGAAAGAGAGGCCGCAGGGGTGGAATTAGCAGAAGGCACGACTCACCACCACACCCACACACTTCTTCCCCTTTTCCTGTCCTTCCACCCCTTCCGCCTCCCCCCCATCCCTTCCTTCTTCTCCCATTTCTTCTCCTGTCTTCCTCAACTACCGTTCCCTGCTCTCCTCGGCCGCCTCCTCCCCCACCCTCCCCCCACCCCTCCTCCTGCTTTTTCCTCCTCGTCCCCTCCACCCCTTTTCTGCTCCCCTTCACCCTCCCCTCGCTCTTCCTCATCTTTTCCTACTCTCCTTCCTCCCCTTTCCCCTCCCCCCCCCCTCACCCTCCTCTTTCTTGCCCGGTTCTCCTTCCCCGTCTTTTCCTCCTCCCCACTCCCCCCCTCCATCCTCTTTTCCCCCTCCCACCCTCCTCCGCCTTTGTCCTCTTCTTCGTCCGTTTCTTCCTCCTCTTCCTCTTCTGTCTCACCCAACCTAAAACTGTGTCTGTTCAAACTTCAATGCACAGTCTGTCTGCAAAGATGGCAAAGCCGACGTGATTTCAGATTTCATTCTAGACAATGACCTAGATGTTGTCGTGATCACGGAAACGTGGCTCCGCTCAGCTGGCGATGAACCCATCAGCGCCAGCGTCACTCCGAGTGGCTATTGCATGGCGAGTGGCTATTGCATGGCCTCCTTCCTGCGCACTTCCAGAGGGGGTGGCATTGCCATCATCTACAGGGACTGTCTCTCCGTTCACCTCTCCTTCTCTCAGTCTCTACCTTTTGCTCATCCCTCCTTTGAATCTGTCGAGGCCGTAGCAACACTCCCTGGCCAGTCCCTCATCTCATGTATCTATCGCCCCCCTCCAAGCTCTCAAAACAAACTCACAAACTCCATGGTCCTCACCGAGTTTGACCTCCTCCTCGACCACTACAGCACACGACCCGGAAAACACATCCTTCTTGGCGACTTTAACTTCCACTTCGAAAAACCCGACCACCCTGACACAAAACGCCTTTGCACATCACTTTCAAACCACAATCTTACACAACACATCACCAAACCCACCCACCGACTCGGCCACACCCTCGACTGGATCATCACCCGAACCTCCGATCAACATTACTCTTTCCCGACTCTGACACCTCCTCTGTGCTTCCCTCTGACCACCTCGCTATTCTCGTCTCCCTCAACCTACCTCCCCCGAAAAAAACCAAGCTTTTTGTCTCTCGTAGCAAACTAAAATCTGTCAACCAAGAGAGCTTCTTCAACGAAGCTGTCGCCCTTCTCCTGGACCCCGCCTCCTCTCCTGGTCTTGCATCCCATTTCGACTCCTCCCTTCGAAAACTTCTAAACACCCATGCACCTGTCATCACCTGCTCCATACCCAACCGACCCCCCCTCCCCCTGGCTCACTGACGACATAGCTGAGGCCAAGCGCGAGCGCCGACAAGCGGAACGCCACTGGAGCTCATCTGACCTCACCGTTCACAGACAGATCTTCCAAACAACTAGATCCAAAGTCTGCAGAATGATCTCCGACTCCAAATGTAAACACCTTCAAAACAAAATCCTGGAATCCACTTCTTCCAAAACCCTCTACGCTACCATGAACACACTCCTAGGCATTTCTAAAGACTCTCCTCTCCCCAACACACACAGCAAAGAAGAACTCCAGTCCGCTTTTTCCACCTATTTTTCCGACAAAATCCAAACTCTGCACAACACACTCGACACTCTGCCTTCTCCGCCTTGCCCTTCCAACACCCCCTTTTCCGGCACCCCCCGATCGTCCTTCCGGCCCGTCTCTCAGGACGAAGTCCTCAAGACCATAAAGTCCATACCTCTCAAAACCTGCGAACTAGACCCTCTCCCTGCCTCTCTCTACCGGGACGGCCTTCCAAAACTTCTGCCATTCATTACCGACATCATCAACACATCTCTAGAGAACGGTTCCGTCCCTGATATCTTCAACTCCGCCATCGTCCATCCTCTCCTCAAAAAACACAACCTCGACCCAAACGAACTCAAAAGCTATCGCCCAGTCTCCAATCTCTCTTTCCTGTCCAAGCTTCTTGAGAAGGTCGTTCTCAACCAGCTCAACCTCCATCTCGCCAACAACAACCTCCTCAGTCCCTTCCAGTCTGCCTATCACGAACATCACAGCACTGAAACAGCCCTTCTACATATCTTAAACGACCTGCTTCTCTCCACCGACTCGGGCAATATCTCCCTTCTTATGCTACTCGACCTCTCTGCCGCCTTCGACACTATAGACCACTCTATCCTCCTCCACCGCCTTCACCACTCCTTTGGCATCATGGACTCTGCTCACTCCTGGTTTCTCTCCTACCTCTCCGACAGACAGCAGTCCGTCACCATCAACAGCGTCTCCTCCAACCCAGTCACGCTCTCCTGCGGAGTTCCTGGGCCCGGTCCTTTTCACACTCTACACCTCTCCCCTGTCCAACATCATCCAGTCTCACCACATACACCACCACCTCTACGCCGACAACTCACAACTACTAGACAAAGACAAACTCGACAACACTCAGTCACTACTGAATCGCACGGCTGACTGCTACGAAGACATGAAAAACTGGATGACAGCAAACAAGCTTAAACTGAATGACGACATAACAGAAGCCATGCTGGTAGGCACTCGCCAGAAACTTTCCCAGCTCCCTCCCTCCCTCCACCTTCAACTCGACAGCACCCCCATCTCCCTCTCTGACTCGGCCAAAAACCTTGGCGTTATCCTCGATTCCTCTCTTTCCACGACCAGCTTCGTCTCCGCCACGGCCCAGGCATGCTACTTCCACCTCCGCCGCATCAGTCAGATCAGAAAATACCTCACTACCGAAGCTGCCACCAAACTTGCTGTCTCTCTCATCCTATCTCGCATCGACTACTGCAACTCTCTCCTTTCCGGCCTCCCTCACTCCACCACTTTCACTCTCCAGTGCGTCCAGAACAATGCTGCCCGCCTCGTCCTCAGAAAGAAAAAATCTGACCACATCACTCCCCTGCTCAAACTCCTTCACTGGCTTCCCATCCCCCAACGCATCCAATACAAGATTCTGTCTCTCTGCAACAAATCCCTGAACTGTGCCTATCTCTCAAACTTACTTCCCCCCTACACTCCTCCCCGCTCCGCCTCTGACCCTCTCCGCCTCCACATCCCCCCCACCAAACTCAGCACTTTCGGCCCCCGCTCCTTCTCAGTATACGGTCCATCCACCTGGAACACTCTCCCAATCTCTCTCTCCGTCAGAAACACTCTCTCTCCTCCTTCCAGTCTGCCCTCAAAACACACCTCTTTCAACAGTTCTAGCACTATACCACCACACTCCCCACCCTAAGCAGACTGTCATAATGTATTTCACCATTTGTGGGATGTGAGTCGTCTAAAGCGTGCGCGAGTTGTGAGTGCGTGCTTAGAGTTATAATTATTATAAGATAAGCGCATTATAAATACCGTAATTATTATTATTTTACAATGAGAAAACACTTCCACCCTTGCACTGTACAGCATAACCTCTTCACTGCCAAGAAAATCTGAACACCATCCAAGCACAAGAGACACAGATCTTCATGAGCCCCCACAGTTGCGGGGGCTCATGAGGATCTATGTCTCTTGCTGACAAACCACTTTGTTGTATCCAGATTCCTGGGATGGCCAGACCACTTTGGCTTTGAATTAACAAAGATGTCATAAACAAAGTTCATGACCACTGGCAGTACAGGTGTTAAAACTCACAAACCAGATAGGTGAGGCTAGCGCTGGCAGAATTGTATAACAAACCAAGGGGAATTACTCAGCGCTGGACAGAACAGCTAGATCCCCTGCCCCCGCCTATCAGGCACCCATTCGCCAGCCCACAGAGAAATACGCAGGTATAGAACAAGACGATCATCTACATCCCTAATAAAGGATGCATCAGGTCTCTTATATAACCCATGTCTTTCTCCGGAACTTAGGAAGTAGGCAGGAGAAACATACATACACAAACACGAAGGTGCATTACTATATGTGGTCGGGTAAATACCCTGAATTCCCACAGTGTTAAAACACTGCAGCAGTAGATGGATTGGCCACGGCAGCAGTAGACAGATTGGCCATGGCGGTTCAACGATGATGCAACAAATGCTCAGCAATGAGCGACAACTCAAACAAGCTATTTGGGCACTACCCTTGAACCATTATAGATGATCAGTCTCCTGGACGATATATGCAGTCCTCAGACAATAATTCTAAAATTTGGGTTCAATACCTTGAGCTGGTCATCTCTACACATTTAAACCTGTCAAAAGTGGTGAAGACAGTAGATAAGACAGGTTTGACTGTTTTCAGGTTCGACTGCAAGTCTAAAGTGTTTATTAAAGAGTTTTCAAATGTCCATAATGAAAATGTAACATTCCATTAATGCACAGAACAATAAAAAACACTCACCTTCACGTTGTCAAAATCTTTGTTCCGAAGACGAATGTTTCCAATGGTTGTTAAGCAGAGTATCCGTGCCTCATCACTGGACTTCACCTAAAAGGTAAAGGATGATAAAATGCATGACATTTTTTCCCCAAACAATCATAGTCATTTCTGTGAAATCAAAGCATGCAATGTCCAGTTGTATCAACCTTTGTCATTCCGATACACTCCTGCCTGAAATACATTTGACCAATATAGTTCAAGGGTGGTGCCAGAATAGCTTGGCGCATGAGGCGCCAAGCTATTCTGGCACCACCCTTGAACTAAAATGGTTGATCTGTCTTGTAATCTGTAATGTAGCCTTCATTGGACCATAAGCAAATTTATATTTTACAAAAAAAAATATGCCTCCAGATGCAGTGGGTCCAGAAAAGCCTAATCATCAACAGATACATTTATTTCTTCTTCTCCGAAGTCTTACCGGTAGGTTTAGACACACGTATAGCAGATTCTGCAACACATGTATGTGCAGGTCTGTCATTTGTGAACTTATGCACACAGCCAGAAGGTCCAAAAACACAGAACAGCACACACACAAATACAACACTGAGCCCATTTAAATTTGCAACTTGAGTTGAATCCAAGTTGAGCTCAGCCTGGGTAGAACTCAGAATTGATGAGTTTCCACTCATACTTTGGAACTGCACTGTCCAGCCCATGTGACCCTGACAAAGCATCATATTCTTACACTGTCTGGTTGGTAACTGTACATTTTGTTTGAATGTGATCTTCTGCCCAAATCTGTATGAATATGAACAGTGAGTCATCAGCTGGCATGAACAACTCATTTTCACTGTACACAAGATCTAGACACTATTAACTCATTTGAGACGTGCTGCCTAGATATGCCTCGTATCTGGAGGCAGCACGTCTCGGATGAGTTAATGCAATGGACTGCTTAGCCATGAATATGAAGTTTGTGTACTGAAAATGATGATGGCACATCCAATCTTTTGGAAAATATCTTTTGGAAAATACCCACAACCATGATGCACAACAGAATGCGGATAGATTCAACCCCGGTTTGGAGTAGGGTTGAACTCGACAGACTCAAACCTGGGTTGGACAAAGTGTAAATGCGCCAACCTGTGTTTGAACTGTAGTTCAACCTATGTTATTTTGAAAGTGTAAATGGCCTCAATAATGCATACAGGCGGGAAAAAACAGAAACCAACATTACATATTTTTTACTAACAACGCAATGACACACCACATATATACTGCTGTATAATTTGTAATATTGTTACTGAAAGAAAGTCACCTTTTCCTTAACTTTCTCAATGAACTCCACTGCCTGCTTGGGGTCTGAAAGTAAATAAGAGAATAATATTAATAAACATTAACTTTAACATTAATATGTATTCATGAGATTTCTGCACATTGTTGATACCTTTATAAGTGTTTCAAATTCAAAACCATCTATATCTGAATTAATTTTTAGTATTGTACTGTTGTTTTTTTAAAGGGACACACCATACCTTTTTTAAGGCTTCAGTTTGCAAAAAGCTTTTACTGGGCTTCAGCATACATACCCACTTAGACAGTGACCACCCTATTTCTCACCAAATGCTTTCTTTTGTCTGTTCAAAGCGAAAAGAAGTCAACCGGAATCTTTTGACGGATGCGTGAAAAGATTGCTTCTGATAGGCGATGGTAGCTGACATCCTAACTATTCTATATGACCTTAGGTCATCTGCATAATTATAACCAATCAGAGACAAGATGGCGGCCGAACCAGCGAATAAAAAAGAAAGTATCATCGAGATGTGCCGACATTCTTGGTAACTGTAGAAGAGAAGAAAGAGGAAGAGAGACAAGATACTGCTAAGTAGACTTGGCATCTGACAAGGGAATATGGACATGTGACAACGCATAAAGCAAGAGTTTTGCTGGACCACCCACCTGGATGATTTGTCACTTTTTTTTTTGCTGAATCAGTAAGTAATCCAGGGTCTTTGTCGATTTTCCTTTAGTTCCACGAGCGCTAGTGATTTTCAGATTTCAGTAAAATTTATCTCCTAATCCTACTGATTTCACAAGATTTTAAACCTCTTTTATCATATAGTTATGAGCTAGTCATCACATTTTATGCTGCAGAGATCTGAAAACTACGGTGTGTGTCAAAGTTGCGCATCTCTGGAGTTAACATGTTTTTGTCTGTGCCGGCTCTCATTCACTTGATTCAGAGAGGTAGTGTTTCTGCTGCGACTGTGCGAGGCTGGTAAATTTGTCGTTTCTAATGATGCTTTACGTAGACCTCAACGTGTGAGACATGAAATTGACTGCAGTGCAGAAAGTCGGTATAATCTTCTTCTTCTTCTTCTCGAACGCCGCCACACTTAGAGTTTGGCTCTCAAAATGAAATCTGTGGTCTTCTGTAGCGCCCCCACAGGCCAAGTCGGTATAATTACCAATGTTCTCTTTTAATTAATGATGGAAGATGGTGCGTGTTTCCGAGGGGTAAAGGACTAAAGGTCAAATTTGGCACCTTGGACGCACCCGGTGCTGGCTTTGCAACCATGCAAGCCCTCGGTGCACTACTATATGCACAATCGTTACAAGTACAATACTATTAGCAGGTTGAGTGGAACCCGCATTGCGATTTTGACAGCATAGTGAGTACAGAAGGTTTATTCTACTTTCTGGTCAAATTACGTCAAAGGGATGGCATTAACATCAGTACAGGTGTACACTTACACATGTGTACATCACACTGATGACCTCATGACCTGCAGTATTGTGATACACTGATAGCCGGGTTCTGCCTTGTGACGTAGGCTCATGAATATGCATACAATTCACAACTCGGGTACAAAAACAATACACCCTCCAAATGATGAATTTCAACATTGGCACTGTATTAACATCATAAAGCTCTAAGATAGTACACAAAGGACCCATACACATACTGTCAGCAGTAGAACTTTAAAGCAAACACAGGAAGTATCTTCCGGCGGACAATATTCGTTAGAATTTAGAAAAGAGATTGTTTGTGGAGGCAGGAATACGGAAACACTATGAAGAATACATAAATTTACAACAGATTAAGTTAACTGCCATGTGCATTTGGGTCATACAGGACCATAAGGTCAAAAATCAAATACCAACACCAGGGTTTATTCTGAAAATGTACACACATGGGTCATTGGCCTGCAGACTACAAATCCAATGTGTCATTTCTGAAACAAGATGGGCCAAACGCGTGTGAGCACCTTCTCACCAACGGCCGAAATATCGAAAGCGGGGTGGGCAGGGGAAAGGGGGGGCAGGGACATGGGCCAAACGTGTGTGAGCACTTTCTCAGTTATCAGTTGCAAAACAGACGAAATATCGAAAAGCAGGGGCTTGGGGCCGGGGGGAGGACAGCAAGAGCGAGAAAAAAAGATGGGTGGGCCTTTCGGAACACATAAAAAGAAGGGCATGTTGCCAACAAAACCTATGGGTCATTGACCCCTCAGCTTGAAATGTTATGGGTAATTTGGGGAAATTATGTGCCAATGGTGCAGGGCGCGCTCCCATAATGAACTTTGCAACACACAAACACAATTTTCAGTTTTTCAATTTCTGGGGACAGGCAAAATCACTTTGTGTTTAACGTATTTCGTGTTAACCAATATGGCCTCAAAATTGATCAGGGCCCTCAAAGAGAAAGTGCGTAAGAGATGTGTGCATGAATGAGTACGAAGTTAAATGTGCACATTATCGTACTTATATGCTTACCTTCAGCTCACTAGGAAAACACAAGGAAAAGTGTACCTCACGGGCTCACCTATTTAAGGTAAAACCCATCAGGTAAAATCCATAGTAAAGTACAATCCATCAGATGAAAGCAACACATGCTGAACTACAATCCCGCATCGGTAAAAGGGTTGTGTTGGTACACGAATGATGCAACATGAATACAGTTCAGAAACACTAGCCAATGAGAAGATGGATTACAACAGCCGAAGGCTATTCAGCCAATCACAGACTAGAGTTTGCTCTGATCTGTGTCATGTGTACCACAGCGCGAGAGCGACACGTGCAGTGCCCTTTTCATGAATTAGTTTTCAGTGTTTGAGAATGGAATCTGTGTTCGTATTAAACAGGTGAATAATAGTGAAATTGCCCTAGTTGAGAACTGAAACCAGCTTTGTGTAAAGCGAATTTTCGTGTAAAGCATTTCGTGTTATCCGTGAAATTTTAATACAGAATAAGAAGGCTGTCAGGCGGGAATGCAAAAACGGTTCGTGTTAACTGGAAATTCATGTAAAGCGAGTTCGTGTTAAGTGGACTCCACTGTAGCAGCTAAGATTAAACTGTACCTGGAATCTGCTTCACAACAAGCACACAGATCTCAGTAAGGGCCAATGGGTTGATTCTGAAAAATAGAAAACAAAACAAATTTAAAAACTAATCCTGTGTGATAGTTCAACAAGTTCCAAAAAATAAATATCAACATCTTTGGCTTTTGTAAATAGTAAAAACAATGCCTGGTAAATTATTTATTCAGTGGCATTCCTTGAAACAGAAAACCATCCCAAAACATACAAAAGCTAATGAAAACCAACCCCACAGTCAGTGTGCTAGATTAAACTATGTCCATAAGTCACCGTTACAATTGCAAACTTTGGATTTAACAAATTGCTTTGGGACCCAAATGTTATTGCTGTTATTCCCACCCCCACCCCCCTCTGCAGGCATTAAAAGGCGGTCTCTAAGGAGAAGCCTTGAACAAGCTGTAGGGCAAAGAATGTAACCTGTCATTACACATCATTATTCAGGTGGCCATAGTTGCCTAATTGACTGTAATGACAGAAAATCTTTCTTAAGGGTGGTCGCTCAGAATAGACTTGTATTACTGAATAGACCCAGTAAAGGTTGGCAGTCTTACCTGTGCTCAAAATCTGTGATGAAGTTATCATATAACTGAAAAATAAAATAATAATTGATGTAAAAACAACAAACCTATTACACACCTTTAGTCAAATAAGGTTCAAATGCGCGATCTGGCTGTGCAAACTTAGTATATTTTGTAACACTAACAGTCTAACACTCAGTAACACTAACACTAGTAACAGTCTAACACTCAGTAACACTAACACACACATCATCAACAACACTGCTGTATACGTTGTATTGCAATAATTTGCTATAGCCTTAGGTTATGCTTCATTCCCTCGTTTATTGTAAGTCGTGTTTCATTCATGTAAAAATAATGTTGTACATAATATTTACAAATTATGATTTTAGTATTTTTAGTTTTTCTTGTTCTTTTCATTGTGATAAAAAATGTCCATTTCCAGTGTGCACCGAAAGTAAAAATAGCATCAAGAGCCACTTGGATGTGCACTGGAAAGCAATATACAATTTTTTTTGTTAAATCTCCACTGGTATTATATATATAGAGAGAGAGATCAGTTGCCTAAATGTAACAAGTTGTTCATTTTCAAGTTTTTGACACTGTACAGGCATATGGGCTTCATCAACTAAAGCAATCATCTTCAAAAGTAAAAGAGTCTGTCCAGTTTCCAAAGCATGATAATTAATATTTATTGTTCTTATCAACCAGTCACCTAGTATTGTTATTAACATCAAACAGGCTCGTTTCTCACCCTAACTAGGGAATCTCCTTTTGCAAATGTTGGCGTCTTCACAAAGGAACTCAGCTTCAATGTCAGTTGGTGCCATAACCTGTCATCATAAAATGAAATTATACACCTCATATAACAACACTACAGACGTGTAAATATCAATACATATCAGGACTATAATCGCAAATAAATAAATTCACGGGTTTAGACGAAACATTTTCAGATTTCTTCTTCCTTTCTTCTTCAAAACTGATTAGTCAGGCATCCACCGCACAAGCATCATGCCATTCGAGTTCCGAAATGAAGCAATCAGCCGAAAGTAAATAATTAAGTCTTACTTTTTATTGTAGTACTCTTCTAGCTCGGCCCAATCGGTAGCGGTATCGCCGCTACTTTTACGTTGTTGCTCAGCTAAATAAGTTGCAACGTCTCTCGGCATGTTGACGGCTTCCACCGGAAATCAAAGATTGATGCTTCTACTGCGCCTGCGCCGAAGAAAAGAGAACTCGTCCATATACTATTTAGTGTGTGAATATACTATCAAGTAATGCAGTAAACGAAGTGTAAGAACTAGTACTTTTCTGGCAGAACATGGTTCTAAACATCATTTTGGGACAGACGAGCTGATTTTTTGTCTGAAAATATCCACATCAAGGTTGCGGACTTTACAATTTTCAGTACATTCTGTAAATAAACATAGGTCTATTTTGTTTTCTAGTCTGAAGAGCATTTCCTGTTTTCAGAGTGGAAAGAAAATTTTGGTGAGGATACAAAACACGTAACGAAAACCGGCTGTTTTTACTATTTATCGTAGTCTGCTGCTCCAGCAAATAAATAGCTATATTCATACAGTTTTCCGCATCCTATGATATCGGGTGCCACGGCATATGTTACATTTCATTGTTAAAATATTTTGCTAGGCACATACTGTGGCTGAAATAGATATATTGCTCTTGATGCACCGTCTGCTTTGCTGGGTGTTCTAGTCCACATTTATTTCGTGTCATATTTGTTTAACGTACATTTCGGTGAGAGTTCCAGCGTCATAGGAAACTTTCATGATTAATGCAGCGAAAGATTGATAAAAGATAATAACCTGATTGCAAATATTGCTTGAGCAGAACTTTGTAAGCAAGTCTTTTGCCGAAGAGTTGAAGGATTGTGCTTTGTGTGCAATGTTTTTTTTTTTTTTTTTTTTTTTTTTTTGCTTCTGGAAGTTTCACTTACTTGTGCCGACCTATTAGTATTATGTCTGTCATCACCAATTTGAATGGTTCTTGTATGTTGTCCTATTTGTGCATAGATCCTTATGGTAAAAAAAATGCATATGAACTTTGTTGTTTAATTTAAACAAGAAAATGTATACATATACTATACAATCAGACACTTTTGACTTATTTGTGTGTGCACTGCTCTGTCGCCCTCTCTGTTGCTTTATATTGATTTGTCCACCAACTGACTGACCTGTGCATTACAAAACTTGTTTGTATCACTTAACTATTTGCTTTCTTACTTTGGACAAAATAACAACATTATTTTGGCAGGTTTATGCCTTTCTATAAGTTGATATTGTTGATTTCTAGTTCAGTAGTGAGACATATGTTGTTTGGTGTAGATTTCCATGATTTTAAACGAGTTTTGTTTGAGACATTGTTTATTCTAAGTTGTAAATTGAAACTGTTGAGATATGTAGTATGATTTCATAAGCACACTTGATGCTGCCTTTTTTGTTACATAACATGAACCCAAAAAGCCCTGAAAGACTATGACAGGATGTGGATCGACCATGATATTTCAAGGTTGGTGTCAGAATAGCTTGGCGCCTAGTGGCGCCAAGCTATTCTGACACCAACCTTGAAATATCATGGTCGAATGGTCTCCAGAGCTGTGATATAATAGACCTCAGAAAAAAATTGATAATTTTGTCCTCAGGGCTTAAGGAGTTAATACTTTGAACTGAAAGAGTGTAATGGTTTAATATGATGATAAAATTGTAAAAGCACTTTGTGAGTTTTAGATGGTCACACTATTTTATATTTATTATACTTTGTTACTGTTCTTAATCTTAGTGATAATGTGGAATGCACCACACTTTTGCTTCCTTAAGTTGCTATATTTATTGTAGCTATTTCAATAGTTCTGTGTTTTTTTGCACTAATATTACTGATGTGAATGTGTAGAAGCTTGATAGTCAAGTACCAAAACATTACAAAAAGACTATTGCGGATTTTTAGCTATATTGTCAATGAATATATATATATGTAATGTAAAAAAAAAAATATGGGTTCCAGAATTTCACCCAATAACTGTGAAGGTTTCCATCGAGAAAGAAGATTTTCAGAAATAAAACGAACATAAAAAAAGGGTGCTATGTTGGTCCATGTGCCAGACGATGCTATCTGCAACTAGAAGCATTGATTCTCTTGAACCCATCCAGCTGCAGGGGCTCTTAAGAATCTGTGTCTCTGCTGATGAGGATCAGCACCAATTATTCAAACCTTGAGTGTATTTGGGGTCAACGTCTCAGTCTTAATAGTTAATGCTGTCCTAATGAAAATGTACTTTCATGATTTCAGAACAGCATCTGTCGGTCTTCTACTGCTAGAACTTTACCGTTTCTCTCTATGACCTGTGGCCTGTAACAACATTAGGTAGAACACCAAAATGAGTGATCAGTAAGTGGAAAAAAGCCATTTGTTTCAATTATCAGCTCAAGACAGTCGTGTTGTGGGATTTCCTTTTTGATGTTTTATGCTATCACTTCTTGCTTCCTGTCAAACCCCTCAAAAAGCAAATTTAAATCTAACATTTTTTAAGTAGAGATGATTCTGATTATAATGTTAAAATCTTGCATGCAGCCAAGTATAATTTGCTTAGCAAATTCACTTTGTGTGTGGTTTCTTTTCTGTTGCTATTGCACATACCATAATCCCTCTTTCCTTCATGTACACTGTTTATTTTCTGAGTCTTCAGTGTGCTTCCAACCCTTTGCACTAACAGGTAAAATTCACAATTCTTGTGTTTGGACACAGCACAAATGTTTTGAATTTGTGTTGCACACTCACAGATCAAGTTTTAGTTTAACTTGAAACCTGCGACAGAGGTACAGTTTAACTTCCAACCTGCAGACAGGTACACCAGAACCTGTTTTGAGTAGCCACCTTGATGACAGATCACCTGTCATTAAAGACAGGTCTTTAGTGACAGGTGACACTTTTTGCCCTTGAAGAGTTCTTTTGAGTGTGCATCTGTCTTTTAAGACCACTCTTTCTTGCAAAAGAGGTTCCTCAATTCAAAACAAGTTTTGTTGCAACACTAACAGTGCATACAGGGCTTTAACATGTTTACCAGAAAGTAAGAAGATTTTTACATTGTCACTGCTGTTTGTGTGATTCTTCAGCCTTTTGTCTCACAATGTCAGTGCATCTTCATTTGTGACCCAGCATGAGAAAACCTAAATGTGCATTGTCAAACTACATTTTAACTGTTTAATGGTTTTGGACGCAATGATTCCTGCAGGAATCATCGCAACTAAATCCACTACCGACATTCAAAGGGACAACAATTTTTTTTTCATATCATTTTTTTTAAAGGTGAGGGTGAATGCTATATTTTTAACCATAATCACAAAATTATGTATGCACAGTCGGAAAAGATAACTGTATCTAGCGCTGCATCAGTTTAGCTCATAAGTGGATGATGTCCGTTAAAAACCGCCATGCTCTTCTTATGCTACATCTGCTATTTCCTAGATTCTGATAATGAGAAGTACTAAAATTAGAATGTTACTCACAGTAAAACATCTCTTGACTGATTTTTTAACACTTACACATGAGGGGACTTGTAAAGATGAGTCTTAGTCATGCTTGATCAGATATCATGATGTGGCTTCTATCAAATATGATTTGCTGTGTAATTGATGTTTGTTTTTAGCAACACACATCACGTTCAAGCTTTGCAATCTCACCCAAAAATCCGTCAAATGCAAACTGGTAACATTGTGGGTAAAAGATGTTTGTCTCGTAGTTGGAACTTAGACAGGTATTCTTCATATTGATTAAATGAACACCTTTTGTTTTTTTCTGTGGACAGATTCGGGTATGCAAGAAAAAGTGCAAGCGATGTGCAGAATATAGGAAGAAAACCACCTCCAAACAACATGATGAATTTTCCTCCAAGAAGAAAAGTGAGTGTATTTATACTTTTTGCCAGACAATAAATGAGTATTATATAAAGGGTCAGGTCCCAAAGGTGTACTTTGGATTAGTTGCTGGGCAGTCAGTGCTGCGCTTTCAAGCTGTGATGGATAGGATTGAAATGACTCTGCGGGACTGCGTGCATGCTTATATAGGCCGGACGACAGGTTAAGACTGCAGTATAAACAGATTACGGACTATGCCCTTGCGTGGATTGCTTAACACATTTATCTTCATGGCCGCTTTTGGAGATGTCACCTACCAGCTGTACCACTAACAGTTGCCCACAGTGAGATGGCCTTGGATGCCTGCTCGGCATTAGACCCAAATAACTAACTACCAGTTGCCGGAGATGGATCAACCCATGATAATTCAAGTCTACTACTAGTGCCAAATTAGCTTGGCTCCACCAGGCGCCAAGCTAATCCAGCACTGCCCTTAACATAATTATGTGATGGTTGATTCAACTCCTGCTGCAGTGCATCAGGGCTAAATGGATTAGGCACACACCTGATTCTATGCTTTCAATTGTTTGTTTCCCTGTTTGATCTGATTCTGATTTCGGGATGACCTTTGGTTGTTATGCTACAGGGTTATGGTGAAGATGAAGACAATGAGACAAGTCAGCTGTTCAGCGCCAGTATGTTTCGACCTGACAAGGACATGGCAGCAGGAGTGAGTGAAGCAATAAATCATGATAAATCATTCGTATAATGGAGTGTGTGTGCATTAATGAAAGAGATGTGTGTTGCTGTTTATTTCCTCAAAAACATTACCGATGACATGACTACAAGGGAATATCTACTTCTAGGCTCAATTTTAGCCTACTTGCCCGTTGTGTGCCCACACAACCCGAGAGGCCCTCGGGGAACCCCCCAGAGGGGCCGAGAGTTATCTCCCCATACCTGCCTTACCAGATCCGGTCACGAGACCATTCAGTCTTTCTACTTCGCTCGTGGAGAGAAGACGTGTCTGGCCCGCGCTCTCGCTGCCTCGACCGGTCTTCTGCCTACCGACGCTGGTTGCCGACTTCGTGTGCTCTGCGCCCGCTTCTACCCTGCCTTCTATCTGGCCTTCTCTTCCTGCTTCGTTGGGCCTCTTGCGGGGATTCTTCTGCTTCTGTGGACGGCGGTTTGACTGCCCTTCCCCCCCCCCCTTCCCTTCGTTGCAGAGGTAAGGTAGCGGTAGTTCCCTCGGCCGGCCCTCGGGCTGAGAGCCGGCTGCCTGTGGGTGCTTCCCTGCTTTTGCTTTGGGGTTTGTTTCAGGGCGTAGCGCCTGATTAGCTCACGGTCGGCTGTTGCCGTGTCGCGCCCGTTTTGCACGTGGGCCTTGGGCTCCGTGTGTCTTAGCCCGGTTAAAGCCCCGTTAGCCCTCCGAGAGTGCCCCATTACGCTTTTACCGGGAGCCCGCCTACGCTTCGATAATGTCGTTGTGCTGCCGGTGCGATGACTTAGGTTTAATAATAATAATGATAATAATAATAAGCACGTTAAATAGGCGCTTTTTCCCAATTGAAATCGGCTCAAAGCGCTGCCCCGAACTGGGCCCAACAAGCGCGCTCACGCGAGTTACGCGCATTCACTCACACACCGAACGTGGACACGGCTTTCACGTGGTGCCGAGGGCGGGCTCAAGCGAGCTGCTGTAATTTTGGAAGTTCAAAATCTTTGTATTTGAGATTGGTTGGGTGGACTGACTCTGATACCAGAGTGTAAGCGGTGTACGGCCTGGCCTGAGGTTATGTGGGCGGACCTTGGTCCTTTTACCGCCGAGAGCGTGCCCGCCCGGCTTACGAGCGTTCAGCGCCATTTGACACGTTGGCCGCCCTGGCTGTTTCCTCGGCCACTCCCGCACGAAACGGTCCCCGCTTCGGGGTTCGCGGTTATTCTGACCACAGGACCGCCACTGCTGCCACGCCCGCTGACCCTTCCGGAGGGTCTGTTGCCGGCTTAGCGCACGTCTCACTGAGAGTGACCAGCAGCAGTCGGCCTTGAGCCGTCCGTCGTTGACGAGCCGTCCTCACCACTCTCCCCGCACCAAGCCCGCTGATCCTTCCGGAGGATCGCCATGCCGGCATAGTGGCCTACTTCCGGAGTAGGGCCCGGAGAGACGTCAGCACCGTCCGTCGCGACGCAGCTGCGACCATGATCCTCACCGTTCCTCCTCCAGACGCCCGCGCTCTCGCTCGCCTTGCGAGCGCCATCAGCGGGATTCTCGACGCCCCCTGCAGGACGATGCGCTCAGCCTGCTACCCGAAGTCTCGGTCTCGGCTCTGTTGGACGAGGATCGCTCGACCTCGCACGCGGCAGCTTCCCCGGAGCTGAAGAGGAAGGTCGCCGCCTTCGTTGACACGGAGAGGCAGGTCAAGAAGTTTAGGTCGCTTCCTCAACCGCCCGGCTTTAGGGTCTTCGAGACATCCTTTCGTCGCACCTACAGCTGGCCTCGTCCCAGGAGCCGGTCTTCTTCTCCGACCGTCGCTGGCCCGCGGATTTAGACATCTTGTTTCGGCGGGACTGGTATGCTGGACACTCCCAGGCCTTCTCCATCCCTCTGCCTACGCTGGACCCTTCGGCGGTGTCCCTAGCCGGCGGTCTGACTCTGCTGCGGCGGTCCCCGTTGCGGGGCCTGGACAGGACAGCGACCTTGGTCCGTAACTCCTTCGCCTGCTCGGGTATTTTGGAGCTCCTCACTCAATCCTTGGTTCGTCGGGTGGAGGTATCCTGGCATCCTTCCTTCTCTCCCCTCCTAGGAGACCTGCTGGTCCTCGCGGAGACCGCCCATTGCGCCGCCTACCATTCCTCGGTCAACGCGATGGTGGCTTCGGCCAACTGCGACCTCATGCGTCGAGATGCCCTGCTCCGCCCCTGCAGTACGTTGCCGCCGGACCTGCGAGCGCAACTTCACCGTGCCCCCTTGGGTGGACCCTTGCTGTTCGGCGACTCGGTCTCTACGGGTCGGCGGTTCGTTCCTCGTGATGTCTGTGCGACTTGGCCGGAGACGTTTCGTCGGACCTCTGGAGTTTTATCGGCGAGAGCGACCTCCGTCTACTATCTCTCGTCCGGATCCTGTGGACACTTCCGCCACCCCTTCGGTAACGACCGCCCTTCCTCGCATCGGCCCCTCGGAACGGTCTGCTCGTCGGGACCCGGCGTTGTGCGCTGACCAGAGGATCGCCACTGCTGCCACGCCCGCTGACCCTTCCGGAGGGTCTGTTTACCGGCACAGCGCCCGCCTCACTGAGCCCGGCCTGCAGCAGTCCGCCATGAGCCGTCCCACGTTGACTGGCCTTCATCCTCTCTCTCTCCCCGAGAAGCCCGCTGATCCTTCCGGAGGATCTAAACGCCGGCATAGAGCCCTTCTCACTGAGTCCGGCCAGGAGAGACGTCAGCCTCAACCTGCGCGACACGGTCGCGCCCCCGACTCATCCCGTTCCACCGTCAGTTCTAGACACTCACGCTCGCCCCTCGAGCGCCGCTGGAGGGATCATTCGCCTCGCCGGGATCGTCGCCGCTCCCCCCGGAGGATCTGAACGCCGGCATAGCGCCCTGCTCTCGGACTCTGGCCAAGAGAGGCTTCAGCCTTGGCTTGCGCGACACGGTCGCGCCCCGACTCCCTCCGTTCCACTTTCAGGTCACTTGATGGCTGATCAGAGGACTGCCACTGCTGCCACGCCCGCTGACCCTTCCGGAGGGTCTGTTTGCCGGCACAGCGCCCGCCTCACTGAGCCCGGCCTGCAGCAGTCCGCCATGTGCCGTCCCACGTGACTGGCCTTCCTCTCCCGTCTCTCCCCGTTAAGCCCGCTGATCCTTCCGGAGGATCTGTACGCCGGCGTAGCGCCCTACTCTCTGAGTCTGGCCAGGAGAGACATCAGCCCTAGCTTGCGCGACTCGGTCGCGCCCCCGACTCCTTCCGTTCCACTTCTGTTCAGGACACTGATGCGCACCGCTTGAGCGCCTTCGGTAGGATTGCCGTCCGGACTCAACCTCCGCCCCTGGGTCTTCACTCGGCTGATGGACGCCTTAGTCGCCTTAGCCCGACAGTCCTCCTCCAGTCCACGTCGAACTACCTGGACGATCTCCGGTTGCGCAACCAATCGGAGAATGCGCTAGCCTCGAACAGAGATGCTCTCCTGCACCTCCTGGCACACCTGGGCTTCCTAGTAGACGACGGCAAGTCGGATCTCTCTCCCTCCCGCCGGGTTGGGCATCTGGGTATGGAATTCGCTACCAACCTCAACACGGTACGCCTTCCGGCACCCCGGATCAAGAAGATGGCGGCTCTAGCCGACCAGTTAGCTCGGGAGGATGCAGCCCCGCCAGAGTCTGGCTTCAGTTGCTCGGTTGGATAAACGCCGCAGCGGATCTTATCCCGCTAGGGCGTCTCTACTCCCGGCCAATTCAACTGCATCTTCTCCATTGGCTCACGTCTTCCGGAGACTTGACGACCGCGGTCCCAGTGTCCCAGATGCTCCGCCTGCACCTTCGTCGGTGGACCGACCCTACGTGGCTAGCGTCGGGAGTTCCCTTAGCCTCTCCCCCTCCACAGGTCTCTCCTTGCGTCGATGCCAGCCTTCGGGGTGGGGGGCCCACCTCCTACCGCGGTTCCTCGCGACGGCGGGCCCCTGGCCCTCACACTTGGCGCACACCCACATCAACTAGCTGGAGATGCAGGCCGTCTGGCGAGCCCTTCAGGCCGGGGAGTACCTCCTCGGACACCAGGAGCTTCTCGTGCTTTCGGACGACACCACGGTGGTCGCTTACATCCAGAAGCAAGGTGGCACACGCTCCCCTGACCTGTGTATGCTCCTCTACAGGAAGATGTGTTGGTGCGAGGACCGGAGCAGTATCCTTCAAGCCCGGCCCGTTCCCGGATGCCTGAATGTCCTGGCCGACACTCGGTCTCGCCGCGACCAACTCCTACACACGGAATGGACCCTGCGACAGGACATCTTCAGATGATCTGCGCCCGCTGGGAGACTCCCCAGGTCGACTTGGTCGCCACGAGGTGGAACCACCAGCTCCCCCTCTTCGTCTCCCCGATTCCCGACCACCTTGCCTGGGCTGTCGATGCGCTCTCCATTCCCTGGGACGGACTTGTGGCCTATACCTGTCCCCCTACCGTCCTCGTTCCCTAAGTCCTCCTCTAACTTCGGGGCTGTTCGGCGTTCCTCCTGTTGGTCGCGCCGTTCGTCTGGAACCGCTCCTGGACTACCGACCTGCTCAGCCTCGCCACAGACCCGCCCCTGCCGCTGCCCACCCCGCGGGCCATGCTCAAGCAACCGCGCCAGCCGTTGTTCCACCCCTGCCCGGAGTGTCTCCTCCTTCACGCCTGGAGGTTGTGCGGCAAGCTCTCGGAGCTAGAGTCTACTCAGGTGCAGCAATGGAGGCGATCGCTGCGGCCCGGAGACTGTCGACCCTTCGAGTCTACGAGGGAAGTGGCGAGTCCTCTGTTCCTGGTGCACCGATCATGGCCTTAAGCCCACGGATCTGACGCATCCTCCGCTGGCGGACTTCTTCTCTGGCTCTTCCGAGACCAAGGCCTAGCCCTCATCACGGTACGCGGTTACTTGTCCATGATTGCGGACACCTATCGTCACCTGGGACGACCCGATCCGGGCGCCTGCAAGGACCTAGCCGACCTTATGGGACACTTCGGCATCCAGCGCCCGACACTCCGCTCGTTCCTTCCTCGCTGGGACCTACCCTGGGTGCTCACGTGGTTGAACTCCGCCCGCTTCGTACCATTACCTTTGGCCCAGCTCGCGGACTTGGCACGCACAACTTGCTTCCTGCCGGCACTTGCTACCGCTTCGCGCGGGAGCGAGCTACATGAGCCTTCAGCGCGCCCTGCCGGTCTGCAGTTCCGAACAGACGACTCCGTCCAGCTGCTCACGGACCCGGCCTTTCTGGCAAATAACAGGTCTCCTTAACTCCGCCTCAGGTGATCACCATTAGGCCGCTGAGAGACCGACCCCGGTCCCAGGAGACCAGGCTACAGGATCCCGTGCGCGCCCTTAAGATCTATCTGCGGCGATCTAATCTCGTCCGCAGGGGGCGGTCGCGCCTCTTCCTACCTCTAAGACCCAAACAGCGTGACATTATAGCCCAGACGATCTCTTCCTGGCTCCGCTGGGTCATACGCTCCGCTTATCAAGAGATAGCCCCTGAGGGAGCTAAGAGGCTGCACATTCTCGCACACGAGGTACGAGCTATGGCCACGAGCGTCGCGTTTGAGCGAAACGGCACTGTCAAGGACATCGTGGCAGCCGTGGGTTGAAACACCGAGTCGGTCTTGCCCGTTCTACCTCCGGGACCTGGCTAGCCAGCGAGAGAATCTCGCACTGATGGGGGACATCGCCGCGACGCAACACTCCCTCCCGGTGCCACCGGCACCGTAGGTATGCACTTCGCTAAAATTGTCGGGAGTGTGCCACGGGGTGGACGGCGTTGTCCTGTTGGGGGAGTTGTGGGCGGCACCCACCTCCTCTTCGCAATTCTCCCATGTAGTCATGTCATCGGTAATGTTTTTGAGGAAATAAATTCATTTTTCTCTAAAAGGTATTTTTTCGAAAAATACTTACCGATGACATGACTACAAGGGAATATCTACTTCTAGGCTCAATTTTAGCCTACTTGCCCGTTGTGTGCCCACACAACCCGAGAGGCCCTCGGGGAACCCCCCAGAGGGGCCGAGAGTTATCTCCCCATACCTGCCTTACCAGATCCGGTCACGAGACCATTCAGTCTGATACTTCGCTCGAAAGCGGCAAGCGGGGCAGGGGGGAGGGTTATCCGAGTCATGTCATCGGTAAGTATTTTTCGAAAAAATACCTTTTAGAGAAAAATGAATTTTTTCTTCTTTCAAGGCAATAAGATGTTAATAGTTCACAATATCTCCTTTAGAAATGTTGGTATGTCATACATTGATGCTGTACTAATGGGATAACTCATCTGTTGTTTTGTCATGAAGTTTGCGTGTTGTAAAATTGAAGACTTTCCTGCTCTTCGTCACTTTTGCATGTGGGTAAATTTCCTTATTGTACACAAGGGGCAGTTATTTTTTCTTACCTTTATAATTACATACACCCTTCTGATTAACCCTTTTCGCCCCAACACCCTACAGCAGGAGACTAATTGACCATGATAATTCAAGGGTAGTGCCAGATTAGCATGGCGCCTTCAGGCGCCAAGCTAATCTGGCACTACCCTTGAATTATCATGGTCAATCCACCTCCTGCAACGGGTACGTAGTCGTTAAGTAACACTTCCAAAATTTGGGAAATGCACCCGTGGGGCTAAAAGGGTTAATGAGAAAAGTTAACGATAGGGTGCATACACTTTGTGCATATTGGTCGATACGAAGCATGTTTCTAAGCATAGATGCTTTGTCAGGTGGCTAAACAAAAGATCTTCGGTCTGAAAGGTTGTTTTCTGTTGTCTAGTTTTAGTTTTGTACACACGTTTTGACTGCTTTGGTCATTTTTCAACGACCTTTTATAACTACATGCGCATAACTTGTAAATCCTTCTCTTTTGATTTCAGTTTATGCCGTCCCAGTCGCCTTCACAACTGTCGGGCTTTGCAGCAGGAAATATTTACACTCCAGCAGCAGGTAAGTGTTTTCTTCTTTTTTTTGTCTTCTGTGTTCAGACACAGTGGATAGCTATGTGATAATGTGTGTGAGACTGATCACGCTCGGCAGATCTGCAGTGTGAACGTAGTTGGTTTACCCATTTAGCCACAATGCCCCACAGCAGGAGATGGATTGACCATGATAATTCATGGGTAGTGCCAGATGAGCTTGGCGTCTGAAGGCAGCAAGATAATCTGGCACTACCCTTGAATTATCACAACCGATTCATCTCCTTCAACAGGTACATAGTCCTTAAGTATCACCTCCAAAATTTGGTCGGGGGCTTAACTGGGTTAACTTAACCCATTTAACACCACAGCTGCATTTTCCAAAGTTGGGAGGTGTTTCCTAATGGCTGTACCAGTTGCAGAAAGTGGATCGAACATGAAAATTCAAGGATAGTGCCAGATTAGCTTTGTGCCTTCCAGCACAAGCTGATCTGGTCCTACCTTTGAATTATCATGTTTAATCCATCTGCTGCTGCTGGGTGGTGGGACTAAGTGGGTTATGTGTTTCTTTTATGATATATACCGTCTTAACTGTGTGCTTTTATTTTTGTGAGCGTGATGAAAAAGTCCCATTTTATGAAATCATTTAACCATTTGGCTGCCCATGGCATGTTTTGTCATGATGATACACGCACTGCATGATTCCTGCAGGAATCATTCCAACAAAAGTACTAAGTATAGCCAAAAGGTTAACTAATAATAATAATAATAATGAGTATTTATATAGCGCTTAATTTTACTCAAAAGCTCTAAGCGCTTTACAATCTGTACACAAAAATAAAAATACAATGACATATGCACATAACAAACAAAGCACAATAAAGTTTATTCTGTCAGCCTACAACTTTGAATAATGACTCATAACTTTGGGAGGTGTCTGTAAAGATTGTACCATTTTTGAGACATTGACCGTGATAGTGCATTTAACCCATTTAGCCCCGACGCACTTCAGCAGGAGATGGATTGACCATGATAATTCAAGGGTAGTGCCAGATTAGCTTGGCGCCGACATGGTCGATCCATCTCCTGCAACTGGTGCATAGTCGTTAGATCATGCCTCCAAAATTTGGTAAATTTATACAGCCATGCGATCGAGTGGGTTAAAGAAGAAGAGGGAGTTTTTCGTCTACTGTTTCAGCTGCATGCTTGATGCATTATGTTTTCTCTGTCGCAGGCAACTTGCCGATTCCACAGCGGCCCATTGGTAGCGGTCAGTTTAGGAACAACACTGGCACACCGACAAGTATGAATCCAAACTTTCCCTTGGGCTTGCAGCCACAGCAGCAGCATTCTCCAAACAGGTGAGCATTTAACTATTTTCTTGCTGTCATTTTATCCCTTTAGCTTTCGGTCACTATTAATGTCAGTTTGATTTATGCAGGAATCACTTGTCAAGTGGTGTTACTGACTCCCAAAGGGTTGACTGCGGAAAGAAAAGTTGTGTCCGTAACGTTATGGACAATATTTTCTTGTACAGTTCACAAATGATATGTTTGTGCATGTTTACATTACCAGTGGGCAGATGTTCACATCTGCACGGGACATAGACGACCCCGCCCTCCACGAGTCCCCTGCTGCCTTGCAGGCTTGGCCGCTTGGCTGCGGAAAGGCTAAGGGAGGAAACCCCTGACATCAAAGCCCCCGTGTCTCCGGGGAAGGCTTTTGAGCCAGAGACTAAGACAAGGACAGTCTGATATAAAACCTACGACCCGAGGACCTCGATGCCACCGTCCCAGCTTGCTAGGCCATGGCAAACGAACCAAGGGTTTAAAGGGTGGGGCCAGTACTGCGCACACTGCACTCCACCAAAAAGCTCCACCGCGCAGGCTTTAGGAAACGCCTGTTCAACCTCAGACGACTGCAGGCCCACACGAAAACCCTAGACCAACTGATTCGTGAGCTGCTCTTTGCTGATGACGCTGCCCTCGTTGCACACACAGAGAGAGCCTTGCAGCGCATTACGTCCTGCTTCGCAGATGCCGCCCAGCTCTTTGGACTTGAGGTCAGTCTGAAAAAGACAGAGGTCCTTCATCAGCCGGCACCCAAGGAAGAGCATCGCCCTCCCCACATCACCATCGGCGAGTCCGAACTGAAGTCTGTACACCAGTTTACCTACCTTGGCTGCATCATCACGTCAGACGCCAAGCTGGACAAGGAGCTGGACAACAGGCTGGCAAAAGCGAACAGTGCTTTCGGGCGACTATTCAAGCGGGTGTGGCACAATCAACAGCTGAAAAAAGGCACCAAGATCAGCGTGTACAGAGCTGTCGTCCTCACCACCCTGCTGTACGGTTCCGAGTCCTGGGCCCTCTACCGCAGCCAACTACGACTCCTCGAACGTTTTCACCAGCGCTGCCTGCGTACCATCCTCAGCATTCACTGGAGTGACTATGTCACCAACGTCGAGGTCCTTGAACAGGCGGAAACTGTGAGCATCGAGGCTTTGCTGCTGCGGACACAGCTTCGCTGGGCGGGGCACGTCTCCAGGATGGAGGATCATCGCCTACCCAAAATCACTCTGTTCGGCGAGCTCGCCACTGGACACCGAGACAGAGGGGCACCAAAGAAGAGATACAAAGACGGTCTCAAGAAGTCACTTAGTGCCTGCCAAATCGACCACCGCCAGTGGTCTTCGCTTGCTGCGGACCGTGACACCTGGCGCTCCACCATTCACAAGGCAGCCGTCTCCTTTGAGGACTCTCGCAGAGCTAACCTTAAGGACAAGCGGCTCAGAAGAAAAAACAGAGCTGTCGTAACTCAGAACCCTGAACAGACCTTCCCCTGCAGCCACTGCGGTCGTACCTGCCTGTCCCGGATTGGCCTCCGCAGCCACGAAAATGCCTGCAGACGACGTGGGCAAGCCCTATAGAATCTTCGTTCGCGAAGTCAGTCAAGCCAAGCCACATTACCAGAAGACTTGTGAATATCAGTGGGTGCCTTCCATTTCTAGGACAACATAAAAAAATTTGAATGAAACGCAGTGAAAACTGTGCATGCAATTGCCTCCAAGAGTCACAAAGTAAACGTTGTGTTGTTGCATCCACTCAGTGCAGTTGCCATCCACAACCAACACAATCTTATCAACGTGAAGCTGTTGCCTTTGCAGTGACATCTAAATGTGTAGGCATGATGCTGCATCTGATAATGTGAATAATAATGTAAATAATGTAATGAACCCTTATGGAAGATGACGTGTCCCTAAAGACCATCGTTTAGGTGGCTGTAGCCGAAATAATTTTCTTTATTTACACTTTTTGCCCTTTCATACCTATCTTTTAAAGCCACTTCTCTTTCAGCAAAAAAAAAAAAAAGAAAAAAAAAAGAAGTAGTTGCTCAGAACAGGTTCTACTGCATCTGTTTGTAATTTTTCTTTTTACAGCATATCAGCCATTGGTCCTCGCAATATTCTTGGCAGCCAAAACCAGTCCAGTCAGCTGAATAATTTGCAGAAACGGACCACGATGGGAAACAACTTTGTCGGGTAAATCATGTATTTGTTTCCTCAAAAACATTACCGATGACATTTCCATGTAGTCATGTCATCGGTAAGTATTTTTCGAAAAAATACCTTTTAGAGAAAAATGAATTTTGATGTACTGCTTCTGCTGGTTTAGAAAGCTTGTTGTGAGTGTTTCTAGTGCACCCTGTACAAAACCAGTGTGTAAGTAAAGTTACGATGAATTCTTACTCTTAGCACACATTCTGCCCTAGGACTGAAATCCCCAAAATTTTGATGTTGCCCTCTGAAGGACTGTATTACAATTCTAGAGACAGATTGAGCATGATAGTTTAAGGGTGGTGCCAGAATAGCTTGGCGCCTATGGGCGCCAAGCTATTCTGTCACCACCCTTGAACTATCATGCTCGACCCATGTCTTGCTGTGGTGTGTCGGGACTGAATGAGTCAGGCAGTTATTGTTTCTTCAAAAACATTACCGATGACATGACTGAATGGAAGTGTCTACTACTTACTCATTCTAGCCTAAGAGCCAGTTGTGTTAAGACACAACCCGGGAGGCACTCGGGGAACCCCGAGGGGACCAAGAGTTGTCTCCCTATACCCACCACCCGGAAGCCGGGTACCCATAATCCCTCAGTCTAGTCTACTTAGGCGCACGATTCGGTCGTCTTGCGCTCGGCTCTAGCCTACGGACTTTGGTTTTCGACCGTTCTCGGGTTCGGACTTGCTGTTGGAATGAAGAGCGGGAGATAGGATCGTTTCGTCGGCCCTGCCTGTGCTGCTGCGTGGTTTTCTCGTCCCCACTGCTTGGCGCCTGCGCTTCGGCCTCTGGTGAGCTGTCCGGTGATCTTCGCCGGTCGTGCCAGGCGGGTTTTTGGACGTCTCCCCCCGTTCCCCTTCGGCGGAGAGGTAAGGTAGCGGGATTGACCCTCGGCTGGTTCCTGGGCTGGGCACTGGTTGTGCAGGTACGAAGTTTTCGTCTTCTTCTCACTGTAATTGCGCCCCCACTCACCTTCGGTGAATCGTAGAGAAGTTTCCTACGCTTTTGTACCTTGGGTGTGGAGAATTCTTTTACTCCATGGCCTGATTAGCTGAGTGGCACAGCTTGAGTCACGCCTTGTCATCGCGTGGTTTGTTCGGGACCAGCGCCTGTTCTGTTTTCGCTCACGGGTGATGGATTTAAGCGCACACTCGCATACGCAGGCATACGCGGTAGACAAGTACTCACGTACCTTAGACAGTGGATATACGTTCCGGCGGGCAGCTGGGGGGGTTTACGCTCCTTGGCTGGGCGGGCCCCTCGTGGCATGTCCACATAAAGTGGTGATTTTCTGCCCCAGATGTTTTTCTTGTCTTGATTGTCATTGCGTATTGAGTTGTACAGCATGCGGCCGGTGTTGGTTTTTTTTTCCACACACGGTCACCCTTAGTAATAATGTTTGGGGGCCTGACTCCTTTTGTCACAGGGGTTGGTACATATGTTGTTGCTCACCTTAGCACTTGACGGCGGTGAATCTACCTCGTTACTGCACTGCTAGATTGCAGACGTGCAGTTTGGTACCTCGCTTCCGTCATGACGTATTCGTCTTTTGTGTACATATGTTGTTCCCTCGCCTTAGCGCTTGGCGGCAGTGGGCCTGCTTGCTTACTGCACGGCTAGTTGTCGGCATGCAGTTTGCAGACCTGTTTACCCAAGAATACACTTTTTGGAGAAACTGACAACTCACTGGCTTGGGAATAATTACACATGTGAGGTCCAAAGTACACAATTAGTCAGTTGAAAGTACACTGACTACACCCAGGGGGTAAACAGGTCTGAGTTTGGTACCTCGCTTCTGTCATGACATGTTTGACTTTTGCTACATATGTTGGTTGCTCACCTTAGTGCTTGAGGGCAGTGAGTCTACCTTCTTGCTGCACTGCTGGCGTGCAGGCTTGACAGTCTGTTACCCCGCTTGGTGCTTGTGTGTTTTGTTGTTACGAAGGCTACCTTTCGTGGCTTAGTCCCACAGGACTCGCCCGCAGGCCTTCGGGTGTTATCTGTTGCAGGGATGCGCTACCCATTCACACAGATGACAGTGGCTAGTTCAGCCCCCAGGGGTCTTTCGCCACTGCACCGGATGCCCCGCCGACCATGCTTGCTTTGCAAGCGATCGGCACCGGTTTAGGCGCCTTCCAGACACTGCGGGTTTCCGCACGACAACGGACTGCCCTGGGAGAGAAGCCACACCGGATGTCGCGACTAGTGCGCGAGCATGGATCGTGGAGGCCGCTGCCAGGGGGAGCGCACGGGAACAGCCTCTGGCAAGGCCCGCTCGGAAAGACAATTACGCACACGTCCGACGTCTTAGGACGTTGCAGTACACTACCACCTTGAGAGGACAAGCAGCTTCTCGGCTGTAAGCCCCAGCCCGGCTGCTACTGGTAGGTGTGTTCTTCATGTCCAGGCAGCGCCCATTGGGACTAGGCCTGTCTTCCGACACGGGAGGTGCCTCCTACCACATTGGGATGATTGCGTCACCTGGCCTCAGCAGCGCGGATGGCAGCATTGAAGCGTCTGCAGGCGGGAGCGACCTATGCTGTTGGTGCTTGAAGGATCCCGTTCCGCCCCGATGAAGAGGGGCATGCCGATGTCCTTCACGCAAGGCAGATGTTCCGGTGGCCGTCGGACAACCACTGGGTCGGGTCTCCTATGCGCAGGATGTGGATACGCCTTCCAACGTATCCTTGGCACCGGTCGCTTGAGACCAGGACGTCCCTGTGGGAATCCCCACACCGGATTCAGTGGACTAGTGCACGAAGTGGGCCTGGATCGATGAGGCCGCTTCCAGGAGGGAGCGCGCCCGGACTAAGACTTCCAAGAAGCCATGTCCACTTTCTGCCCCACTTGTCTCCAAGAAGCCCGCGGGATCCCGCTGGGGGTCCCCCTTACCGGCAAGAAAGCCCGCCTCCCTCGGAGCCCGGCTCAGAGACATTCACGTGCACGTCCAGGGACTCTAGTAAGAATGCTCGTCTCCAAGGAAGCGGAGACTACTATCAACACAGTTCCGGGCCACCTCTCGTCCTGCTCGCTCTGCGCGGCGCCAGAGTAGGGACCACTATCGGACTGCTGAGGACATGCAAGCTATGCGGAGGCTTCCAGTGGCCGTCGGGTAACCGTACAGTCTGTCTCCTGTGCGCTGGGTGTGCTTCCGACCACTCTTGTAACGTCTGTGCTACCTGGCCGGAGCTGCGATGGTCTAATCTCTGGAACTTTAGAGGAGGGAGACTCCTACCCTCTCGGGTACTTGAAGATTGCCGAGACGCCTTCCGCTGTGCCCCCGGCACCGGACGTGCGAGACCAGCTGGATCCGACACAGAAAACGTCACTGAGTAATCGAGGGATTAGTGCAGTGTGGGAGTTCGACCGTCAAGACCGCCTCCGTTAGAGAGCGCGCCCGGATACAGCTGGTGGAAAGAACCCGCCTCTCCCAAGAGCCTGGTTTGGTGGGACGCTCGTGGCGTCCCTCCTCCACCGTCGTTCCCCACTCGTCTCTGAAGAAGCCGCCGGGATCCCGCTGGGGGTCCCCTGGCCGGCAAGAAACCCGCCTCTCCCAAGAGCCTGGTTCACAGAGACATTCACGCACTCGTCCGGAACCTCCTGGTTGTGAAGAGCGTAGACACAGGGATTCTACTCGACGTTATCGCTCTCCCTCGCAAGATCATAAGAGGACCTTCCCGCTCGGGTGCTTGGAGTTGCCCAAGACGCCTTCCGCTGTGCCCCCGGCACCGGACGCGCGAAACCAACTTGATCCGACACAGAAGACGCCACTTGAGTTTTCAACGGATTAGTGCACAGAAACCCGCCTCTCCCAAGAGCCTGGTTCGTTCCCCACTCATCTCTGGCCGCAGGGATCCCCTTGCCGGCAAGCAACCCGCCTCTCCCAAGAGCCTGGTTCACAGAGACTTACACGCACTCGTCCGGATCCTCCTGTTCGCGAGGATCGTAGGCGCTGGGATTCTACTCACCGTTATCGCTCTGCTTCGCAAGATCGTAGGAGGACCTTCTCCACTCATCGTTCGACGGATCAGGACTCCCTTGACGGGTTTCGCCTTCTTCGCGTTCCTCATCTCGTTCGGACTCCCGTTCGTCCCGTTCCTCTTCCCATCGACCGGCCACTTCCCCTTCCCTCGTCCTCTCCGTTCCGTTCCTCCTCGTCGCAGCCGTTCTCCTCGTCGGAACCCGCCTTCGGCAAACGGGAGAACCTCGCCGCGTCGCTCCGTCTTCGCTCTCCCCTTCGGAGGGAGTCTTCGACCTGCGGTTCGCCGTCAGCGGGATTCCCTCCCTCGGAGCCCTCCTCGGTCGCCGGTTCCAGACAGCGGGACTTTGACACCCTGAGTTTGACGGCTGACGACCCCTCGGACTGGTTGCTCGGACGTCTCAGCCGTTTCTCCTCTTCCTCTTCTTCGGCTTCCAGTGCTGCGGTTCCATCAGACCTGTTCTTCTGCGCGGATGGACACTCGGCCGGCGCTGGACGGGACATCCAAGCTCATCGCCGCCGCCCTGCTGCGGAAGTTGCCCGGCATCGCCCCTTGACTCACCGGGGGTTCTCATCCATCGTGGACACTGGGGAACCAAGGCGCAGCCCCTTCTCCCTGACGTCTAACCATCTCGACAACTCTCGTTGGGCACCCGGGGGGTGCCGTACTTCGGACAGGTGGTACCGCTTGGCTGTGCTCGGGGTGGAGGCCTAGCCACTACACGGAGTCGAATCTACTCACCTTAGTCGTCTCTAAGCCCGGCTGCTGAAGCTACGCTTCCTACTTCCGTGATTCTTCTCGAGGTCCAACCCTTCGACCTTCGGACTTCACGGACAAGAGCGTGCTTAGCTTGGATCTGACGCGGACTACTAGGCCTGCTTCTTCTGCTCGTGGGGGGAAGGATAGGTCACAGGAGCTTCTCCTCTTCGGCTACGCGACAGCGGAGGTGTTCTTCCAGGATCAGGGCAGCTGGCGATCCTCCGACCAGTGCATACCCCCTACCCTGGTGCTTGGGGAAAGAACTTCATCTCCCTCCGTGCGTGACGCTACCTGGACCGACGGTAGATCTGGGCCAGTCTTCCCCGGTGGGACCAGTGGCTACACACGGAATACACCAGGACACCTTCGGAGGATCGGCGCATGAGACCAGGATGATCCTACGTTTTCAGTGGACTGGGGCACAGGATGGGGCCTTGACCGAGGCCGCTACCCGGACGGAGCGAGCCCGGACACAGCTTTTGAGAAGCAGAGAACTCGCCTCACAGAGCCCAGTTCAGAGAGTCGCGCTTGGCGACGTCCCACGTACAATCTCGGTACCCACTCGTCTCCAAGTAAGCCGCCGGGATCCTGCTGGGGGTCCACTTGCCGACAGGAACCTGCCTCTCCTCAGAGCCCGGGTCGGAGAGACTTACACGCGCTCGTCCGGAGCCTCCTGTCGACTCCCCTCGGGAGGAGTCATCGAATGCTACGTCTTGCCCTTGCAGCCATACGGCGCCTGAGGGATGTTGCCGTGGTGGATTGGTTAACGAGCTTCAGGAGCTACGCCTCACCCTGTCTGCCTACAGTTCGAGGGAACAATTACGTACAGCTCCTCTCGGACCATACCTTACCTGGACCGCCGCGCCTTGGTCCACAGGTTCACCTTGCGCCCGCTTACGGGGCGCTATTCCACCAGGAGACCACGTAGCAAATCCCTGTACAAGCCTCACGGGTGCCTACGACATAGCCGTTCGCTTCGGACGCGCTCGCCTCTTTGCCGGTTCCGGCAGCACTGACGCTACATGCCGGACGTTCTTCCTGGTTAAGCTCAGTCATACGTTCTGAATTACAGGACCCCTCCCTCAGGGAGGTTAGAGGCTACAGGTACGTTATCAAGGCACTTGCAGGGCCACGAACGTCACATTCGTCAGGGACTGTACTGTCTTGCACTTCGTGGCTACTGGAGGCTGGCGGGCAGGATGACTTCGCCCGCCTCGATTGCAGAGCTCTGCCAGGCCAGAGAGACTCCTCGCTCTGGTGGAGGCCTTTTTGTGGGGGGCACAACTCCCTCCTGGCGCCTCAGCGCCGTAGGTATTCACCTACCTAGGGTCGTCGGGAGTTTGCGTTAGGGAGGACGGCCCTTGGGCCCTAAAGTGTGCTGGAGCGCGGCACCCACCTCCTGTTCGCAATTCTTCCATTCAGTCATGTCATCGGTAATGTTTTTGAAGAAACAAATTCATTTTTCTTTAAAAGGTATTTTTTCGAAAAATACTTACCGATGACATGACTCAAACGACCCTCCCACCTGCCCCGCTTGCCGCTCGTGCGCCAAGTATCCTGACTGAGGGATTATGAGTACCCGGCTTCCGGGTGGTGGGTATAGGGAGACAACTCTTGGTCCCCTCGGGGTTCCCCGAGTGCCTCCCGGGTTGTGTCTTAACACAACTGGCTCTTAGGCTAGAATGAGTAAGTAGTAGACACTTCCATTCAGTCATGTCATCGGTAAGTATTTTTCGAAAAAATACCTTTTAAAGAAAAATGAATTTTTCTTAGGCGTGATACATTTATCTTCTCTTTTCAGGGCGGGGCCAGGTGCCAACTACAGCACTTTTGGCTTTGGAACAGGTCGATCAAGTATGTTTGTTAACTCAAAAACATTACCGATGCCATTACTACAATGGAACAACCTATAGCTTGCGTAATTTTAGCCCAAAAATGATGTGTACCTTTAGGGCTAGGGGAGGCCACCAGGGGTGACGTGACCTGGTGCCCGGGTAGCCTCCCTTCCCACCCCATACGGGTAAATGCCAGAGCAGCCAAGCCAAACCAGTTCTTTCCTTTAGCTTGCAGCATATAGACGTGTTAGCTTAGCCCTCTGCTGTGCTTCCTACGGCTGTGTATGGTTCAAGCACACTTGTGGACTTTTTCGGAAAGTGGACTTCGTTCCCGGCCTGTGCTTTCGCCTTGCCTTGGAACTTTCTTGCCCTTGTGTGGCTGTCTAGGAAGGGAGTGTCACTTGTGCTTCTGTGAGACTTCGTTGCCGGAAAGACTTTCGGTTCCCGGTCTCTCGGGCCGTGGAGCCGGCCCTCGCCCTTGCACCGGTTTTCCGGCCTTGAGACTTTTGCGGCTTGTGTGGTGCCTATCGGAGCTCCGCCTGATGTCCGGTGTGCTCCTGCTTTGGCCTCCCCGGTTTAGTTCGGCGGTTGGACTGCCGGGACCCTCGTCGAGGACCCAGCCTTCTCCCCTGTTTCGTCTGGGCCTCAGCCGCGTGGGCGCCGCTTCTTCTTCTTGGCCTACAGGTGCTACCTTCCCCTGACCCCTGCAAGATGTCCAGGTAAGGTCTCAGTGTTTGCCAGCGCCCGCGCCTCTGGCAGCGTGTGCCGGCGTCCCTTGCTTTATCGTTGCTTGTTCGATATTACTCATCAGGATAGTGGGGAACGGTGAGGAGTGGTGCGTGGTTCTCGTCTCGTGGCCTTCTGCTACGACCATTCGCCTTGTAGTTTCGCTCTATGTTGCAGTTGTCAAGTCCGCACCTGCGAACGATGTGGCGACTTCCAGTGGCCGAGTGACAAGCATGCGGTCTGCCTCCCCCGTGCTGGTTGTGCTTCAGGCCACACCTGTGATGTCTGCGCTCTCTGGGTGGAGGACCAATGGGCCCAGCTGTGGAGCTTTTATCGGCGTGACAGAGGACCGCCTCCCGTCCGCAGCCACGAGCATGCATCGGCCCCGGAACCACCAAGACGCACCTACGCTGCCGTTGGGGGACGGCATACAAAGGCTCCCCCCTTGCGCACCCACTCTCTCGAGTCAGGTCCGCAGCGAGTCCGCTCGCCCCGCTGTGCGGAAAAAAACAAGCCCCAACTCTCGACGTTGGGGGACGCCTTTTTCCCCCCTTGCGCACCAGCTCGCTCGAGCCAGGTCCGCAGCGAGCTAGCTCGCCCCGCCTTGTGGAACCCAAGCCTCACAAGACCACCGACAGAAGTGGACGCCGCTTCTCCCCGACGCCGGACCCTCGGCTTCAGGATACGACCCCCGACGTGCGGCCCCGGGTTCGCGACCGCCGGGACCCAGCCTCTCGCCCCTCGGAGACACGTTCGCGCCGCAGCCCTCGCCCGCATACGCCCCCTCGGACTTCGGCTTCCTGCCTGCGGACGCGCAGCCCTGTGTCTTCAGCCCGCGCCTCCCGCCGCAAGCACTCTTCCATCTCTGCTCGCTCTTAGCGCCCTGCTTCTCCCGCCGCTTCAGCTTCGCAGACTTCTCGCCCTCCTCGTCGGTCTTCCCCTCGGGCCTCGGAGGTTCCTTCTTCCAGTCGGCGCTCTTCCCGGTCGGTGTCCTCTTCAGTCGTCCGTGCTGCTCCTCGTTCCCGGCCTTTCTCTCCCCCCCCCCACTCCTCCCCGCTCCCCCTCCCCTTCGCTCCGTCGACCACGCGCTCGCCGCTCTCCTTTGCGCAGACGCTCCGCTTGTCGGCCTCGCCGCTCGCGCCGTCGCAGCCGCTCGCCCCGGTTTCGCTCCTCCTCACGGTGGCGCTCGCCTCCCCAGCCCCTGGTGCCTCGGCCTCCTGCGCCGCCCGTCGATGTGGACTCCCTCAGCATCACCCCGGAGGATTCTGCCTCGGCGCTCTTCAACCGTTCAACCTCCTCTCTCGCTGTCTCGCCGTCAGCTCCCTCGTCGTCTACGTTGCGGACGACCAGGGCGGAGACCCTCGCCTCGCTCGACGAGGCCGCGCATCTGATTGCCTCGTGTTGTCCCCCGGACGCCTGTCCCCTGTCGCCGCCCCCCAAGAGGAAGCTCTCGGCCTACGTGGACGCTGATCGCCCCTCCAAGAGGTTTAAGTCTCTGCCGCAGCCCCCGGGGTTTCAAGGACTTTGTGACACCTTCTCCGCCTTCCTGCAGCAGGGTTCAGGCTCCGACGCGGCCTTCTTCTTCTCTGACGCCCGCTGGCCGGCAGACTTAGACATCGCCTTTCAGCACAGCTGGTATGCTGGACACTCACAGACCTTTGCTTCTGCCCTCCCCGCGGTGGATCCTGCCGCTCAGCAGCAAGCTGGTGGACTTCGCGCTTCCCGCCGTTGCATCCCTCCGGCCTGGAGCGGACGGCAATCCTCATCCGCAATGCCCTCGCCTGTGCTGGATTCCTCGACCTGGCCACGCAAGCAGTTGTCAACCTCCTAGAGCGGAACTGGCACTTCTCGATCTCACCGCTGTTAGGGGACCTCCTCGCACTGGCCACGGCCGCCAACCGAGCGGTGTACCATGCTTCTGTCAACATGATGGCCGCTGCCACGAACTGCGACCTGCTCTGACGGGATGCCATGCTTGCCGTCTGCCCCGACCTCCCGCAGGACCTACGGAGACAGCTGCGACAGGCCCCGCTCGGCGATCCTCTCCTCTTCGGTCCTACCTGGCAGTTGGTTAAGGATGCGAATAAGGACCTTTGGCCTGCCCGCGCCACCTCCTCCCGCTTTCAAGCCGCCCGCAAGGCCCTGGGTCGCGCCCTGCGGACCGCCAGACCCGCCCAGCTACCGCCCTCCTGGCGTCGCCGCCTTCCTCCGCGCACGGCAGTTTACCCTTCTGTAAATCACTCTCTTTAGTTTGGCTCTGACCCGGCCGTGACCTACTTCACTGATAAGTGCGCGCGGGTCACTGCAGGCTCAGCGGAGCTGCACGCGGGAAGCGTAGCGCTCTTTGTTTCTTGTTGAAGGCTGTCATACATGTGCTCAGTTTAGCCTGTTTATAACTTATTATTACCGTGGCTAAAAAGTTTCAATCGTAAATATCATTATGTAATACTATGCTTGAAAATGTCCTCTTCAAGCTCATGTAAGTTTCTTTTGTAGTCAGCTTCGACTTCTGTGGTTATTACGTGATTAAAATGTGTGTAGTTCAAGGAACTTTCCTTCCGCGGTAGACAGTGCGAGTGTGTAAAAAAACTGGGTTTCAGTGCCGGATGTCTCACTATGTGTACGTGCCCTTATCTCAGTGATGCATTTATGAAAAGTTTTGCGTGTTAAAGCCATGGAGAATGAACATTCCTTTCCAAGACATTTGGAGGCCGTGAATTCTTTGTGTAGACTTTGTGGTAGAAGGTCTAGGCGAGCAGTCAAAGACACTGAAAACAAACCAGTGTATTTGTGCACTAAATACACCATAGATGTATTTTCGTGTTACAACATTGATGTGCTTGGCAACCAGGAAGGGAAACATTCTAAAACAATTTGTTTCATGTGTCATACTAAGCTTGTCAGATTAAGTAAACAAGTGGAACGCCTACAGCCATTCACAAAAAAAAAACCAAAAAAAAAAACTCTACAGACATTCACAAAACATGTGATCTTTGGGTAGCCTTTGATGAAACTCTTTCTGTTGATGACTGTCAAACATGTAGTCAGTTTCAAACGGCAGCAGTCAAAAGGTGGCCGACCATATCCAGCCAAAAAACAAACTAGCTGCAGCCAAAAGAAAAGATTTTGATAATGTAGGGAATTCTCCGTCACAAGTCCAAAAATGACACTGTATCAAGTTTTAGATGCAGGATCATAGTGACCCTGTAGACACACTCATTTAAGCCATTTTAATGTGACACTAAGCCGGAACTGAATCTCTGAACAGCAAATAGTTGAACCTCTGCTTTGTGTGTTGTTTTTAAACTGTGTTAAAATTGTGATATTGTTAAAAACATTGACTGAATCGGTGAAATTCACATACTTTATGTCGGCGTGCTCTAAATGGATTACCGTTTTCACTTGGCCCACCAAACCGGTTGTGGCAGGACTCAGGTATGTTGATTGAAGTTTTTAGCATGGGATATGCCAGTTATGACATCTGTTGACAGCACTGACTTTGTCTGAATTTTCAAAAAACTTTTGTTTATGAACATTGATGTGATAAAAAGTTGATAAACTAACGGAAGGCTGCATCTCATCCATCTCCTAGTCATACTTTGAGCCAGTGCATGACAAGCATCCATGCAGATTACCCCAGCATGTTTGGTGTCCAAAGATAGTACAATTTCTCCTCTACAAGACGACGTATGTACAAATAATCACTCACAACTGCAGGTCAATTAATTCCGGTTTACAGACAACATCTGTAATTTACAGCTTATTCGCCGATGTATGCAGCAGAGGCTAAGAGATAAGCGGGGTCAAGCACAGTAGTACTGTAAAGAAAGACGGCTGCTGCGCTGTTCGCATCCCCAGCGGAAGCGAGTCCGCATAGCTGGTGCCTTATCAGTGATGGTATTTAGCGTGCTGATAGTAAGAGGGAGGAGGCTGCCTCGCTATCTCTGTGCTCCTGCAAAGCCGATCACTAAGTGTGCTGGCGCGCGCTGGCAGGCAGCCAGCTGAAAACTAAAGAGCATAGGCTAAACTGCCGTGCGCGCGTCCCCGCCGCCCGCCCGACCCCGCCTCCGCCCCCGCCTGGCCCAAGCCCGCCCGTCGCCCAGCGCAGGGCCAGGCCCGGTGACTCACGCCCTCCTGCGCCCCCGCCGACCGCTCCCAAGTCTCCAGTCGGCGGGAGGCTTGCCACCTGCAGTGCCGTGTGGCGGTCGCTGTTCCCGGACGACCCGTGGATCCGGTCCACCATCTCCGAGGGCCTCCTGCTCTCCTTTCGAACCCACCCGCCCCTGCGGTGCAGCCCCGTTTGGACGTCCACCCCTTCGGATCGCCTCAAGGCTGCTGCGCTCCGAGAAGAGATCTCCGCCCTGCTGCGGAAGAACGCCACGGAGGTTGTGTCGCGTCACGACTCGCCCGCCTTCTACAGTCGCCTCTTCCTAGTCCCCAAGCCCAGCAACAGGTGGCGTCCGATCATCGACCTTTCAGTGCTGAACGAGTTCCTCGCAGCGCCATCTTTCCACATGGAGACCGCCCGAGCCCTTCGCTCCGCGATGCAACCCATGGACTTCGCTGTCAGCCTGGATCTAGCGGACGCTTACCTACACGTGCCCGTGCATCCGGCTTCCAGACGCTATCTGCGCTTCGCGTTCGACGGCGTCGTTTACCAGTTCCGCGCCCTTCCCTTCGGCCTCAACCTCAGCCCCTGGGTGTTCACCCATCTCATGGCCAGGCGGACTTCGTCGAGTCCCTCCTCGAACTACCTCGACGATCTGCTCCTGCGCAACCAGTCAGCACCCGCCCTGGAGAAGGACCGAGACGCCTTGCTGGCCCTCCTCGACAGCCTCGGCTTCATAGTCAACTTAGGCAAGTCGGATCTCGCTCCGTCCCGCCGCTTCGTCCACCTTGGCATGGAGTTCCTTACGGACCTCAATCTGGTGCGACTCCCGGAACCGCGGATCCAGAAGTTGGCGAACCTGGCTCGTCTAGTTTCACAAGAGGAGACGGTCTCTGCCAGAGTCTGGTTGCAGCTCTTAGGCCTGATGAGCGCGGTGGCGGATCTCCTTCCCCTGGGTCGGCTCTACTTGCGCCCGCTTCAACTTCATCTACTCCTTCACTGGCGTCCCTCGATCGGCGACATCGAGGCTCCCGTTCCGGTACCTCCCTCGCTCGTCCCACACCTCCTCCGCTGGGCAGACCCTGTCTGGCTTGCGACCGGAGTCCTTCTCCTTACACCCCCCCCCCCCCCCAGTTGTCCCTTTGCGTCGACGCCAGCCACTCCGGCTGGGGTGCACACCTGCTGCCGACGTTTGCCACGGCTTCTGGCAGCTGGCCACCGGACTTCGCGGTCAAGCATATCAGCTGGTTGGAGCTACAGGCGGTGTGGCAAGCTCTCCTCACTTGGGAACCGACTCTCAGACGCCAAGAGCTGCTCGTCCTTTCCGACAACTCCACTGTCGTGTCCTACATACAGAAGCAGGGCAGGACCCGCTCCCCTTCCCTCTGCATTCTTCTCTACCGGCTCTTCCGTTGGTGCGAGGATCGCTGCATCTCTCTCAAAGCGAGACACATCCCCGGCCACCTGAATGTCCTCGCGGACTCACTCTCCCGGCACGGTCAGCTTCTCCACACCGAGTGGGCGCTTCGCCCGGACATCTTCCGAATCTGCACCACGTGGGAGACCCCCCTTATCGATCTCTTCGCGACAAGGTGGAACCGTCAACTCCCCCTCTTTGTCTCGCCCGTCCCGGACCCCCTAGCCTGGGCGGTCGATGCGCTCTCCATTCCCTGGGACACCCTCCCTCAGTCCTTGTTCCCAAGGTGCTTCTCAAGCTTAAGGGATGCAACGCGATCCTGTTGCTAGTGGCGCCGTTCTGCTGGACCAAATCTTGGACCACCGACCTCCTGAACCTAGCCACGGGCCCTTCACTACGGCTTCCCACTCCTCACATGATGCTCAAGCAACCGCGCCAGGCGCTCTACCATCCGTGCCCCGAGCGACTCCTGCTTCACGCTTGGAGATTGTGCGGCAAGCCCTCACCACTAGAGGTTTCTCTAGTGAGGCAGTGGCAGCTTTCGCTTCAGGCCGCAGACCCTCGACCCTGCGTGTCTACGAGGGAAAGTGGAGAGTACTTGGAGCCTGGTGCGACCTCCGTCGCCTCTCCCCTACCGATCTGACTTCCCCACAACTGGCCGAGTTCTTCCTCTGGCTCTTCGCCGAACAGCACTTGGCACCAATCACCATCAGGGGCTACCTTGCTATGATTGCCGACACTTAACGGCACCTGGGCCGAGCGGACCCCGGCAAGTGTAAGGACCTCGCTGACCTTATGGCCCACTTCGGCATACAGCGACCTGCCGTCCGCTCCCTGATCCCACGCTGGGACTTACCCTGGGTACTCACCTGGCTGAACTCTAAGCATTTCGAGCTGCTTCCCCTAGCAGGCCTGGCCGACGTTATGTGAAAGACCTGCTTTCTGCTCGCCTTAGCCACAGCCGCCAGAGTGAGTGAGCTGCACGCGCTCTCCGCGCGCCCCGCCTGCCTGCAGTTCAGGTCGGACGGTTCCGTGCAGCTACTAACGGACCCGGCCCTCTTGGCCAAGAACCAGTCCCCGTTGGCAGCCCCCAGGGGATCAAGGTACGATCGCTGAAGCCGATCGACCCCACCAAGGAAGTCGGACAACAGGACCCGGTGAGAGCCTTTCGCGTGTACCTACGCCGAACCAAGCCGCTTCGCCGAAGCTCATTAACATAAACTTTCCAGAAACAATATAACAGGCTACAAAAACTCGGCTGCTCACTTCAGCTCTAAATTCTAGCGTATAATTAAGACACATAAAAGTATGGTATCCCTATCACCTGGTAGCTCAAAAATGTACGAGAACATTCCCAAAACAAAATAAAGGCTGCTCAATACACGCGCACAGGAAAACAAAAAGTAGCGAAAAATGTAGCGAAGTGTTGCGATGCCAACTAACCGACGTGACACTTACGAGGCCACTAGACAGTGCGACCCTTCTAGAACGCACCGGACTAAACACAACAAAACGAAATCAGCTCTACTCACGAACAAAAGAAAATCTTACTAAAAAAGCACGTGAATCGTAACCGTGATAGCTCAAATAAACAACGGATCGTTACCTACGAATAACACACGCACGCTCTCACAGGATAACACAACCACAATCGTAACAGTCTTGCTAGCTCGGTCGGTTACTGGGTTACGCGGCACCCTCCTCCTCTTCGCTATTCTCCATTGTAGTAATGGCATCGGTAATGTTTTTGAGGAAACAAATGAATTTTTCTCTAAAATGTATTTTTTCAAAAAATACTTACCGATGCCATTACTCGGACGGCCCTCCCACCTGCCCCGCTCGTCGCTAGCCAGCTAAACGAAAGAACTGGTTTGGCTTGGCTTCTCTGGCAGTTACCCGTATGGGGTGGGAAGGGAGGCTACCCCCGGGTACCAGGTCACGGCACCCTTGGTGGCTTCCCCTGGCCCTAAAGGTACACATCGTTTTTGGGCTAAAATTACGCAAGCTATAGGTTGTTTCATTGTAGTAATGGCATCGGTAAGTATTTTTCAAAAAAATACATTTTAGAGAAAAATTCATTTTTTGTGGTCTGTGTGTCTCCTTACAGAATCTTTATCAGTACTTTTGCCCTCACATTATACAATAGAACAACTGTTTTGAGCAACCACTTTTTGGGGGGCAGATAAAAGTTAGGTGCGCTCTCAAGTGAAGTCTTGAAAAGCAGAAAGTGTGACCTGCTATTAATGACCATCATTTAGGTGGTTCTCTTTTATAACCACCTAAATGATTATCTTGAACACATTCTGCTGCAGGATCGAAATCCGCAAATTTTGAAGTTGCCTCCTGAAGACTGTATTACACTTCTGGAAACAGATCGACTCATCGAGCATGATAGTTCAAGGGTGGTGCCAGAATAGCTTGGTGCCTATTGGCGCCAAGCTATTCAGGCATAACCCTTGAACTATATCCCTGATAAGGATGGTCACTCAGAACAAGTTTTAGTGTATGCTGATGATGATTTGTAGTACGCTGACATTCATGTTACATTAAACGAGAAACATGCAGGGAAATAGAGACGGGAAAAACACACTTCTCTTGGTTTTGCTGCTCATGTTTTTGTTGTTGTTTGAAAACAACTTATCGATTATCTATTTTCTTGTTTGCTTTTCTCTTCTTCTTCAGTCGACTCGCACCCCACCATTGATCTCTCAGATTTTCCGTCGCTGAGCAGTCGGAGTAATGTGGCTCCTAATCCCGTTCCTGCCAATAGGACGTATGGTAAGCCGCACAGGTGTAGCTGATCTGTTAGCAGTCTTGATATATTGATCAACTAGATGAGCTCAGGAGTAGTGTCTGATTAGCCCATTTGCTGTCAGTAGTACTTTGTGTCGAGGTGATTCGTGTAGGAATCACCTCAACAAAAAGTGCCACTGACAGCCAGAGGGTTAACTTGGTACCTGTACAGGCACTGCTTGTGAGATTTTACAGTTAATTTATAGAGTAGCTGACACAGTGTTTGATGGTCAAGTGAAAAATGTGAGCTGACTTTCTTTGGAAGTGAAAGGGTGATGATGTGTTATTGGAGATTTCTAACTGAAAGCAGTTTCCATATTGTAGAAATTCCTGAGCCCTTTGCTGTCTGAAGAGGTTTTTGTCACCATGATTCCTGCAGAAATCATCACGACAAACACTTCTACTGATAGATAAAGGGTTCACAGATGAAGCTGGAAGATTTGTTTCCTCAAAAACATTACCGATGCCATTACTACATGGGATTAACCTATAGCTTACATAATTTTACCCAAAAACTTACGATGTGTACCTATTGGGCCAAGGGAGGCTACCTAGGGGTGCTGTGACTCGGTACCTGAGTAGCCTCCTGTCCCACCCCATACGGGAACTGCCTTGTGCAGACAGAACCAGTTTATTCCCTTAGCTTACGGAGTTAAGACGTGTGTTAGCCTACTGCGGTGTTGAGCCTACGGCTGTGTATGGTTCTGCACCGGTTGTACCTGCGACCTACGAGACTTGGTGAAGTTTCTTGCTGGCCTCGGAGGCTTAGACTTTTGCCACTTGTGTGCTTCTTCCAGCTGGCGTTGTGCGCCATGTTCCCTGCGCCGGCGCCATTGGACTGTTGTTCCTTGTGTGCTTCTTCTTCTGTGGTGCTCTCTGTTAGTGCGCAGGATGTGTAGTGCAGACGTGCGTTGCCCTCTGCAGGTTCCCTACAGCTGTGTAGGGTTCTGCACTGGTTGTGCCTGCGACTTGGAGCCTCGGTTCCCTGCGGTGTGTTGCGCTCGGGTGCTTTGAACTGTTGTTACTTCTGTGGTTTTTCTCTGGGTGCCTTCAGACAAGTTCGTCTGTGTTCCGGTCCTCTGGGACTTCCGTCGCGGACTCGGCGCCCTTGCCTGACGTGTGCGGCTCCTTGGTGTGGAGCTCCCACTTCTGCGTGTCAGGTTATTCCCTTCCCCCAGCCTCTGCAAGATGGCTAGGTAAGATCTTGATGTGTGCCAGCGACCGGCGTCAGAGGCGCCGGGCGGCGGCATCACTGTCGGTGTTTTGTGTGCTCGGGTGCACTTGTGACGTGGCGTAGCAGCCACGACCACCCGTTTCTTGCTGATGGTGTCCCTTTGTCTTGCGCACCCATACCAGAATGCACATCCACATTCTTGCAGACACACTGGTGTGCTCACCGACGTTATAGATACACATATTTTTTTATGATCACACTGCTGTATGTTCACACACCACATTTTATGGACATGATGCATGCACCCACGTTTGTTAGACACCCAATGTGCTCGTCGCATTTTTAAGACGCACTGGCAATGTCTGTGTCATGCACACACATGTATCCTGACATGCTAGTATCCATGTTCAGATATACACAGTGTTTCTCATACCTTGGGACTGGAAGAAGAGAAGATTTCTACTGCACTCCTGTGCACAGCACACTTTCATGCTGGCATAACACTATTATACCATTCTCACAAACCAGAATAGGTGAGGCTAGCGCTGGAAGAATTGTACTCAAACCAAGGGGAATTACAGTGCTGGACAGACAGTTAGATCCCCTGCCCCCGCCTATCAGGCACCCAATCGCCAGCCCACAGAGAAATACGCAGGTATAGAACAAGACGATCATTTCCATCCTCAGAAGAATGGATCAGGTCTCTTATATAACCCATGTCTTTCTCCGGAACTTAGGAGGTAGGCAGGAGAAACATACATACACAAACATGAAGGTGCGCTACTATATGTGGTCGGGTAAATACCCTGATTTCCCACAGTAGATGCACAGAACATTACACAACAATGTAGCGATACAAATTTGCCTCGAGTTATAGATACTATACTCACAAACCAGAATAGGTGAGGCTAGCGCTGGAAGAATTGTACTCAAACCAAGGGGAATTACAGCGCTGGACAGACAAACAGTTAGATCCCCTGCCCCCGCCTATCAGGCACCCAATCGCCAGCCCACAGAGAAATATGCAGGTATAGAACAAGAACATATACCATTAATTTCTTTGTGTAGTCAGCCACTATTCGGCAGTGCAATAATTAAATAATTAATAAAAACGACACGCACCTGTCCTTTTGCCTATACATATGATAACAAGCGTCCCTATAGGCAGGCCCTGGCTTGTTATAAGCACTGTACATATGCTAACAAGCGTCCCTATAGGACAGCCCTGGCTTGTTATAACCACTATACATTTGATAACAAGCGTCCCTATAGGCAGGCCCTGGCTTGTTATAAGCACTGTCAGACGCATCCTTAGCAGCTGAGACTGGCAGCTCGTGCCATCCCCATTAAGAGGCGGTCGGCCGTAGAAGGGGCTACTGGGATGCTATACAGGTGCTTGTTCTGATCTGATGTTGCAGTTGTTAAGTCTGCAACTGCACCCGATGTGGCGATTTCCTGTGGCTGAGTTTATGCATACAGTGTGCCTCTCCTGCTCCTGTTGTGCCTCCGGCCGCACCTGTGATGTCTGCGCGCCCTTGGTAGTGGAGCTGGTCCCAGCTCTGGAGCTGCTATCGGCGTGAACGTCCACCGCCGTCCCGCAGCCTCACGCATGCCTCGGCCCCTGACCAACGAAGACGCACCCACGCTGCTGTTGGGGGACAGCTTACCAGGGATCCCCCCTTGTGCACCCAGTCTCTTGAGTCTGGTCCGCAGCGAGTCCACTCGCCCCGCTTTGCGGAAAACAAACGGCTACCAAGCCCTGACGTTGGGGGACGTATTCCCCCCTTGCACGCCCGCTCGCTCGAGCTGGGCCCGCAGTGAGCTAGCTCGCCCTGCCTTGCGGAACCCAAGCATCACACGACAAGACCAGGAAGTACACCTCGCGCCGTCACGACGCCTGACCTTCGGCATCGTCTGGCGGCCCACGACAGGCGACCCCTGGAACGCTCCAGGACGGGCACAGCTTGGTCTTTGGCCGCCCGCTTGCACTTTCGGAGCCCACGTCGACGCGTTTCTTCTTGGATGACGGTCTCCTGCCAGCAGTTCCGCGGCTCCACGGTTCCGGACCCTCAGCGTCGTTGTCTGCCCGGCTCCTCGGTCTCTGCCCGTCGTTCACGCTCCCCACCCGGCAACCAGGTCTGCTTCGGGCTCCTTGTTTCCTGCACTCCTCGGCCTCAGACTTCCCCACAGGTCTCGGAGGAGGATTCCCACTCGCCCCCTCGCAGTCACTCTCCTCAGACTCGCTCCTCGTCGTCGGCGGAGCCCGCCACCTTGCACCCTCAGCGCTGGGCTCCCGAAGATGATGACGCCCTTATCGTGTTCCCGGAAGAATCCGCTTCATCGCTTCTTAGCCGTTCGGCCTTCCCACCCCCCAAGAGGATACTCTCAGCCTTGTGGATCCCCCGGAGCAGTTACGCGCGGATGGACTTCGCACTTCGCGGCATTGCTTCCCACCCGGTCTGGATCGGACAGCGTCCCTCTTCCGCAACGCCCTCGCCTGTGCAGGATTGCTCGACTTGGTTACGCAAGCCCTCGTCTCTCGTGTGGAGAAGGCCTGGCGCCCGTCATTTCACTCCGCTGTTCGGAGACGCCCTCGCCTTCGCCCAGGCCGCCCGGACGGCTTCCCACGCTTCCGTCCACACCATGCCCGATGCCGCCACACCTATGCATACAGTACGTCTGGCCCCTTTCTGCGAACCGCTATGCTTCGATCCTACCTGGCAGACGGTGAAGGACGCTTACAGGGACCTCTTGCCCACCCACTTCGTCTCCTCCTGGTTCTGCCGCTAGCAGGTCCTGCTTCTCTCCCTACTGACTGTTAGGTCCTCCTCTCACCCATCCTCCGGGCGTGGATACCCGCACCTGCCCCGGACGGCCCCGCCCGCCCCCATCCCTGAACGTCCCCGCCCGCCCCCATCCCCGGCCCCCCCCTACGTCGCGGCCCTGTGCAGACTCCATCCCTTCGGACCGGCCCAGGCAGCCGCTCTTCGAGGAGAGATTCCCGTGCGGTTGCAGTAGGATGCTTCGAAGGTTCATCTCCGTGGATGGCTTTCTTGCCGCGTCCAGACGGACGTCCCCGAGCCACCTTCAAATTTTCACCTGGGCATGGCGTTCCGGACCGACCTCAACCTGGGAGACTACCGGGACCGCAGATATGGCAGTTGGCGAACCTGGTTCGGTTAGTGTTCTACTGGAGTCGGTCTCCATCAGAGTGTGGTTGCAGTTCCTGGGCCTGATGAGTGCGGCAGCGGACCTACTCCCCCGTGGCCGTCTACTCTCGTCCACTTCAACGGTACCTACTTCTTCAAAGGGCGACTCTCAGCTGGCGACATCGAGACTCGAGGGCCAGTGCTTCTGTTGCCCCTCCCGCACCTCCTCCATTGGGCGGATCCCGATGACTTGTGACCGGAGTTCCTCTCTTTCCTCCACCCCCACAGTTGTCCCTCTGCGTCAACGCTAGCCACGTCGTTGGCTGGCACGCCTCCTGCTGCCAATGTTCTCCAGGTTCCGGCAGCTGGACCACGGACATCGCGGACTAATTTGTTTCCTCAAAAACATTACCGATGACATGACTGTCAGGAAATAGTCTACTTGCTTACCAATTTTAGCCTAAGACCCGAAGGGTCCCACCAGGAGGCTCTCGGGGATCCCTAACAGGGACGAGAGTAGCCTCCCATGCCCATCCAGTCACGTGCCACGTGGTGCATCCTTTAGCCATTTGTCTACTTCGCTGTTAGCGTACGCAGGCGTTTTGTAGAGCCTAGACCCTGACCTTCCAAGACTGTTTACGGTGCGACCGCCCCTCACCGGCCGTCCTTCTCCTTCCCTTCCATCTTCCTCTGCTTTGCGTGGCCTCCTTCTTTTCTGCCTAGCTTCGTCTGTGCCTCGTACTGCTTGCTAGGCCTGGAGCCGTCTAGACTCCCGTCGCAAGCGGTGGTTTGTGCTTCAACGCTCCGCCCTCCGCCATGGAAAGGTAAAGTCTCGGCCGCTTCCTACGTCTCGCCCGGCTGGGCCGGACGTCGGTCTCGACTCGAACTACTCTTTGTTTTCTTTCGCGTTTCGCAGTAAGTTTCACTCGTTGCCTATTTCGGAACTTTGAAGGGCAGGGTTAGTTACCCGCCGCCGGTCGCCTTTCATGTTTGGGTATGTGTTGCAGTTACCAGGTGCGCACCTGTCCCCATTGCGGTGACTTCCAGTGGCCTAGTGACCGGCACACAGTGTGTCTACCGTGTTCCGGCTGCTCCTCTGCCCTTGTCTGCGCTGTCTGCTCTTCGTGGTCGGAGGATCTTTGGTCTGAACTCTGGAAGTTCTACCGGCGCGAGCGGCCCACGCCTGTCCGCGACTGTCCGCCTTCCTTGGGACCTACCGCGGCACGCCGGGACTTGTTCAAGCTTCCCTCCTCGGACTTGGGGGAAACGCACGCCTCGTATTCCTGGTAAGACTGTTTCTGCTACGGTGTCCACACCGTCCTTGCCCGCTGACTCCCCCGGCGAGTCGCCTAGCCAGCTACATGCCCCCCTCCTTGAGCCCCGGGCACCACGACCTTTGTCGCCTATTACTAGAGGCGTGGGCCTTGTGGCCCCTCCCAAGCCCGCTGACTCCTCCGGCGAGTCGCCCAGCCGGCTTCGTGCCCCCCCTCCTTGAGCCCCGGGCACCGCAACCTTTGTCGCCTATTAGTGAACACATCGGCCTTGTGGCCCCTCCTTCTAAGCCCGCTGACTCCTACGGCGAGTCACCCAGCCGGCTTCGTGCCCCCCTTCTTGAGCCCCAGGCACCGCGACCTTTGTCGCCTTTTCATACTCCTCGTGACAGGACGGTCCGTCCCCACACTTCCCATCCCTCCAGGCGCCGCTCCGTGGATCGACGTCATAGCCCTCGTCGCGTGGATAGACGCAGCGCCCGGCATTCGTCATCCTCCCGCTTGACTTCTTCTTGTGTTTCCCGTCGGCGTAGTCGTTCTCCGCGGTGGGTGTCCTCACGGCGCCCCTCCCCTCTGCCCTCCTCCCGTAGGAGTTGTAGGGACGACTGGACTCCTTCGCCTCGTGCTCGTCGCAGTCGTTCTCCTCCGGACCGCTGTCTTCCTCACTCTCGGTGCCCTTCGCCTCCAGCGTCCCCGCGGCATCGGCAGCTTAGCCCTCCGGCCCCCCCCACCGCCTCCCCCGCGGGTCAGGTTGCCTCCGCCCTCTGTTCTTCGGTCTTCTCCTCGTCCACCGCTTCAGCCTGCCGTCGACGTTGAGACCTTAAGTTTGCTTACGGAGGATTCCGTTTCGGCCTTTCTTGGTTCGGGCAGCCGTTCGCCCTCTCCGGTGGATGACTCGGCGTCTCCTGCTGCCCTGTCCACTCCTCATGGCGAGACTCTACGCGCCTTGGACGACGCAGCCCGTCTCATCACAGCTTGCCTTCCCGTGGATGCTTGCCCTCCCTCCCCCCCGCTCAAGAGGAAAGCTGCTGCCTTTGTAGACACTGCCCGGCAAGTTCAGAAGTTCAAGTGTCTTCCCCAGCCGCCTGCCTTCCATGACCTGGCTGACGCTCTTTCTGCTCACCTCCAACGAGATTCCGCTTCTGACTCGGACTTTTTCTCCGATCGCCGCTGGCCTTCCGGTGTCGACATCGCCTTTCGGCAGTCCTGGTACTCCGGCCACTCGCAATCCTTTTCGTGCCCTCTGCCACCGGTGGATCCGCTTGTGCTCGCGGGCGGCTCTTCCCAGCTGAAGCGGACCTTACCTCGCGGCTTAGAACGCACCGCCTCCCTCATCCGGAACTCCCTTTCCTGTTCGGGGTTTTTAGAGCTTCTCACCCAAGCCTTCATTAACCGTATCGAGGCGGACTGGCTCCCTTCTCTTCCTCCCCTGCTGTTGGATCTCCATACCTTGGCCGTTGCGGCCAACCGAGCGGCTTACCATTCGTCCGTCAACTCCATGGCAGCCGCCGCCAACTGTGACCTGATGCGGCGTGATGTGGTTCTCCATGCCTGCCCTGGCCTTCCCCCCCGATGTGAAGTCGCAGCTCCGCCGTGCTCCTGTTGGCGCCCCGCTCCTTTTCGGCCCTTCCTGGCAGTCCCTGAAGGAAGCTAACAAGGACCGTTGGCCCAGCGCTCCCCCTCCTAGCTTTCCGCCAGCCCGCAAGGCCGTGGGTCGCGCCCTGCGGTTCGTCAGACCCTCCACGGCGGCCCCCCCTCCGCCTCTGCCTCCCGACCCCATGCCTCTACTCGTGTGCCCGCCCTTGGCCGCGCCCGTCCTGTCCGCCCTGCCGCCCCGTCCTGGCCAAAGCCCGCCCGCTGCCCTGGGCGCGGGAGGGCCCCCTGACTACTTCCCGCCTCCGCCCCCGCCGACTGCTTCGGGGTCTCCTGTCGGCGGGAGGCTGGCCCTGCACGGCGATGCTTGGCGTTCCCTTTTTCCAGACGACCCATGTATCCTCTCCACTGCCTCGGACGGTCTCCTCATCTCCTTTTGGTCCCCACCCCCGCTTCGTCGCTCCCCCTTATGGACCGAGATCCCGTCCGACCGGACCAAGGCCAATGCCCTTCGCGGGGAGGTGTCCGCTCTCCTACCTACGGAAAGCTGCGACAGAGGTCGTCGCTCGGCACGACTTCCCCACCTTCTACAGCCGTCTCTTCATAGTCCCCAAGCCTGGAGGCAAGTGGAGGCCGATCATCGATCTCTCCGCCTTGAACCGGTTCATTGCCGCCCCGTCCTTCGTGCCGCCGTTCAGCCCATGGACTTTGCCGTCAGTCTGGATCTGGCTGATGCTTATCTGCACGTCCCCATGCATCCCGCTTCCCGCCGATACCTACGCTTTGCCATTGACGGGCCGTTTACCAGTTTCGGGCCCTCCCGTTTGGTCTCAACCTCAGCCCGTGGGTCTTTACGCGGATCATGGACGCCGTGGTTGCCAGAGCCTGACGGTCATCCTCCAGCCCGATCTCCAACTATTTAGACGACCTGCTTCTGCGGAATCGGTCGGTGGTCTCTCTACTCAAGGACAGGGATGCTCTTCTCCTCCTGTTATCTCGCCTGGGTTTCCTGGTCAACGCAGACAAGTCGGACCTCTCGCCCTCACGCCACTTTGTTCACCTGGGGATGGAGTTTGTGATCGACCTCAACCAGGTGTGGCTTCCCGAGCCTCGGATCCAGAAACTCGCCGATCTAGCCCGTTTGGTAGCTCAGGAAGCAGCTGTCCCCGCCAGAGTGTGGCTCCAGCTCCTCGGCCTGATGAGTGCGGCGGCAGATCTCCTTCCCCTCGGTCGTCTGTACTCCCGTCCTCTCCAACTGCATCTTCTCCTCCACTGGAGACCGTCCTCCGGCGATCTCTCTGCCCTGGTGCCAATCTCTCCTATGCTGCGGCCCCATCTGCTCCGCTGGACGGACCTTTCTTGGCTCGGCTCCGGGATCCCCCTGACCTCGCCACTGCCCCGTCTCTCTCTCTGCGTCGATGCCAGTCTCGACGGTTGGGGCGCGCACCTTCTTCCGAGTTTCCGCTCAACGGCCGGCCGCTGGACCGCGAACCTGGTTGCCCGGCACATCAACTGGCTGGAACTGAATGCAGTTTGGCAGGCCCTCCGAGCTTGGGAATCCGATCTTCGGGCACAGGACCTCCTCGTCCTCTCCGACAACTCCACAGTTGTTGCATACATACAGAAGCAGGGAGGGACCCGCTCCCCCGACCTCTGCATCCTCCTCTACCGACTCCTTCGCTGGTGCGAGGACCGCGGCATTTCCCTCCGAGCGCGTCACATTCCAGGTCACCTGAACGTCCTGGCCGACTCCCTTTCGCAGCGGGGTCAACTTCTTCACACGGAATGGACCCTGCGCCGGGACATCTTTCGCCTGATCTGCGACCATTGGGAGACTCCCCTCATCGATCTCTTTGCCACGAGGTGGAACCACCAGCTTCCCCTCTTCGTCTCCCCGATTCCAGACCCTCTGGCTTGGGCAGTCGATGCGCTTTCGATCCCTTGGGACGGGCTTGTCGCTTACGCCTACCCTCCGACGGTCCTGGTCCCCAAAGTCCTGCTCAAGCTCCGGGGATGCAACGCAGTCCTTCTTCTGGTGGCCCCGTTTTCCTGGACCAGATCGTGGACTACCGACCTGCTCAGTCTCCCACGGACCCTCCCCTCCCGCTTCCCGCCCCGCGCACGATGCTCAAGCAGCCCCGCCAGCCGCTCTTCCACCCCTGCCCCGAGCATCTTCTCCTACACGCCTGGCGATTGTGCAGCAAGCCCTCTCCGCTAGAGGCTTCTCGAGTGCGGCAGTGGACGCTATCGCTACAGCCCGCAGACCTTCCACCAGACGTGTCTACGAGGGAAAGTGGCGGGTGCTACGTACCTGGTGCTCTGACCATTGCCTCTCCCCCGTCGACCTGACGACTCCTCAATTCGCGGACTTCTTTCTCTGGCTCTTTCAGGACCAAGGTTTGGCTCCCATCACGATCCGCGGCTACCTTTCTATGATTGCCGACACCTACCGTCACCTCGGCCGTCCCGACCCCGGTGCCTGCAAGGACCTGGCCGACCTAATGGCGCATTTTGGCTTGCAGCGTCCGGTTCCCCGCTCGCTAGTTCCGCGCTGGGACCTCCCCTGGGTCCTCACCTGGCTGAATTCGGACCGTTTTGAACCGCTCCACCTGGCCCGCTTTGCGGACGTGACTTCGGAAGACCTGCTTCCTGGTGGCCCTCGCCACGGCAGCTCGCGTCAGCGAGATCCATGCTCTCTCGTCGCGACCTTCTTGCATGCAGTTCCGGGTGGACGGCTCTGTTCAACTGCTCCCCGATCCTTCCTTTCTCACTAAGACTAGATCTCCCTTGACGGCGGCTCAGGTCATCACTATTCGGCCGCTTAAAGGGCCCGACTTCCCTCGGGAGACTCGGCAGCAAGATCCGGTGCGTGCACTTTGTATCTACCTGCGTCGCTCCAAGTCCTTCCAGAGGGGACGGACTCGTCTCTTTTTGCTGCTGACCACCGGCAGAACCGACATCTCAGCCCAAACGATCTCCTCCTGGCTCCGCTGGGTCATACGGTCCGCCTATCGCGACCTCTCCCCACAGGGAGCTGAGACACCCAGGATTCACGCCCATGAAGTGCGCGCTATGGCCGCAAGTCTCGCCTTTGACCGCAACTGCTGTTAAGGACATTGTGGCTGCATTGGGGTGGCGGGCTGAATCTACCTTCGCCCGCTTCTACCTCCGGGACCTGACAGTCCAGCGTGACAATCTCACACTGGTGGGCGACATCTCTGCAGCACAACACTCCCTCCAGGCACCCTCGGCGCCTTAGGTATGCACTTCGCTAAAATTGTCGGGAGTGTGTGATCAGGATTGATGGGCCGTTTTCGTCCCTGGAGAGGTTTCTGAAGGGATTGTGCGGCACCCTCCTCCTTTTTGACATTCTTCCTGACAGTCATGTCATCGGTAATGTTTTTGAGGAAACAAATTAATTTTTCTCTAAAATGTATTTTTTCGAAAAATACTTACCGATGACATGACTCTGAGGTCCCTCCCTCCTCCCCGCTTGCCGCTGGTAGCTCCGTAGACAACTGGCTAAAGGATGCACCACGTGGCACGTGACCGGATGGGCATGGGAGGCTACTCTCGTCCCTGTTAGGGATCCCCGAGAGCCTCCTGGGGGGACCCTTCGGGTCTTAGGCTAAAATTGGTAAGCAAGTAGACTATTTCCTGACAGTCATGTCATCGGTAAGTATTTTTCGAAAAAATACATTTTAGAGAAAAATTAATGTTTCTACTCGTTGGAGCTACACGCGAGTTGGCAAGCCCTCCTCGCCTGGGACACCACTCTCGGACGCTGGGAACTGCTCGTCCTCCAACAGCGCCATGGTGGTCTCCTACACCCAGAAGCAGGGCGGGCCTTGCTTCCCCTCCCTCAGCTTTCCCCTCATCCAGCTTCCCCAGTCGGGCGCAGATCGCGACCTCCCTCTCCAAGCGAGAAGTTTCCTGGACATCTGTTTGGCCTCGCAGTCTCCCTTTCGCGGCCCGGACAGCTTCTCGACACCGATTGGGCACTACATCCGGACACCTTCAGATGATCTGTACGGCGTGGGAGTCTCCTCTGGTCGACCTTATCGCGACGAAGTGGAACCGCCAGTTGTCCCTCTTCGTCTTGCCCATCCTGGCCCCCCCTAGCCTGGGCAGTAGATGCGCTCCCCTTCTCCTGTAAAGGTCTCATCACGTCTGCTGGTCCCCCAGGTCCTGGGCAAGCTCTAGGGAGGCATCGCGATTCCATTGTTGGTGGCCCGTTCTGCTGGATCATGTCTTGGACCACCGAGCCACCTTCTTCTGAACCTCGCCACCGGACCCCCCTCTGCGGCTCCCCACACCACGCTCGAGGCTGAAGCAACCACGGCAGGCGCCGTGCTTCCGTTCCTGAGCGACTCCTACTGCATGCCTGCAGACGGTGGGGCCCACCCTCGCCACTGGCCGCTTCTCGAGTGCAGCAGTGGAAGTTATCGCTGCAGACCGCAGACCCTCGACCCTTCGAGGCTATGGAGGAATGTGGCGAATCCTGGAGTCTTGGTGCGATGACCGGCACCTCGCTCCTACCAATCCGACATCCCCCCAGCTGGCCGAGTTCTTCCTCTGGCTTTGCTGAGCAGCGCTTGGCGCTGATCACCATCAGGGGCTACCTCACCTGAGCCGACACGTCCCTACCCTTGGGCCGCTCGGACCACGGCAAGTGCTAAGACATCCCTGACCTGGTGGCCTACATAACGCAGAAGACTTGCTTCTTCTCACCCTTGCCACGGCCTCCAGAGTGAGGGAGCTGCACGCGCCTTCGGCACACTCCTGTTGCAGTTCAGGATGGACAGCTCTGTGCAGCTACTGACGGACCCGGCCTTCCTTGCCAATATGCTGTCCCGTTGTCCGCCCCCCAGGTGATCACCGTCCGACCCATGAAGATGATGAGCCCGAACAAGGAAGCCAGACAACAGGACTCAGTGAGAGCCTTACGTGTGTACCTACGCTGATCCAAGCCACTCTGCTGGGGATGCTCCCGCCTCTTTCTCCCTCTGTCCCCAGGTAGATCAGACATCTCGGCCCAGACGATTTCGTCCTGGCTCCGATGGGTGATACGCTCCACCTACCTGGACCTCTGCCCTGATGCTGCCAAGTGCTTACACTTCAGGGCGCACGTGGTCAGAGCCATGGCTCCTAGCGTCGCATTCAACCGCAGCTGTGCTGTCCGAGACATTGTGGCGTCCGTGGGCTGGCGGACTGAGTCGACCTTCACCCGATTCTACCTCTGAAACCTGGCAGGCCAGCAAGACAACCTGGCCCTGGTGGGGGACATCGCAGTGGCACAGCACTCCCTCTCGGCACCTCCGGTGCCGTCGGTAAACCTTTAGCTAAAATTATCAGGAGTTTGCTCCAGGGAGGGCGGGTCTTGCTAACTTGGTCGGGTTCCTGGGTTACGCGGCACCCCCCTCCTTTTCGCTATTCTCCCATGTAGTAATGGCATCGGTAATGTTTTTGAGGAAACAAATGAATTTTTCTCTAAAATGTATTTTTTCGAAAAATACTTACCGATGCCATTACTCGGACAGCCCTCCCACCTGCCCCGCTTGCCCGCTAGTCAGCTAAGCGAATAAACTGGTTCTGTCTGCACAAGGCAGTTCCCGTATGGGGTGGGACGGGAGGCTACTCAGGTACTGGGTCACGGCATGCCTAGGTAGCCTCCCTTGGCCCAATAGGTACACATGGTAAATTTTTGGCTAAAATTATGTAAGCTATAGGTTAATCCCATGTAGTAATGGCATCAGTAAGTATTTTTCGAAAAAATACATTTTAAAGAAAAATTCATTTTTTTGTTAAAGTTGAAATTTGTTTCAATGTCTTTAGACACACTGACGGTGACATGAATACTTACAGCTGAGAATGCTTGTCAGATGTGTCACATCGGTTGGTTTTAATGTCTTTTGACACTATAAAGGTGATTTAAAAGGTAGGACAACAGGGGAAGGCTGCCAGTTATGACGTCAGTTCACTGTCAGAATTTGCAGTCTCAGTGTGTAGGTGCAAGCAGGAGACCTTGTTGGGATGCTTAGCAACTCAGACTTTCCAAACTGTACAAAATCAAACTTGAAAATTCAGCTCAGTCAAACAGAAACGTGAAGCGTGAGCACTGGTGTGTCTCAGATTTTATTGGGTTGCTGGAGACAGAAACTTTGTGTAAACGCTGCAAAGACGTTTTGCTTGCTTCTCAGTGCTTCAGATAGTTAGAAGAGCAGACCTTAGAAGTGCAGAAATGACAAAGTGATGTTATGTGAGCATACTATGGTTGTAATTTGGCCCCTGTTGCAGTAGGTATGGTCAGTAAACCGCCACAAGAGTCCACACCAGAGTTCAACATCACACAAGAGGAGTTCCCGGCACTACCTGGCTCATTAAGTAAGTACACTGTACTTCAGATTCAACAACATGCCAGAGGATTCAACCCATTTATCCCTGTCAAACAACAGCAGGAGATAGCACCATGATGATTCAAGGGTAGTGCCAGATTAGCTTGGCGCTTGTCACCAAGCTAATTTGACATTACCCTTACATTTCCATCTGGGACTGGTACAGTTTTTGGGTGACAATTCCAGAAATGTGGCCGTGGGTTTAAAAGGGTTAAATTTGTTTGCATACCCTTTTTAATGGCAGATTTGTTTTGGGAAATAATCTTACTATTCCTCTCATAAGCTTCCCTCTTGGTTTTGTGTACCTACTTTTAAGAATAAGTCATGGCTGTGTTAAAGGGACAATCTACGATAAAAAATATATAGGCTGCTGTTCTGATTTTCTGTCTGCATTAATATGTCAGGTTCATACTAGTGTGTGTATATATATATATATATATATATATATATATATATATATATTGGTTTAATTTCTTTCTTTATCTTTCTTTCTTTTTTTTTCCCTGCGGGCGGGTGGGGGGGGGGGGGGGGGGGGGGGGGAATGGGTCTTTTTACTTATATCTGTTTTATCTTTTGCTGTATCGTCTGATGTATTTTTATATGTGTAGAGTAGCAGGACAGTTTGGAAGATAGGTATTGCTATGCCTAAAACTTTTTATCCTGAATAAAACGTTTCATCATCATCTTTCTTTCTTAACTTCAATTTTGTGCTCTTTCAGACCCAGCACCGCAGTCTTCAGATCAAGCTAAAACGGTAAGTGTTCTTAGAGTCAAGGAATAGTCCAGGAATATTTTATGCAAACACAGCCTAATCCTTTACACTAATAGACACAACAGACCTGTTTTGAGTGATCACCGTTCAGAGAGATTACCTGTCATTAAAGACCATTATTTAGGTGGCTACAGCCACAGTCACAGCTACAGCCAGCTAAATGATGGTAGTTAATGACAGGTGACACTTTTTTGTTGTTCAAGACTTCTCTTGGGCGAGCACATCTATTAAGACCATTTTTTTCATGCAAAAAGGTAATTGTCAAAAGCAGGTTTACTGTACTAGTTTCAAATTGGTTTTGTGCCAGTTATATGTGCTGAGCTATGAGTTCGAACCTTACGGCTTGGAGCACGGGTTCCAAAATCACAGACCAAGCACACACATAATGTTTCAGCCGACCAGCACACCCACTGGGTTTGACCCCATGGGGAACAAGGATGCAGCCAAATTCATGGATCCAAAATTGTCAGGAGGTCAGCCCAAACGCGGAATCCAGACGCATCCAGATGGTAAGAAAAGTAAATGATAAAGAAATATTCTAAAATTATTTTTCTTCTTTTTCCTAATTCAAAAGAAGTACATTTCTACTTTTAATTTTTTATAATTATTTAAACATCTTTATTTAAAAAAATTATTTCATATTTTGACTACAATTTCTCACTTTGTCAGCAATCTCTTGCATACAGACTCCTGACCTCTCTTTTTTAAATTCCAGGCACGGTGACAAACATCCCAGCAGGAATGGTGGTGGACCAGTTTGGCATTGTGGGTTTGTTGACATTTATTCGTGCAGCTGAGAGCGATCACAACCTGGTGGCCTTAGCGCCTGGCATCGATCTGACAACGCTCGGCTTGAACCTCAATTCTCCAGAGTAAGTGATGACTGTCTTTTTTGCAGGTAATTGCTTAGTACGGCAGACCCAGATCTAGGAAGTAGGAGTTATTCCGAAATCAGAAACATTGCACAGACATCAAACGGTCTGTGGATTCGTCCAGTCGGCTCCTTCCGCAAGAGGCATATATGTTCTCCCCCATAAACAAAAGACCCGACAGTGGCCATAGTGGGCCTGTGTACAGCTGTTACTGGGTCATTACTTGGGTCTTACTGGGTCATTCTTGTCTTCTTCAATTTAAATTATGTTTACCAGTACCAGCCTGCATTTCCATTGTGTACTGGTCTGTGATCTAACCCTTTGGCTGTCATTCAGGAATTGTCCTGACAAAAACTGCTTTGAACAGCCAAAGGGTTAACCCATTTAGCCGCAACACCCTACAGCAGGAGATGGATGGACCATGATAATTCAAGGGTAGTGCCAGATGAGCTTATCGCCTTGAGGCACCAAGCTCATCTGGCACTACCCTTGAGTTACCATGGTTGATCCATCTCCTGTCACTGGTACATAGCCCTTAATATTACCTCCAAAATTTGGGAAATGTGGTCTTGGGGTTGAATGGGATAATCTTTGCAGATGTAGGCTGGTCTTTGATTTTGGACCATAGGGCTCAGGGCTGTGAGGTCGGAATCGTAGAGCAGCCACAGCGGGGTGGTATGTTGTTTTGCATTTTATTCCATGGTTGATTTACCCATGAAAAATTCATTTTTCTCTAAAAGGTATTTTTTCGAAAAATACTTACCGATGACATGACTACATGGGAATATCTACTTCTAGGCTCAATTTTAGCCTACTTGCCCGTTGTGTGCCCACACAACCCGAGAGGCACTCGGGGAACCCCCCAGAGGGGCCGAGAGTTATCTCCCCATACCTGCCTTACCAGATCCGGTCACGAGACCATTCAGTCTGATACTTCGCTCGAAAGCGGCAAGCGGGGCAGGAGGGAGGGTCATCCGAGTCATGTCATCGGTAAGTATTTTTCGAAAAAATACCTTTTAGAGAAAAATGAATTTATTTCCTCAAAAACATTACCGATGACATGACTACATGGGAGAATTGCGATGAGGAGGCGGGTGCTGCCCAAAACTCCCCCAGCAGAACAGCGCCGTTCTCCCCGTCGCACACTCCCGACAATTTTAGCGAAGTGCATATCTACGGTGCCAGTGGCACCGGGAGGGAGTGTTGCGCGGCGGCGATGTCCCCCCACCAGTGCGAGATTCTCTCGCTGGCTAGCCAGGTCCCGGAGGTAGAAAGGGGCAAAGACCGACTCGGTTTTCTAGCCCACGGCTGCCACGATGTCCTTGACAGCGCAGTTTCGATCAAACGCGACGTTCGTGGCCATAGCTCGTACCTCGTGTGCGTGAATGTGCAGCCTCTTCGCTCCCTCAGGGGAGATCTCCTGATAAGCGGAGCGTATGACCCAGCGGAGCCAGGAAGAGATCGTCTGGGCTATAATGTCACGCCGGTTTGGGTCTTAGGGGTAGGAAGAGGCGCGACCGTCCCCTGCGGACGGGCTTAGATCGCCGCAGATAGATTTTTTTTTTTTAAGGGCGCGCACGGGATCCTGTAGCCTGGTCTCCTGGAACCGGGGTCGGTCTCTCAGCGGCCTAATGGTGATCACCTGAGGCGGAGTTAAAGGAGACCTGTTCTTCGCCAGAAAGGCCGGGTCCGTGCGCAGCTGGACGGAGCCATCTGTTCGGAATTGCAGACCGGCAGGGCGAGCCGAAAGCGCATGTAGCTCGCGCACAGGCGAAGCGGTAGCAAGTGCCAGCAGGAAACAAGTCTTGCGTGCCCAGTCCGCGAGCTGGGCCAACGGTAATGGTTCGAAGCGGGTGGAGTTCCACCACGTGAGCACCCAGGGTAGGACCCAGCGAGAAATGAGCGAGCGGAGTGTCGGGCGCTGGATGCCGAAGTGTCCCATAAGGTCGGCTAGGTCCTTGCAAGCGCCCGGATCGGGTCGTCCCAGGTGACGATAGGTGTCCGCAATCATGGACAGGTAACCGCGTACCGTGATGAGGGCTAGGCCGTGGTCTCGGAAGAGCCAGAGCAAGAAGTCCGCCAGCGGAGGATGCGTCAGATCCGTGGGCGTAAGGCCATGATCGGTGTACCAGGAACAGAGGACTCGCCACTTCCCTCATAGACTCGAAGGGTCGACAGTCTCCGGGCCGCAGCGATCGCCTCCATTGCTGCACCTGAGTAGACTCTAGCTCCGAGAGCTTGCCGCACAACCTCCAGGCGTGAAGGAGGAGACACTCCGGGCAGGGGGGGAACAGCGGCTGGCGCGGTTGCTTGAGCATGGTCCGCGGGGTGGGCAGCAGCAGGGGCGGGTCTGTGGCGAGGCTGAGCAGGTCGGTGGTCCAGGAGCGGTTCCAGACGAACGGCGCGACCAACAGGAGGAACGCCGAACAGCCCCGAAGTTAGAGGAGGACGTAGGGAACGAGGACGGTAGGGGGACAGGTATAGGCCACAAGTCCGTCCCAGGGAATGGAGAGCGCATCGACAGCCCAGGCAAGCTGGTCGGGAATCGGGGAGACGAAGAGGGGAAGCTGGTGGTTCCACCTCGTGGCGAACAAGTCGACCTGGGGAGTCTCCCAGCGGGCGCAGATCATCCGAAAGATGTCCTGTCGCAGGGTCCATTCCGTGTGTAGGAGTTGGTCGCGGCGAGACCGAGAGTCGGCCAAGACATTCAGGCATCCGGGAACGTGCCGGGCTTGAAGGATAATGCTCCGGTCCTCGCACCAACGCATCTTCCTGTAGAGGAGCAAACACAGGTCAGGGGAGCGTGTGCCACCTTGCTACTGGATGTAAGCGACCACCGTCGTGTCGTCCGAAAGCACGAGAAGCTCCTGGTGTCTGAGGAGGTACTCCCCGGCCTGAAGGGCTCGCCAGACGGCCTGCATCTCCAGCCAGTTGATGTGGGTGTGCGCCAAGTGTGAGGGCCAGGGGCCCGCCGTCGCGAGGCACCGCGGTAGGAGGTGGGCCCCCCACCCCGAAAGGCTGGCATCGACGCAAGGAGAGACCTGTGGAGGGGGAGAGGCTAAGGGAACTCCTGACGCTAGCCACGTAGGGTCGGTCCACCGACGAAGGTGCAGACGGAGCATCTGGGACACTGGGACCGCGGTCGTCAAGTCTCCGGAAGACGTGAGCCAATGGAGAAGAAGAAGCAGTTGAATTGGTCGGGAGTAGAGACGCCCTAGTGGGATAAGATCCGCTGCGGCGTTCATCAAACCCAGCAACTGAAGCCAGACTCTGGCGGGGGCTGCATCCTCCCGAGCTAACTGGTCGGCTAGATCCGCCATCTTCTTGATCCGGGGCGCCGGAAGGCGCACCGTGTTGAGGTTGGTAGGGAGTTCCCTACCCCGATGCACAACCCGGCGGGAGGGAGAGATCCGACTTGCCGTCGTCTACTAGGAAGCCCAGGTGTGCCAGGAGGTGCAAGAGAGCATCTCTGTCCGTGGCTAGTGCGGTCTCCGATTGGTAGCACCACGGAGGCCGTCCAGGTAGTTCGACGTGGACTGGAGGAGGACTGTCGGGCTAAGGCGACTAAGGCGTCCATCCGCCAAGTAAAGCCCCAGGGGAGGAGGTTGAGTCCGAACGGCAATCTTACCGAAGGCGCTCGAGCGGTGCGCACTAGTGTCCTGAACAGAAGTGGAACGGAAGGAGTCGGGGGCGCGACCGAGTCGCGCAAGCTAGGGCTGACGTCTCTCCTGGCCAGACTCAGTGAGTAGGGCGCTACGCCGGCGTACAGATCCTCCGGAAGGATCAGCGGGCTTAACGGGGAGAGACGGGAGAGGAAGGCCAGTCACGTGGGACGGCACATGGCGGACTGCTGCAGGCCGGGCTCAGTGAGGCGGGCGCTGTGCCGGCAACAGACCCTCCGGAAGGGTCAGCGGGCGTGGCAGCAGTGGCAGTCCTCTGATCAGCCATCAAGTGACCTGAAAGTGGAACGGAGGGAGTCGGGGCGCGACCTTGTCGCGCAAGCTAAGGCTGAAGCCTCTCTTGGCCAGACTCCGAGAGCAGGGCGCTATGCCGGCGTTCAGATCCTCCGGGGGGAGCGGCGACGACCCCGGCGAGGCGAATGATCCCTCCAGCGACGCTCGAGGGGCGAGCGTGAGTGTCTAGAACTGACGGTGGAACGGGATGAGTCGGGGGCGCGACCGTGTCGCGCAGGTTGAGGCTGACGTCACTCCTGGCCGGACTCAGTGAGAAGGGCTCTATGCCGGCGTTTAGATCCTCCGGAAGGATCAGCGGGCTTCTCGGGGAGAGAGAGAGAGGATGAAGGCCAGTCAACGTGGGACGGCTCATGGCGGACTGCTGCAGGCCGGGCTCAGTGAGGCGGGCGCTGTGCCGGCAAACAGACCCTCCGGAAGGGTCAGCGGGCGTGGCAGCAGTGGCGATCCTCTGGTCAGCGCCCAACGCCGGGTCCCGACGAGCCGACTGTTCCGAGGGGCCGATGCGAGGAAGGGCGGTCGTTACCGAAGGGGCGGCGGAAGTGTCCACAGGAGCCGGACGAGAGATAGTAGACGGAGGTCGCTCTCGCCGATAAAACTCCAGAGGTCCGACCAAAACGTCTCCGGCCAAGTCGCACAGACATCACGAGGAACGAACCGCCGACCCGTAGAGACTGAGTCGCCGAACAGCAAGGGTCCACCCAAGGGGGCACGGTGAAGTTGCGCTCGCAGGTCCGGTGGCAACGTACTGCAGGGGCGGAGCAGGGCATCTCGACGCATGAGGTCGCAGTTGGCCGAAGCCACCATCGCGTTGACCGAGGAATGGTAGGCGGCGCAGTAGGCGGTCTCCGCGAGGACCAGCAGGTCTCCTAGGAGGGGAGAGATGGAAGGATGCCAGGATACCTCCACCCGACGAACCAAGGCTTGAGCGAGGAGCTCCATAACACCCGAGCAGGCTAAGGTGTTTCGGACCAAGGTCGCTGTCTTGTCCAGGCCCCGCAGCGGGGACCGCCGCAGCAGAGTCAGACCGCCGGCTAGGGACACCGCCGAAGGGTCCAGCGTAGGCAGAGGGATGGAGAAGGCCTGGGAGAGTCCAGCATACCAGTCCCGCCGAAACAAGATGTCTAAATCCGCGGGCCAGCAACGGTCGGAGAAGAAGACCGGCTCCTGGGACGTGGCCAGCTGTAGGTGCGACGAAAAGACGTCTCGAAGACCCTTAAAGCCGGGCGGTTGGGGAAGCGACCTAAACTGCTTGACCTGCCTCTCCGTGTCAACGAAGGCGGCGACCTTCCTCTTCAGCTCCGGGGAAGCTGCCGCGTGCGAGGTCGAGCGATCCTCCTCGTCCAACAGAGCCGAGACCGAGACTTCGGGTAGCAGGCTGAGCGCATCGTCCTGCAGGGGGCGTCGAGAATCCCGCTGACGGTGCTCGCGAGGCGAGCGAGAGCGCGGGCGTCTGGAGGAGGAACGGTGAGGATCAGGGTCGCGGCTGCGTCGCGACGGACGGTGCTGACGTCTCTCCGGGCCCTACTCCGGAAGTAGGCCACTATGCCGGCAAGGCGATCCTCCGGAAGGATCAGCGGGCTTGGTGCGGGGAGAGTGGTGAGGACGGCTCGTCAACGACGGACGGCTCAAGGCCGACTGCTGCTGGTCACTCTCAGTGAGACGTGCGCTAAGCCGGCAAACAGACCCTCCGGAAGGGTCAGCGGGCGTGGCAGCAGTGGCGGTCCTGTGGTCAGACAAAACCGCGAACCCCGAAGAGGGGACCGTTCCGTGCGGGAGTGGCCGAGGAAACAGCCAGGGCGGCCAACGTGTCAAAAGGGCGCTGAACGCTCGTAAGCCGGGCAGGCACGCTCTCGGCGGTAAAAGGACCAAGGTCCGCCCACATAACCTCAGGCCAGGACGCACACCGCTTACACTCTGGTATCAGATTCAGTCCACCCAACCAATTTCAAATACAAACGATTTTGAACTTCCAAAAACTACAGCAGCTCACTTGAGCTTGCCCTTAGCACCACGTGAAAGTTCTGTGTTTACGTTCCGTGTGTGAGTGAATGCGCGTGACTCACGTGAGCGCGCTTGTTGGGCCCAGGTCGGGGCGGCGCTTTGAGCCGATTTTCAATTGGGATAAAGCGCCTATTTAATGTTGCTTATTATTATTATTATTATTATTACACCTGCGGTCCGAGGAACCACCGAACGCGTTGGGGAGACCGAGTGAGTGACCGTCGGCCACCTAAAGTCATCGCACCGGGAGCACAACGACATTATCGAAGCGTAGGCGGGCTCCCGGTGAAAGCGTAATGGGGCACTCTCGGAGGGCTAACGGGGCTTTAAACGGGCTAACACACACGGAGCCCAAGGCCCACGTGCAAAACGGGCGCGACACGGCAACAGCCGACCGTGAGCTAATCAGGCACTACGCACTGAAACGAACCCCAAAGCAAAAGCAGGGAAGCACCCACAGGCAGCCGGCTCTCAGCCCGAGGGACGGCCGAGGGAACTACCGCTACCTTACCTCTGCAACGAAGGGAAGGGGGGGAAGGGCAGTCAAACCGCCGTCCACAGAAGCAGAAGAATCCCCGCAAGTGGCCCAACGAAGCAGGAAGAGAAGGCCAGGTAGAAGGCAGGGTAGAAGCGGGCGCAGAGCACACGAAGTCGGCAACAAGCGTCAGTAGGCAGAAGACCGGTCGAGGCAGCGAGAGCGCGGGCCAGACACGTCTTCTCTCCACGAGCGAAGTAGAAAGACTGAATGGTCTCGTGACCGGATCTGGTAAGGCAGGTATGGGGAGATAACTCTCGGCCCCTCTGGGGGGTTCCCCGAGTGCCTCTCGGGTTGTGTGGGCACACAACGGGCAAGTAGGCTAAAATTGAGCCTAGAAGTAGATATTCCCATGTAGTCATGTCATCGGTAATGTTTTTGAGGAAATAAAAGCTGATTGTAGGCTTCTTTGTTTCAGAAATCTGTACAGTACGTTTCAGTCTCCCTGGGCAGATGCACCGTGCCGGCCGCAGGACATAGGTATGACAATGCTTGTGAACGAGGGGTGTGTGAGAGAAGCATTTGGCTGGCATGTTGATTTGGACTGTACTACTGGTGGGTGATGTTCAGGTTCTGGTCTGTGATATAGGACCTTGCAGCCTAAGTGCAAGCTGAAGAAGCAGCAGGGTCTGGATTGACCATGCTAATTCAAGGGTAGTGCCAGATTAGCTTGGCGCCTGATGGCGCCAAGCTAATCTGGCACCACGCTTGAATTATTTATCTCCTGTAACTGGTATATAGTTGTTAGGGGAGACAGGGCCATGGGGTTAAATGGATTGAATGTACAAAATGGCTACTATCTCCAAAACAAATGCCACAGGTCACGGTCTTGTTATCAAAGGTCAATTGCTTGTTTCGTTGGAAAACGGAAATGAATTTAGTGGTCATTTTTATTGTTTAATAAAGTGCATCACATAACTCCTGTGCGTGTTCAGTCATTCGTACTGTTTATGTGCCTGGTCTACCTAACCATGCATCCTGTGTGATGTATTGTGTACTTAATAATTAATGTGATTTCTTTTTCTTCAGATTTCCATGTACCAGCAGAATACCTTACCAACATTTTCATCAGGGAAAAGGTGTGTGATCTCTCTCTTTTTTTTTTTAGTTATGGACAGTGTTCAGTCTCTCGCCAAGCACAATCACAGAACCATTTCCTGCCATAGCATATAAACCCAATTAGCCCCAAAACCCTGCAATAGGAGATGGATTGACCATGATAATGCAAGAGTAGTGCCAGATTAGCTTGGCACCTCCAAGCGGCAAGCTAATCTGGCACTACCCTTAAATTATCATGGTCAATCCATCTCCTGCAACTGGCACATAGTCATTAGGTAACTCTTCCAAAATTTGGAAAATGCATAGGGGCAAATGGGTTATGCTCGATGAATCAACATGTGGCTGTATCTGAACAGGATTATTTCCTCGCTGCATTTTTTTTAACAAAGGGAATCGGTCACACCTGGTGCATTTGCTAGAGTTGAACTTGAAGGAGTTTTCTTCTTCTTTTTCTTCATCCGGAACCATCTTTCATTTCAGCTTTCACCTTTCTTTTATCACAAAATAGCACAGTAATTTTGTGTGCAAAATAGTGTATGTCAAAGTGACTACACTACACACAGTGTAACATAACAAAACTTGTAAGTAATATGGCTTGTCCTACTGGCAAAGGCTTTCCTTTAGGCAGAGGCCATTTAACCTATCCTAGCGTTGGCTTGTGATCGTTAAAGTTTAAGCCTCGTGCTTCAGTCATTTTGGTATAAACATGTGTCACAGCATTTATTTTGTTTTTTGCAGCTTGCACCAATCAAGCTGAACCGATATGGAGAGGATCTGTTGTTTTTTCTCTTTTACATGAATGGAGGGGATGTGTTGCAACTTGCAGCAGCTGCAGAGCTGTGAGTAGCTTCGTCAGTTTGTGTTTATTTTTGTAAATATTAAACGCAAGGACTTGGTAGTGTTCTAAAATATTTTTTCTGCGCTGTTTTTAATGTCACATAAAGGTACCTGTTTCACACTGGCTGTCTCCCGCAATTTGCTACATTGACCAATGTAGCTAATCAAAGGAGACAACCACTATGAAACTGTGGAGATATGAATTTTTCATTAAAATGCATTTTTTTGAAAAATACTTACCGATGGTATGACATTGTGGAAAAGCCCTTAGCTAGCCTAATTTTAGCCAAAATTTGGTTCTGTCCGTATAAGGGGGTGTTGGCAGGAGTGGGGCGCCATAGACCAGGCCATGGCCTGAATACTATTCAGAATAGTCTCCCCTTATTCCCACCCGGTACGAGAATACCCGTCATCCCTCAGTTTAGTTCCTTAGCGCACTTGAGGCAAGCGGGGTAGGTGGGAGGGTCCTTCGAGTCATACCATCGGTAAGTATTTTTCAAAAAAATGCATTTTAATGAAAAATTCATTTGTTTTCTCAAAACACATTACCGATGGTATGACATTGTGGAATTCCGAAGAGGAGGCGGGTGCCGAAAAGACGCCCCTCCTGCCAACAGACCAACCCTCAGACCCGCCCTCCCGGAGCACACTCCCGATAATTTTAGTTAAGATACTTACGGCGCCTATTGCGCCGGGAGGGAGTGTTGCGCCGCCGTGATGTCTCCCACCAAGGCGAGGTTCTGCCTCTGGGAGGAGAGGTCCCTCAGGTAGAATCTCGTAAACGTGGTCTCAGCTCGCCATCCCACTGCCGCCACAATGTCCTTGACTGCACAGTTGCGGTCGAAGGCGAGACTGGTGGCCATGGCTCTGACCTCGTGTGCTCTGATGTGCATAAGCTGGGCTGCACCTGGGGCGAGGTCCTGATAGGCAGAGCGGATCACCCAACGGATCCAGGAGGAGATGGTCTGTGCTGAGATGTCGAGTCTACCTGGGGACAAAGGGAGAAAGAGGCGGGTACGTCCTCGGCGCAGCGGCTTGGTCCTGCGCAGGTATACACGTAATGCTCTCACCGGGTCCTGTTGTCTGGTCTCCCGGGTGGAGTCTGTCGTACGTAATGGGTGAATGGTCATCATCTGTGGGTTCGTCAAAGGCGACCGCGTCTTGGCCAGGAAGGATGGTTCAGGTAGCAACTGCACGGAACCGTCTGTCCGGAACTGCAGGCAATCTGCTCGTGTGGACAGCGCGTGAAGCTCACTGACCCTGGACGCCGTGGCTAGGGCCAACAGGAAGCACGTCTTTCGAGTAACGTCCGGCAAGCGCGCCAACTGCAGGGGTTCAAACCGGACGGAGTTGAGCCACGTCAGCACCCAAGGTAGGTCCCATCTAGGCAACAGCGAACGCAACGCCGGGCGTTGTAAGCCAAAGTGTGCCATCAAATCAGCGAGGTCTTTGCAGCCACCAGGATCGGGCCGGCCCAGGTGACGGTAAGTGTCAGCGATCATGGCAAGGTATCCCCGAATGGTAATTGGCGCCAATCTCTGGAAGGTGAAAAGCCAGAGGAAGAACTCCGCCAACTGTGGTGTCGTCAAAGCCGTAGGGGGGAGGTCGTTGTCACCACACCAGTTGCAAAGCACTCTCCACTTTCCCTCGTAAACTCGCCTGGTGGAGAGTCTGCGTGCAGCAGCGATAGCTTCCACTGCCGCACTAGAGAAGCCTCTGCTGGTGAGGGCGCGCCGCACAACCTCCAGGCGTGTAGGAGGAGCCGCTCTGGGCACGGATGAAACAGTGGTTGACGAGGTTGCTTGAGCATCGTGCGCGGACAGGGTAGCTGTAGTGGCGGGCACGTGGCTAGGTTCAACAGGTCCGTAGTCCACGACTTGGTCCAACTGAAAGGCGCCACCAGGAAAAGGATCGTGTTGCAGCCGCGGAGCTTGAGGAGGACTTTGGGAACCATCACCGACGGAGGATACGCGTAGGCGACAAGCCCGTCCCAGGGAATGGACATCGCGTCGACCGCCCAAGCTAGCGGGTCTGGCACTGGTGAGACGAACAGCGGTACCTGGTGGTTCCATCGGGTCGCGAAGAGGTCTATCATGGGGGTCTCCCACTTGGCCCCGATCATCTGGAAGATGTCCGGTCGCAGCGTCCACTCGGTGTGGAGGAGCTGTCCTCGTCGCGACAGGGAGTCGGCGAGCACGTTGAGATGCCCTGGAATGTGCCTGGACCGCAGGGTGATATCCCGATCCTCGCACCAGCGAAGCAGTTGGTACAGGAGGATGCACAGTGATGGAGAGTGGGTCCCGCCCTGCTTCTGTAGGTAGGCGACGACGGTGGAGTTGTCGGACAGCACCAGGAGCTCCTGTCCCCGGAGTTGCGAGTCCCACGTCATCAGGGCCTGCCAAACCGCTTTCAGCTCTAACCAATTGATGTGTCGGGTCAGGAGATCTTGAGGCCAAAGACCCGAGACTGTGGTGAACGAAGGTAGTAGGTGAGCTCCCCAACCGGTGAGGCTTGCGTCGACACAGAGAGACAGGTGAGGAGGTGGCGTATAAAGTGGGACTCCTGAAGCCAGCCAGATAGGGTCTGCCCAGCGTAGGAGGTGAGGTCGTAACATCGGAAGCACCGGAACCAGCGCGTCGATGTCGTCCTTCGAGGGTCGCCAATGCAGTAACAGGTGTAGCTGCACAGGCCGGGAGTATAGTCGCCCTAGGCGAAGCAGGTCGGCTGCCGCACTCATCAACCCCAGAAGTTGTAACCACACGCGTGCAGGGACGCTGTCCTGTAGTGTGACGTGTCGCGCCAGATCGCCGAGTTTCTTGATACGAGCCGCCGGTAGCCGCACTTCGTTCAGGTCGGTGCGGAACTCCATTCCCAGGTGAACAAAGCGGCGGGACGGTGAGAGGTCGGACTTGCCCATGTTGACGATGAACCCCAGAGAGCCGAGGAGGACTAGGAACGCGTCTCTGTCTCTCTCCAGAGTGGAGTCTACCTGGTTCCTCAGGAGTAGGTCGTCGAGGTAGTTCGACGTAGGACTTGAGCTCGTCCGTCTGGCCCTGGCAACGACGGCGTCCATGATCCTGGTGAACACCCACGGGCTGAGGTTGAGGCCGAAAGGGAGGGCGCGGAACTGGTAGACTACTCCGGCGAAGGCGAAGCGAAGAAAGCGTCTGGCCGTAGGATGCATCAGAACATGAAGGTAAGCGTCTGACAGGTCGAGGCTGACGGCGAAGTCCATGGGCTGCACCGCGGCTCGGAGGGCTCGAGCGGTCTCCATACGGAAGGCGGGGGCGACTATGAACTTGTTCAGGGCAGAGAGGTCGATCACTGGGCGCCACTTGCCCTCCGGCTTGGGAACGACAAACAGACGGCTGTAGAAGGCTGGGGTGTCGTGTCGTAGCACCACCTCCGTGGCGTTCTTCCGGAGCAGCGCGTCCACCTCGTTGCGTAGCGCGTCGGCCCTGAGCCGGTCGGTCGGCACCGCAGTCCAAAGTGGGGACCGGCGCAGAGGAGGGGGAGATCGAAAGGACAGCTGAAGGCCCTGGCAAACAGTCGACAGGATCCACGGGTCGTCGGGAAACAGCGCCCTCCAAGCGACGCTGTGTAATGCTAGCCTTCCGCCGACAGGAGACCCGGGAGCGATCGGCGGAGGCGGAGACGGTGGGCAGTCAACGGGCCCGTCCCCACCCGAAGGGACGTCGGGCAGGTCTAGGCCAACCGGGGGCGGCGGTGTCCGAGGAAGAGGGATTCGGTGGACCGGGACGACCGAAGGCTGGTTTACGGGGGGGGAGACGTCCACGACTGGTGAAGGGGCGAGCGGGGGGCCTGGCGGGCCGCAAGACTCGACCCACAGGCCTGCGGGCTGGAGGAAAGCGCTGGGGGGGCGACGCGGGTAGGCCACAGATCCTTATTCGACTCCTTAACGGCCTGCCAGTGTGGACCGAAGAGGAGTTCGCCGCCGACGGGGCCCGTCGAAGCTGGTTCTTGATCTCAACAGGAAGTGTACAGGCTTGGAGCACCGCATCCCGACGCATGAGGTCGCAGTTCGCCGCCGCTGCCATGGCGTTAACGGAGGTATGGTAGGCTGCACGGTTACCAGAAACCGCCAAGGCTAGGATGTCTGTCAAAAGTGGGGCGATGGTAGGATCCCATGCTTCCTCAACGCGCCGAACTATGGCCTGTGTTGCCAAATCCAAAAATCCCGCTGAAGCAAGTGCATTGCGAATGAGTGAAGCCGTCGGATTCAGGCCCGGGGTGAAGCCAGTTCGTCGAAACAGGCTGGCACAAGACAACGCCGGGGGATCCACTGCCGGAAGCGGGCATGCGAAAGCTTGCGAATGTCCGGCGTACCAGCTCTGTCGGAACGCGATCGCCAGGTCTGCAGGCCACTTGTTGTCAGAGAAGAAGCCGGCGTCCCCGAGAGCCCCCTGAAGCAGGTGAGAGGAGAAGGCATCGCGAATGTCTCGGAACCCAGGAGGTTGCGGTAGGGACTTGAAGCGTTTAGCGTGAAGTTCGGAGTCCACAAAAGCCGACGCTCTCTTCTTAGCAGGGGGAGAAGAAGGACAATCTTCCGCCGGTAGAGCCGCCGCGATGAGTCGAGCAGCTTCGTCAAGGGCGCGCATGGTCTCCGTCCTGTGACGCAGTGAAGCTGGAGGAATCTCTGCATCTTCCTGTGACTGCGAGCGAGGGGTAGGGGAGGATTCCAGCCAGGCCGACACCGAGTCCTCCGGTGCCAGGCTGATGGCGTCATCCACAATAGCGGGAAGAAGTGAGGAATCGGGAGCCTTTGCGGGACCAATGGGAGCCATAGCTGTCATTGGGCGGGGAGGTGGAGAGGCTGTCCGGTGTGTAGATCGGCGTCTGCTGAGACGACGAGGCGAGCTCTGCGGCGCAGCGAAAGTGAGAGAGTCGGAGCGAGCGACGTGGTGGCGATCCCGCGGGGAACGGCTGCGGCGTGAGGAGCGGGAGCTGTGCGAGGCTGGTCGGGTCCGACGTGATTCCGGAGGGCCCCGCGAGGGCGACCGTCTACGACGATGGCAGCTCCGATAAGAAGACCCACGAAAGGAAGAGTGAGGACTATCATGTCGCCTCGGCCCCACAGTACTGGTCCGCCGACGTTGACTCGCTAAGCGAAAGCCGTCTCTGCGTGCGTCGGTGTAACCACTCCTGTCCGAAGAGCTACCCTCGCGAGAGCGGTAGCGGCGACCAGGAATTCGAAGAGGCGAAGGCCAACGTCTCTCCGGGCTGCGTCTTGATCGTGGGCTGTCTCTAACTAACACAACGGAAGAGATCAGAATGCCACCACTAACCTGAGATCTAGACGAGGATCGAGCCCTGTCGTCTGGTTCGTCCGTCCGTCGTGTTCCCACTCTGGGCTGTCGGTGGGTAGTAGAGTGGTCAGCTCTCGAGGCCGTGTCCCGGTGCAAGCGAGACTCGTTTGTCACCGTGTGACTACTTGTGCGTGGTCGTTCCCTCCTGTCATGTCTGTGCTCCGCCAAGTGCTTCTGGACTGGAAGCGTCGTAGACTCGGTTGCCGACGCCAGTCCGGGGGAAGGACCATAGTTGTCTGCCTTCTCTAGAGGTGTACCGACTGTAATCCCGTCCGCTTGCAAAGGCTCAGGATCAGGTCTCAAGGTCGCCACGGTAAGGGTAACCTCAGTGGGGCCCTCCGCGATAGTCTGCGACTTGCCAACTTTCTTTGTTCGGGACGCCTTAGCCACTGGAACCGGCTTGGTTCCCGTCTTGGTACTCCGCACCGGGTCTGTCAGTCGTTCCCTGACAGGAGTCGGTCGTTCTCGGCGGTAAAAGCCCCACAGCTGCGACCATCTTTCTTCCAGCCATGGGGCGCACACCACACACGTATTGGTCGAATCGCAACCAGCACAGGGTAGGCAGACTGCATGCTCGTCCGATGGCCACTGAAAGTCACCACACAACGTGCAGGTACGAACCTGGTATCTGTAACAAGAGGGTACAATGAAGAAACGAGCGAGCGTGGCCTCCGAGGTCACGCAAAATAAAAACGCGCGCGATGACGAAACGAACCTCATCGAATTCGAAAGAGTACAGCGCGTGCCTACGCTCGGCGCTCCTTCCCACCCTAGAGCGCCGGTCGAGGGCATTCACCGAGATATTACCTGTCCATGGCGGCAAGCGGTAGCAAACCCACGTCTCAGTCTCCCCCGAAGTGGACCCACTGTCAGCCGGTTGCAGAAACTCGTCGCTAGTCACGACCGGCCAGGCTCCGCAGTCTCGTCACAGCGCCAGTCAAGTGAGCTCGAAGTCCCAACAGCTAACTCGTCGGCAAGTGAGTCCCCAAGTCGACGAAAGAGAACCGTCCCAGCAGAGAGCAATCAGTCCCACCGACTCAAGCTCCACAGAACACAAGTTCCAAGTACAACGTCCAAGCTCACAACCACCAAGGTCAGAAGACCGGTCCAAGATCAAAAACGCTAAGCACGGACAGACACAACCTTCCTAGTGCTAGCTAAGAACTAAACTGAGGGATGACGGGTATTCTCGTACCGGGTGGGAATAAGGGGAGACTATTCTGAATAGTATTCAGGCCATGGCCTGGTCTATGGCGCCCCACTCCTGCCAACACCCCCTTATACGGACACAACCAAATTTTGGCTAAAATTAGGCTAGCTAAGGGCTTTTCCACAATGTCATACCATCGGTAATGTGTTTTGAGAAAACAAATCAACATGGTGTGTTTCTGATTGGGGGACCATTCGTTCATTGACATTAGCATCAGACAATCTGTTCGTCTTGAAAGCCTCAGGTAGCATCTTCAGTAGTTGTTATCCCTTAACACATTCAACAGATGACGCAGACTGTGTTTCTGCAATCATTGTTAACCCTTATCATTTGGAATACACCAGTGTGTGAAATAAGTTTGACTAAAATAGTTCAAGGGTAGTGCCAGAATAGCTTGGCGCCTCTAGGGGCCAAGCTTTGTTTCCTCAAAAACATTACCAATGACATGACTAATAGGAAGTGTCTACTACTTTAGCCTAAGAACCCGTTGTGTTACAGCACAACCTGGGAGGCACTCGGGGAACCCCCAGAGGGGCCGAGAGTTGTCTCCTGTCCCTGCCCTACTGGTTCCGGGTCACGTGGTAGACCAACCAGTCGTCCGACTTAGCTCGCGCTGTGAAGACGTATTCAGCGTTAGCCTTGGACTCTACCTGTGTATGCTGCGACCGGTGCCTGGTCTTCTTGCTTACGCTTGATTTCGGACTTCGTGTTCTCCACTGCCTGTGCGCCAGAGATTCTCCTCTGCTGGTTTCCTGCTGAGAGGGCTTCGTTTGCTTGGGTTTCCATTGCCTCTTCTGCGCTGGCCTGGTGTGGCCCGCTTTTCCTGCCTTGCGCTGCGTTGGTCATGGCTGTGCAGAACCACACATTTAGTTAGGAAAGGACCGGGGGCCACTGAGTGCAAGATAAGCCATCTGTAGCACGGCCAGGCGTGGGGGCAATTAGGCATAAGCGTGCGCATCTTCAGGCAGAGTGACAGAGATGTTCATGGTCCTAAAAAGGAGTGCTCTTCCATTACCCTGCACTATGTCTACGTGCCGACAGCCGCATATCGGCGCACTGCAGCTGAAACACTGAAAAGTGTTAGTAACTGAACATTCATCACAAAATGCGTTTTTGTCTCAAGAATGTCATTATAACATGAGTGTAAATTTGTAGCTGATAAAATTTGCTTTCTTTTCATACTAAACATGCCCATGCTGCTTACTACCAGCACACCTTCAAGAGCAGTTACATTTCATATTGGCGATACAATAAACATGCACTGACACAATAAAGCGTTAACTTTGAAGCTCAATCTGTTGTGATCAACACAAACATGCTGATACTGTGTTTATGCCGTACACTTGGGTTTACACAATAAATCATAACCACTAACACAAGTAACAGGTCTTAAGCACACCACACTGGTTCCTTTACATTAACACTAACACAAATAACAGCTCTGAAGCACATCACACTGGGCCTTTATATGAACACGAACACAAGTAATAGGTCCGAAGCATATCACACTGGTGGTTCCTTAATATTAACCGTTTTTAGAATTTCCCTTTCAGGGATGAATACAATTTTTGTACTTGAATTGAATTACATCTCCTTTTTCCGGTTGTTCGTTAATTATGTTTAATGTACTGTCTTTCCCTTACCACCATTTGGAATAAAGGAACCAGGATAATATGAATGAGCAAACAGTTAGTACCTGATACTATTAAACAGTATCACAGAGAATACTGGAGGCTATAAGCAGAGCATAAAGCATCGGGATTACACTATACACAACAGTATTCCGTAGAAAATGAATGTTCCGACCTACTCAGTACTGTGCAAGGCACAGATAACTTATTATTCAGTCGCACACAAACACGGTACCTGTCTTTATCCTCGGATTGCACCCTTAAAAAAAAACGTCCCTTGAATAATACCACCAACACAGGAACCAGCAGGCAATGGTGCACAAGTGTGTTTTATGTAGAAAACGGTTTTATGTAGAAAACTGCTGAAGAGGAGATAGAGAACATTAAACACAGGTATTACACACCACACGTGAGTAGTCCGTTACAGAGATTAGAGAAGGAATTTTTGCTGCCAGCCAGTGACCTAGATAGCCTGCCCGCAGCGGAGAGTGGCTACCGCACGCCACAGCAGCAGGCTGCGGGCCAAACTAAAGTGAGAAATCACCCTTTCTGTACAGACATGCGGTGTTATGGAGGTCCCCCCCCCCCCCCCACCCCGCTTTGTCTGAGAGGTAAGGTAGCGGTAACAGCCCTTGGGTGGCTCCCGAGCAGGGCGCCAACTGCGCCTGGAGTGCCTCGTTTTCTCACTCGTTCTCACTCGTACATAGTACATCTTGACACCCGACGCTCGGCTTAGCTTAGCGGGGCCCCTCGAGCCCTCGACGTTAGCGGGTGGCTAGCGCCAGTTGTTCAGCGGCACTACGTTTCGCTTGTACTTGGTTGTACCATTGCGCGCCCGACGCTCATCTTAACTTGGCGGGGCCCCTCGTGCCCTCGCCGTTTACAGGTGGTTAGCGCCACCGTTCGTCAGCAGCACTTCTTTTTGTTTGTGCTTTGTTGTACCATTGTGCGCCCGACGCTCGTCTTAGCTTGGCGTGGCCCCTTGTGCCCTCACCTTTTAGCGTGTTGTGTCGGACATGTGTTACAGTTGATTCGCCCAGAGGCACCTCTTTGTCGCCAGTATTATGCTCTCAGGTGCCCACGCTCGGTCGCCTAGCATGCCTGATATGTGTTGCAGCTCCCAGGTGCTTATTTGCTCCCGGTGTGGCGACTTCCAGTGGCCGACGGATGACCATGCGGTCTGCCTCCCCAGTGCTGGGTGCTCCTCGGACCACCTCTGTGATGTCTGCCCCGACGCTCTCGACGCCGATTGTCTCCTCCCTGGAGGCGCCCCCCCCCCCCCCCCCAGGAGTTCGCCTGTGAGGGATTGTCGTCCCTGCTCCCGGCATCGCAGTTGCTCCCCCCATGATAGACACCCGCCGCACACCAGCTCCCCATCGCCTCGCCACTCCTTGCTGCGTTCATTGCCCCCTCGCCGTCAACACGTCTTGTCCCTGGAGAGCCGTGGGCCACAGGATAACCGTTTTACGTCTCGTCGGGTCCCTGCTACTAAGGGCTCCTCCCACCTGCCCTCCCGCCCCATGGACGACGAGGCCCTGAGTCTACCCCCTGAGGACTCCGTCTTGGCCCTGTGCGACGTTGACAGCCGCTCGCCCTCACCCCACTCCCGCGACGACCCGGACTCCCCTAGGCTTCCGTCGACTTCTCGTGCGGAGACGCTGCTGGCCCTCGACGAGCCCGCTCTGATCATCGCTGTGACCCTTCCTGCAGTCTCCTGCCCCGCGTTTCCTCCCCCTCAAGAAGGTCTCCGCCTTTGTCGACATGGGCCGTCAAGTGAAGAAGTTCAAGTCTCTCCCCCAGCTGCCCAGCTTCAAAGACCTGCAAGATGCCTTTTCCACCCACCTCCAGCAAGCCTCCGGTCGTGATGCCATTTACTTCTCAGACCGTAGGTGGCCTGCCGGACTTGACATCACCTTCCGCCGCGACTGTTACGCGGGCCATTCCCAGTCGTTCTCTGCCACTCTCCCTCTGGTGGATTCTCCGGCCTTGGCGCAAGCGGGCGGCCCCACTCAGCTCAGACGTTCTTTCCCCCGCGGGTTGGATAGGACAGCTACCCTCGTCCGTAACATCTTAGCTTGTTCGGGGTTCCTGGAGCTCCTGACCCAAGCCTTCGTTCGCCGCATTGAGGACGCCGGGCATCCATCGATCACACCCCTACTGGGAGACCTCCTCGCTCTCGCGGAAGTGGCCAACCGGGCGGCGTACCATTCTTCGGTAAACGCCATGGCAGCCGCCGTCAATTGCGACTTGATGCGTCGGGATTCCTTGCTGCAAGCCTGCCGTGGGATGCCTCCCTATCTGCGTACTCAGCTGCGTTGCACCCCCCTTGGAGGTACTCTGCTCTTCGGCGGTTCGTGGCAATTGGTGAAGGATGCCAACTCCGACCGCTGGCCCCGCAACGCTGCTCCCCCCCCCCCCCTTTTGCGCTTTTTCAGCTGCCCGCAAGGCCATGGGTCGTGCCCTGCAGACATCGAGACCCTCCTCCGCTTCCGCCCCCGCGCCCTCTTGGGCCCCCCAGCGGACCCCCGTCTTCGGCCGTGCTAGACCCGTCAAGTCCCGATGACCCCTGGATATGCTCCACCATTGCCGACGGCCTCCGGTTTGTCTTTCGCTTGCCACCGCCGCCGCTACGACGCTCACCCCTTTGGACTGAGATTCTGAGCGACCAGCTCAAGGCCTCCACCCTGCACGGAGCGGTCACCTCCCTTCTGCTGAAGGCCGCCACAGAGGTTGTGCAGCGCCCCGACTCTCCAGCCTTCTACAGCCGCCTCTTTGTTGTGCCAAAGCCAGGCGGGAAGTGGCGAACCATCATCAATCTCTCGGCTCCGAACAAGCATATCTCGGCCCCGACCTTTCGTATGGAGACCGCCAGGGTCCTGAGGGCCGCCGTGCAGCCCGGAGACTTCGCGGTCAGCCTGGACTTGCCCGACGCGTATCTCCACGTCCCGATGCACCAGGCCTCCAGGAGATACCTCCGTTTCGCAGTCGACGGTGTGGTCTATCAGTTTTGGGCCCTCCTGTTCGGTCTCAACCTCAGCCCTTGGATGTCCACCCGCATCATAGATGCCGTAGTGGCCTAGGCCCAACAGTCATCTTCCAGTCCGACGTTGAACTACTTGGACGACCTCTTCCTCCGCAACCAGTCGGAGGCCGACCTGACGACGGACAGGGATGCTTTGTTCACCTGTTATTGTGCTTGGGCTTCCTGATCAACGTGGGCAAGTCGGACCTCCCTCCCTCACGGCGTTTTGTCCATCTCGGCATGGAATTTGCAACCAACCTCAACCGAGTATGTCTACCAGAGCCGCGGATACAGAAGATTGCCGCCCTAGCCGGCCAGTTAGCCCAGGAGGATGCGGCCCCCGCCAGAGTGTGGCTTCAGCTTCTAGGCTTAATGAATGCTGTCGCAGATCTTCTCTGCCTCGGTCGTCTTTACTCCCGGCCACTACAGCTGCACCTCCTGCTCCATTGGCGTCCGTCCTCCGGCGACATAGCTGCCCGGGTGCCAGTGACTCAGATGCTGCGTCCCCATCTTTGGTGTTGGGCGGACACTTCTTGGCTTGCCTCTCCGCCCCTGCAGCTCTTCCTCTGTGTCGATGCAAATCTCTCCGGTTGGGGTGCCCACCTACTGCCGCGGTTCCTCTTGACGTCCGGCCCCTGGCCACCGGAGCTGGCAGACACACACCATCAACAGGTTGGAGATGCAAGTTGTCTGGCAAGCCCTCTTGGCGTGGGAAGCTCACCTGCATCACCAGGAGCTACTCGTCCTCTCAGACAACACGACGGTGGTGTCCTACATTCAGAAACAGGGCGGGACACGCTCCCCCGACCTGTGCATGCTCCTCTACCGTCTGATGCGCTGGTGCGAGGACCGCGGCATTTCTCTCCGAGCCCGACACATTCCAGGACACCTGAACGTTTTGGCTGACTCTCTCTTCCGGCGTGGCCAGTTTCAGCACACGGAATGGATGCTCCGCAGGGACATCTTTCGAAGGATCTGCACTCATTGGGAGACCCCTATGATCGACCTATTCGGCACGAGATAGAATCACCAGCTTCCCCTCTTCGTCTCCCTGACCCCCTTGCCTGGGCAGTCGATGCGCTCTCCATTCCCTGGGACGGACTCATCATGTATGCTTACCCCCCTGACGGTTCTCGTTCCCAAGTCCTCAAGCTTCCAGGATGCAATGCGGTCATCTTGTTGGTCGCCTCAATCTCCGGGAACCACTCTTGGACCACCGACCTCCTCAGCCTCGCCACGGCCCCCCCCCCCCCTGCTGCTGCCTACGCAGAGCACCATGCTCAAGCAACCCCGCCAGCCGCTGTTCCACCCGTGCCCGGAGCGGCTCCTCCTTCACGCTTGGAGATTGTGCGGCAAGCCCTCACCTCCAGAGGCTTCCCAAGTGCAGCAGTGGAGGCGATCGCTACTGCCCGCAGACCCTCGACCAGATGCGTCTACGAGGGAAAATGGTGAGTCATGTGCTCCTGGTGCGACGACCAGCTCCTCTCCCCCACCGAACTGACGATCCCCCAGCTCGCAGACTTCTTCCTCTGGCTCTTTGGAGACCAGGGGTTGGCCCCTATCACCATCAGGGGGTACCTGTCCATGATTGCTGACACATAATGGCACCTCGGCCGCCCGGATCCCGGCGACTGCAAAGACCTCGCCGACCTTATGACTCACTTCGGCCTGCAGCGACCAGTTCCCCGTCACTCATTCCTCGCTGGGACCTACCCTGGGTACTGACGTGGCTTAACTCTCCCAGGTTTGAACCGCTGCCCTTGGCCCGCTTCGCGGATGTGACTCATAAGATATGCTTCCTGTTGGCCCTTGCCAACGCGGCCCGAGTTAGCGAGCTACACGCACTGTCAGCACGCCCTGCCTGCCTGCAGTTCAGAGCGGATGGTTTGGTACAGTTCCTCACCGACCCTGCCTTCCTTGCCAAGACTAGGTCTCCTCTGACCGCGCCACAGGTGATCACCTTACAGCTGCTGAGAAATGTGAACTTTCCTCAGGAGACCAGGCAGCAAGATCCTGTGCGCGCCCTTCGCGTTTACCTGCAACGTTCCAAAGCCGTCCGGAGAGGACGCTCACACCTCTTCCTACCGTTGAAACCCGTCAGATCTGACATAACAGCCCAGATGATATCTTCCTGGGTCATACCAGGACCTCTCCCCGCAGGGAGCAAAGAGGCTTCACATACGCGCACACGAGGTGCGAGCCATGGCCACGAGCGTCATGTTCGACCGGAACGGCGCTGTCAAAGACATCGTGGCGGCCGTGGGCTGGAAGACAGAATCGACCTTCGTCCGCTTCTACCTCAGGGATCTGGCAGGCCAGCGAGACAACCTCGCACTGGTGGGGGACATCTCTGCGGTGCAACACTCCCTCCCAGCGCCTGTACACACTTAGCTAAAATTGTCGGGAGTTTGCGAAAGGGAGGATGGCTCTGATTTACCCCTTGCGGGGGGGAGGGGGGGCGGGGGGGGGGGGGGTGGTGTTTAGTACGCGGCACCCGCCTCCTTATCGCAATTCTTCCTATTAGTCATTTCATCGGTAATGTTTTTTGAGGAAACAAATTTTTCTCTAAAATATATTTTTTCGAAAAATACTTACCGATGACATGACTCGGAGGACCCTCCCACCTGCCCCGCTTGCCGCTGGCGAGCTAAGTATTCCAACTGGTTGGTCTACCACGTGACCTAGAACCGGTAGGGCAGGGACGGGAGACAACTCTCAGCCCCTCTGGGGGTTCCCCGAGTGCCTCCCGGGTTGTGTTGTAACACAACGGGTTCTTAATCTTAGGCTAAAATTGAGCAAGTAGTAGACACTTCCTATTAGTCATGTCATCGGTAAGTATTTTTCGAAAAAATATATTTTAGAGAAAAATTAATACTTTGGCACCACCCTTGAACTAAAGCCACTGAACTAAAGTCTATGAGCCTCCGCAACTGCTCATGAGGATCTATGCCTCTTGCAGTTGGTTGGTGTTCAATTTTTCCTGGCACTGAACGGGTTAATGAAAAGGTCACAGACTTCAAACATTTCATGGACTCAACCACTGAAGAAATTGCCTTATAGTGTGAACTATTTGTCCACTATTAACAGTGCGACTGCTAAATGCACGCAGAAGTGATCGGGGCAATCTAAAATGGTGCCTTTAAACCTTTCTTTAGGCAGGGGTCTTTGGTCATTCAACCTATGCTAGAATTAGCTTTTGTTCTTCAAAGTTTACTGACAGTGGTGCTTTCGGCAGGTACAATCGCGACTGGAGGTACCACAAGGAAGAGAGGGTGTGGATCACACGGGCACCCAACATGGAGCCCATCCACAAAACCAACACATCTGAGCGGGGCACCTACTACTTTTTCGACGCCACCAACTGGCGGAAAGTGGCCAAGGAGTTTCACTTGGAGTACGATAAGTTGGAAGATCGACCCAGCCTTCCCACTACGCTCCACCACAACCCCAACATGCCCGCGCAGCCTCACTAGCAGAGGGCGTCAGTTCAATCCCAAGTCGTCCTTCATGTTGATGTCGTGCAGTACTGCTGTTTCTGTGCATGAACCCTGTAGTTCACTGTAACAGTAACAGGTTGGACACTGTCAACCCTTTGGCGATAGGTGGCGCTTCTGGTCATGATGATTCCTGCAGAAATCATCATGACAAGAAAAGCGCCACCGACAGCTAGAGGGTTAGAAAGTAGGTGAAGCAGACATTCTGGTGGAAGCATTTCACTACGAATTCGCTGCTAAGCAATCATTAACCCTTTTAGCCCCAAGGTCCCATTTCTCAAATTTTTGGAGGTGTTGCGTAACAGCTTTGTATCAGTTGCAGGAGATGGATTGACCATAATTCAAGGGTAGTGCCAGATTAGCTTGGCGCCTGAAGGCGCCAAGCTAATCTGGCACTACCCTTGAATTATCATGGTCAATCCATCTCCTGCTGTAGAGATCTGGGGCTTAAAGGGTTAAATGTACATATTCAGTCAAGGTAATTTCTAGCAGAGTAATGCCTTTGAGAAAGGATCTGTCAAAAGACATTTTGCTGTGGTTGGGGTGAAAAAAAAAAACCACACCAAACAACTCATTCCTAATTGGTGCCGATACCGGTAAACTGGCAGGTGGTCAAGGCCAAGCTTCAAATGGAAGTACCATAAGCACAATTGACATTCGCTTTCTCAAACTGACCAACTGTGTGTAGAATGACTTTTGTGTTGTATGTATTGTATTTAGATTTATTTATCGGCGAGTTCATAGTGAAATGTCCCTTCTGTCAGATACTCCGACTTTTGTTGTTGTTGAAGTTACCAAACTTCTCCTCTTACATTGAACTTGTACTGGGTATGCCAGGGCTCATCAAACAAACCGCAGTATTGCATTACATCAGCGTGATGGGCGTCTTTCAGTCTTTTTTTGTTCTTTGACACACAGACTCTCTTGGTGTCGTGCGCGCCCCTACGAGTGACCGTCAGTTTTTAGAGTATTTTATGTGTCTTCGTTATGAAGTGAGTGGGAGTTGCGAGGACTGACATTACTTTTTAGCAGTCGATGTTCAGTTTTTCTTGGGTACCTAACCTTTTCTGTGCTGGACTGTGATTTTGGATCTTATAGCTCTCAAAAGCAGACACCAGAAATCACAGGCCAGCACACATTTATTTTCAAAAACATAATCATTTATCAGAATCATTGGAATGGTTTGTTGTTTTTGTTTTCCAGTTTCCGTCCGGAGAGAACCTAGTTTTGCTGTTTTGTTTTCATGTCATCACATGCATAAACAAATACATCATTCTTTTATCCTGTGTCAGGTTTATTTTGGATATTTCATTTTGAGCTGGTCTCTGATTTTGGACCTTGTGGTTTAGAGTTGAAGGTCCAAAATCACCGACCTGCACTTATGATCAGATAATGCCTTTATGAGCACTATTAGAAATTTTCAATTTTTTTTTCAGATGAGGCATTGGGGGGGGGGGGGGGGGGGGGGAGGGAGGGTGGCACTGGGTGGGGGATAAATCATCTGTCCACCACCTCCACTCCCATCCTTTCGTGCACTCATCCCCCCATTTAATTTGGTACCCCAGGGGACTGAACTTAATTGACTGCGACTCTGTGTGAATGGATTCATAAACCCACTTTGCTGTGCTATGTTGTCTTTTCAGTCTATAAATACAGGAACTACATAGCGCATACTGTTTGTGCTGTTCTGTGATTTTAGACCATACCACTCAGTGGTGCAAGGTAAAAAATCACAGAACTGTGCACCTGTCTTGTTCTTGCCAACGTGTTCATTTGCGACTGTACAAATTTACCAACAGCTGATAACTTGTCTTAACTCTTACCAGTTCGCTCTATTTGAGGCCAGTGAACAAAATGACTTTTACCCTCACACATGACCAAGCAAAAATGCTGCTGAAAGCTCTTCTAGTGGTCAAAAGTTGGCTTATTATACATCATATTAAAGTGCATTGAGTCAGCTTTCAGTCAGGATAAGTAAAAAGTCTGTACTTAACATAGTTTAGAAGTTGTTGTTTATTTAGCGACGAAGAAAAAATGGTGTCCGGTTTCCAAAAACAGTTTTCACGAAAGTCACTAAGAAGAAAATTTTTTTGTTTCTTGCCCCTTTGTTTAAAATGTGAATCCAGTGTGTGGACAAATCATTTCTACACATTTTTGTGAAGTTTCAAGAAAATATGTTTGAATTTCTAAGAGTTACGCAACATAATCTACACCGGTCAAGGGCAGGAAAAAGTGGGCGTGTCAACACCTGGCATGACTGAGACAACAAACATGTGCTTCTCTGAAAATCTCTGACTTGCTGAAAATATCACTGAGGCAATACACAGCAAGTAATAAAACTTGTTTATGTACTTCATAAAGTTTCACGATTCTGAACCAGACAATAGGTAAACAAAGACTCACATGGATAGCACATGGTCAAACCAAAATAGAAAGTGTCACAATGACCTGCGATGGTTTTCTTTCGTTTTTTCCACATCGCTGGTGCTGGAATCATGTTCAGTGGCCTGGTTGCTGGAAGATTCCCCTTCAGTGAGATACTCTTCACTTTCGGACTCAGATGAACTCATTTTGACGGAATATTCGCAGAGAGAAATCGCAAGCAGTGAAAATAACGCAGTAGGGAAAGCAAGATGGTGGACGTAGTGACTCGATCGATAACAAAGGTCACGAACAAACTCAAAATTAATATTTTTTTCATTCTATCATATGAAAGTGACTTTCTAATGTCAATAAGTTATTACAATAATACTGAGAGTAAAAATTAATTGGTTTTAATTCAGTAAACACGATGGAATTTTCCATGGGCGTGGCTTCGTATGTATACATACGATGGCCAAGGGAGCGAACTGGTAAGAGTTAAGAGGTATAGAAATTGTCATTAGGGCCACATGGCGGTACAGTATGCATTTTCCATTGTAACTGGAAATGAGTCTTCATTCAGCAAGATTGAGTGTGTGTGTGCGCGTTTGCTTGAGTGCATGTATGAAATTGAATGACGGTATGAAAAATGGTATGATTTTTCATTGTAGATTCATTCAGCCAGTGATAGAAAGTGATTTGTCATTCAGCAAGAGTTTGTGTATGTGTGCTTGCGGGAGTACACATGTGCTGGATAGCATACATGAATGAGTGACGATACGGATTTCACGTCAGCTTTAGAATTCTGTAGGAATTTAACCCTTTGGCTGTCAGTAGCACTTTTTGTCGCCATGATCCCAGCAGGAATCTTGGCGACAAAAAGCACTACCGACAGCCAGAGGGTGAAATCAAAGCATGTTCTCTTCATGTGTCCTATGTGAAAGTGCATTTGAAAATACAGGCAGCATTGCATTCATCACTTGTATAATGAGGCTTTTATTCATCGCCTATGCTGGTCTGTCATTTTGGACCTTCCATCCATAAGGTCCGAAGCGCAGAGCAGGACATGTCTTCACCAACTTACTGTCTATAGTCCGCTACTGAGTTCTGTATTTACGTAAACCGGTTGGCTGCCGGTAGCGCAGAGCAGGACATGTCTTCACCAACTGTCTATAGTCCGCTACTGAGTTCTGCATTTACGTAAACCGGTTGGCTGTCGGTAGCGCAGAGCAGGACATGTCTTCACCAACTTACTGTCTATAGTCCGCTACTGAGTTCTGTATTTACGTAAACCGGTTGGCTGCCGGTAGCGCAGAGCAGGACATGTCTTCACCAACTGTCTATAGTCCGCTACAGAGTTCTGCATTTACGTAAACCGGTTGGCTGTCGGTAGCGCAGAGCAGGACATGTCTTCACCAACTTACTGTCTATAGTCTGCTACTGAGTTCTGTATTTACGTAAACCGGTTGGCTGTCGGTAGCGCAGAGCAGGACATGTCTTCAACTTACTGTCTATAGTCCGCTACTGAGTTCTGTATTTACGTAAACCGGTTGGCTGCAGGAATCATGGCGACAAAAGGCGCTACCAACAGCCAAAGGCTTAAGACTGTTTAGGCACACGTCAGTTGCAGCAATGTACAGATGGACACTTCAGACAAGATGCGAGTTGTTCAGATGTAGAGCAATTCTGGTGTTTGAAATATAGATCAAGCAATCAAATCGGCCCTTGTCAATTTTGTTTATGTTTCGAGTGTGCACGTGTCGGAGAGAGAGGACCGTTTTAACCTGTATCGTACCGAGGCTAAAAGCTTCAATTTGTACACTGCCATAATCAAGCTACATTATAGTACTTGCAGACTATAGTTCAAGGGTGGTGCCAGAATAGCTTGGCGCCTAGAGGCGCCAAGATATTCTGGCTCTACCCTTGAACTATTTTAGTCAACCTTACTTCACACAATGGTGTATTCTGAATGATAAGGGTTAAATGATCTTTGAGGATAATTTCAAATGATTCTCCAAGAATACACACGCTGGTAGATGTGTGGGCTACTTACAACAGTACTTCCGAAAGTCAAAGCCGAGTGTTCACACCAGGGTTTGTCAATAAGTATTTTCTGTCGAGAGTACCTAAAGGCCCCGCCACACTTGCCTGTTGTGCCCCGATTTTGAAGCCGATTCCGATCCGATTGCGATCGGATGACGTCATATATCCGATCCGATCGCAATCGGCTGGGAATCGGGTGTTTAGAAACTGCTCTATTTTTCCGATCCGAATCGGTCCCGATTGTAAGCTTCAACCAATCAGAGCGCGTCTCGCAAAGCATGTCGTTTCAATTTGCAAATGGTGGAAGATCAGTCAACCACCATCGTTGCCGATGTTTCGCCCGCCTCAGTCTTCCCGAATATGATGCAAAACTGCTGATAATGCAAGCACATCATCATCACTGTCCAAACTAGCAGCCATTTCGCTGAACAGGTACAACCTTGATCTTCGATTCAAACTGGTCGGCTAAATAAAGTTGGGGAATGTGTGGCAGTGCACACGTTTTTGCATGCAGTCCGGTCACACTCCGATTCGAAACTGCTCAAGCCCCACCCGGGTCTGCCCTGGGGGACTTGGGTGGGGTTAGGTATTTTTTAGTTCCCAGGGTCACCCTGGTCAGCCCCACAGGGTGGGTTTTTCTCTCTATTCTGGGGCATGTGTTTCTGTCTACCCTTTGTCCATTCACCTGTATTTGCCTTTTTAAAACTCTCCCTACTGTCTGCACTGCCTGTAGCTCTTGATATTGGATGTGTGTTGCTAAATGGTCTTAGCTTTATTTAGGCCCCATGTGTTAGGTTTATTTAATGTATTTGACCGGCTGGCGACATGCATTCAATGTTCTGTTTAGTTTTTTTTTCACAAGCAGTGCAGGCACGTCCTGAGAAAGCCTTGTTGCTGTCGGGACGTTAAGCAATGTACAATCAATCGAAACTGCTCAAGAATCGGCCTCAAAATCGGGCATGTGTGGCGGGGCCTTAAGGGGGTGGGTGCTAATACACACACACATTTACAGTGCAAAGTCATTGTAAATTTAGGTAATTCTTATATATTTTTGGTATTCCTGCCTCTGCAATCGGCACAATTCATGGTACTGGCAGCAAAAACTTTCTGAAGTCGGCGAACACGAGATTTGTTACATGAAAAAATTTGTTAAATGGACAAAATTTGGCTAATTTTCAGCTGCAGGTCTTTTTCTTGTACAATCTGCAACAAAATCAGATGAATAGGTGTGTTCTGAAGGGTTTCTAAACACAAGCCAAATCTGCTGCGAAGTTTGTCTCGGCAACAAATCTCCAACTGTAAGATGTTCTTGAACCACATCTTCAAATTCTTCTAGTCCTACACCATCACTATAATATTAGATTTAAACTGTACATGCAGAAGAATAGAAAATAAGTTTACCAAAAATCAAAATGAATACATTTTGTCAAAGTAAAAAAACATCTGCTGAAAATCTCCCATGTTCGCAATATTGTAAATGCCGATATCTCCACAACCATTTGGTAGTTTTTCTCCAAACAAGTTAATGAATACATTTTGTCAAAGTAAAAAAAGATCTGCTGAAAATCTCCCATGTTCGCAATATTGTAAATGCCGATATCTCCACAACCATTTGGTAGTTTTTCTCCAAACAAGTTAATGGAGAGTGCATATTCTGTTGTATGGTTTCTAAATAACGTGAATCCTGCCAATATGTGCTCTCAACTGGTATCGTGAACTTTAAAGTAAAAACCACTAAAATATGGAAAATTACCAATTAATGTGAACACTGCAACCACAAAAGGGTGAAAGGTGAAAACTGTGTACATACAAAGAAGCAGGCTGTGGTGTGGTGTTTGAATTTTCAAAACATGTTTGTGGCTTCTATGCATATTAGACATAACATGTTGGGTTACATTGTTATCGATAGTACAAGGGAATGTTCAATTTTGTTAAAACAAGGACATTTTCAATTAAATTTGGGGATTTCAGTCTTTCTGTCTGCCAACTTTCACCAACACAGTCACAATACCTCACGAGACAAACACATACATTTCTTTTCATTCATGTCAAATATTTTGCGCCTTTATTCAGATTCAAAACAAACTGTCTTGCAGTACATTGTGTTTGATTCAATCCTTACCCACTGGTCATTTTTAAACTAGCAGTCGTGCCAGCTCATTCAATCTGCAAGATGCCCCTGCAGTTGGGCACAGATTCTCTTATGCCCATGCAGCTGCAGGGGCTCATGAGAATCTGTGCCTCCTGCTGACCCAAGATTGACCTGAAATTGCCCTCTGAAGGACTGCATTACACTTCTAGAGACACATTGAGCATGATAGTTCAAGAGTGGCACCACCCTTAAACTATCATGCTCGATCCATGTCTTGCTGTGGTGCGTCGGAAATGAGTTAATGCCCAGTGCAACTGATTTTTGTGCCTCGATCATCTTGCATCTCGTTTTTACAGCTGCTTACTCATTTACAACTAATTCTTCCAACGTTTAACACAAGTAATAATTTACAGTTTAATGCTGCACCAGAACGTATCCATTCTGACCAAAATGCACCGCCTCCCTGCTTTCCTGTCCCTTTGGAAATGCATAAGCCTACTGTTTTCACACAATTTACACAAGAGCTTTACTGTAGAGCTGCAAAACACACAAACACAGTCACAGTAGAACCTGTTTCGAGCAACTAACTTCTTCTGCAAGAAAAAAGTGGTCTTAGAGACACATTCCTATCAGCAAAACGTCTTTGGGCCCACAACAGGCCGCAGTGGGCCCACGCACAACTGTTTGGGCCCACCGCAGCTGTTGTGGGCCCAAGGAGCTTACTGGGATGCTCCCTCAAGAGAAGTCTTGATGGTCGTAACTAAATGAGTCTTATGACAGGTGATCTCTCATAGAAGTGGTCACTCAAAACTGATTCTGCTGTACTCGACACAAAATACCCTTTTACACACCTGTACACACACATTCACATGTACATGAATCCATGTTCATTTCTTATCTTTCAGATGACATGATTACCAACCCTGCCACAAAAATCAACACAAAATAATATAAAAAGACACGTAATCAGTTTAAATGCAAACACAAAATGAATGCAAAGGACCTTCTGCATATCAAATCAACTAACACAAAATAAAATTATACAAATAAAAATATGCAACGTTTACCCCCCCCCCCCCCCCAAAAAAAATAAATAAAAAAAATAACTCCTACATGGAGCAAACAAAATAAATTACTCGACTTTCATTCTTTAGTATTATAGTAAGTCTGGATAAAAAAAATCACAACACTTTTTCCACTGGCAACATCCCCTTGATGCAAACACAACAGGTACCACAAGCGCTCCCTTGAAGGGCAGAGCGTGTCGCCCGTCATGAACCTGTTCAGTGCCCAGAAAAATGCATTTTTCTCTAAAAGGTATTTTTTCGAAAAATACTTACCGATGACGTGACTGATAGGAAGTGTCTACTTACTCTCACAATTTTAGCCTAGGAACCCGTTGAGCGCCTGCACAACCCGGGAGGCACTCGGGGAACCCCCAGAGGGACCGAGAGTTGTCTCCCATGCCTGCCCATCCGGTTCCGAGTCATGCTTACTCAGTTTAGGATACTTAGCTCACCAGCGGAACACCATCACAAGGACTGGCTGTCGGCACAGACCTTGAAGAAGATAGAAGTGAGGAAGCAGAAGAAAGCAGTTGTCAACAACAGTCGCACGACAGCAGCCAAAGTAAGGGCACAGGGGGAATACTCGGAAGCCAACAGAGAGGTGAAGAGGAGTATCAGGGCAGACAAGAGGGCCTACACAGACAGCCTGGCAGCAGAGGCAGAAAAGGCAGCAGGCAGCGGCAACATGAAACAGCTCTACGACATTACCAGAAGATTGTCAGGCAAGTATGGCCATACAGAAAGACCAGTAAAAGACAAAGAAGGCAAGCCTATTGCAGACAGAGCAGACCAACTTGACAGATGGGCCGAGTATTTTGAAGAGTTACTGAACAGACCTAGCCCACCCGACCCCCCAGACATCCAGCCGGCAGAGACCGACCTACCCATCAGCTGTGACAGACCCAGCCGGGAAGAGATCAGAAGAGCAGTGGCATTTTTGAAGAACGGCAAAGCAGCAGGCCCAGATGGCATCCCAGCGGAGTCTCTGAAAGCAGACCTAGAGACAACAGTGGAGATGCTGTACCCACTGTTTGGAAAGATCTGGGAAGAGGAGGTGATGCCGGCGGACTGGAAGGAGGGGTACCTAATCAAGCTTCCCAAGAAAGGCGACCTCAGCAAGTGTTCCAACTACAGAGGAATCACCTTGCTGTCAGTACCAGGGAAGGTCTTCAACAGGATCATCCTGGAGAGAATGAAGAGCTCCGTTGACCCCCAGCTAAGAGACCAGCAAGCAGGATTCAGGAAGAACCGATCATGTACAGACCAGATCGCCACTCTCCGCATCATCGTGGAACAGTCTCTGGAGTGGAGCTCCCCGCTGTACGTCAACTTTGTGGATTATGAGAAAGCATTTGACAGTGTGGACCGAGAGACTCTGTGGAAACTCCTACGACACTACGGTGTACCCACAAAGCTCGTCCGCCTGATCAAGAGCAGCTACGATGGCATGACATGTCGCGTGATCCACGAAGGGCAGTTCACCAGGGAGCTCCAGGTCAGAACTGGTGTCAGGCAGGGGTGTCTGCTGTCTCTGTTCCTCTTCCTACTGGCCATAGACTGGGTCATGAAGATGACCACAGAGCACAGACGAGGTGGAATACAGTGGACACTGTGGACACAGCTTGACGACCTCGATTTTGCAGACGACTTGGCATTACTGTCCCACACTCATCAACAAATGCAGGACAAGACCACGAGGCTTGCCGACATCTCGTCCCAAGTGGGCCTCACCATTCACAAACAGAAAACAAAGACAATGAGGCTGAACGCAACCAGGGAAGAACCAGTCTTGCTTGCTGGCACCCCGTTGGAGGAGGTGGAGTCCTTCACCTATCTCGGGAGCATCATAGACAAAGGCGGCACTGATGCAGATGTCAGAGCACGAATCGGTAAAGCCAGAGCAGCCTTTCTCCAGTTGAAAAAAGTGTGGAGTTCCAGAGAGCTGTCACAACACACCAAAGTCCGGATTTTCAACTCCAATGTAAAAGCAGTTCTCCTATATGGAGCAGAGACTTGGAGATTGACAAAAACCACAGTCAACAGAGTACAGACCTTCATGAACAGTTGCCTTAGAAGAATTTTGAAAATCCACTGGCCAGAGAAGATCAGCAATGTCAGACTCTGGGAGAGAACAGAGCAGATAACAGCAGAGAATGAAATTGGGCGAAGAAGATGGGGATGGATCGGTCACAGTCTGAGAAAGCCAGCTTCCAGTATCACTAGGCAGGCATTGTCATGGAACCCCCAGGGAAAGAGGAAAAGAGGTAGGCCGAGAAACTCCTGGCGTCGAGACCTCCAAGCAGACATCAAGAGACTGGGAACCACCTGGAGTAGAATCGAAGGAGAAGCACAGGACAGGAGTTGCTGGAGGTCTCTCGTCGACGGCCTATACCCGGGTAGGGGTGACAGGCGTAAGTAAGTAAGTAAGTAAGCTCACCAGCGGCAAGCGCGGCAGGTGGGAGGGTCCTCCAAGTCATGTCATCGGTAAGTATTTTTCGAAAAAATACCTTTTAGAGAAAAATGCATTTATTTCCTCAAAAACATTACCGATGACATGACTGATAGGAAGAATTGCGAGTAGGAGGAGGGTGCCGCTGCCCCAGCGCCCCCAGGGGGCCCTGCAGAGCCATCCTCCCAGTTGCAAACTCCCGACAATTTTAGCTAAGTTGCGTACCTATGGCGCCTGTGGCGCCGGGAGAGAGTGTTGCGCCGCCGTGATGTCCCCCACCAGAGCGAGGTTGTCTCGCTGGCCTGCCAGATCCCGGAGGTAGAAGCGGGTGAAGGTAGATTCTGCTCGCCAGCCCATGGCCGCCACGATGTTTTTGACAGCGCAGTTTCGGTCGAAAGCAAGACTCGTGGCCATGGCACGTACCTCGTGCGCGCGTATCTTGAGCCTCTTTGCTCCCTGTGGGGAGAGGTCTTGGTAGGCAGACCGAATGACCCAGCGTAGCCAGGAAGAGATCGTCTGGGCCGAAATGTCATCTCTGCCGGGCCTAAGGGGCAGGAAGAGGCGTGAGCGTCCTCGACAGACAGCTTTGGTTCTGCGTAGGTAGACGCGTAATGAGCGCACAGGATCTTGTTGCCTGGTCTCTCGAGGGAAGTCAGTCCCCCGCAGCAGTCGCAGTGTGATCACTTGTGGTGCAGTCAGTGGAGACCTGGTCTTGGCAAGGAAGGCGGGGTCCGGGAGAAGCTGCACGGAGCCATCCGCACGAAACTGCAGGCAGGCAGGACGCGCTGAGAGCGCGTGTAGCTCGCCGACTCGGGCCGCCATGGCAAGGGCCAAAAGGAAGCAGGTCTTACGAGTCACGTCCGCGATGCGGGCCAACGGCAGAGGTTCAAATCTGGCCGAGTTAAGCCACGTCAGGACCCAGGGAAGGTCCCAGCGCGGAACAAGAGAGCGGAGTACCGGACGTTGCAACCCGAAGTGCGACATAAGGTCGGCGATGTCTTTACAGGCGCCGGTGTCCGGGCGGCCAAGGTGCCGATAGGTGTCGGCGATCATGGATAGGTACCCCCTGATGGTGATAGGGGCCAATCCCTGGTCTCCGAAGAGCCAGAGGAAGACGTCCGCGAGCTGGGGATGAGTCAATTCGGTGGGGTAGAGACGGTGGGTCCTCACACCAGGCGCACAGCACTCGCCACTTTCCCTTGTAGACGCGGCGCGTTGAGGGGCTGTGGGCTGAAGAGATCGCTTCCACTGCTGTACTCGAGAAGCCTCTAGTGGCAAGGGCACGCCGCACAACCTCCAGACGTGAAGGAGGAGGCGCTCCGGGCATGGGTGGAACAGGGCCTGTCGTGGCTGCTTGAGCATCGTCCGCGGCGTGGGTAACTGCAAGGGAGGTCCCGTGGCGAGGCTGAAGAGGTCGGTGGTCCAAGACCGGTTCCAGGAAAACGGGGCGACCAGAAGGACGACCGCGTTGCATCCCCGGAGCTTGAGGAGGACTTTGGGGGCAAGGATCGCCGGGGGGAAGGCGTACACGATCAAACCGTCCCAGGGGATGGAGAGTGCATCGACCGCCCAGGCCAGGGTATCCGGGACCGGGGAGACAAAGAGGGGAAGCTGGTGGTTCCACCTCGTGGCAAACAAGTCGATCAGAGGGGTCTCCCAATGTGCGCAGATCATCTGGAACAGATCCCGCAAAGAGTCCACTCCGTGTGTAACAGTTGGCCGCGACGCGAAAGCCAGTTGGCCAGGACGTTTAGGTGACCAGGGATGTGTCTCGCTCGAAGGGAAATGCCGCGGGCCTGGCACCAGAGCATCAGTCGGTAGATGAGCATGCCCAGGTCGGGAGAGTGAGTGTCGCCTTGCTTCTAAATGTACGCTACCACGGTCGCGTTGTCGGAGAGGACCAAGAGCTCCTGGTGCCGCAGACTCGTTTCCCAGGTGATGAGGGCTTGCCAAACGGCCTGAAGTTCCAACCAGTTGATGTGACGTACAGACATCTCTGGCAGCCAGGTCCCCGACGCCGTTCGGAACTCCGGCAGCAGGTGGGCACCCCACCCGGAGAGGCTCACGTCGACACACAGGGATAGCCGAGGAGGGGGAGACGCCAGGGGGACTCCTGAAGCCAGCCACGCCGGATCCATCCAACAAAGCAGATGGGGGCGAAGAATCGGAGTGACCGGTACCAAGGCTGCCAGGTTGGCGGAGGACGGGCGCCAGTGAAGGAGGAGGTGCAGCTGTATCGGGCGATAGTAGAGACGCCCTAGAGGAAGGAGTTCTGCAGCCGCGTTCATCGTTCCGAGAAGCTGTAGTCAGGTCCTGGCGGGGGCTGGGTCTAGCCGGCAAAGGTCGCCGGTCAAGGAAGCTAACTTCTGAATCCGCTGATCCGACAGACGCACCAGGTTCAGGTCGGTAGCGAAGTCCATGCCGAGGTGGACGAATCAGCGACTGGGCGTAAGATCCGATTTACCTCTGTTGAGCAGAAACCCCAGCTGCGCCAACAGTCGGATCAGAGCGTCTCTGTCCGCTGAAAGAACGGTTGCCGATTGATTGCGTAGGAGAAGGTCGTCGAGGTAATTGGACATTGGGCTGGACGATGACTGTCGAGCCTTGACCACTACCGCATCCATTAGGCGAGAGAACACCCACGGGCTGAGGTTGAGACCAAACGGGAGGGCCCGGAACTGGTAAACTACCTCGTCGCAGGCGAAGCGCAGGTACTTCCTGGAGGCGGGGTGAATGGGCACATGCAAGTACGCATCTGACAGATCCAAGCTCACGGCGAAGTCCCACAGCTGGACCATGGCCTTGAGGGCCCGGGTGGTCTCCATGCGGAAGTAGGGAGCCGAAATGAAGGGGTTTAGTGTGGAAAGGTCGATGATTGGGCGCCACTTGCCGCCCGGCTTGGGCACCAGGAAGAGGCAGCTGTAGAAGGCCGGAGAGTCGTGACGCATGACCACCTCCGTGGCGGACTTCTGCAGAAGAGCGGAGACCTCGGCGCGCAGAGCGCTGGACTTCAACGGGTCGGAGGGCAAGGAGGTCCACACAGGAGAACGGCGCAGCGGAGGAGGAGAGCGGAATGAAATCCGAAGGCCGTCGGAGATGGTGGTCCGGATCCAGGGGTCGTCTGGGAACAACGAGAGCCACTCTTCGCTGAACCGGGCAAGCCTCCCGCCGACTGGACGACCCAGGACGGCTGGCGGGGGCGGAGGAGTTGGGGAGTCAGACGGCCCGCCCGCGCCCTGGGCGACGGGCAGGACGGGACCGGGCGGAGGCAAAGGCGCTAACCTGACCGGGTCGACCGAAGGCGGGGCGGTGGCGGGGGGGGGTCGTGGAAGGGGGGGGTCTGAGGACGCTGGGGGTCCGGAGCCCCGCAGGGCATGACCCGGAGCCTTGCGGGAAGGGCGAAAGCGAGGGGGAACAGACTTGCTAGGCCACCGATCCGAGTTCACTGTCTTCACCGAAGACCAGGTGTCGCCGAAAAGGAGTGGTCCACCGAAGGGGGCACGCTGCAGCTGGTTCCGCAGGTCTGAAGGCATACCACGGCAGGCCCGCAGGACAGCGTCCCGACGCATGAGGTCACAATTGGAGGAAGCCGCCAGGGCGTTTACGGAAGAGTGATACGCCGCACGAACTGGCCACCTCCGCAAGGGCGAGAAGATCTCCTAACAGGGGAGTGAAGGAGGGATGCCAGGCTTCCTCTATCCGTTGCACGACAGCTCGGGTGACTAGCTCCAGGAAGCCCGAGCAGGCGAGGGTGTTACAAACCAGGGCCGCTGTGCCATCTAAACCGCGAGGAACGGAGCGTTTCAGGAGAGAGAGGCCGCCAGCCTGAAGAATCGCCGCCGGGTCCACTGGAGAAAGGGAGCAGAAGAATGACTGGGAATGTCCAGCATACCACTCCTGCCGGAAGACGATATCGAGGCCGGGGGGCCATCTATGGTCGGAGAAAAACTGGTGCCCCCTTGGGGCAGCGAGGAGGTGCGCGGAGAAAGCGTCCCGCATGTCGCTGAAACCAGGCGGCTGAGGGAGAGACTTGAACTTCGTCTGCCGTCCAGCATCGACGAAGGCTGAGACCTTGCGCTTGAGCGGGGGGGACGGGGGGCAAGCATCCACTGGCAGGGAGGCAGAGACGATGCGGGCGGCCTCATCCAAGGCGAGCAAGGTAGCCAAGCGCGTAGTTGAAGCCAGCGGTGAAGGGTCCGAGAGATCCGAAAAGGACGAGCGGGAAGCGGTGGAACGGCTCGCAGGGCCGAGCAGAGCAGAGGCGGAATCCTCGGCAAGCAGACTCAAGGCGTCCTCATCCGGGGAGGGGGGGGGGGGGGGGCGGGGAAGAGGGACGCTAGAGGAAGACCACAACGGACGCGCGGCAAGAGGGCTGCTGCGGCGAGAACGAAGAGGCTCCCGAGGGGCGTCATGCCGGGAGGAGCAAGGAGAGCAGCTACGAGGGCGGGAACGACGGCGGCCATCCCGGCGAGGGCTCCGACCGGAGCGGCGCCTAGGGGAAACAGACGGACGACGAGATGAGCGATGGGGCGAAGACCGCAGGTAGCGCGAGGAGAAACGCGCTGACGAAGGGCCCGCGCGATGGGGGCTGCTGGGTGTCCAACGCGAATGACGGTGCCGACGACGAGAATCCAACGGAGAGCGAGATCGCCGTGAGTAGGGGGAAGCCATAGGGTTCGGCATCCTTGGTCGCGTGGCACTTCGTCTCTGAGAGCTGGGCGCAATTTGGCGGGCTCCCTGCCGGCAAATGGACTCCTCGTAGGAGTCCGCGTGCGTGAGAGACGAACGAGAACTGACAGCGGACAAGGGGCGGCGCGGAGCGTGTCCCCTTAGGCCGGGCTCAGGGAGGACGGCACTCTGTGTCCGCTTAGAGGGGTCAGTTGTCCGAACAGTGCTGGGTGCACGCGTTCGAAGCGGTGTCCGGTCCACCGGGCCTGTACGGACAAGCTTGGTCCCAGCTCCTGGCACAATGGGGGGCGCCCGGACAGGAGGGCTACTCATCGGGGATGGTCGGTCCCGCCTGTAAAAACTCCAAAGCTGCGACCACTTCAGTTCCGGCCAAGTGGAGCAGAGGTCACAGGAGCGGTCCGAGGTGCAGCCAGAGCAGGGGATGCATACCGCATGGTTGTCTGTTGGCCACTGGAAGTCGCCGCAGAGGGTGCAGGTCCGCACTTGGCAACTGCAACACAGAAACACACAGGCGTACGAGCGAGAGCACGTGGTCGCGCCCAACAAGGAGAAATACGAAACTAAGGCGACATAGTCAACCTACGCAAAGTGAAAAATACGCCCCCAAGGTGCGAACGCATGGACACGTGGCCCGGCAAGCTAAGAGTCCGTGGCGCAGACATGCTCCGCCAGCACCCAGCGACCTAATACAACCGCAAGCAAAAGACAAGGTGTAGGCCCCAGGGGCCAGGCCGAAATAAACAAAGAGCGGCGCCAGGTTAGTCAACCAGAGACTGAGAAGTCCCCACGACCGGCGACCCGCTCGGGAGGCCAGCCGAAGGCTAAACAACTACCTTACCTCTCCGCAGCAACAGGGACGGGGGACGACACCTCCATACCACAACAGCACTGAAGGCGGGAGAGGAGGCGAGCCGAAGAGGGGAGAAGAGGCGAGAAAGGCAGCGGTGGCAGAAGAACAAGAAGCCGACCCAGCAGAGGCACAAGGCAAGAGCCCGCGAGCGAAGCAGGCCCAACACAAGTCCAAGACGGGTTCCAAACCGGTCGCGTGACAGCAAGGCCGGAGGCTAGCAAAACACGTCTGCACTAGACGAGCTAAGTAGACTAAACTGAGTAAGCATGACTCGGAACCGGATGGGCAGGCACGGGAGACAACTCTCGGCCCCTCTGGGGGTTCCCCCCGAGTGCCTCCCGGGTTGTGCAGGCGCACAGGGGTTTCTAGGCTAAAATTGTGAGAGTAAGTAGACACTTCCTATCAGTCATGTCATCGGTAATGTTTTTGAGGAAATAAATTTGAACACTACCCAACCGTAAGAGGTACAGATCCTCATGAGCCCCTGTAGTTGCGGGGGCTCATGAGGATCTATGCCTATAGCTGACATGACTTTGAAACCACGTTCCTGGGACAGCTTTGGTGTTGAATTAACGAAGATTGCAGAAACAGTGTCTGCATCAACTGACCCTGAAAGGGTTAAAGATAATGTTGGTGGCTACAGCCAGTCTCCAAAATGGCCTTAACCCATATCATACTGAGGCTAAAAGCTTCAAATTTGTACACTGCCATATGCAAGCTTAATTATAGTACTTACAGATAAGGATATAGACCAATGGCTTTAGTTCAAGGGTGGTGCCAGAATAGCTTGGTGCCTAGACACGACACATTCTGGCACCACCCTTAAAGTATTTTAGTCAAACTTATTTCACACACTGGTGTATTCTGAATGATAAGGGCTAATGATAGGTGGTCTATCAAAGCAGGTTCTGTTGTATTTGAGGATCCTTCAATGAAATTAAAACAGCACAATACATATAATGACACCAGTTCTCAATTAGTATTAGTACACGAAGATAGTAAGTCTGACCTATGACAGATTGACCTCAGAGTAAAACAAAATTTTAAAAAGATAGAAAATGAAAATATATGCATCATGAAAACCGAAAGAAAAAAATATATTCTTAACAAATGAAAGAAAAGAAAACGATAAGATGTCCACAATGTTGTAAGTTACATCTAGAAAGGGAACAGATGTAGATCTATGATATACGTAAAAACAGATGGAGATGGATTTGCAGATTCTCCTCAGCATTGCACATTGACACGAATATGACTGCACATCACATCCGACTCACACACACATACTAAAACTACCAACAAACAAACCCATCACCTCTCTTTGTGACAAACAATATCTGAACATTATCGCCATTCTGCTAACTCATTCTATCTTCTAGAGGTGCAGATTCTTCCAAGTCCGTGCAGCTTTACAAAATCCAAACTCCAGCCACTTCTGTTTGCAAGAGGCATACGCTTATGATCCTCATTAATTCTTAAACTCCTAGAACGAAATGACTTCCATTCTATCAAGTTTAAGAGTTAACTCATTCAGCCCGGCGCACGTATTTCACAAATTTTGGAAGCATCATCCAACGACTATGCACCTGTTACAGGAGATGGATCAACCATGATAATTCACGGGCAGTGCCAGATTAGCTTGGCGCCGACAGGCGCCAAGCTAATCTGGCACTACCCTTGAATTATCATGGTTGACCCATCTCCTGCTGTAGTGCGTCAGGTCTGAATGGGTTAAAAATGCTATAGCTATCCACTATGCTGTAGGCATCGATTTTTTCCAAGACCCCCTCTGGATTGAAAAATCTTAACTCCAGCCAATTTTATCTGCAAGAGGCATAGATTCTAGTTTTACTTTTTACTGTGCCTAGTTTTAGAGCAGTATCTTACATAATAGTTTTGATGTGCAGCTCATCTTGGGAATACTGGTTTTGCACTTAACAAGAACTATGTATTATTATTACTCTCATGACCCCTTGCGGCTTTAAAAAATTTTCACGAGCCCCTGCGGTTCTATGCTTCTTGCCAGTTAGGACTGATCCATCTACATGTACTTACATTTCCGTGCCTCACATGTTGGAGGTCAGGGAAACTTCGTCAAGAACGTACATTTACTACTGGCACAATCTGTCGCTCGATATTTAGCCCCCTTGTGCATGCAGCCTGATTACTGATCAAAGTGCCAAGGGACGTGTGCACAAAGAAGTTAACCCTTTTAGCCCCAAGGTCCCATTTCTCAAATTTTGAACTATGCACTAGCTGCAGGAGATGGCTTGACCATGATAATTCAAGGGTAGTGTCAGATTAGCTTGGCGCCGAGACTGTAGGGATCCTGGGCTAAAAGGGTTAATGTGAACATAAAAAACCTTGGCAAAACCATGTTTAACCCTTTGTCTGTCATTAGCGACTTTTGTCATGGTGATTCCTGCAAGAATCATCACAAGTCGCTTCCGATCGAAAAGGGTTAATAATTTTGACCTTCATGATGCACACACGAGTATCAAAGCCAATGCCTTGAACTCAGCACGCACACCTCATGCGCCAGTGCAGACATTTCAATCATAGAAATTAATCAACAAATGAAAAAAAAAAATTATTTGGGTTATAATCAGCCAACACCATGTAACCGACACTTCTGTCATACATAAAAATAGTACCCACTCCCTAGCATACAAAATAAGTATCTTTTTTTTAATTTGTACATTCTCTCTCAACTTGTTTTTTTTTTTTATGTTCAGTAGATGACAGAAAATAGATTAACCACCTGTGTATGCACCCACTGACACTGTTGACAATGCCAAAGACTGTGTGCACACCGGAGTTAACAGACAGGCTCCAAGCCAAAGACATCATGCTTTTCAAAAGAAAAAAGTCTGTTTATTTAGTTTATGCATAGCATGCATACCTAGCTCATGTTCCATGAACACATAGAACGATTCAACTCATGGACAAGTATACTTGCAACCACACACACTCACACATTTGTTTTATATGCTTGTACATCATAAACACACAGAGTTTTTCTTCTTCTTCCTCCATACAGGGTAATTCAGAAATGAGCACACTCTCCTGAACACAATACACATTTAACACACTAAAATGTAATTAAAGTTTGTCACGCCACACAGCGTAAATAGGCACGCACATTCTGATGCATTCTCTCCAACCCACACCCATGCACACACACACATGCTTATATGCACACACACTCTTTTTAACACATACAAATCCACCTACACACAGAGACACCTGTGAAAGTTTTCTCTCGACACCACATGACGTGATTAGAGCCAAACACACATGCTGGTCTATGAACTGGACCGTAAACATTTGACTGCTACTGATAATACCACTTGACAGAAAAGACGCGTTTATGCCTTCTGCCAAGCGGTATCATCAGTACCAGGAAAGACGTTAAAGTCAAAATCAATTGTATCTTTCCGCTGAGTGGTATCATCAGTACCAGTAAAGACGTTTAGTCAAAATCAATTGTATCTTTTCCGCCGAGTGGTATCATCAGTAGCAGTCAAGGGGTTAACTCATTCGCGGCCAGCCACATCCGGATGCTGCTGGCCGCGAATGAGTTAACCCTTTGGCTGTTTATAGCAGTTTTTGTTGTAAAGACGGCTTCCGGCAGCCAAAGGGTTACAGTCCAAAATCGGACACCATTGCCTGCTTACCTTTTCCAAACAGATGCATGCCATCAGAACTCTCAAACCCCAACCCCTCTCTCTTGACACACCCCCACCCGGGTCTGCCCTGGGGGACTTGGGTGGGGTTAGGTACTTTTTAGTTCCCAGGGTCACCCTGGTCAGCCCCACAGGGTGGGTTTTTCTCTCTATTCTGGGGCATGTGTTTCTGTCTACCCTTTGTCCATTCATCTGTATTTGCCTTTTTAACACTCTCCCTACTGTCTGCACTGCCTGTAGCTCTTGATATTGGATGTGTGTTGCTAAATGGTCTTAGCTTTATTTAGGCCCCATGTGTTAGGTTTATTTAATGTATTTGACTGGCTGGCGACATACATTCAATGTTCTGTTTAGTTTTTTTTTTTTCACAAGCAGTGCAGGCACGTCCTGAGAAAGCCTTGTTGCTGTCGGGACGTTAAGCAATGTACAATCAATCAATCAATCTCTTGACACATACAACCCATCCCAAACCGTCCCTGTGATTGACACTAGTCGGATCCGTCTTCCTCTGAGCTGTAATCAGAGTCCTCCTCCTCCTCAGAGTCTTCGTCATTGTTCTCCTTATCTTCCTCATCGGAGATATCCCACTGAGGGTGGTCCTTGATGATCTTGGCTTCCTTTACATCAAGCTGTATAAAAACAAATGAATTTGTAAATAAACACTGTAGAAAATAATCACAGGGAAATTTTTCTGATACTGTTGTTTTATTCAACATGGACCAGTTGCATGAGCGAGCTTAATCCTGCTGCATTAGTGAGCTTAATCCTGTGGCACACCACACAAGGTGCTCTGCTGCAGCTCATGCATCTTGGCTAGCAGCTCGACAGGTCATAAATAGTGCCTTGGGGACATGAGACTAGGGACCACTCCTTGCTTGTGCTAATTCATAATGGAACAATACTAGTAATGAGGATTTATATGATGCCTATATATGATAAATGCACTAGGCGCCCTACATATGAACAATAAGATACTACACAATAAAACGTCAAAGAAATACCAACACGAAAATTACACAACAGCGAAAACAGAAAAAAAAAAGACCAGTACACTGACAATTATCACATCTGGGCTGAAAGATAATTTTTGAGAAAGAGTCTGAAGCTGGCACTATATTCACTGTGTCTCAAGGATTTATTGGACCGTGGTATAAAAATAGTCTTTTTATGCTTTTGTTACTATTGTTGAAATCCACAGAGATAATTGTTCCTGACGTTTGGGCTACTTATTATTATTCTTTTTTAAAGGTATTCTAGCTTTCCTTGACAAGGGGGGAAAAAAGCCAGGTAGGTAGGGTGCACAGCTTCTCTGCGGCAACATGTCCACCTGGCAGATAGACAGCCAAAATTTCCAATCATGGGACAATAAAATATGAAAAGCTTAACTCATTCGAGACGTGCCACCTCCGAATAGCCATGTATCCGGAGGCGGCACGTCTCGAATGATTTGATGCGAGTCATATGAAACATTTTTCATGAGGTCTACCACATAAGGAGGCACGATATCAAATGTGCATCGGTCACACATGAAGAAATGCGTTAAAAATAAATACCTTGATATTCTGTGACTGGTCAAAGTCTCCGTAATAAGAATCTGACCGGAGCACTACGGTGTAATGGTAGATTCCAGGTTTGTTGGGTGCAGAAAATTTAAGCTTCACCTGTAAACAAGAAAGGCAAAGCCATTATGGCTCACGTGTACAACTGATTTACATATGTGTGACCTTTGTGACAATAAGTAAAGGGCTGGTCTTTGCACCAGCAAAATTCATGTTTTCTCAAAATTTAAGCATTTTTCACACGTCAACTCCATGTGACCTTTGCAATGAGTCGACTAAATTAGTATGTGCAGAAAGGTCTTATCATCAGCTACCTTTGTGCCTAATTTAATTGAAAAATTTCGAAAAATATTGACAATACTTACAATGTTATAAAAAATTGTCATTTTACACATATTTGCCAGCCTCTTGTGACCCTTGACCTTTCCAAAGGGTCATCCAAATTAGTATGCATAGATAGGTCTTACCATCAGGTATCTCTGTACCAAATTTGGTTTTGAAGTTGTGATAGTATTTGAGAAAAAAAAACACACATCTTTTGTGAAAATACAGCTATTTTGGACCTATTTCCTGAGCTCTTGTGACTCTTGACCTTTCCGAGGGATCAACCAAATTAGTATGCATAGCAAGGTCTTCCCATCAGGTACCTTTGTAGCAAGTTTGAGTTTGAAGTTGTGAATAGTTTTTGAGAAAAAACATCTTTTGTCAAAATATGGCTATTTTGGACATATTGCCTGAGCTCTTGTGACCCGTGACCTTTCTGAGGTGTCATCCAAATTAGTATGCATAGACAGGTCTTACCATCAGGTATCTCTGTAGCAAGTTTGGGTTTAAAGTTGTGAATAGTATTTGAGAAAAAATAAATTATGTCAAAATATAGCTATTTTTTAACTATTCCCTGATCCCCTGTGACCTTGACCTTTGTCACTCAAAATTGGTATGTTCAGAAAGAGCTTGCCACAAAGTATCCTTGGGCCAAGTTTGAAGACTGTGGCTTAAATAGCCTCCGAGAAAATGCCAATGTTAAAGTTCTTACCATGACGAGGGACGGACAACCACTGGCCCAGAACATACTCACTTTTGCTTTGCACGTGAGCCCAAAAAGCCCACAACAAATGACGATTACCAATATCACTCTGCACAACAATCATGAACAATGCACAGACCAAAACACGTACAAAATAGACGTAACCACATGTGATGAAGCTCTATGCTCGTGCATAGTGCTCACACATTAGGTTAAATACGGTACGGTTTTTGTTAATCATTTGTGTTGTGCCGATAGTACGTGAGGCCGTGGCCCACGTGAAATCTTTAAGACATGGTTAGCACGGGAGTTTTAGTGAGTTCTGTTATAGCAAGTTCTAGGCAAAAGTTCAGGCTGGCAGAGCAGTAAATCGGTAGTACGGGCTTTCTTGTCGGAGGGATCAGATGTATGTGAGATACCTAGCCCATATTCCAAGACTCTGAAGCCTAGAATTCAGGTATGTTTCTATATTGATAGTTGCTTAGTTAAAGACAGTATGCGTTGCTAAGAGTAATTTGCTTGTATAGTGTTGGCCAGTTTGGTTCAGTTATGTTGGTTTAGAATTCAGTGAAGTAACCGGTGTTTTTGGTATACAGTTATTTACCGAGATGGATAACTAGATGAATGGGAGTTAGTTATGTACCGAGATGGATGACTAAAGGAATGTAAGGTGTGTATGCTTAAGTCGCTATGAAGGTAGTACGCGGTTGGTTAAGCATAGTCTTTTCCAGTGTATAGAATAATGTATAGTGAATGTTTCAAGATAGTGACAGATATGGGGTGTTATGAAAGTAGTTCGGGTATGAAGCACGTGTGTGTGAATGAACGCGAGTTATTTGTATCAGCCAGGTTACGTGATGTTTCTCATGTCATCCAATATGTTGTGTGTTTAGCAAGCGTTACGTTTTGGATCCTTGTTGTTGTGTTTAGAGTGCTTGTAAAGAGTGGAACGACGGACGCCGAGACATCAGTCACAGGCGGGACCTAACGTGAGGTCATCCCTCCAGCTCTTCACTCAGAGCGAGTCGGATCGGGACCAAGATACCCGGATCACAGCGAGAACTGCGCTACGGTACGAGTACGAGGACGTCCGTGGTAAAGACACAGGACGACAGGAAAGAGCGTACAACGGACTTGCACGCCTAGACGTGAGAAGGACCAACATAACCAGGCAATAACATCAAACAGGTTGGAGACAGTGAGAACTGATACCTAGCCTGGCAAGGATATTGTGTGTGTGTATGTGATATTAAGACGTGATAGTGGGGAAGGAGTGATGTATATAGCTTGATAGTTTTGAGAGCATTCTTCTTTTATTGTTTACTAGTGTATAAAAGTTACTTTAGAAAAAGAGCCCGTGTGTTGAGTTTTACCGCATGAATGCGCCCGTCTGAGTCAGTGGCGGTGTATGCGTCTGTTGTGTGAGAGTCTGTACGTGCGACTGTGGGCAAGTCTGCGTGCGTTACACACATTACCATATATAACCTCAAGGCTGCATTTCCCAAAATTTTGAGGTATCACCCAACTACTATATCACATGTATGTACCAGCAGGAAATGAACTGACCAGGATAATTCAAGGGTAGTGCCAGATTAGCTTGGTGCCTATGGCACCAAGCTAATCTGGCACTACCCTTGAATTATCCTAGTCAACCCATGTCATGCTGTCGTGTTGGGGTTAAATGAGCTAAGGGAAGCAAAGGCAGCAATATAAAACCCACCTCTTCTTTTTCTTTCAGACTGCAGACATGGACAGGGGCAGTAATAAGGAGATGCCGTTTTCTGTCTGCGACGTACAACCACCATGCTTCTTGCTTATCCTGCAGACAGAAAAACACACAGTACAATCAGTGAATCTCTTGCAGACAGAGAACAACATCTGATGTCCTCAGACTGAGGGAAATCATTTGCAAGGGCGACAGTGTGAAAAGTTGAAACAACTGAAAACAGTTCACCAACTAACGATGCACCATACCAGTAATCCATGGCCAGCAAGAGACATAAATTCTCAGGAGCCCTTGCAGATGCAGAGGCTCATGAGAATTTATGCCTTTTGCAGATGGAACAGACTTGCTGAAAGACTGTTCTGTCTGAACCAAAACACTGAAATTCCGCTTTCTGGGTTTAAATTAAAGAAAACTGAATCATCTTCAGGACTGAAGACCGTCACCCATGCATCTGCGTGAAGCAAGCAAAGATTACTTTCCATTACTTGAATGCTAATACAAATTGAGCTCAATTTTTGATGGATATCTGGTGTGACATAAATACTCATTATTATCATTATCATACTTACTGCAGGGTAAAAGGGGCAGTGAACTGTGTGGCTTTCTTTCTTCTTTGTCTCCAGGGAGTTCTCTTTTTTGGACTCCATTTTGAAGGTGTCCCAATCATCATCTTCATCCTCCTCCTCTTCTTTTTTCTTGCCACTGTCCTCATCCTTGTTATCACCATCTCCTCCATTCTCCTGTTCCTCCTCGGAAGCGTTTTCTTCTGATTCTGATCCAGCATCTTCTTCGTGTTCTTCTTCTCTGGCTGCTGCTGCAGCCTTTGATTTAGGTCTGTTTGAGTGAGATTTCTAAATATGAAATTAAAAAAAATAGAGAGATAATAGTATATGACAGATAGCTAGATATATAATTAAATATGAAGAAGGAAAACATTATGTCACAATGACATGAGAACAGAAATTTCTGTGTTAATGTTAAGTATGTATGAAAATCGATAAATATAAATTCAGGAGACATAAATGCAAGTTCATGTCTTTTGCCAGAATAGTTTTGCTGCTTACTTAAATTCACAGCTAACACTGAAAAGATGCCATCCTCCTCCCGCCTCCAAAGAAAGTCCAATGTTGCTGCCCTACACATTCTTACCGGTGATCCGGCAGCATTTTCCTTTGCGGTATCCTTTGAATTTTCCTTTTCAACTCTGGCCTGCGCAGCTGCCTTCCACTGGTATGGCTGCTTGACCTTTTTGTTCTTGGCCTTGCCCCCCTTCTTTTTGCCTTTCTTCTGTTTCTCCCACACCTTGGGCTTGTGGTCCCCAGATGCATGATTTACCTGAAACAGGGGTGGAAATATTCACACAATGAAACCTTCAGCCATATCATACTGAGGCTGAAAGCTTCAAATTTGTACACTGCCATATGCAAGGTCCTCGCGCTGGGACCATATGGCGTTGAGGCGCGTCCCCTGGGTGGTGGATAGGGGGTCCCTCGTGAGAGGGGTGCACCGAATGAAATAAGGTGCCGTGAACCAACATGGTCTAAGGGAAGGAGACCCCGACATAAAATCCCTGGTCCTCCTAGCAAGGGGGTTGGGCGTGGGGGTAGCTTCCCCACCCTGCAAATAAAGAAATAGCTACAAAAACACCGACGTATAGACAAACAGCCATTTCTTTCCTGGAGGAGGAAGGTTCTTCTACCAGAAGATTTATGACGTCGTGTGGTGAAAACCGGAAGTCTTCGGAAGCCACAGGACCGAGCCGCCTCTTTCTATCCAGGGTCACAATCATGGGCACATGGAATGTCAAGAGCATGTACCAGAGCGGGAAGTCCGCCCAGATAGCAGCGGAAATGCAAAAGTACAACCTTTCCCTGCTAGGCATCAGTGAAGCCAGATGGACGCAGTCTTGCCAGAAAAGGCTGTTAAGTGGGGAGATGATTCTGTATTCAGGTCATGAAGAGGAGAATGCTCACCATACAGAAGGTGTAGCATTCATGCTGTCACCAGTGGCACAGAGAGCGCTGATGGGCTGGGAACCTCTTGGGCCAAGAATTATCACAGCAGCCTTTAGAACCAGGAAAAAGATCAAGCTGAACGTCATCCAGTGTTACGCACCCACTAATGACAGTGACAAGGCAGTTAGAGAGGTGCTGAACTCAACCTGCAAAGACACTGTAGGGTTCAGGAAACACCACCACAAGGACTGGCTGTCGGCACAGACCTTGAAGAAGATAGAAGCGAGGAAGCAGAAGAAAGCAGCGGTCAACAACAGTCGCACGAGAGCAACCAAAGTAAGGGCACAGGGGGAATACTCGGAAGCCAACCGCGAGGTGAAGAGGAGTATCAGGGCAGACAAGAGGGCCTACACAGACAGCCTGGCAGCAGAGGCAGAAAAGGCAGCAGGCAGCGGCAACATGAAACAGCTCTACGGCATTACCAGAAGATTGTCGGGTAAGTATGGCCATACAGAAAGACCAGTAAAAGACAAAGAAGGCAAGCCTATTGCAGACAGAGCAGACCAACTCGACAGATGGGCCGAGTATTTTGAAGAGTTACTGAACAGACCTAGCCCACCCGACCCCCCCGACATCCAGCCGGCAGAGACCGACCTACCCATCAGCTGTGACAGACCCAGCCGGGAAGAGATCAGAAAAGCAGTGGCATTTTTGAAGAATGGCAAAGCAGCAGGGCCAGATGGCATCCCAGCGGAGTCTCTGAAAGCAGACCTAGAGACAACAGTTGAGATGCTGTACCCACTGTTTGGAAAGATCTGGGAAGAGGAGGTGATGCCAGCTGACTGGAAGGAGGGGTACCTAATCAAGCTTCCCAAGAAAGGCGACCTCAGCAAGTGTTCCAACTACAGAGGAATCACCTTGCTGTCAGTACCAGGAAAGGTCTTCAACAGGATCATCCTAGAGAGAATGAAGAGCTCCGTTGACCCCCAGCTGAGAGACCAGCAAGCAGGATTCAGGAAGAACCGATCATGTACAGACCAGATCGCCACTCTCCGCATCATCGTGGAACAGTCTCTGGAGTGGAGCTCCCCGCTGTACGTCAACTTTGTGGATTATGAGAAAGCATTTGACAGCGTGGACCGAGAGACTCTGTGGAAACTCCTACGACACTACGGTGTACCCACAAAGCTCGTCCGCCTGATCAAGAGCAGCTATGATGGCATGACATGTCGCGTGATCCACGAAGGGCAGTTCACCAGAGAGCTCCAGGTCAGAACTGGTGTCAGGCAGGGGTGTCTGCTGTCTCCGTTCCTCTTCCTACTGGCCATAGACTGGGTCATGAAGATGACCACAGAGCACAGACGAAGTGGAATACAGTGGACACTGTGGACACAGCTTGACGACCTCGATTTTGCAGACGACTTGGCATTACTGTCCCACACTCATCAACAAATGCAGGACAAGACCACGAGGCTTGCTGACATCTCGTCCCAAGTGGGCCTCACCATTCACAAACAGAAAACAAAGACAATGAGGCTGAACGCAACCAGGGAAGAACCAGTCTTGCTTGCTGGCACCCCGTTGGAGGAGGTGGAGTCCTTCACCTATCTCGGGAGCATCATAGACAAAAAAGGCGGCACTGATGCAGATGTCAGAGCACGAATCGGTAAAGCCAGAGCAGCCTTTCTCCAGTTGAAAAAAGTGTGGAGTTCCAGAGAGCTGTCACAACACACCAAAGTCCGGATTTTCAACTCCAATGTAAAAGCAGTTCTCCTATATGGAGCAGAGACATGGAGATTGACAAAAACCACAGTCAACAGAGTACAGACCTTCATGAACAGTTGCCTTAGAAGAATTTTGAAAATCCACTGGCCAGAGAAGATCAGCAACGTCAGACTCTGGGAGAGAACAGAGCAGATAACAGCAGAGAATGAAATTGGGCGAAGAAGATGGGGATGGATCGGTCACAGTCTGAGAAAGCCAGCTTCCAGTATCACTAGGCAGGCATTGTCATGGAACCCCCAGGGAAAGAAGAAAAGAGGTAGGCCGAGAAACTCCTGGCGTCGAGACCTCCAAGCAGACATCAAGAGACTGGGAACCACCTGGAGTAGAATCGAAGGAGAAGCACAGGACAGGAGTTGCTGGAGGTCTCTCGTCGACGGCCTATACCCGGGTAGGGGTGACAGGCGTAAGTAAGTAAGTAAGTAATGACAGTGATGAGGAAGAGAAACAAGAGTTCTACGACTGACTCCAGAGTGCTGTGGACAAATGTGCGGAGTGAGACATCACCATCATCATGGGCGATGCCAAAATAGGGGAGGACAACACCGGATACGAAGAGGTGATGGGGAGACAGGGTCTAGGGGAGATGAGTGAGAACGGGGAGAGGTTCGTAGACTTTTGTGCTCTAAACAGACCTGTCATTGGAGGCAGCATCTTCCCACACAGAAGAATACACAAAGCAACGTGGGTCTCACCTGACCATACTACAGAGAACCAAATAGACCATATCTGCATCAGCAAGAAATTTAGAAGATCCCTTCAAGATGTTCAAGTGAGGAGGGGAGCAGATGTCGCCTCAGACCATCATCTGCTTATCTTAAGAATAAAGCTCAAGTTAAAGAAAAGCAGCACAGGGACAACAAGTAGACAGCGCTATAATGTAGGCCTCCTGAGAGAGATTGGAGTGAGAGAAGAGTTCAAACTGGTGCTGTCCAACCAGTTTCAAGCACTACAGGAGCTAGTAAATGAAGAGGAGGCGGTCACCAAAGAGCAGCAAAGGAAGGCAGTTAGAGAGGTACTGAACTCAACCTGCAAAGACACTGTGGGGTTCAAGGAACGCCATCACAAGGACTGGCTGTCGGCACAGACCTTGAAGAAGATAGAAGTGAGGAAGCAGAAGAAAGCAGTTTTCAACAACAGTCGCATGAGAGCAGCCAAAGCAAGGGCACATGAGGAATACTCAGAAGCCAACCGCGAGGTGAATAGTTATTTGGGTTTAACGCCGAGCAGGCGACTAAGGCCATCTCACGGCGGGATGGGTAAAAATCTGGTCAGCCAGACTAAAAGCAAGGTCTTAAGACAAGATGTAAATATAGATTAAAAATCTCAGGCTAAAATGTCGCACGTCTTTAAAAGAAATGTCTACAGACTCTCAAAAAAGGCAAATAAAAAAGATTCACATAGTCTATGAATGCTCAAATCTTGTTAAAAATATTGCATGCTCGCAAGAAATTGAAGATTTTGTCCGGGGGAACATCCCGGAACAAAACCTTCAAGGAGTCTGCTGTAAAGTGTTTATATCTGGTGTCAATTAGGTCAGCACAATACAGCAAAAAGTGTCGAACAGAAAACTGCTCATCACAGGCAAAACACCATGGACGCTCATCCTGTTTAAGTAAGTAAGAGTGCGTAACATACGTGTGCCCGATGTGGAGCCGAGCAAGGACAGTCTCCTCACGGCGGCTGCCGCAGCGGAAAGGTAGACTGTCAGACAACTTAGGAAGAGCTTCATGAAGCTTGTTCCCTTCCTCTTTGTCCCACTCGAACTGCCACTCGCGGGCCACGTACGCACTAATCACAGGTTTAAAATCACTAGAGACAGTCTGTGTGTCAGGGACAGGGTCACTGCGGGCACTGTTGGCAGCAGAATCTGCGATTCTGTTGCCTTCGATGCCCACATGGCCTGGGACCCAAATAAAAATGATGTCATAATATTCCTTCATCAAGTCCGCGTAGAGCTCTCTAATCTGCACCAGCAGTGGATGGTCTGTTCCCGCGCCCTGAAGGGCCTGCAGGGCAGAAAGAGAGTCAGACAGAATCAGGAAGTTCCTTTCCCGAGACTGATAGGCATGCTTGAGTGCTAGCAGAATGGCCTGCAGTTCTGCACTAAATACAGAGGAATGGTCAGGGAGACGGAGCTTAAATGGGCGTCTAGGATGGCGAGAGGACACTGCAGCCGCAGCCACTCTTCCATCCTCAGACTTGGACCCATCCGTATAAAGACGACAATAGCCAGGAAAAATTGAAAGGAGTTCATTGAGGCTCTGTTGGTATATGGCTGGTGGAGTACAATCCTTCTTGTGGGCAGTCAAGTCCAGCAAGATGTCAGGAACTGGTAGTAGCCAGGGTGGAGTGACGTGTTGCAGAGATTCCGAAACTTTGTCCAGGTCCACTCCGGCCGCCTGCAGATGAGTTAGTTAGTTAGTTATTTGGGTTTAACGCCGAGCAGGCGACTAAGGCCATCTCACGGCGGGATGGGTAAAAATCTGGTCAGCCAGACTAAAAGCAAGGTCTTAAGACAAGATGTAAATATAGATTAAAAATCTCAGGCTAAAATGTCGCACATGTCTGGAAAAGAAACGTCTACAGACTCTCAAAAAGGGCAAATAAAAAATTCACATAGTCTATGAATGCTCAGATCTTGTTAAAAATATTGCATTCTCTCAAAAAATTGAAGATTTTGTCCGGGGGAACATCCCGGAACAAAACCTTCAAGGAGTCTGCTGTGAAGTGTTTATATCTGGTGTCAATTAGGTCAGCACAATACAGCAAAAAGTGTCGAACAGAAAACTGCTCATCACAGGCAAAACACCATGGACGCTCATCCTGTTTAAGTAAGGAAGAGTGCGTAACATATGTGTGCCCGATGTGGAGCCGAGCAAGGACAGTCTCCTCACGGCGGCTGCCGCAGCGGAAAGGTAGACTGTCAGACAACTTAGGAAGAGCTTCATGAAGCTTGTTCCCTTCCTCTTTGTCCCACTCGGACTGCCACTCGCGGGCTATGTACGCACTAATAACAGGTTTAAAATCACTATAGACAGTCTGTGTGTCAGGGACAGGGTCACTGCGGGCACTGTTGGCAGCAGAATCTGCGATTCTGTTGCCTTCGATGCCCACATGGCCTGGGACCCAAATAAAAATGATGTCATAATATTCCTTCATCAAGTCCGCGTAGAGCTCTCTAATCTGCACCAGCAGTGGATGGTCTGTTCCCGCGCCCTGAAGGGCCTGCAGGGCAGAAAGAGAGTCAGACAGAATCAGGAAGTTCCTTTCCCGAGACTGATAGGCATGCTTGAGTGCTAGCAGAATGGCCTGCAGTTCTGCACTAAATACAGAGGAATGGTCAGGGAGACGGAGCTTAAATGGGCGTCTAGGATGGCGAGAGGACACTGCAGCCGCAGCCACTCTTCCATCCTCAGACTTGGACCCATCCGTATAAAGACGACAATAGCCAGGAAAAATTGAAAGGAGTTCATTGAGGCTCTGTTGGTATATGGCTGGTGGAGTACAATCCTTCTTGTGGGCAGTCAAGTCCAGCAAGATGTCAGGAACTGGTAGTAGCCAGGGTGGAGTGACGTGTTGCAGAGATTCCGAAACTTTGTCCAGGTCCACTCCGGCCGCCTGCAGATGAGGTCGGACACGGAAGGAAAGTGGACGGACAGCTTCCGGATGGGCATCGTAAATCTCTGCAAACGACGGGTTAAAAACACAATCATAGGCAGGATTTTCTGGATGGGCCTTCAGCTTCAGAACGTAGCTGAGCATGAGGCGGATGCGGCGGAGCCTGAGAGAAGGCTCCCCTGCCTCTGCATACAGACTAGGAACTGGAGATGTCCTGAAGGCTCCCAGACATATGCGCAGACCTTGATGGTGAATTGTGTTCAGACGCTGCAGAACAGACTTGGAAGCCGAGCCATATACCACAGAGCCGTAATCCAGTTTGGACCGAACAAGGGCCCGGTACAGTCGAAGTAAGACGATGTGGTCTGCACCCCAGTCAGTACGACCAACGACACGAAGAATGTCGAGGGCCTTCCGACAAGAGGTTCTAAGGTAGTTAACATGGTTGCAGAAGGTCAATCTTTTGTCAAAGATGACCCCCAAAAACTTAGCCTCTTCAGCCACCTTAATTGGCACTCCAGCAATGCTCAGGCTAGGTTCTGGAAAAAATTTCGTCTGGTTAGTAAAATGCACACAGACTGTCTTGGAGGGTGAGAATCTGAATCCATTGAGAGACACCCACCCCTGGATGCGATCAACGCACAGCTGCAAGCGCCTCTCAAGGGACGCAAGTCCTCGACCTCGTGCACACAAAGCAAAGTCGTCCACAAACAAAGAGCATTCAGAATCATCCTTGACGGCCTTTACAATGTTATTTATTTTAATGCTAAATAAAACAGGAGATAGAATACTGCCCTGCGGGACACCCATCTCCTGTTCAAAGGAGTCGGAGAGGGTGGAGCCCACACGGACATGGAACGACCTGTTGGACAAAAAATTGTGAATAAAAATGGGCAGATGCCCTTTAAAACCCATGTCCGACAAATCAGACATTATACCATGCTTCCAGGTAGTGTCATATGCCTTTTCAAGATCAAAGAAAATTGCATAGACATGCTGCTTGTTGACAAAAGCATCTCGGATAAAAGACTCAAAGCGGACTAGATGGTCAGTTGTACTACGGAAGCGCCGGAAACCGCACTGGAGGTCTGTGATGAGACCCTGTGACTCAAGATGCCACACCAGTCGGGCGTTGACCAAGCGTTCCATAGTTTTACATAAACATGATGTCAAAGCTATTGGCCGGTAGTTGCCCGGGTCGGAAGGATCCTTACCCGGCTTGGGAATTGGCACAACCACAGCCTGGCGCCAAGATGGCGGAAAATGACCGGTTATCCAGATATGGTTAAAGGCCTTGAGAAGTACAAGGAGTGAATCCTCAGGCAGATGTGTTATGAGCTGATAATGGATGGTATCTAATCCAGCAGCAGAGTCAGTACATTTCTGCATGGCTTGCTGCAATTCTGAAAACGTAAAAGGGGCATTATAGTCTTCCAAGTTATCCGATATAAAATCACAAGCACAAGATTCTCGCTTCTCCTTCTCTCTCTGGAAGAAAGGTGAATAATGCTCTGTTGAAGAATTATGGGCAATGGTGGAGGCAAGTAAATTGGCCACAGCCTTTTTATCTGTGACCAAACTGGCACCATCTCTAAGATGGCCGACAGAAGCCGAGCCACCCCTGCCCCCAATTCTTCGAACAGCCTTCCAGACTTTTTGGGACGGAGTCCTAGAAGATAAAGATGAGACGAAGCGTCTCCAGGAAGCACGGCGTTCACGTTTAAAAATATAACGGGCTTTCGCCCGCTGTCTTTTAAAGGTTAAAATATTTGCTTGCGACGGATTACGAAATGCACGTCGCTGAGCAGATTTGCGCATTGTTTGGGCCTTGCGGCACTCTTCATTGAACCATGGTACTCTCGGCTTCCGAGGGAGTGATGTGGAAGTTCTAGGGATGGTTTCACCTGCAACCTCCAACAAAATAGAAGTAAAACAAGAAACAGGTTCTTCAGCTGACATGACCACCTCCTCTGTAAGACGAGACTGACAGAAAGAGGCAAACAGAGACCAGTTAGCTTTCTTGAGATTCCAGCGCCCCACCGGCGAATCCTCCTCACAGCTGACCGATGACAGGACTACTGGGAAGTGGTCACTACCACACAGGTCGCCGTGAACCTTCCAGTCAAAGTCCAGCATGAGAGAAGGATCACACACAGTGAGGTCTAGAACAGAACTAGATCCGGAACCTGAGTTAGAGTATGTAGGTGAGCCATCGTTAAAGACACATAGGTTAAGTTGAGAAAAAACATCTTCTAACATCTGACCTCTGCCATCATAGTGGTCACTACCCCAAAGGTGAGCATGACCGTTAAAATCCCCCATGAGAATAAAGGGAGGGGGCAGTTGATCTACTAAGTGAAAAATATCATTGCTACAGACCCGCAGTGATGGTGGCAGGTAAATACTGCATATAGTTATGGTCTTTTTTAAGGTAACCCGAGCAGCGACAGCCTGAAGACAGGTGTCGATGCTAACAGGGCTACATAAAATTTGGCTACTAATGAGAAGAGCCGCTCCACCCGAGCGCCTCTCCGAATCAGAGCCTTTATGTATAACATTAAAACCATTAAAAGACACAGGGTCAGAAGTCTTCAGGTAAGTCTCCTGAAGAGATATGACTGAGGGGTTATAGAACTTGACTAAAAGACGTAATTCCTCAAAGTTAGCTCGAAAACCACGACAATTCCACTGAAGTAAAGAGTCCATGATTAAGTCTTATCTGGGGGTAAGGAGTTTTTCCCCCCTTTTTCCTTTACCTTGGAAGGAGTTGAAGAAACAGAGGGGGGCCGGCTCCCGGGCCTCCTCTGGTTCTTCGGAGAGGAAGGGGGTGGAGCTGCCGCAGCATCAGCAACAACAACTTCCACTCCCTCCATCCGCTCCTCCAGTGCAGCATATTTGTTTTGAAGGGGCACATCTGTGTTCCCCTTCTGGGCCCGTGCGCACAGCGGTCCCATAGATTTCTTAGACTTCTGGTCCTGGGCAGCGTTCCTGCCGCTAGAGTTAGCGGCCTTAGAAGGCTGACCAGAGCCAGAAGCCTTTGGAGTTGACTGACTAACAGGTTTGGGTGGGGGCTGAGGCTTAGGGGCAACAGAAGGCGGCACAACCGGACCGGCAGTGTCCGCCTTCTGCGTTCCCTGGCTCCTTGTCACCACCGGAGGAGGGTTACTCTCCAGGGGCGAGATGAGCCGAGGCTCCGCCTCCAACCAAGAAGTTGGGGTCTGACATGAAAAGTCTTTGGTGGGGCGCTTGCCTGCCACCGCTGCACTAAAAGTATACACTGAGGTGTTAGAGGTTGGGGCAGCCGCAGCTGCACCAGGGCCTTCAACCAGTTTTTTGGCATCCAGAAAGGACAGCCCCTTCTCCACACGCACCTGCTGAATCTTGCACTCGGATATCCAACGAGGGCATTTCTTATCCGAAGCCATATGCGCCCCCTGGCAATTCACACACAGGGGGGTGGCTGTGCAGGACTCAGCAGAGTGTCCGGGCCTAGTGCAACGGGCGCATGAAGCCTCTGCCTGACGGCATGTCTTCTGCCCATGGCCATACTTTTGGCACTTAAAGCACCGGAGGGGAAGAGGGACGTACTTTTTCACTCTCAGGGAGTAGTAACCTCCCCAGATGGTAGTAGGAGGGGTGGGGGTGCCAAACGTCAGGATGATGGTAGGGAGACGGATCTCCCCACCACCTCGCTTGGAAGCGAAGCGCCTGACGCAAGTCACCCCCTGAGACTTAAGGTTCCTTACAAGTTCATCTTCTGACAGTTCTGCCAAAGCTTGATCTTTGATTACGCCTCTTGACGAATTCATAGTTTTGTGGGGTGTGACTTCCACAGGAGTGTCTCCGATGGAAGAGAGCCCCAGCAGCCCGCTGGAGTGTGCCCGAGTACGGCACTCCACCAGCAAGTCACCAGACCTGAGGCGCTGGGCGTCAGGCCTGCCAACACGGCTCCTGAGGGTCTCCCCCACCAGAAAAGGATGCAGCTTGGTAACTGGTTTCTCCTTCACCTTGCTATGGACAATGAGGAAGCGAGGCCATACGGCCGACGCCTGAGGCGTCGCTTCCTCACAGTCTGAATCACTGTCATGTGCAATGTCGGTGTCTATGCGCCGTTTCTGTGCTAGTTTTGGTTTTTTGGTTGTATCCATATTATATTAGTAGAGATATTCATCCCCCGGGGGTCCCCGCCCGCCACCGAGCCCAACAAGGGAAAGTGCAACTGTCGGCGGGTCTCCAGCCGACGCACAATGGAGACTGCCCGAAAGATATACTCAAGGGGGTAAGCCCGATTGAACCGTTTGAGCCACCGCCTTCTATCACACCGTTGAATGCAGGGGAATACTGGCGTAAAGCACCTAATCAGCTGCAGAAGCTATAGCATGGTGCTCCGTATAGCAACCCGCATGTCAACAGTGGGGTAGGGCTCAACGTGACAAGAGCCGATTGACTAGGCCGGTACGACTAGCCTCCCGTTTAGGTAGAAGTCAAGGCCGAAGTGGAGTGTTGGCACCAGTGAGCCGCAGCCCAAAGGGAACCTCAGCCACCAGGATCCTCTTCTCCCCCGACACGGGTCTCCAAGCACGGCAAACACTTGGGATCCAAAGGACCAAAAAGTCACGAGTATTTTTAAGGACCAATCCAACATGGTACGACCTAGGTTAGCACAGCTCCTTAAAAACAGGACCAGTGAAAAGGCTGAACAACATATCTGCTGACATCAAGTCCTAATCCTGGACAAAGATGGCACCCGTCCGCTAGCCCACTCAGTCAGGGACTGAGCGGACTACCCACCTACGCCACGTGGAGGCCGGTGCCGGGTAGGCCGCCTGCAGATGAGGTCGGACACGGAAGGAAAGTGGACGGACAGCTCCCGGATGGGCATCGTAAATCTCTGCAAACGACGTGTTAAAAACACAATCATAGGCAGGATTTTCTGGATGGGCCTTCAGCTTCAGAACGTAGCTGAGCATGAGGCGGATGCGGCGGAGCCTGAGAGAAGGCTCCCCTGCCTCTGCATACAGACTAGGAACTGGAGATGTCCTGAAGGCTCCCAGACATATGCGCAGACCTTGATGGTGAATTGTGTTCAGACGCTGCAGAACAGACTTGGAAGCCGAGCCATATACCACAGAGCCGTAATCCAGTTTGGACCGAACAAGGGCCCGGTACAGTCGAAGTAAGACGATGCGGTCTGCACCCCAGTCAGTACGACCAACGACACGAAGAATGTCGAGGGCCTTCCAACAAGAGGTTCTAAGGTAGTTAACATGGTTGCAGAAGGTCAATCTTTTGTCAAAGATGACCCCCAAAAACTTTGCCTCTTCGGCCACCTTAATTGGCACACCAGCAATGCTCAGGCTAGGTTCTGGAAAAAAATTCGTCTGGTTAGTAAAATGCACACAGACTGTCTTGGAGGGCGAGAATCTGAATCCATTGAGAGACACCCACCCCTGGATTCGATCAACACACAGCTGCAAGCGCCTCTCAAGGGACGCAAGTCCTCGACCTCGTGCACACAAAGCAAAGTCGTCCACAAACAAAGAGCATTCAGAATCATCCTTGACGGCCTTTACAATGTTATTTATTTTAATGCTAAATAAAACAGGAGATAGAATACTGCCCTGCGGGACACCCATCTCCTGTTCAAAGGAGTCGGAGAGGGTGGAGCCCACACGGACATGGAACGACCTGTTGGACAAAAAATTGTGAATAAAAACGGGCAGATGCCCTTTAAAACCCACGTCCGACAAATCAGACATTATACCATGCTTCCAGGTAGTGTCATATGCCTTTTCAAGATCAAAGAAAATTGCATAGACATGCTGCTTGTTGACAAAAGCATCTCGGATAAAAGACTCAAAGCGGACTAGATGGTCAGTTGTACTACGGAAGCGCCGGAAACCGCACTGGAGGTCTGTGATGAGACCCTGTGACTCAAGATGCCACACCAGTCGGGCGTTGACCAAGCGTTCCATAGTTTTACATAAACAGGATGTCAAAGCTATTGGCCGGTAGTTGCCCGGGTCGGAAGGATCCTTACCCGGCTTGGGAATTGGCACAACCACAGCCTGGCGCCAAGATGGCGGAAAATGACCGGTTATCCAGATATGGTTAAAGGCCTTGAGAAGTACAAGGATTGATTGATTGATTGTACATTGCTTAACGTCCCGACAGCAACAAGGCTTTCTCAGGACGTGCCTGCACTGCTTGTGAAAAAAAAAATAAACAGAACATTGAATGTATGTCGCCAGCCGGTCAAATACATTAAATAAACCTAACACATGGGGCCTAAATAAAGCTAAGACCATTTAGCAACACACATCCAATATCAAGAGCTACAGGCAGTGCAGACAGTAGGGAGAGTTTTAAAAAGGCAAATACAGGTGAATGGACAAAGGGTAGACAGAAACACATGCCCCAGAATAGAGAAAAAACCACCCTGTGGGGCTGACCAGGGTGACCCTGGGAACTAAAAAATACCTAACCCCACCCAAGTCCCCCAGGGCAGACCCGGGTGGGGGTGAGAAGTACAAGGAGTGAATCCTCAGGCAGATGTGTTATGAGCTGATAATGGATGGTATCTAATCCAGCAGCAGAGTCAGTACATTTCTGCAAGGCTTGCTGCAATTCTGAAAACGTAAAAGGGGCATTATAGTCTTCCAAGTTATCCAATATAAAATCACAAGCACAAGATTCTCGCTTCTCCTTCTCTCTCTGGAAGAAAGGTGAATAATGCTCTGTTGAAGAATTATGGGCAATGGTGGAGGCAAGCAAATTGGCCACAGCCTTTTTATCTGTGACCAAACTGGCACCATCTCTAAGATGGCCGACAGAAGCCGAGCCACCCCTGCCCCTAATTCTTCGAACAGCCTTCCAGACTTTTTGGGACGGAGTCCTAGAAGATAAAGATGAGACGAAGCGTCTCCAGGAAGCACGGCGTTCACGTTTAAAAATGTAACGGGCTTTTGCCCGCTGTCTTTTAAAGGTTAAAATATTTGCTTGTGACGGATTACGAAAAGCACGTCGCTGAGCAGATTTGCGCATTGTTTGGGCCTTGCGGCACTCTTCATTGAACCATGGTACTCTCGGCTTCCGAGGGAGTGATGTGGAAGTTCTAGGGATGGTTTCACCTGCAACCTCCAACAAAATAGAAGTAAAACAAGAAACAGGTTCTTCAGCTGACATGACCACCTCCTCTGTAAGACGAGACTGACAGAGAGAGGCAAACAGAGACCAGTTAGCTTTCTTGAGATTCCAGCGCCCCACCGGCGAATCCTCCTCACAGCTGACCGATGACAGGACTACTGGGAAGTGGTCACTACCACACAGGTCGTCGTGAACCTTCCAGTCAAAGTCCAGCATGAGAGAAGGATCACACACAGTGAGGTCTAGAACAGAACTAGATCCGGAACCTGAGTTAGAGCATGTAGGTGAGCCATCGTTAAAGACACATAGGTTAAGTTGAGAAAAAACATCTTCTAACATCTGACCTCTGCCATCATAGTGGTCACTACCCCAAAGGTGAGCATGACCGTTAAAATCCCCCATGAGAATAAAGGGAGGGGGCAGTTGATCTACTAAGTTAAAAATATCATTGCTACAGACCCGCAGTGATGGTGGCAGGTAAATACTACATATGGTTATGGTCTTTTTTAAGGTAACCCGAGCAGCGACAGCCTGAAGACAGGTGTCGATGCTAACGGGGCTACATAAAATTTGGCTACTAATGAGAAGAGCCGCTCCACCCAAGCGCCTCTCCGAATCAGAGCCTTTATGTATAACATTAAAACCATTAAAAGACACAGGGTCAGAAGTCTTCAGGTAAGTCTCCTGAAGAGATATTACTGAGGGGTTATAGAACTTGACTAAAAGACGTAATTCCTCAAAGTTAGCTCGAAAACCACGACAATTCCACTGAAGCAAAGAGTCCATGATTAAGTCTTATCTGGGGGTAAGGAGTTTTTCCCCCCTTTTTCCTTTACCTTGGAAGGAGTTGAAGAAACAGAGGGGGGCCGGCTCCCGGGCCTCCTCTGGTTCCTCGGAGAGGAAGGGGGTGGAGCTGCCGCAGCATCAGCAACAACAACTTCCACTCCCTCCATTCGCTCCTCCAGTGCAGCATATTTGTTTTGAAGGGGTACATCTGTGTTCCCCTTCTGGGCCCGTGCGCACAGCGGTCCCATAGATTTCTTAGACTTCTGGTCCTGGGCAGCGTTTCTGCCGCTAGAGTTAGCGGCCTTAGAAGGCTGACCAGAGCCAGAAGCCTTTGGAGTTGACTAACAGGTTTGGGTGGGGGCTGAGGCTTAGGGGCAACAGAAGGCGGCACAACCGGACCGGCAGTGTCCGCCTTCTGCGTTCCCTGGCTCCTTGTCACCACCGGAGGAGGGTTACTCTCCAGGGGCGAGAGGAGCCGAGGCTCCGCCCCCAACCAAGAAGTTGGGGTCTGACATGAAAAGTCTTTGGTGGGGCGCTTGCCTGCCACCGCTGCACTAAAAGTATACACTGAGGTGTTAGAGGTTGGGGCAGCCGCAGCTGCACCAGGGCCTTCAACCAGTTTTTTGGCATCCAGAAAGGACAGCCCCTTCTCCACACGCACCTGCTGAATCTAGCACTCGGATATCCAACGAGGGCATTTCTTATCCGAAGCCATATGCGCCCCCTGGCAATTCACACACAGGGGGGTGGCTGTGCAGGACTCAGCAGAGTGTCCGGGCCTAGTGCAACGGGCGCATGAAGCCTCTGCCTGACGGCATGTCTTCTGCCCATGGCCATACTTTTGGCACTTAAAGCACCGGAGGGGAAGAGGGACGTACTGTTTCACACTCAGGGAGTAGTAACCTCCCCAGATGGTAGTAGGAGGGGTGGGGGTGCCAAACGTCAGGATGATGGTAGGGAGACGGATCTCCCCACCACCTCGCTTGGAAGCGAAGCACCTGACGTAAGTCACCCCCTGAGACTTAAGGTTCCTTACAAGTTCATCTTCTGACAGTTCTGCCAAAGCTTGATCTTTGATTACGCCTCTTGACGAATTCATAGTTTTGTGGGGTGTGACTTCCACAGGAGTGTCTCCGATGGAAGAGAGCCCCAGTAGCCCGCTGGAGTGTGCCCGAGTACGGCACTCCACCAGCAAGTCACCAGACCTGAGGCGCTGGGCGTCAGGCCTGCCAACACGGCTCCTGAGGGTCTCCCCCACCAGAAAAGGATGCAGCTTGGTAACTGGTTTCTCCTTCACCTTGCTATGGACAATGAGGAAGCGAGGCCATACGGCCGACGCCTGAGGTGTCGCTTCCTCACAGTCTGAATCACTGTCGTGTTCAATGTCGGCGTCTATGTGCCGTTTCTGTGCTAGTTTTGTTTTTTTGGTTTTATCCATATTATATTAGTAGAGATATTCATCCCCCGGGGGTCCCCGCCCGCCACCGAGCCCAACAAGGGAAAGTGCAACTGTCGGCGGGTCTCCAGCCGACGCACAATGGAGACTGCCCGAAAGATATACTCAAGGGGGTAAGCCCGATTGAACCGTTTGAGCCACCGCCTTCTATCACACCGCTGAATGCAGGGGAATACTGGCGTAAAGCACCTAATCAGCAGCAGAAGCTATAGCATGGTGCTCCGTATAGCAACCCGCATGTCAACAGTGGGATAGGGCTCAACGTGACAAGAGCCGATTGACTAGGCCGGTACGACTAGCCTCCCGTTTAGGTAGAAGTCAAGGCCGAAGTGGAGTGTTGGCACCAGTGAGCCGCAGCCCAAAGGGAACCTCAGCCACCAGGATCCTCTTCTCCCCCGACACGGGTCTCCAAGCACGACAAACACTTGGGATCCAAAGGACCAAAAAGTCACGAGTATTTTTAAGGACCAATCCAACATGGTACGACCTAGGTTAGCACAGCTCCTTAAAAACCGGACCAGTGAAAAGGCTGAACAACATATCTGCTGACATCAAGTCCTAATCCTGGACAAAGATGGCACCCGTCCGCTAGCCCACTCAGTCAGGGACTGAGCGGACTACCCACCTACGCCACGTGGAGGCCGGTGCCGGGTAGGCCGCGAGGTGAAGAGGAGTATCAGGGCAGACAAGAGAGCCTACACAGACGGCCTAGCAGCAGACAGCAGCAACATGAAACAGCTCTACATTACCAGAAGATTGTCTGGCAAGTATGGCCATACAGAAAGACCAGTAAAAGACAAAGAAGGCAAATCTATTGCAGACAGAGCAGACCAACTCGACAGATGGGCCGAGTATTTTGAAGAGTTACTGAACAGACGCACCCCACCCAACCCCCCAGACATCCAGCCAGCAGAGACTGACCTACCATCAGCTGTGACAGACCCTGCCGGGAAGAGATCAGAAGAGCAGTGGCATTTTTGAAGAACGGCAAAGCAGCAGGGCCAGATGGCATCCCAGCGGAGGCTCTGAAAGCAGACCTAGAAACAACAGTAGACATGCTGTACTCACTGTTTGGAAAGATCTGGAAAAAGGAGGTGATGCCGGCTGACTGGAAGGAAGGGTACCTGATCAAGCTTCCCAAGAAAGGCGACCTCAGCAAGTGTTCCAACTACAGAGGAATCACCTTGCTGTCAGTACCAGGAAAGGTCTTCAACAGGATCATCCTGGAGAGAATGAAGAGCTCCGTCGACCCCAAGATGAGAGACCAGCAAGCAGGATTCAGGAAAAACCGATCATGTACAGACCAGATTGCCACTCTCATCGTGGAGCAGTCTCTGGAGTGGAGCTCCCTGCTGTATGTCAACTTTGTGGATTACGAGAAAGCATTTGACAGCGTGGACCGAGAGACTTTGTGGAAACTCCTACGATACTATGGTGTACCCACAAAACTCGTCCGCCTGATCAAGAGCAGCTACGATGGCATGACATGTCATGTGATCCATGAAGGGCAGTTCACCAGGGAGCTCCAGGTCAGAACCGGCATCAGGCAGGGGTGTTTGCTGTCTCCGTTCCTCTTCCTACTGGCCATAGACTGGATTATGAAGAGGACCACAGAGCAGAGAAGAAGCGTAATACAGTGGACACAGCTTGATGACCTCGATTTTACAGACAACTTGGCTTTACTGTCCCACACTCATCAACAAATGCAGGACAAGACCACGAGGCTTGCTGACATCTCGTCCCAAGTGGGCCTCACCATCCACAAACAGAAACAAAGACAATGAGGCTGAACGCAACCAGGGAAGAACCAGTCTTGCTTGCTGGCACCCCTTTGGAGGAGGTGGAGTCCTTCACCTATCTCGGGAGCATCATCGACAAAAAAGGTGGCACTGATGCAGATGTCAGAGCACGAATCGGTAAAACCAGAGCAGCCTTTCTCCAGCTGAAAAAAGTGTGGAGTTCCAGAGAGCTGTCACAACACACCAAAGTCCAGATTTTCAACTCAAACGTAAAAGCAGTTCTCCTATATGGAGCAGAGACTTGGAGGTTGACAAAAACCACAGTCAACAGAGTACAGATCTTCATAAACAGTTGCCTTAGAAGAATCTTAAAAAATTCACTGGCCAGAGAAGATCAGCAACGTCAGACTCTGGGAGAGAACAGAGCAGATAACAGCAGAGAATGAAATTGGACGAAGAAGATGGGGATGGATTGGTCACAGTCTGAGAAAGCCAGTTTCCAGTATCACTAGGCAGGCATTGTCATGGAACCTCCATGGAAAGAGGAAAAGAGGCAGGCCAAGAAACACTTGGCGCCGAGACCTCCAAGCAGACATCAAGAGACTGGGAACTACCTGGAGTAAAATCGAAGTAGAAGCACAGGACAGGAGTCGCTGGAGGTCTCGCGTCGACAGCCTATACCCTGGGAGGGGTGACAGGCGTAAGTAATATGCAAGCTACATTATAGTACTTACAGATAAGGATATAGACTGATGGCTTTATTCAAGGGTAGTGCCAGATTAGCTTGGCGCCTAGAGGCGCCAAGCTATTCTGGCACTACCCTTGAACTATTTTAGTCAAACTTATTTCACACACTAGTGTATTAAGAATGATGAGAAAAAGTAAACACCTCCCAACTGCAAGAGGCACAGAACTTAACTCAATGAACAACATCCTTCCCCCCCCCCCCCCCCCCCAAAAAAAAAAAAAAAAAATAATAATAAAAAAATAAATAAAATAAAATAAATAAATAAATAAATAAAAATAAGAAATTCAACAATTATCTGATAATATATTAGTATCACAAAGGTATATATGTCCACGATATGGAAAGTTAAATAAAATGAAACAGTATTATTTTATCATCATGATTCTTGACAGGTTTGACAAAAAAATACATTTTAAAGAAAAATACATTTATTTCTTCAAAAACGATACCGATGGCATTACTAGTAGGAAGAATTGCGAAGAGGAGGAGGGTGCCGCCCAACGCTCTACCCCTGTGTAACTGCTTAGCGAGGCCCCTTGTAGGTGCACACTTCCGACAATTTCAGCTAAGCGTTACCTATGGCGCATCCAGCGCCAGGAGGGAGCGTTGCGCCGCAGCGATGTCCCCCAATAGGGCCGGGTTCTGTCGCTGGCCTGAGAGGTCTCGAAAGTAGAAGCGGGCAAAGGTAGATTCGGCCTGCCAGCCCACAGCTGCCACAATGTCCCTCACGGCGCAGTTGCGGTCGAACGCGACGCTTGTGGAGACAGCCCTGATCTCGTGTGCCCGAATCCGCAGCCTCTTTGCTCCCTCTGGCAAGAGATCTTCGTATGCGGATCGTATGACTCTGCGCAGCTAAGCGGAGATCATCTGGGCTGATATGCTGTTTCTGTCCGGAGCCAAGGGCAGAAAGAGGCGGGAACGTCCCCTCCGTAGGGGCTCTGACTGCCGGAGGTAGATTTTCAACGCCCTGACCGGATCCTGCTGTCGCACGTCCCAGGAGAGATCACAGACCCGCAGTGGGCGAAGAGTGATCGTTTGAGGGGCGGCTGAGGGGAGCCTATTCTTGGCCAAAAAGGAAGGACTGGTGAGGAGGTGAACCAAGCCGTCAGCCTGGAGCTGCAGACAGGATGGGTGCACTGAGAGTGCGCGTAGCTCACCGACTCGAGAGGCTGTGGTGAGAGCCAGCAGGAAACAGTCTTCCTCGTCAAGTTGGAGGAACCACGCCAAGGGCAGAGATTCAAAACGGTCAGTGTTGAGCCAGGTTAACACCCACGGGAGGTCCCATCCTGGTATCAGTGAGCGGGTCACTGGCCGCTGGAGGTCAAAGTGAGCCATGAGGTCGGCGAGGTGCTTGCAAGCCCCTGGAGTGTAGGGCCTCAGATGGCTCGTCACGTCCTGCGGAAGTATGTACCGCATCCTTCACCGAGGCCGTGTGGGCCTACTACCGCAAGAGTTTCGTCTCCTTGGAGTGGGAGTGCGGGGTCTGTAGTCGACCGGGGTCCGGGGACCGGGAGGGCCGAGCAGATGAGCCATCTTTGTCCGAGGCAGGAGGGGCCCGGTGGTCTGGTGCCTCATAGGGCGCTTACGCCGATAGAATCCCCAGAGTTCCGACCAGCGGTCCTCCTCCCAGGGTGCACAGGTCTCACACGTCTTATCTGAGGCACAGCCCAAACAGGGAAGGCAGAAAACATGAGTGTCGCTTGGCCACTGTAAATCCCCGCAAACGGTGCAGGTCTTAAGCTGAGCACTGTAACATGGAACGTAAAAATGAGAAAAAATCAATCCAGACCAAAAAGGTGACTGCCAAGCGTGTAATATGCAAAGAAGTACCCAACGGAGAAAGAAACACGCCACGTGGACCGAGCACACGACCAGTTTAATGGTCTTTTTCTTCTTCTTCTCAAACGCCGTCACCCTTGGAGTTTGCTCTCAAAATGAAATCTGGTCTAATGGTCTTACTGTCAAAGTTGAAAACGAACGGCAAATGCCGTAATTCCACGGAAATTGCCAGGTCAGCCTCACTCGACGTTCTAGGCAAGTTCCGAGGCCTTACCTCGCCATATCCAAGCAGAGCTAAACCAAGGAGTAGAAAGAAACTGGACGAAGCAGTGCGGAGACTGAAACCAGTAACCCTGACAAAATGGAAGCTAAGCATAGAACTGGCGCGAATACACTCTCGCGAGATCAGGAAGGGAGGTTACTCAGAGGACAGGGAGGCCACTCAGGGGACAAGGTAACTGCTTGCTAGAGTTACATCTCTGGTTGTGTAGCAACACACAAGTTTCAAGGCTGAAATTGATAAGCTAAGTATACCTTCCTATTAGTAATGCCATCGGTAACGTTTTTGAAGAAATAAACAAACGCATGATGAAACAATGAACAAATAAACAAAACTGTACCATTTTTTCGTCATGATCCTCTTCCTCTCCTTCTTCCTCCTCCTCCCCAATTCTGTTCACACTAGCATCGTCTTCATCAGCATTTTCAATCGGGTGTGTAAGCTCTTTCTCAAAGAGAACAGACATGTCCCGTCGCACCAGATTAGCAGTTACTGTGATGATGGAACCTACGGTAATGGTGGAGTCCTCTTCATCCAGAACTGTAAAAAAAAAAGACAAATCAGGGATCAGACCTGTCCTCTTTCAGTGAATCGTATTCCTAAATAGTACATTTGTTAGCCAACAAGTACCTCCGTAGCAAAACATCTTTGGGCCCACGATGGCCACAGTGGGCCTGCACACGGCTGTGTGCAGGCACACTATGGCTGTCAAGGGGCCGAAGACGTTTTCTTACTGGGACAGTTCCTAAATTGTTGCAGTGTCGTTAGTGTGAGACAAAAGGCAGCCAAAAACTATCATATCACGTGGGAAGGGGTGGAGCGTGAATATGAACTTTTCAATGCACAGAAAACACCCTAAACTGACTGGCCAATTAAACTCAATCAAACTGTGTAAAACTAACAAGGCTCACCTTCAGATCGGATGGTCATCTCAACATAGGGCAGACTGGCGACCACAGTGACAATGTTTCTGTATTCCCCATCAGTCAGACCCCTCAGCATCTGGCGACGTTCTTCATCTTTCATGGAGGCAAATTCTTTGATGTGGCGTATGTTTCGCTGAAGGAAAAACAAAGCAAAAGTAGGGATCATTTGGCTTTTTTTTTTTTTTTAAAGTAACTATTTCACGTTTCATGACTTCTCAGGTGACTTCCTGTTGTATGATAATTTTCCATTTCATGATTTATTATTACTAAAACAGACAATAAAGTTCGTCTTGAATCTTCCTGTATTTTCATTTGGAACTGACCTTAAGCTGTGAAAAAAGAACGGAGAAGTCACGCAGTCTCAAGTATAAACAAATGTAAAATGAATTTTTTTCTAAATGTATTTTTTCAAAAAATACTTACTGATGACAATACTATTAGGAAACGTGCACTTAGCTTACCATTTCAGCCCAAAATTCTGTTGTGTACCTACACGACAAGGGAGGCGACCCAAGGTCGCCGTAGCCAGGTACCTGGAGTAGCCTCCCGTACCTCCCCACCCGGTGGCGTGAGCAGTGGTGTCACACCAGTCTGAAGCTTAGCATAAGAGCGGCAAGTGGGGCAGGCAGGAGGGTCCTTCGAGTAATGAAATCGGTAAGTATTTTTCGAAAAAATACATTTTAGAGAAAAATTCATTTGTTTCCTCAAAAACATTACCAATGACATTACTATTAGGAAGAATAGCGAATAGGAGGTGGGTGCCGCCTAGACTCACATTTCCTGTAAGGGGCCCGCCAGAGCCGCCCATCCCGGCCACACTCCTGACCATTTCAGCTAAGCTAACACAAGGCGCCTAGGCGCCGGGAGGGAGTGTCGTGCCGTGGCGAAGGCCCCAGTCCGGGCTCAGGTCACCCGCGGGCCCGAAGGTCCCTGTGGCAGCATCAGGCAAAGGTAGATCACGCCCCCCCCCCCCCCCCAACCCACGGCCGTCCCAAGCCCTGACGGCGCAGCTGCGGGTGAAGGCAACGCTCGTGGCCAGGGCTAGCACCTCGTGCGCCCTGGTCTCTAGCCTCTGAGCGTCCTCTGGGGAGAGGTCCAGGTAGGCAAACCGGAAACCCACGCGGAGACAGAAAGATACCGACTGGCCGCGATGTCTGCCAGGTGGAGACACGTGTCCGCTATCATGGCCAGGTAGCTCCTGCACATGATCGGCGCCAAGGTCTGCTCGACGCAAAGCCAGCCCCAGAACCGCAGGACTCGCCACAGTCCCTCATGGGCATGTCTGGTCGAATGCCTGCGAGCTGCAGCGAAGACCTCCACCGATGCCCTTGAGAACCTCTAGCCGCGAGGGCGAGCTGCCCAATCCCCAGGCGTGCGTGAAGTCGCTCAGGACCTGGTCGGCACTGCCGCATCTGTTGAGGTTGCTTGAACCGCAGGGCAGGAGAAAGGGGGGCGGAGCGTGGCGAGGCTCATGAGGTCAGTGGTCCAAGCCTTGGTCCAGCAGAATGGGGCACCAGCAAGCACTGCGTAGGCACCCTTGAGCTTCAGCAGGACCTTGGGACTAGCAGGGTTGGCGGATAAGCATCTGCGAAGAGGGCCACCCCAGAGATGGAGAGCGCGTCAACCGCTGCGAGGGGGAGCAGGCGAATCCACTGTGTCGGGAAGGGGTCGAACATGGCCACCTTGCACTGTGCGCAGACCCTCTGAAGATATCTGGGCGGAGCGCCCACTCGGTGTCGAGAAGCCGGCCGTGCCGCGAGCAGGAGTCAGCAGGACCATCAGGTGGTCAGGGTTACGTCGTGCTCGAAGAGGGATTCACAAACTTCGCACAACCGGATCTGTGCCAGGAGCCAGCAGAGGGAGCAGAGACGAACCCGCCCCGCCGTCGGAAGTAGGAGCCCTCAGTGGCAGTGTCGGAGAGGACGAGAAGCTCCAGGTGTCGGAGGCGTGTCTCACACGGACGAAGGTTCACCCAATCGCCGCCTGCACCAACTCGTTGAGGTGCCTGTCCATGCGGCAGGAAGCAGTGAAGAACGTCGGTAGAAGGCGCGCGTCCCATCCGGCGAGGCTCGCATCCGCACCAAGGGGTGTGCCTGACATGAACCGTCCAGCAGGGGAGACAAGGGCGAGGCATCGGGAAGAACGCGGCTGCTGCTGGACTGTATCCAAGTAGAGGCAGGCATACTTCCGAGTATCCGCATCAGAGCCTCTGAGGACTCAGGCCGCAAGGCAGGGCACACAAGCTCGCTGTGGGCCAGTCTCGAGAGGGCAGGCGCACAAGGGTCCAGTAGCTTCGTCCGGCTGTGGGTGCCTGTCACCAAGGGGCGGGGCGGACGACGGCGCTGCTGGGCTGGTACCGAGTAGCGGCGGGGCTGCGTACATGAACCGTAAGTTCGCTGTGGGCCCCACTTGAGAAGGCGTGCGCGCCCACGGGTCCATTAGCTTCGTCCGGCTGGGGGCACTTGTCACTCACTGTGGAGCGGGACGGATGACATTGCTGCTTGGCAAGTACCGAGTAGTGGTGGGGCTGCGTACGAGCTCCGCACTTACGAGTTTCCGGATGGCATGGCGAACAAGGTCGCTGTGGGCTACGCTCGAGAGAGCAGGCACACAAGGGTCCAGTAGCCACGTCCGGCTGGGGGCGCTTGTCACTCAATGTGGAGTGGGGCGAACGACGTGGCTGCTGGACTGGACTTGGATAGCGGCGGCTCTCTTTCCTCATCTCTTTGCCGCCTTCTGGTTTCCGCAAAGTGGGGCGAGCACAAGCTCGCTGCAGGCCAGGCTCGGGCGAGCAGGCACGCAAGGGGGGTCTCATCCGGAGAGTCGGCAGCCCCCCAACATCCAGTAGCCTCGTCCGGCTGGGGCCGCTGTCACTCACCGTGGAGTGGGGCGAACGACGTGGCTGCTGGACTGGACTCCAATAGCGGCGGTTCTCCTTATCTCATCTGGCCGCTGACTAGTTTCCACAGAGCGGGGCGAGCAAGCTCACTGCGGGCCAGGCTCGAGTGAGCAGGTGCGCAAAGGGGGGGTCTCGTCCGGCGAGTCGTCAGTCCCCCAGTATCCAATGGCCTTGACCGGCTGACTTTATCCTTCCTTTTAGCTTCTTAGGTTCTGCAGAGCGGGGCGAGCAAGCTTGCTGCGGGCCAGGCTCGGGAGAGCGGGCGCACAAGGGGGGTCTTGTCGGTCGAGTCATTAGTCCCCCAACATTCCAAGCGGGTGCGTCTAAGCCGGTCTATAGCGGTAGCGGGTGGTTGGTCCTGGGACGGCGACGGTTGTTCATGCCTTAGGAGCCCCGAGCTGTGACCATGTTCTTCTACCCAGGGCGCGCAGGTGCTGCAGGCATGACCGGATCACGGCTGTTCAGTTCTTCTACAAACCCACACATTTAGTTAGGGAGGCCGCGCTAGCTTATCAAGTGGCGAGGTGACCTAGTTTCGGTGCATTCCGATCTGCATCTAGCACCGCGTGGTAGTAGGCCTTCTTTACGCTTACTATTTAATGTGGGCCGAGTGCCAAATTTGTGCTGGCTTTAAACCTTGACTGTGCTTTCAAAATACTTTTGTTTGGATTTTTAATGAGTGATATGTGTTAGTGTAACATAGTGCTACAAGTAAGTGCTTTTCTTTTACTGGATAGATTTACCTGTGATTTTTTATAGAACGTTTTATAGACCAGCATGTGAGTGTAGTTTGCCGACATTTAGAATGGAGTCTGACACACAATATTCCTATTCAAACCACATAGAACAATTGAGTAGTTTGTGCAGGATTTGCCGTGCAGAGCGAGTAAGAGGCAAAGGAAAGATGGATTTCAACACTTTAAATTGTGCGTTGGTTATGTAGACGATCTTTTTGCTTTTCGTGGTATTGACGTATGTACAGATGAAGAAGACAAACACGGCATCTGAAAGGAATGTGTAGAGAGCGCCGGTAACAAGTACACGCAGGACTCAGTCTCTGTGAAATTAAACTGTCTTGAGACTGATACATTTTAGCCTGCACTGTTCTGAGTTTATCTAATTTACGCCTAGTCAAAGTAGCCATTTGATCATCATTAAGAGTGTTTATTATTTTCACTGTGTGTGTTCCGATCCGATTTGTAGTAAAGTGGATTGCTCTTCCGAGTCCGATTTTATTTAGTGGAATGCTAAACACAACTTCACCTAAACAAAGTGTGTAACTGACACTGCCGCTAACCCTGCATATGAACTGTGAATTATTTGGAACATTTTCACTGCCTTCGAAATCAACTACGTGTGGAGATTACGTTCACCCAAGAACTTTCCGTCTGTCTAACACTGGATTACCAATGACGCATCATCCTATTTCAGGACCCACTGAGATCGCAAGGTAAATCTATCTGACATTTTGAGTAGTGCTTATCGTAGTGGCTGAATACGAGGATCGCTGGCTTGAACCATAATTTTTCGAAAAAGTACTTTGCATGAGTTAGAACAGTTGAAAGACGTGTCATTTGCAACAGATTCGCATTGTCTTCACGGTAAACTGCGCGCCGGTTGCATGTCTTCTAGTCCGTTGCATGCATGGTCATCTTCATTTTCCTTAGCATGTCTAGTGTCTACAGAAAGCTTATTTTCTTAGCTTTTAAGTGTATGTCTTAAATACAACATACGTTAAGTACAGCTTAAACAACATGCCGTGAATTGACCGGCGCCATTAAAATGTATTCCGTGCGGTACATGGTCAGCGATGAGTGTACACACATAGCGTGCTCGAGTGGAAACAGGGACAAAAATAGCGCGACTATAGTTGCACAGCCGTAACAGATTGCGCTCAGATCTGTGCTGCCAGCCGGCGGTATTAACAGAGACGACACGCTGCGTGGCTCCTTATCTTATGGCGCCGCACGCGCGCGCGCCTCAAAACTAAATAGGAGGCCTTGAACAGCCGTGGGATGCGCGGCCAGAGCAAGGGAGGTACACCGCATGCGTCTCGCCCGACCACTGGAAGTCTCCAACATAGTCAAAGGTGAGAGGCGAGTGGCCGTGGCCTGGGAGGCCATGCAGACCAGCGCAACCGCGCTCGCATTATCCCTTCACTCATTCATAACTTTACCTACCGCTTGCCGCATGGCAACGTGACATCATGTCTAAGTTACACAGAGCAAGATAACCTTCATGCGGTAGTGCGGAAAAGAACCCTATGCTTTTCCGGAAACCACCTGGTTATGTCGTAATGAGTGTATAATAAGGGCACTGCACGCCAAGTACAAGCCCGTACAATTCACACCTTCTCTCTGCCCGGTGTAAACGGCAGCCGTATCTAATATATACAGCTATAACAAAAACACAGTGCGAAGTCAGCCAAAGTGCAAGGCGAGTGAGCGCGGCTCCGCAAGGCCACGCAAAACAACATAAGCAACCTCTATATGAGAGTCCCAGTAGTTCCTTCTGCACCGACCACCTCTCTTGGTCAGGTGAGCCGTTGCTTTCTGTGTTTTTTTTTAAAAAAGGACTATCACTTAGCAGAGCGTGCTTTCGATTCACGGACCAATGGGTAAAGGGCCCAGCCCGCTCCCACTGCCCCCCTCTGCTACACTTCTTTCTCTGCTTAAAAAGGACTATCTGCTCACGCTCAGTAGCCAAAGATGCGTTTGACAGAAATACGACAGTGCCGGTTTTCCTGCTGGGACGCTCGTTGGCACAAGTGAAGGCGACCTCCGTATAAACAGCCAGATTCACGGCCCGTGCCACCGCCTGGCGCACCGAGCGCCGGTCGAGGGCAAGAACCGAGGCCTTACCTTGCCATGGCGAGAGAGACTGGGTGGGAACCTGTTCGAAGGCCGCCGGCCACTGCTACGACAAAGGTTTAGCCCGTCCCGCGAGGCGGAAGGTTGAAGGTCCCTCGTGCGCAGCGGAGAACAGCCCGACACCTCCCCAGCCAACGAAGTCCCCGCCAAGCCAGAAGTCACCCAGCATGGCTTATGTAGTCATCATACAGTCTAAGGTTGTTACTGTCATCCAGTCCCCAAAACTCGTAGCAGTCCGCCGTGCGAGTCAGAAGAGACTGAGCGCTGCCGAGTTAGTCTTGTCCAAAGGAATCACCAGCGCCCACACGGCCAATCCTTTAGCACTGAACACTTTTTTTCCCCAAGACTGTCACAAGGACTCTCCAGACTGCACACTTGAAGAGAGCGATGCTAATCTAAGGCAAGCACGGCCAATGTCAAACCACCGGTACGACCAGTTCACAACCGTACACTTCCGAAGATCCTGTAGGCTGAACACGTCCGTTCGCGGTAAGCTAAGCGAACAGACTGGTGCGACACCACTGCTCATGCCACCGGATGGGGAGGTACGGGAGGCTACTCTGGGTACCTGGCTACGGCGCCCTTGGGTCGCCTCCCTTGTTGTGTAGGTACACAACAGAATTTTGGGCTGAAATGATAAGCTAAGTGCACGTTTCCTAATAGTAATGTCATCGGTAATGTTTTGAGGAAACAAAATCCTCTGACTTTATGTGTCTTAAAGGTTAAGCCTAAAGGTAAAAGGTTAAGAGATCACTCAAACAGTGTCCTGGCCCTTTGGCTCTTGGTAGCACTTTCTGTCCCTGAACAAAAGAGTCAACACTGCAAAAGCATGAGAGCCAAAAAATATTCCAACCATGGCCAAAAATAATTCTCTTACACTTTTATTATGTGTATGAAATACAAGGGTCACACCCAGTTATCGTGGCATCATGGTGATGGCACTACTGTTGAGGCGTGACAGTATATCAGGCTATTCAGGCAGAACCCTGAACTATTAGTCAACCTTTATGCAAAATATTTTTACAAGTACCTTGCGTGTGATAAAGAAGCGAAGCATATCAGGGGAAATGTGTGGAAGTTGCTGGATGGGGCTGGCTTTTTCATCCAGAGCCTGCACGATCATCTGACTCAGCTTCATCAGGTTTTCAATTGTCTCCAGGCGCGGAGCCTGATGCACTATATAATCAACATTGCAAGATCAGCATTAGTCAAAATAGTGATTGAATAATCATGGTGGTAACTACTTTGCACCTTTTTGTTCAGCAACAGTTTCAATTTTACATATTACAAACACTACAGCACAAAAATGGCAAAGCCATTCTTGTGCTGCAGTGTTTATAATATGTAAAATGGCTTTGCTCTCATGGCTCACATGCATAACTGTTCCGCACCACTTATTTGGCCTTCTGTTGACCTGTGACCCTGGCCTTTTTGACAGGTCACTCATTTGAGTAGGTATTTTAAATACTATTTATAAATTTAATGTCAACAGTACCTGAAAAATGGTATGTCTTGTGAACATAAAAATTATGTGCATTTTTCAAGAATTTGTTGACCACCCTTGACCTTAACCCTTTCATTACTGCCGCCCGCTATAGCAGGGATGGAGACACGCCTCCTCTGCTTACGGTCTCCCGGTATAGCGGGACCGCAGCTTCTACTCCCCCGCGTACGGCTGCCCGCTAAAGCGGTTTGCACTGAGAGTGGCTACCTAATTAGCGGTGACCTTGACAGCGCTAGAATGGTACCGCCAGGCGTGTAGTGTTTGTTATTTCCGGCTCGGGGCCTGAGAAACAGGATGCGGAGTTTATATTAAAAAATTCCTTCCAGAACTTTGGTTGTACTTGCAAAAATGGCGGAGAGAGAAGAAAGTGACCGTGACAGCGACAAATTTAGTGATGATGAGTTTTGGGATAGAGGCGATTTTGGAGAGATGGATTTAGTTCAGTTGACAGAGGAAGAAAGGGCTGATTTTGTGCGTGTTGTGCGACAAGACACTAACGACAACAACGATAATGATCGCGATGCCGACGACGAAAGTGGCGATGAACTTGATGATGACAATGTGCCACTGTGGTTCCGAAATCCACAATTTGAATGGACAGCAGGACCATTTGTTGCACCTGAGCGGGTGACATTCACCCGAAGGCCAGGTCCATCACGTGTAATTGACACATCTGTCAGTGCGTCCGGGTACTTTGGCCTCTTCTACTCTGAGAGTGTGTTCGAAACGATCACAACATATACAAACGTGAATGCAGCAAAGAGGAGGAGAGAGGACCCAGACAACAACAAAGGGGAGTGGATAGATGTGACAGTGTCAGACATCAAGGCCTTCTACGGCATGATTATCATGATGGACATCGTCAAACTTGACAGAGACCACTTGTACTGGGACACAGGCTCCAAGTACCACATGCTTGGACCCAACATCGCGAAGGTGTTCAGCAGAGATCGGTTTTTCCAAATCCGTCGCTACGTGCACTATTGTGACCCGTCAGCACCTGTCAACAACGGCGACAAGCTCTACAAGATCCGATACATGATTGACATCATCAGGGCTTCATTCATGGCAGAATACACACCCCACCGAGAAGTGACAGTGGATGAAGCGATGGTACCATTCAAAGGACGGCTGTCGTTCAAGCAATACATGAAAGACAAACCGGTGAAATTTGGGATCAAGGTGTGGGCGGCGGCGGATAGTGTCACTGCATATTGCTACAATTTTGAGGTGTATGTGGGTCGCCATGGTGACCAGGTCAACAAAATTTTTGGATTGAGCTCCAAAGTCGTTGTCGGCCTGACCCAAACCTTGCAAAACTCGGGTCACATCATCTTCACCGACAATTTTTACACTTCACCTGTTCTCGCTCGCTACCTGTTTAGCAAAGGGACTTACCTGTGTGGGACGGTCCACCCTGAACGCATCGGCTTTCCCCGTACTCTGATCAAGGCACAGCGTGACATAAGGCATCTCGATCGCGGACATACAGTGGCGAGAATGTAGGGGCATGGTGGCTACGGCTTGGAAAGACAAGCGTGTCGTGTACTATGTCTCTACAGCACATGCACCTGAAGAACCAGGCCTGACGACACAGCGACGATAAAAGGACGGGACACCGGTGCAGCTTCCATGCCCTCCGACAGCAGCAGCCTATAGTCAGTTCATGGGTGGCGTCGATCGGCTTGATCAAATGACGCGAATCAACAAAAGCAAGCGAACCATGAAGTGGTATAGGCGTGTAGAACGGAAGCTGCTGGAGACCAGCATGTACAATGCCTACGTGATCGAGGGCCAGGTGACAAACAGGGGACAGTTGCGTAACGCCGACAGGCGCAAGAGACTACCTGAGCTTCAGGCTGGACCTGGCCCATGAGTTGGTAGCCGACTATCATCTACGGCGACCGTCCGTCGGCCGTCCCCGCTCTGCCGCCAGCAACAACAAGACTCGCCTTGACCGAGTTGACCATTTACCTGTCAAAGGGGAGGGCCGTGATCACGGATGTGCCCTGTGCTACAAGCGACACACCCGCTACAGAGACACAAACCCAGGGTTAGCTATGCAAACAACCCTTACAAGAGATGCAAAACTGTTATCATGTGCCAGAAATGTGAAGTGTACCTTTGTTGTAATGACAACAATTGTTTTATTTTGTACCACACACAGGCACAACTGTAAATACAGGGTGACAGTGGCGACAGTGTGTGACAGTGTATGACAGTGTATCATCATCATCATCAGTCCCTTGCCCGAACTGGGCGTTGGGGGGACTGAAAGGCAGCAGCAACAGACAGTGACAGTGTATAGCAGTGTTGTAATTTCATCTTCACCCTCCTAGTAACTGTACATAGTGTATGCATAAACATGGACAATCAAGGTGTATATAATAGTGGATCTTTTTCAGTTACTTTTTGTATTTTGGACACCTGTGTGTGCATTGCGGACACTGCTATGTGACAGCAATAAACAGACAATGACACAGTCACAAGTTTGGATTATGCGTTTCCAACACATCATTGTCACAGTAAGAGCATGCAAACACTTTTAGATCCGTCTTCATGCATGTTTTCTTGCTTCATAGGTGTGTGTTGTTAATGTACTGTCATTTTGTCACATATTTGCACCTGTGTGTCACCAAATCAATCACACGACCCTGACACATGACGTCAATGTGTAGCCCGTCCAAAGCCCATCACAGCAATATAGGGTTATGGGTATCTGCAGTGGATGAGTACTCTATCAGCCTTTCCCGTACACTACTATATTTTGGCATTTTTCTAGTCTCTAAACTCAGTAAGCAGGGGTAATACAGAACTTTATAAAAGCAGTACTCAGTGGTATTCACGAACCAGAGAATTCAGTAATGAAAGGGTTAACCTTTACGAGTGGTCTGCCAACTTTTCTTCTGCCAAATTTGATTGAAATATTTGCAGTAGTGTCAACAACAACTTACATCCTATCAAAACATAGGCACTTTCATGTATTTCTGACCTCTTGTGATCCTTGACCTTCGCCCAATTTAGTATGCACATCGTCTTATTATCTGGTATCTTACACCAAGTTTGTCTTTGAAGTTGAAAATGGTACTTGAAAAAAGACAATTTTTAGTTAATAATATGAAATTTTAAACTTATTTACTGACCCACTGTGACCTTGATCTTTGAGCAGGATCACTCAAATTGATATGTTTAGGGAGATTTTTCCACTATGTATCCTTGGGCTAAGGTCGAGGTCTGTGTCTAGAATAATGTCAGAGAAAATGCCAACGCTGATGTTTCACGGCTGTGCAGAACGCTGGATTTTCCACTCTTTAGTTTAGCCAGCAATATGCTTGCTGCAGCCACTCCCGCAACCAGCAGGCTTAAAGTAGGTCACAGTCTGATATAAGCTATTCCTTCTCTAATCTCTGTAATGGACTGCTGATGTGTGGTGGCTATGCCTGTGTTTAATGTTCTCTATCTCCTCTTCAAAGATTTTCTACATAAAACCGTTTGACACACTTGTGAACTGTTGTGTGCTGGTTCCTGTGTTGGTGATATTATTCCAGTTACGTTTTTTTTAAAGAGTGCAATCCGAGGATAAAGACAGGTACCGTGTTTGTGTGTGACTGAACATGGCTGGTAAGTTATCTGAGCCTCACAGTACTGAGTTGGTTTGAACATTCATTCTCTGTTCTGGAATACTGTTGTGTATTGTGTAATCCCTGTGCTTTATGCTCTGCTCATAGCCTCCAATATAGATTTGATACTGTTTAGTAGTATCATGTACTAACTGTTGTCTGCTCATCCATATTATCCTGGTTCCTTTGTTCCAAATGCCTAAGGAGTAGACAGTACAGTTATGGCGGGAACAAAACATACACAAGAAACATTTGCACACACAGAAGCCTTTCACTTTAAAAGGTTAAATTCTCTATGTAGAGTATGTGGAGGAAGGTCAAAACGAACACTTGATAAAAATCCAATAAAACTGTGTGAAATCTATGTAGCTGAACTTCAGGAAATACATGGAATCACTGTAGATGAAACTAGTGGACTGTGTTACTCAAATTCGTTTTGTGTAAAATGTTACTAAAGACTAATGAAACTGAAAAGAAATCATCAATTCAATTACAAAAACTGTATTCATCCCTGTAAGGGAAATTCTAAAAACTGTTCATGTAAAGGAACCACCAGTGTGATATGCTTAAGACCCGTTACTTGTGTTCGTGTCGATATAAGGCCCAGTGTGATGTGCTTCAGACCTAGTTATTTGTGTTGGTGTTAATATAAAGGAACCAGTGTGATGTGCTTAAGACCTGTTGTGTTAGTGGTTATGAATTTACTGTGTAAACCCAAGTGTACTGCATAAACACTGCTGGGATCAGCATGTTTGTGTTGATCGTCTTGATGGACCTAACGGATTACCAGCTTCTCAGCAGTGGAGTGCTTTCTGACGCTAGTGTTGCTCTAGCAGGAAAGAAACAAGAATTCAAGTAAGTGATAACAGTAGAGGCTAGACTGCTGCGTAGATACATCAAATTGTCATCCCACAGAAAACTTAGATGCACAACAGATTGAGCTTGAAAGTTAGTGCTTTTTTGTGTCAGTGCATGCTCATTGTATTGCAAATATGAAATTTAACTGCTCTTGCAGGTGTGCTGGAAGTAAGCAGCATGGGCATGTTTAGTATGAAAAGAAAGCAAATTTTATCAGCTACAAATCTGCACTCATGTTATAATGATATTCTTGCGAGAGAAAAAAAGCATTTTGTGAATGTTCAGTTACTAACACTTTTCAGCGTTTCCGCTGCTGAACGCCAGTATGCTGCTGTCGGCACGTACACATAGCGTAGGGTAATGAAAGAGCACTCCTTTTGAGGACCATGAACAGCTCTGTCACTCTGCCTGAAGAGGCGCGCGCTAACGACTAATTGCCCCCACGCCCGGCGTTGCCACAGATGGCTTATCTTGCACTCAGTGGCCCCCGGCCGCTCCTAACTAAAAGTGTGGTTCTGCACAGCCGTGGTTTGCAAATGACGACAAATACCCAATATATACACTCACTTTTGCCAATGCACGTCAGTCAAAAGCCTGTGAAGTTCACTACCTACCTCCCCTCCCCCCCACACCAGTGTTTTTAGTTGTTGCCTATAATGATCATTCAACTGTCAAGGACAGGAGACTGTTCAACTCTTTTGCACAAGCAGCCACTGGTACTGCAAACTGTACCAGTGATTGCATGCACAAGGGGATTAAGGCATTGTCACATGACCCACTGTCACCATAACCTGGGAATATTCATTCAAACATCCCAATTAATTAATCAACAGTACCTGTAGACATTATTTCAGGATCTTAACTCACTGCCTACTAAGTAACTTTTATCTGCCACCAAGTAATTCAGTTAACCCTTATCATTGGGAATACACTAGTGTGTTTGACTAAAATAGTTCAAGGGTAGTGCCAGAATAGCTTGGTGCCATTAGGCGCCAAGCTATTCTGGCACCACCCTTAAACTAAAGCCATTGATCTATATCCTTATCTGTAAGTACTGTAATGTAGCTTGCATATGGCAGTGTACAAATTTGAAGCTTTTAGCCTCAGTATATGGGTTAAGAGTTCATTTCTGGACCCGGTGCACATGCCAAGTAACAGCTTGTAACGACACATTCTGCCCCCCCCCCCCCCCCCCCCACTCCCCAAAAAAAAAAAAAAAAAGCCAAGCACACCCTCTGCAAGCGAACCTTCACTGGATGGATCTCACCACCCAGAGTGTACTACAGGAAGTTGTCTTGCAGTGGCTGGGGATAAACCCCTTGTGCATCAAGCCCCCTTAAGCATGCACTGTTGCAGCCACCTCTGTTTATGCACAGGAAGGTTACAATGATGGGACAGGGGTTCCTGTAACCTCTACATCTAACCTGTGCCGGGAAAATTGGAACACCACCCAACGGCAAGAGATATAGATCCTCATGAGCCCCCACAGTTTCAGCAGCTCATGAGAATCTATGCCTCTTGCTACCACGACATTGGATCAATGCTCCTTGGACATCTATGATCTAGGGGTTTTTGGTGTTGATTTAAAGAAGATTGCTGCGTCAACTGACACTGAACGGGCTAAAATCTACATAGACTCTTTGTAAACTATGATGAAAATGGAAGCCCTGAAACACTGACCTCTTCCGGACATGGCCATGGCGACAAGACTAGCACAAATATTGATCATCTCATTGATGAGGTATGGGCATTTCTTCAGGATGTAAGCTTGATCTGAAAACAGAATGAACACAAATGTAAAACATCCTGACATAACTCAACAAAGCATCACACTTATTCAGTTACTGGCTACTTTACCCTTCCTACCAAAGTCTCCACCTGCAAGATGTGCAGATTCACGTGAGCCTATGCATGCTTTTTGTTAGCCAAGATCATTTCAACCTTCAAGCCTTTGAAGTTTAGATGTGTGGCAGGGAATCTAAACACTACATCGTTAGGCAAAGACTGAGGACCCTGAACAGTTTCTAAACCTTTTGCTTTTGGTAGCACTTTTTGATGAGCAAAAAAGTTACCGACAACCAAAGAGCTAAAAAAACATGCCTTCCAAAGGCAAGCAGTCCTTCCTTCCACGCACTTCTCTTTCGCATCCTCGAGGCCTCAAAGGCTAAAGTTGGCAGGGTAGTAGAAAGACTCCTAAAGTAATGTCGTTTGCTGTGAGCTAAGTGCGCTGAACATATGGTGAATTTTAACTGGGGAAACTGACCTCTAAATGACACAACTCTTCCATTTTCCCAAGTGCCAAAACTCATCATTGTGAATATCCAAATTATTTAGTTGCCATGGCAGCTATTGTTTATACTTGGCTGGAAAGGGAGGGTTGGGTTCAATGAACCCATAAAGCCACGACATGCTACAACAGGATGTGGCTTGACCTTGATGGTTTAAGGGTGATGTCAGAATAGCTTGGCGCCTGTTGGTGCCAAGCAATTCTGACACCACCCTTCAACTATCATGGTTGATCTGTCTCTAGAACTGTAATGCGCACCTCAAAGGGTGCCTTAAAAATTGATAATTTCATCCTCAGGATTTAATGGGTTAAAGTTCAGTTTTTCCCACAGGCAAAATTTGTCGTGTGTTGTTTGGTGCACTTTAACTCTATATTCTGTTGACTCTACAAACATTTCCAAGAAAATCTGCATCCTTATTCATAAATGGGAGTCCATAACAACAACACACAATTCTACCCTGCAACCCATAATCCACACTGCGACTACAGAATCCATTTGCTCCACATACCTGGTTGTAAAGTATTCTCATTAAGAATCAGCCTCTGGAAATGCGACAGAAGCAGAACGCGGGTCTTGACGCTGTAGCCGCAGCACAGAGGCCGCTCACGGTTCTTCTCCTGAACATTGCCCAATAGCTTTATCAGCTGCAGATAAATCACACACACGTAATTCATTATTCATCTTCAACAATTCACAAGCTCTATGCTTCAAATTCTTCATGTTAAATTTTTCCAGACAAAAATTAACATTTTGGGCAAGGTGACGACAATCAACACAACAGCCTTATAAACTGCAGACTATATTAACTATATATGTTCCCTGTTGCAGTACTCAACTTAACACGTGCCCCACCTGTACAAATTTCCAGTGGCCTAGTGATTTACAGCCTTGCTGTCTGCCTTGTTCGGGCTGTGCATCGGACGACACGTGTGACTTGTGCTACGTGGGAAGAGGACCGCTGGTCCGAACTTTGGCGATTCTACTGTCATAAGCGCTCCATGCAGTCCAACGAGGCTACCAATCGCCCGGCCACTACCAGGTCTTCCGCCATCGGTGTTTCTTCTCGGCGCTCCCGGTCACCGGACCCCAGTCGCATACTCTTTACCACACTCCCGTTCTTTGGAGACGGGACCATTGCGGCTACTTTCCACCCTGGCCAAGGTGACAGACGTCGTCCCTTCTGCCGCGGGTTGTGTTGTACCGGGCAAGATTTTACGCCCCAGCTCTCTCGAGCGTATTTCGCAGCTAGCCCCGCGCACCCGATCTTTGGAGACAGGTCTCTCGCAGCGGTACCCCCATCTCCCTCGGGGGAGGAGACATTGGCCCCCGGCTGTCCCTGGCGCGGCTCTAGACCAGCCAGGTGTGACATTGCCTACTTGCGCTTTTACGCCACCGCGTCGCCATCTGTTGTCACATCATGACTTGTTGCTCGGCGCTTCAGGGCTCCCACTGTCTCCTTGCGCTCTGGCTAGAAGCCAGTCATCGCGCAAACGTATTACACACAGTACGTCCGCTAAGCATCCGTCTCACCACTCGGGTCGGATAGCTTCTCCTCCAACACCCCCTCCTCCGGACTTACCACTTCGGGGTCTTTCACACACACACCAGCTGCCGCCGGGATCCCACCGCTTCTCCCAAATCCGTCGTTCGCGGTGCTCCTCTCATGGACGGGTGGATCTGCTTCCCTCCGAGCGGCCTTAACCACCACGTTGCAGCCGCCGTCATGTCCCAGAGCGGGAACAGTCTCGGTCCCGTTCCCGTTCTCCTTCTCGCCGACGGCCACTTCATCAGGTGAGCCGCCGGCGCGCTCCCTCTTCCTTGCGGTGCCGTTCTTTTTCTTCTTCTTCCGCTGGCTGTCGGAGCGCTCGGCGCCCTTGGCACCAGCCCTCCTCTTCCGTCTTCCCCTCGGACACAGCGCGACCATAGCCCTCTCCACGGACCCTGTTCCCCCTGGTGCTTGGCAGTGTCTGTCGGCGAGGAAGTTCTTAGCCTTCATCCTGCGGATTCCGCTTCTGACTTTTTCGTTTTGGAGCACCTCTCCCCATCCATGAGTCCCATGCCCGCGGACTCTCAGCACAGTTGTTCAGCGTCTTCGTCCCGCTTCGCTCTGGGTATCGAGACTCGGCAGTCACTTGAAGAGGCCACGGGTCTCATTCTCTGTTTTCTTCCTTCGGAGGCTTGTCTGCCTGCCCCTCCTCTGAAGCATAAGGCTTCGGCCTCGGTGGATGTTACCCTTCAGCCTAAGCGTTTCAAATCCCTCCCGCAACCACCTGGCTTCCGGGATTTGGTGGACGCCTTCTCGGCGCAGTTACCTGTTGGAAACTCAAAACAACCTCTCTTCTTTTCGGATACCAAGTGGCCGGAGGGCATCGACATCTGCTTTCACCAACGTTGGTATGTGGGTCACTCGCAGGCGTTTTCGTTCCCTTTACCTTCTCTCGATGACACGGCAGATTTGCAAGCGGGTGGTCGCCGCGCCGCCTTTTCCCGGGTTCCTCGCGGTTTGAAAAAGACTGCTGTCCTGATCCGCAACACCCTGGCCTGCTCGGGTTTCTTAGACCTCGTGACCCAGGCGATTGTCCGCGCGCTCGAGGACAATTGGGACCCTCAGTCTACCGCTCCGCTGCGCGAGGTGCATTCTCTGGCGGTTGTGGCTAACCAGGCGTCTTACTATGCTTCTACCAAAGCGATGGCTGCCGCTATCAACTGTGATTTAATCCGGCGGGATGCTGTGCTGGATGCTTGTGCTGGGTTACCTTTGTCAGTCAAGTCTCAGCTCCGCCAGGCTCCCATTGGCGGCCCCTTACTGTTTGGCTCCACTTGGCAGGCAGTGAAGGAGACTCATAAGGACATCTGGCCTATGTCTCGCCCAGCCTTTTCTCGCTTTCGTGCGGCCCGCAAGGCCGGGGGTCGCGCCCTGCGGTCCTTTAGACCCGCCTCCCGCCCAGTTGCCAGTGTGCCTCTTGGCCCCTCCCGTCACCCCCATATTGGCCGTTCCCATGCCCTCCCGGCCCCGGCTTCCGCCTGGCCTGGTCGCGGCAGGCGACCAGGGCGGGGGAGGGCCCGCTGACTCTCCTCCCACACTGCCCCCGCCGATTTCTCTCGGGTCCCCGGTCGGCAGGCGGCTTTCCCAGTACAGCGACGCATGGCGGTCACTGTTCCTGGACGACCCTTGGATCCTTTCTACCATCTCGGCGAGTCTTCAACTCACGTTTCTATGCCCTCCTCCTCTTCGACGCTTCCCGCTTTGGACTTGGGTTCTGAGTGATCACGCCAAGGCGGAGGCGTTGCAGGGCGAGGTGGCCTCTTTGCTTCACAAATCTGCCACGGAGGTCGTACGGCGACACAATTCTCCAGCTTTCTACAGTCGTCTCTTCATTGTCCCGAAGTCGGACGGCGGTTGGCATCCGGTGATTGATCTCTCGGCTTTAAACAAATTTCTTGCAGCCCCTTCCTTCCGTATGGAAACGACTCGATCCCTTCGTGCCGCCACTGAGCCCATGGATTTCGCTGTCAGTCTGGATCTTGCTGATGCCTACCTTCATGTTCCTATGCACCCTTCGGCTCGCCGTTACTTACACTTTGCCTTCCGAGGGGTGGTGTATCAGTTCCGGGCCATGCCCTTCGGTCTCAACCTCAGTCCTTGGGTCTTCACCAGGATTATGGATGCAGTGATCGCCCGCACTTGGCGGTCATCTCTCAGACCGACCTCCAACTACCTCGACGATCTTCTCCTCCGGAATCCGGACGAGACCTGCTTGTCCGCCAACAGGGACACCCTGCTCTCCCTTTTTCACCAGCTCGGTTTTTTTATTAACTTCGGCAAGTCGGACCTATCGCCGTCCCGCCGTTTTCTCCACCTTGGGATGGAGTTTCAGACCGACTTGAACTTGGTGCGCCTTCCCCAGGCTCGGAGAGACAAGTTAGCTGCTTTGGCCCGGAAGATGCATCATGCAACCGAGGCTCCGGCGCGGATGTGGTTACAGTTGTTGGGACTCATGAGCGCCGCAAGCGGACTTGCTTCCACTTGGCCGGCTCTACTCGCGGCCGATTCAACTCCATCTCCTCCTTCTTTGGAGGCCATCTTCGGGGGATTTGGAAGTCCATGTGCCTGTGTCTCCAATGGTTAGGCCACATCTCCTTCAGTGGACGGATCCCGCTTGGTTAGCGTCGGGTGTTCCCCTCGTGTCTCCACTACCCTACCTGTCGATCTGCACTGATGCCAGTCTCTCCGGTTGGGGCGCTCACCTGCTCCCGGACTTCAGCGAGACAGTGGGCCTTTGGCCGCTGGATTTAGTGGGCAAGCACATCAACTGGTGGGAGTTTAAAGCAGTTTCTCTCGCTCTTATCGCCTGGGAGGCACGCATGTCAAACCAGGAAGTCTTGGTTCTCTCCGACAACATGACAGTTGTCTCCTATATTCAGAAGCAGGGTGGGACGCGTTCTCCCTCACTTTGCATCCTTCTGTTCCAGCTTCTCGTGTGGTGCCGAGATCGGGGTATCTCGCTACGGGCACGGCACATTCTGGGACGGCTGAATGGCCCGGCGGATTCCCTGTCTCGTCAGGGCCAGCTCCTCCGTACCAAGTGGGCTCTGCGCCCCGACCTTTTTCGGATGATTTGCCTGCACTGGGAGATGCCCATGATCGACCTGTTTGCGACAAAGTGGAACACACAACTTCCCCTCTTCGTCTCTCCCGTTCCGGACCCCCTCGCGTGGGCAGTGGATGCTCTCTCCATCTTGGAGGGTCTCCTGGTTTACGCGTACCCTCCCTCTGTGCAGATACCCAAGATTCTCCTCAAGCTCAGAGGCTGCCACGCAGTACTGTTCCTAGTAGCCCCATTCTCTTGGAACAAGAGCTGGATCACAGATCTCCTGGGTCTTGCCACAGATCCCCCTCTGCGGCTTCCCACACTGCGCACGATGCTGAAACAGCCACGGCAGGATCTTTTTCACCCTTGCCTGGAGAGCCTCCTCTTACATGTTTGGTGATTGTGCGGCGTGCCCTCACCGCTCGAGGTTTCTCGGATGTGGCGGTGGAGGCTATTGCTTCAGTCCGCCGGCCTTTCCACCACGAAATTCTATGAGGGAAAATGGCGGGTTTTGCAGTCTTGGTGCGGGACTCGACACCTCTCCCCCACAGCTTTGACTATGCCCCAGCTTGCCGAGTTCTTCCTGTGGTTCTTAGAGGATCAGCACCTGGCACCCATCACCATTCGGGGATATCTTTCTATGGTAGCTGACACTTACCACCATTTGGGTCGACCAGATCCCAGATCTTGCAAAGACCTCGCTGACCTCATGGCTCATTTTGACCTTCGGTGACCAGTGACCCGCTGACTGCTCTCACGATGGGACTTTGCGTGGGTTTTAACCTGGCTCAACACTGCTCGTTTTGAACCGCTACCCTTGGCACGGATCTCACACTTGACGAGGAAGACATGCTTGCTGGCTCTAGCCACTGCCTTTCAAATAAGTGAGCTCCACGCTCTCTCCATGCACCCGTCTTGCCTGCAGCTCCGGGCCGATGTCTCGGTTCAACTACTCACTAGTCCTTCCTTTTTGGCTAAAAACCGGCTCCCCTCAGCCGCCCCTCAACCGATCACTATTCGTCCACTGAGGGGTCCTGACACGCCCCGGGATGTCCGACAGCAGGATCCAGTCAGGGCGTTAAAAATCTACCTCCGCAGGTCAAAGCCCTTACGACGGGGTCGTTCACACCTTTTCCTGCCCTTGGTTCCGGGCCGGCACGATATCTCCGCCCAGACGATCTCCACTTGGCTGCGCGGAGTCATCCATTCTGCTTACAACCACCTCTTGACTGAGGGAGCGAAGAGGTTGCGGATTTGGGCGCATGAGATCCGGGCGGTCTCCACGAGCGTCGCGTTTGACTGCAACTGCGCCGTAAAGGGCATTGTGGCGGCTGTGGGCTGGCGGGCCGAAACTACTTTCGCCCGTTTTTACTTGCGCGACCTCTCCAGCCAGCGACACAACCTGGCTCTGGTGGGCCACATTGCTGCAGTGCAACACTCCCTCCCCGGCGCTGGAGGCACCATAGGTAACACTTAGCTGAAATTGTCGGGAGTGTGCACCAGCAGGGGACCTAACTAAGCAGTTACGGGGGGGGAGGTTGAATGTTGGGCGGCACCTTCCTCCTCTTCGCAATTCTTCTTATCAGTAATACCATCGGTAACGTTTTTGAAGAAATAAATGTATTTTTCTTTAAAATATTTTTTTTTCAAAAATACTTACCGATGGTATTACTCAAACTTCCCTCCCACCTTCCCCGCTTGCCGCCTGCCAGCTAAGTTCAAACTGGCAATAACGGACTCTCTCGAGATTAGGAAGGGAGGCTACTCGGAGGAGAGGGAGGCCACTCGGGGGATTAGGTAAGTGCTTACTAGAGTTATGACCCTGGTTGTGTAGCAACACACAACAATTTTGGAGGCTGAAATTGACAGGCTAAATAAGTCTTCCTATCAGTAATACCATCGGTAAGTATTTTTCACAAAAAATTATTTTAAAAAAAAATTAATTTTTTCTCTCTCCAGTCTCTCCTTTTCTCTCTCCTTTACAAACTTGAGGAGTTGAGCTCCTTCGAGTCCACATTCCTTTCCAATTTTCAGGAATGTATCCATTTCCGATGTCGCCATCCCTGCGTTTCACTGCTGGCTGTTTTCTCCGGCTACCCTTACCACTGAGCCCCGTCGGAGGTGCCAAAATGGTACGTGGTTAGTCGTGGTTGTAGTAGTATATCACACCAGACGCACGCACGTAGCGTTCTGGTAAAGAAACTTCACTCGGCTGCAATCCGCACGGCTGTGCTTTTAGGCTGATTTTTGACTCTTTAGTTTGGTCCGCCGCCTGCTGCTGTGGTATGCGGCAACCACTCCCTGCTGTGAGCAGGTTATCTAGGTCACTATCTGGCAGCTACTATTCCTTCTCTAATCTCTGTAACGAACTACTGATGTGTGTTGTGTTATGCCTGTGTTTAATGTTCTCCATCTCCTCTTCAAAACTTTTCTACATAAAACCGTTTAGCACACTTGTGCATCGTTGTCTGCTGGTTCCTGTGTTGGTGGTATTATTCAGGGGGCCTTTTTTTTAAGGGTGCAATCCGAGGATAAAGACAGGTACCATGTTTGTGTGTGACTGAACAATAAGTTACCTGTGCCTCACAGTACTGAACATTCATTCTCTATGGAATACTGTTGAGTATAGTGTAATCCCTGTGCTTTATGCTCTGCTTATAGCCTCCAGTATTCTCTGTGATACTGTTTAATAGTATCAGGTACTAACTGTTGTCTGCAATTCATAATTATTATCCTGGTTCTTTTATTCTAAATGGTGTAGTCTAAAGGAAAGACAGTACAGTTATGGCGGGAATAAAACATACACAAGAAACATTTGCACACACAGAATCCTTTCACTTTAAAAGGTTAAATTCTCTATGTAGAGTATGTGGCGAAAGGTCAAAACGAACACCTGATGAAAAACCAATCAAACTGTGTGAAATGTATGTAGTCCCCCCTTTTCGTAGGAACAAACAAAAGTGAAACATAATTAACGAACAACCGAAAAAGGAGATGTAATTCAATTACAAAAACTGTATTCATCCCTGAAAGGGAAATTCTAAAAACTGTTAATATTAAGGAACCACCAGTGCGATATGCTTATGACCCATTACTTGTTTTTGTGTTGATATAAAGGCCCTGTGTGATGTGCTTCAGACCTGTTATTTGTGTTAGTGTTAATGTAAAGGAACCAGTGTGGTGTGCTTAAGACCTGTTACTTGTGTTAGTGGTTATGATCTATTGTGTAAACCCAAGTGTATGGCATAAACACAGTGCACAAATGCAGGTCTCAGCATGTTTGTGTTGATCGTCTTGATGCTCCCTAATGGATTACCAGCTTACCAGCTTCTCAGTGGAGTGCTTTCTGATGCTAGTGTTGCTCTAGCAGGAATGGCCCCCGAATTCTAGTAAGTGATAACAGTAGAGGCTAGAATGCTGCGTAGATACATCAACTTTTCATCCCACAGAAAACCTACATGCACAACAGATTGAGCTTCAAAGTTAACGCTTTATTTTGTCAGTGCATGTTTATTGTATTGCAAATATGAAATTAACTGCTCTTGAAGGTGTGCTCATGTGAATGTTGCTGCTGCTGTCGCTTGTGGTGTTGATCATCACTTTGCTTTTATCCGTACTGATCTCCATGCCATAAGACCCTGCGCTACTTGAAAGTTTGTCTGTCAGGTTTTGGAGCTCACTATTGCTGCCTGCCATGAGGTCAATGTCGTCTGCGAATCGAAGATTGCACAGGGATCTGCCACCAATAGAGATTGAAGTATGGTGGTCGTGGAGGGTTTCCTGCATGATCTTCTCCAGGAATAGGTTGAAAAGGACAGGAGAGAGCAGGCATCCTTGACGGACACCGATCGTCGTCCTGAAGAACTCGCCTGACTGATTGTTAAGTAGAACCGCGCTGCAGACGTTCTTGTAAAGCGCTTCTATCATTTGGATCAGTCCCTCCTCTATGTTGAACGATCTCATGACTTGCCAGAGTCCGTCGTGCCAGACGCGATCAAATGCTTTCCTGAAATCAATGAAGTTGTGGTAGAGTTCGCGCTGATGCTGCAGATGTTTCTCGATCAGGACGCGGCAGTTGAAAATCTGCTCTACAGTGCTTCTTCCAACTCTGAAGCCAGCCTGTTCTTCTGCCAGCAGTTCCTCCAAGGCACTCTCGAAGGAAGTCGTCGGCGAGGTCGTCAGAGAAAGAGTTGGGTCGCAAACATAAAAGAATGGACCGAACTCGAGATGTCAGACTTGCTTGCCACCGCCCAAAATAGAACTCAGTGGAGAGCACTGTCTGTTGCTGCTGCCTTTCAGTCCCCCCAACGCCCAGTTCGGGCAAGGGACTGATGATGATGATGATGATGAAGGTGTGCTGGTAGTAAGCAGCATGGGCATGTTTAGTATGAAAAGAAAGCAAACTTTATCAGCTACCAATTTATACTCATGTTATAATGACATTTGTGAGGGGAAAAAAGCATTTTGTGAATGTTCAGTTACTAACACTTTTCAACGTTTTCGCTGCAGTGTGCCGGCACTGACAGCATTGAGCCTGTCAGCAGGTACACGCAGTATTAGGGTAATGGCAGAGCACTACATTCTAGCAACATGAACAGTTCTTCCAGTCTAGATGACCAAGCGCGCGCTAATGATTAATTGCCCCCACGCCGGGCTACAGCCACAGATGGCTTATCTTGCACTCAGCGGCACCCGCCCGCTCCTAACTAAAAGCGTGGTTCTGCACAGCCGTGCCCGTCATACATGGCTTAAGGATGTAGACCACACTGGAGTAACAGGTTCCAACAATATTTTATTGCAGCTATGCGATCTCCAAACAATGCATTTACAAATGCATCCGCAATCTCTAACAATGTACGCTACTGTTACACTGCATAATTCCGTCATTGACAATGTACCTACGATACACTGCGTATCTCTCTCACTGACAATGTACACACACGCTTCCTAGCATGGTCTTTTATAGTATTATAACTTTCCAGAATAATCCAGCAATTTCGCACAACACAACCAACCAGAAAGGAAAACGTAACCAAAACTTATTAATATTAATGACAGAGAATTTACTAGAATGAGCTACCAGGTTCCACTATTATTTTAAGCGCCTTTTATACAGTGTTGCAAAATGTTGCCGACACTTTGATGTCACATGTGAGGTCACTAGACAGATCGCAACTTCGCTCAAACGTTTTGGTCTATTCGCAGCGAAACCACGCATCACAAAACTAGACCGCGATTCTCCGTGTGACTTTGCTAAAAACTTCTGGTCTATTCTTAGCGTATCATAACAAAGTCAATTCCGCTCTCCGTGCGAATGAGAATGAATCCTAAAAAGGTACGTGATTTTTATCCAAAATAGTTCAAATAAATATCGGATCTTTCCTACGATTAATGCACACATGCTCTCACAGAATAACACAACCACAAACGTAACACTGGTCAGCAGTGACCACAAGCAATATCATGCTCTGTTCTTATTTTTGATGATCTTCTAAGCAAAGATGCCAGAACCAGCCCACACATTTTAACTTTCTCTCATGAACATTTTATTTCTAGTAGAAAATATCTGGTTTCCCTGGGATATGGTAAATGGGATCAAGGAAAGTTTGCCAGTAACTGACAAAGACTACATCTCATCCTCACCTGTGGTAGTTCCTCATTGTCACTGGGCCGTTCCTGGATCTCAGCATTGTGCGTACGATCAAACTCACATGATGCAGCCAGGATCATAGTAGCACCTGTTATAGGCAGACGCATTTATCCTTGATTGTTTGCCAGAACAAATGTCTCAAAGCCTTTGTAACATGTGACAAAGACTACAGACAGAATGTGTGGTGGAATCATAAAAACAAATTCATACACACAGGGCGATACTGAAAACCGAAATTATGACAGGGTTTCGTGCCCCTGACTTGGAGCATCTATTGACGCTGCGAGTCAGGGGCACAAAACTTTTGAAATAACTTGTAACATGTGACAAAGACTACAGACACATCGAGTGGTGGAATCATTAAAAAAAAGTTAGTGATACACACAGGGCAATACTGAAACCCGCAGAAGTGAATCCCAAGCTGTGATGACAATTAACGTCAGACAACATTGGCAAGGTTTCTTTTCTAACTCAGGGAAAAGAGTTGTGCAAGAGAAAGAAGAGTATGGTCAAGAAGGTGTCACAATTTTTTGGTACCACATACATTTTTACTGACCCTGAGCGTACATGTACGCAAAACTGAAAACACCTGTCACCTCCCGTAACCTATGAACTTATGAGCATCAATTAAAACTGAGAACTGCTTTACACTCACGTTTAAGGATCATGTTTGGGGTCTTGTTGATGAAGTAGTAGTACAAGCGAGTGGTCTCCAGCAGCACCTGGTCACTACTGAATTTGATCGATCGGTACCACCACACTCCCTGTACACACACAAAGTTAATCAACTGATGGGTTAATTAATCATTAATCACACATAAAAAATGCAGAAATCTAAAAGGGCTGTTTAATAATTTAATAACAGAAATTAGTTGTAGCTGTATGAAGCAGTATAAATATGTACAGGTTTTTCTACTTCAGAGGCTGAACAGGGCTTGTTTTTCACAACAGCTTGATGGGTCTGTAGACCCCCAGGTGTAAATTTTAGAGGAATCCAGACCAAAAAAGTGACTGCCAAGCGTGTAAAATGCAAAGAAGTACCCAACGGAGAAAGAAACACGCTTAGAAAAGATGGGTACAACACAATTTATTAATAGATTAGCCGCTACTTATCTTCATTCGCAGAAGGAATGTGGCCACATTCCTTCTGCGAATGAAGATAAGTAGCGGCTAATCTCTCTGTTTGTTTGTCTATTTTGACAAAGGGTATTTACCCGAAATATTAATAAATTGTGTTGTACCTGTCTTTTCTAAGCGTGTTTCTTTCTCCGTTGGGTACTTCTTTAAATTTTAGAGGGTATACAGACCCCAATCTTGGCATAATGAGGGGTCCAAAATTTGATTTAAGAAAACTTAATCATTTGCATGTTGTTGCTGTTTTTTATATCAACTCATTTCGCTCTCTCTTTTCTTTAAGCCTGTTAACAGAACTTCTCACAAAAGACACAGTTATTTAGCAAGACATACCAAACTAAACCTCAGGGGAAAGAAAACTACACATCCAAACCCTCTCCCAACAAACGCAATGAACAGCAAAAACAATGATACCAGAGCAGCAAGAGTAACGGAATGTGGGCATTTCCTAGAGATGTCATGTGTTTACACAAGGTCTTCAAAGACACACAGTCCTGGAACAGGACAAACCACTCAAAGCTGCAGGGGAAAGAAAACTATACATCCCACTCGCTCCCATCAACACAATGAACGGCAAAACAATGCCAGAATAATCTACCATCAAGAACAGACCAAAACCCCACTGCGAATGACAAAAGAATGCCAGAATAATCTGATATAACTAATATCCAGTGAACAATACTAAGCGGTCATGCATCTAACAAACAACAGGATGCGAAATAACATATACACTGAAAAACAAGGATACAACTAACGATGCCCAGAAACGCAATAAATATCGACAAAAATAAATGCCAACAAAATGTATTTTTCTCTAAAATGTATTTTTTCAAAAAATACTTACCGATGGCATTACTATATGGAATATACCCCTTAACTTACCCGATTTCAGCCTGAGACCCTTTGTGTGTACCTACACGACAAGGGCCGTAACTCAGAGAGTTGTATCCAAGTGACCGGGTAGTCTCCCCTCCCTCCATCCGGTCACGTGAGCTGTGCATTCCCGCCAGTCTTACACTCAGCATAGAGGCGACAAGCGGGGTAGGTGGGAGGGTCCTCCGTGTAATGTAATCGGTAAGTATTTTTCGAAAAATAAATTTTAGAGAAAAATACATTTGTTTCCTCAAAATACAGTACCGATGGCATTACTATATGGAAGAATAACGAAAAGGAGGAGGGTGCCGCCCAAAAACCCTGCCACGGCGAAAGCTTAGTTTCGAGGAGAAACCTCCCGACGATTTCAGCTAAGAGGTACCTGTGGCGCCTGAGGCACTCGGAGGGAGTGTTGCGCTGCCGAGAGGTCTCCGACAAGGGCCAGGTTCTCTCGTTGGCCGGAGAGGTCTCGGAGATAGAAGCGGGCGAAGGTGGACTCTGCTTGCCACCTGACCGCTGCAACGATGTCTCTGACTGCAGAGTTGCGGTCGAATGCAACGCTGGCAGCGACCGCTCTGACTACGTGAGCCCGTATCCGCATTCTCCTGGCCCCCTGTGGGGAGAGATCTTTGTAAGCGGAGCGGATGGTCCATCGCAACCAGGACGCGATCGTCTGGGCAGAAATGTCAGGTTGGCCTGGGGCTGAGGGCAGGCAGAGGTGGGAGCGGCCTCTCCTAAAGGGCTTCACTCTGCGCAGGTAGACTCTTAATGCTCGAACCGGGTCTTGCAGTCGTGATGTCTGGGACCGGTCGAACCCTGTAATGGGCGAAGTCTCAACACCCGGGGCGCCACCGCGGAGAGTCTATTCCTGGACAAGAAGGAAGGATTGGTCAAAAGATGAACTGATCCATCGGTCCTGAACTGCATGCAGGCTGGATCCACTGACAGGGCATGCAGCTCGCTCACTCTGGCCACTGTGGCGTGGGCCAAGAGGAAGCAGGTCTTCCTAATCACGTCCGCGAGGCGGGTCAAGGGAAGAGGCTCGAACTGACTGGAGTTCAGCCAGGTCAACCCCCACGGGAGGTCCCAGCATGGAACGAGAGAACGAGCAACTGGCCGCTGCCGTTCGAAGTGGGACATCAGGTTGAAAGGTCCTTGCACGCTCCTGGGTCTTGTAGGCCTAAGCGCCGAAAAGTGTCCGCAGCCATTGTTACGATTGTGGTTGTGTTGTCCTGTGAGAGCATGCATGTGTTGATCGTAGGAAACGATTCGTTATTTATTTGAGCTATCATGGTTACGATTCACATACCTTTTTAGTAAGATTTTCTTTTGTTTGCGCGTAGAGCGGAATTCGTTTTGTTATGATACGCTAAGTTTAGTCCAGAACGTTCTAGAAAGGTTGCACTGTCTAGTGACCTCGTATGTGTGACGTTGGTGAATAGGGAACATTTTGCTACATTTGTTTTATAGACGCTCAAATAATAATAGTTGTTTACTGTGCGCGTGAAGTCCGCAGCCAATCGGTGTGTTTTGTGAAAGATCGTGAATCTTCCAGAAAGTGTAGGCAAGGTAGCGAAACGGTCTACCATATTTTTGTGTGACATCATTACATACTAGGATTTGGGGTTGAAATGAGCAGTCAAATTGTTGTAGCCTATTGTAGTGATTCTAGAAAACTCTTTTTTATTAATATTTATTAGTTTCAGTTGCGCGTTTTGTTTTGATTGGTTGTGTTGTATGATTTTCTTGGAATATTCTGGAAAGTGGTTGTATATATAAAGAGGGCGCTAGAAAAGCACGTTCGTACACTGTCTTGCATTGTCAGTTGTATTAGTTATTTGGGTTTAACGCCGAGCAGGCGACTAAGGCCATCTCACGGCGGGATGGGTAAAAATCTGGTCAGCCAGACTAAAAGCAAGGTCTTAAGACAAGATGTAAATATAGATTAAAAATCTCAGGCTAAAATGTCACACATGTCTTGAAAAGAAACGTCTACAGACTCTCAAAAAGGGCAAATAAAAAAATTCACATAGTCTATGAATGCTCAGATCTTGTTAAAAATATTGCATTCTCTCAAAAAATTGAAGATTTTGTCCGGGGGAACATCCCGGAACAAAACCTTCAAGGAGTCTGCTGTGAAGTGTTATCTGGTGTCAATTAGGTCAGCACAATACAGCAAAAAGTGTCGAACAGAAAACTGCTCATCACAGGCAAAACACCATGGACGCTCATCCTGTTTAAGTAAGTAAGAATGCGTAACATACGTGTGCCCAATGTGGAGCCGAGCAAGGACAGTCTCCTCGCGGCGGCTGCCGCAGCGGAAAGGTAGACTGTCAGACAACTTAGGAAGAGCTTCATGAAGCTTGTTCCCTTCCTCTTTGTCCCACTCGGACTGCCACTCGCGGGCTATGTACGCACTAATCACAGGTTTAAAATCACTATAGACAGTCTGTGTGTCAGGGACAGGGTCAATGCGGGCACTGTTGGCAGCAGAATCTGCGATTATGTTGCCTTCGATGCCCACATGGCCTGGGACCCAAATAAAAATGATGTCATAATATTCCTTCATCAAATCTGCGTAGAGCTCTCTAATCTGCACCAGCAGTGGATGGTCGGTTCCCGCGCCCTGAAGGGCCTGCAGGGCAGAAAGAGGGTCAGACAGAATCAGGAAGTTCCTTTCCCGAGACTGATAGGCATGCTTGAGTGCCAGCAGAATTGCCTGCAGTTCTGCACTAAATACAGAGGAATGGTCAGGGAGACGGAACTTAAATGGGCGTTTAGGATGGCGAGAGGACACTGCAGCCGCAGCCACCCTCCCATCCTCAGACTTGGACCCATCCGTATAAAGACGACAATAACCAGGAAAAATTGAAAGGAGTTCATTGAGGCTCTGTTGGTATATGGCTGGTGGAGTACAATCCTTCTTGTGGGCGGTCAAGTCCAGCAAGATGTCAGGAACTGGTAGTAGCCAGGGTGGAGTGACGTGTTGCAGAGATTCCGAAACTTTGTCCAGGTCCACTCCGGCCGCCTGCAGATGAGGTCGGACACGGAAGGAAAGTGGACGGACAGCTCCCGGATGGGCATCGTAAATCTCTGCAAACGACGGGTTAAAAACACAATCATAGGCAGGATTGTCTGGATGGGCCTTCAGCTTCAGAACGTAGCTGAGCATGAGGTGGATGCGGCGGAGCCTGAGAGAAGGCTCCCCTGCCTCTGCATACAGACTAGCAACTGGAGATGTCCTGAAGGGTCCCAGTCATATGCGCAGACCTTGATGGTGAATTGTGTTCAGACACTGTAGAACAGACTTGGAAGCCGAGACATATACCACAGAGCCGTAATCCAGAGTCGAAGTAAGACAATGCGGTCTGCACCCCAGTCAGTACGACCGACACGAAGAATGTCAAGGGCCTTCCGACAAGAGGTTCTAAGGTAGTTAACATGGTTGCAGAAGGTCAATCTTTTGTCAAAGACGACCCCCAAAAACTTTGCCTCTTCGGCCACCTTAATTGGTACTCCAGCAATGCTCAGGCTAGGTTCTGGAAAAAATTTCGTCTGGTTAGTAAAATGCACACAGACTGTCTTGGAGGGTGAGAACCTGAATCCATTGAGAGACACCCACCCCTGGATGCGATCAACGCACAGCTGCAAGCGCCTCTCAAGGGACGCAAGTCCTCGACCTCGTGCACACAAAGCAAAGTCGTCCACAAACAAAGAGCATTCAGAATCATCCTTGACGGCCTTTACAATGTTATTTATTTTAATGCTAAATAAAACAGGAGATAGAATACTGCCCTGCGGGAAACCCATCTCCTATTCAAAGGAGTCGGAGAGGGTGGAGCCCACACGGACATAGAACGACCTGTTGGACAAAAAATTGTGAATAAAAACGGGCAGATGCCCTTTAAAACCCATGTCCGACAAATCAGACATTATACCATGCTTCCAGGTAGTGTCATATGCCTTTTCAAGATCAAAGAAAATTGCATTGCTGCGTGTTGACAAAAGCATCTCGGATAAAAGACTCAAAGCGAACTAGATGGTCAGTTGTACTACGGAAGCGCCGGAAACCGCACTGGAGGTCTGTGATGAGACCCTGTGACTCAAGATGCCACACCAGTCGGGCGTTGACCAAGCGTTCCATAGTTTTACATAAACATGATGTCAAAGCTATTAGCCGGTAGTTGCCCAGGTCAGAAGGATCCTTACCCGGCTTGGGAATTGGCACAACTACAGCCTGGCGCCAAGATGGCGGAAAAAAACCGGTTATCCAGATATGGTTAAAGGCCTTGAGAAGTACAAGGAGTGAATCCTCAGGCAGATGTGTTAGGAGCTGATAGTGGATGGTATCTAATCCAGCAGCAGAGTCAGTACATTTCTGCATGGCTTGCTGCAATTCTGAAAACGTAAAAGGGGCATTATAGTCTTTCGAGTTATCCGATATAAAATCACAAGTACAAGATTCTCGCTTCTCCTTCTCTCTCTGGAAGAAAGGTGAATAATGCTCTGTTGAAGAATTATGGGCAATGGTGGAGGCAAGCAAATTGGCCACAGCCTTTTTATCTGTGACCAAACTGGCACCATCTCTAAGATGGCCGACAGAAGCCGAGCCACCCCTGCCCCCAATTCTTCAAACAGCCTTCCAGACTTTTTGGGATGGAGTCCTAGAAGATAAAGATGAGATGAAGCGTCTCCAGGAAGCACGGCGTTCGCGTTTAAAAATGTAACGGGCTTTCGCCCGCTGTCTTTTAAATGTTAAAATATTATTTCCTTGCGACGGATTACGAAAAGCACGTCGCTGAGCAGATTTGCGCATTGTTTGGGCCTTGCGGCACTCTTCATTGAACCATGGTACTCTCGGCTTCCGAAGGAGTGATGTGGAAGTTCTAGGGATGGTTTCACCTGCTACGTCCAACAAAATAGAAGTAAAACAAGAAACAGGTTCTTCAGCTGACATGACCACCTCCTCTGTAAGACGAGACTGACAGAGGGAGGCGAACAGAGGCCAGTTAGCTTTCTTGAGATTCCAGCGCCCCACCGGCGAATCCTCCTCACAGCTAACCATGACAGGACTACTGGGAAGTGGTCACTACCACACAGGTCGTCGTGAACCTTCCAGTCAAAGTCCAGCATGAGAGAAAGATCACACACAGTGAGGTCTAGAACAGAACTAGATCCAGAACCTGAGTTAGAGTATGTAGGTGAGCCATCGTTAAAGACACATAGATTAAGTTGAGAAAAAACATCTTCTAACATCTGACCTCTGCCATCATAGTGGTCACTACCCCAAAGGTGAGCGTGACCGTTAAAATCCCCCATGAGAATAAAGGGAGGGTCAGTTGATCTACTAAGTTAAAAATATCATTTCTACAGACCCGCAGTGATGGTGGCAGGTAAATACTGCATATGGTTATGGTCTTCTTTAAGGTAACCCGAGCTGCGACAGCCTGAAGACAGGTGTCGATGCTAACGGGGCTACATAAAATTTGGCTACTAATGAGAAGAGCCGCTCCACCCGAGCGCCTCTCCGAATCAGAGCCTTTATGTATAACATTAAAACCATTAAAGGACACAGGGTCAGAAGTCTTCAGGTAAGTCTCCTGAAGAGATATTACTGAGGGGTTATAGAACTTGACTAAAAGACGCAATTCCTCAAAGTCAGCTTGAAAACCACGACAATTCCACTGAAGCAAAGAGTCCATGATTAAGTCTTATCTGGGGGTAAGGAGTTTTTTCCCCCTTTTTCCTTTACCTTGGAAGGAGTTGAAGAAACAGAGGGGGATCGGCTCCCGGGCCTCCTCTGGTTCTTCGGAGAGGAAGCGGGTGGAGCTGCCGCAGCATCAGCAACAACAACTTCCACTCCCTCCATCCGCTCCTCCAGTGCAGCATATTTGTTTTGAAGGGGGACATCTGTGTTCCCCTTCTGGGCCCGTGCGCACAGCGGTCCCATAGATTTCTTAGACTTCTGGTCCTGGGCAGCGTTCCTGCCGCTAGAGTTAGCGGCCTTAGAAGGCTGACCAGAGCCAGAAGCCTTTGGAGTTGACTAGCAGGTTTGGGTGGGGGCTGAGGCTTAGGGGCAACAGAAAGCGGCACAACCGGACCGGCAGTGTCCGCCTTCTGCGTTCCCTGGCTCCTTGTCACCACCGGAGGAGGGTTACTCTCCAGGGGCGAGATGAGCCGAGGCTCCGCCCCTAACCAAGAAGTTGGGGTCTGACATGAAAAGTCTTTGGTGGGGCGCTTGCCTGCCACCGCTGCACTAAAAGTATACACAGAGGTGTTAGAGGTTGGGGCAGCCGCAGCTGCACCAGGGCCTTCAACCATTTTTTTGGCATCCAGAAAGGACAACCCCTTTTCCACACGCACCTGCTGAATCCTGCACTCGGATATCCAACGAGGGCATTTCTTATCCGAAGCCATATGCGCCCCCTGGCAATTCACACACAGCGGGGTGGCTGTGCAGGACTCAGCAGAGTGTCTGGGCCTAGTGCAACGGGCGCATGAAGCCTCTGCCTGACGGCATGTCTTCTGCCCATGGCCATACTTTTGGCACTTAAAGCACCGGAGGGGAAGAGGGACGTACTTTTTCACTCTCAGGGAGTAGTAACCTCCCCAGATGGTAGTAGGAGGGGTGGGGGTGCCAAACGTCAGGATGATGGTAGGGAGACAGATCTCCCCACCACCTCGCTTGGAAGCAAAGCACCTGACGTAAGTCACCCCCTGAGACTTAAGGTTCCTTACAAGTTCATCTTCTGACAGTTCTGCCAAAGCTTGATCTTTGATTACGCCTCTTGACGAATTCATAATTTTGTGGGGTGTGACTTCCACAGGAGTGTCTCCGATGGAAGAGAGCCCCAGTAGCCCGCTGGAGTGTGCCCGAGTACGGCACTCCACCATCAAGTCACCAGACCTGAGGCGCTGTGCGTCAGGCCTGCCAACACGGCTCCTGAGGGTCTCCCCCACCAGAAAAGGATGCAGCTTGGTAACTGGTTTCTCCTTCACCTTGCTATGGACAATGAGGAAGCGAGGCCATACGGCCGACGCCTGAGGCGTCGCTTCCTCACAGTCTGAATCACTGTCATGTTCAATGTCGGTGGCTATGTGCCGTTTCTGTGCTAGTTTTTTTGTTTTTTTTGTTTTATCCATATTATATTAGTAGAGATATTCATCCCCCGGGAGTCCCCGCCCGCCACCGAGCCCAACAAGGGAAAGTGCAACTGTCGGCGGGTCTCCAGCCGACGCACAATGGAGACTGCCCGAAAGATATACTCAAGGAGGTAAGCCCGATTGAACCGTTTGAGCCACCGCCTTCTATCACACCGTTGAATGCAGGGGAATACTGGCGTAAAGCACCTAATCAGCAGCAGAGGCTATAGCATGGTGCTCCGTATAGCAACCCGCATGTCAACAGTGGGATAGGGCTCAACGTGACAAGAGCCGATTGACTAGGCCAGTACGACTAGCCTCCCGTTTAGGCAGAAGTCAAGGCCAAAGTGGAGTGTTTCAGCCACCAGGATCCTCTTCTTCCCCGACACGTGTCTCCAAGCACGGCAAACACTTGGGATCCAAAGGACCAAAAGTTCACGAGTATTTTTAAGGACCAATCCAACATGGTACGACCTGGGTTAGCACAGCTCCTTAAAAACCGGACCAGTGAAAAAGACTGAACAACATATCTGCTGACATCAAGTCCTAATCCTGGACAAAGATGGCACCCGTCTGCTAGCCCACTCAGTCAGGGACTGAGAGGACTACCCACCCACGCCACGTGGAGGCCGGTGCCGGGTAGGCTGCATTTTCAGTTGTAGAGACACGCAGTTTATCGTAGGTACGTGGCCCGTATAGGGTGTACATTGTGTGAGTCGCAGCGTAATGGTGGTGTACGTTGCATGAGAAACTTTGTGTCGCCAGTGTGGACATTTGCAGAAGAGACTTTGTATCAGTGTTGGTGCATTTGGAAATGCATTGTGTGGAGATCGCATCGCTGAAATATTGTTGGAACTGTTACTCCAGTATTGTCTACATCCTTAAGCCACATGTGACGGGTTGCAGCTGAATGAAGTTTATTTAAAAAGAACCTTACGTGCGTGCGTCTGGTGTGTTTATCATACTACGACTACGATTCGATCACGTAACATTTTGGCACCTCCGACGGGACCTCTTCAGTTGGCTCAGTGAAATGGGTAGCAGGAGAAAACAGCCAGCAGTGAAAAGCAAAGATGGTGACATCGGAGATGGAGACATTCCTGAAAATTGGAAAGGAATGTGGACTCGAAGGAGCTCAACTCCTCGAGTTTGTAAAGGAGAGAGAGAAGGAGAGATTAGAGAGAGAGAAGGAGAGACTGGAGAGAGAAGAAAAGAAATGCGAGAGAGAAGAAAAGGAGAGACTGGAGAGAGAAGAGAAAGAAGAAAAGAGACAAGAGAGAAAAGAAAAGGAGAGACTGGAGAGAGAAAAAAAAAAAGAGACTTGAAGAAGAAAAGAAATTGGAGAGAGAAGAGAGAGCTATAGAGCGTGAGATCAGGAAACTCGAAATTCAGCAAGAAGAGGCAGAGAGGCAGCGACATGAAATTCATTTAAAGCAGATGGAAATAGAGGCACAGAGCCAGAGAGTAAATGAAGCAACAGCCTTAGCCAGCAGAGAGCAAACAGCCCGTGCGCCAAAACTTCCACCTTTCGTTGAAAATTCAGATAAGATGGACGCTTACCTAGAGCGATTCGAACGCTTTGCAAGCAGTAATAACTGGAAACAAGAGACTTGGGCTATCAAGCTTTGTGCACTTCTAACTGGCAAAGCACTTCAATTTTACACCCGCTTGCCAAGAGAAGAAGCCGAAGATTATACGCAGTTGAGAGCCGCCCTGCTGAGACAGTACGACTTCACTGAAGAGGGTTACAGGCGACGATTTCGGAACTGCAAGCCTGAAGAAGGAGAAACACCCCATCTATTCATTGAGAGAATCAGAAGCTACCTGGAGAAATGGATAGAGCTGGCTGGCTTAAACAAAGAGTACCAGGACCTGTGTGACCTCAACGTCAACGAACAAGTCTTCAGCGCATGTTCTAAGGACCTGGCCGCCCACCTCAGAGAGCAAAAAGACCAGTCCCTAAAGGCCCTGGCCGACTTTGCTCAAAGATACCTTGACGCCCACAACATGAAGTTCGGGTCCAGTAAGTCGCAGCGTGTGTCTGCACAAGCAGAGGAAATCCACAATGTCAGAAACACCCCGAAATACAAGCCGGTGGAGAACCTGACATGTTTTCTCTGTGGAAAGAAAGGTCACAAGGTGATACGGTGTCCTTCTAAAGATGTTCCCAGAGGCGACAACATCAGAAGATCTAACCAAGATCGCGGGATAGCAGGCAGAAGAAGTACCACGTCTCAACACAGAGCCGCTGCTGTATTAGCCAATGATGTGACGTCATCCAGTGATTTTGAGTCTAGAGAAACGCGAGTGACACCGGAGCTGATTGAATCTTTCAGAAAGAATGGACGCATTCCCAGTAGGAGATGGGGCTACAATCTTACCAGTCTCAAACATCGCGCTGCCTGAGAATGAAGTGCCGAATATGCCGGTGGTGTCAGGATTCGTCGGCAAAGCATCAGTGAGAGTGTTGAGAGACACCGGTTGTAACTGTGTCATCGTGAGAGAGGACTTGATAGCTGAAGACCAGAAGCTACATGAGTGGACAACCCTCGTCTTGGCCGATGGAAGTGGGAGAGTCACCCCCCTTGACAAGGTCAGTGTCAACACCCTGTATCTAACAGGAGAGGTGAAGGCGTTGTGCGTGAAGACACCAGTCTATGATCTTATCATCGGAAATGTTAACAGTGCCAGAAATCCAAACGATCCAGATCAGAAGTGGAAACCTGAAACTTGTGCAGTTACGAGAGGTCAGGAAGAGAAGAGCCACCATACCATTCCTCTAAAAGTGACTGATAACATACATGCAGTAATGATGATTAGAGACACGTTAGAGGAAGAGAAGCGCAAGGCGCTGGAGCAACTGCAGAACTAGGTGGACGCGACCGTGGACAGCGAGCGAGATAAGCTAGAGGCGGAACAGCGAGCAGCCATCGACCACCTGCAGCAAAAACAGGCGCATGAGTTGGACAGTCGGCAATACGATGCCAAGCGCCGCCACAATGATCAGATTGGATCGCCGAAAAGCCAGGTGATCGAGGGTCGCGAGCAAGATGGAGCTCCTCTGAGACAGGAGATATCGGAGCTGCAGGAGGAGGAGAAGGAGAAGGAGAGGAAGAAACAGACATTAAGAGTCCAATCTACGGAGTTCGGACATCAATTTGCGCCTGACTGCAGATATTATCCAGTGTGAGCTTGGTCCGACATCGAACGAGCCGCTTCTGACGAGCCGTGTCGTTGGCTTCGCAACACGAGTGAAGGACTGAGGGAGAATGTTGGGGAGACGCTGGACGTGGGAGTCGACAGAGATTCCAGATCGCCAGTGGTCATTGTAATGAAACCAGAGAGGTCTAATTTGGTGTATATGGACCGTCATATTTTTCCTAAGCCGACAGTGTTCGACCCAGGACCAGTAACTCTTGAACTGTGTGAACTGTGCCCCATAATTTGGTGTTGTTCCAGAAACAAACTTTGATATCAATTTTCATTATATCATGGGTTCGCAGAACTTTGGAGCGGATTACCTGAGCAGAGCATTTTAGGTGAACATTTCTGTGTCCAGAACAATTTGAAGAAACATTTCGGTGCTCAGGACAGTTTACAGGAACTGTGACACGATTATTTTAAAGTGGTTGATTTGATTTCATTTTGATATGAAATTTTTATTATTTATGGTTTTGTGTAGGTTTACACAGCCACAACCGAATTTTTGAGATTTGAGAAGAAATTTTTGTGAAATGTCATTATAAAGAGGGGGGTAATGTTACGATTGTGGTTGTGTTGTCCTGCGAGAGCATGCATGTGTTGATCGTAGGAAACGATCCGTTATTTATTTCAGCTATCATGGTTACGATTCACGTACCTTTTTAGTAAGATTTTCTTTTGTTTGCGCGTAGAGCGGAATTCGTTTTGTTACGATATGCTAAGTTTAGTCCAGAACGTTCTAGAAAGGTTGCACTGTCTAGTGACCTCGTATGTGTGACGTTGGTGAATAGGGAACATTTTGCTACATTTGTTTTATAGACGCTCAAATAATAATAGTTGTTTACTGTGCGCGTGAAGTCCGCAGCCAATCGGTGTGTTTTGTGAAAGATCGTGAATCTTCCAGAAAGTGTAAGCAAGGTCGCGAAACGGTCTACCATATTTTTGTGTGACATCATTACATACTAGGATTTGGGGCTGAAATGAGCAGTCAAATTGTTGTAGACTATTGTAGTGATTCTAGAAAACTCTTTTTTTATTAATATTTATGAGTTTCAGTTGCGTGTTTGTTTTGAATGGTTGAGTTGTATGATTTTCTTGGAATATTTTGGAAAGTGGTTGTATATATAAAGAGGGCGCTAGGAAAGCACGTTCGTACATTGTCTTGCATTGTCAGTTGTAGAGACACGCAGTTTATCGTAGGTACGTGGCCCGTACATTGTGCGAGTCGCAGCGTAACGGTGGTGTACGTTGCATGAGAAACTTTGTGTCGCCAGTGTGGACATTTGCAGAAGAGACTTTGTATCAGTGTTGGTGCTTTTGGAAATGCATTGTGTGGAGATCGCATCGCTGAATTAAAATACTGTTGGAACTGTTACTCCAGTATTGTCTACATCCTTAAGCCACGTGTGTCAGGTTGCAGCTGAATGAAGTTTATTTTTTTAAAAAACTTATGTGCGTGCGTCTGGTGTGTTTATCATACTACGACTACGATTCAACCACGTAACACCCATCAAGAGAAACCTCGGATGGTGATCGGGGCCAAGTTCTGCTCACTAACAGCCACAAGAAGAACTTAGCCAGCCGAGGCATGGTCAGTGCCGTGTGGGGAGGCACTGGGACTTACACCAGGACTGTAGAACCCTCCACTTTCCTTCGTACACCCAGCGGGTGGATGGTCTGCGGGCAGCCGCGATAGCCTCCACTGCTGCATTCGGGAAACCTCGCGCTGAGAAGAATAATAATCCAGCAACTTCATACAACACAACCAATCAGAAAAGAATACATAACCAACCCTCATAAATATTAATTTTAAAAAAAGGATACTCAAGAAGTGGTCTACAAAAATCTGGCTGCTATTTCCAGCCCCTATTTTGGGAAATCCCGGCACGTTATGACGTCTAACAAAAGTATGGCAGACAGTTCACGACCTTGCCCACACTTTCTGAAAGTTTCACGATCTTTCATAATACATACTGACCGGCTGCTAACTTCACGCCTACAAAAAACAACTATGACTATGAGTATTAGAGCGGCTTTAATACTGTGTTGCAAAATGTTGCCGACAGTTTGATGTCACACATACGAGGTCACTAGACAGATTGTACATTGTACATTGCTTAACGTCCCGACAGCAACAAGGCTTTCTCAGGACGTGCCTGCACTGCTTGTGAAAAAAAAAAAACTAAACAGAACATTGAATGTATGTCGCCAGCCGGTCAAATACGTTAAAGAAACCTAACACATGGGGCCTAAATAAAGCTAAGACCATTTAGCAACACACATCCAATATCAAGAGCTACAGGCAGTGCAGACAGTAGGGAGAGTTTTAAAAAGGCAAATACAGGTGAATGGACAAAGGGTAGACAGAAACACATGCCCCAGAATAGAGAAAAACCCACCCTGTGGGGCTGACCAGGGTGACCCTGGGAACTAAAAAATACCTAACCCCACCCAAGTCCCCCAGGGCAGACCCGGGTGGGGAAGTCACTAGACAGAGCGCAATTTTGCTCAAAAGTTCTGGTCTATTCTCAGTGAATCTATGCATCACAAAAATCCGACTGCTCTTCTCTGTGTAACTTTGCTAGCAACTTCCGGACTAACTTATCTTAACGTATCATAACAAAGCCAATTCCGCTCTCTGCGCGAACGATAGTGAATCTTACTGAAAAGGTACGTGATTCATAATCATGATAGCTCAAATAAATATTGAATCGTTTTCTACGATTAATACATGCATGCTCTCACAGAACAACACAACCACAATCGTAACAAAGTTACAATCCATCAGGTAAAAGCAACACAGGCTGAAGTACAATCCAGCATCGGTAAAAGGGTTGTGTTGGTACACGAATGATGCAAACAACAAGAATACAATTCAGAAACGCTAGCCAATGAGAAGACGGATTACAACAGCCGAAGGCTATTCAGCCAATCACAGACTAGAAATCGCTCTGATCTGTCGTGTACTACAGCGCGAGAGCGACACGTGACTTGGTTTTCGGTGAATGGAACCTGTGGTCGTGTTAAACAGGTAAATAATAGTGAAATTGCCCTGGTTGGGAGCCGAAACCAGCTTCGTGTAAAGCGAAATTTTGTGTTAAGCATTTCGTGTTATCAGTGAAATCTTAATACAGAATAAGAAGGCCGTCGGCCGGAGCACAAAAACGGTTCGCGTTAACCGGAAATTTGTGTAAAGCGAGTTCGTGTTAACTGGACTCCACTGTATGTCGTGCTCGGAGTGCACTCCCACGATCTCTGCCCCACAGGAAGATCTGGTAAAGGAGCATGCAGAGGGCCGGGGAACAGGACTGCTTGGCCGCAGAGCCATGATTTCCAGTTCATGAGCGTCAACCACACTGCCGTCAACTCCAGGCAGTTGATATGCTTGTCTCGAAGGTCCGATGCCCACCGGCCCGAGACGGTGCAGAATTCCGGCCGTAAGAGGGCACCCCAGCCGACGAGGCTGGCATCCGCGCAAATGGAGAAAGGAGGCGGAGGGGTGAAGAGTGGGACTCCAGTCGCCAACCAAGAGTGGTCTGACCATCTGAGCCGATGCGGCCAGATCGGCCAGATCAGCAGCGGGACTGAGATCGAGGCTGAGAGATCTCCCGAGGACGGACGCCAGAGGAGCAGCACATGGAGCTGTAGCAGTCGCGAGCAGAGCCTGCCGAGGGGTAACAGGTCCGCCGCCGCGCTGATTAGACCCAAGAGCTGGAGCCAGGTCCTGGCCGGAACAGACAGGTCGAGACTGACCGCATAGTCCATAGGCTGTACCGAGGCTCGTAAGGCTCTTGCCGTTTCCATGCAAAAGGAGGGGGTGACAATAAACTTGTTCAGGGCCGAGAGGTTGATGACTGGCCGCCACTTGCCGCCAGGCTTCGGAACCACGAAGAGTCAACTGTAGAATGCCAGGGAGTCTTGTCGAGCTACTACTTCCGTGGTGGCCTTCTGGAGCAGCGCGACAATCTCCCCCTGAAGAGCGTCCGCCTTGCTCTGGTCGACCGGTATGCGCGTCCAGAGTGGTGAGCGTCTCAGCAGGGGCGTGGGTCTGAAACGAGATCCGACGTCCAGTCGAGATCGTGTCGAGAATCCAAGGGTCTTCTGGCAGCAGCGACTGCCACTCGTAGCTGTGCCTTGCTAGCCTCCTGCCGACTGGACAGGAATCGGCGGGGGTGAAGTCATTGGGCCCTCCACCGCCCGGGCCTCCGGGCGTTCCTGGGCCAGGCGGGAGCCGAGGCCTGGAGAGGGCGGGCCCGACCGGCGGGGGCCTGGCGAGTGGGTCTGGGAGGTAGTCTGGTGACCAGCCGGGAGGCGAGTCTGAAGCTCCGCAGGGCGTGACCCTGCGGGAAGCTGGAAACCAGGAGGAATCCGCACAGGGAGCGCTTGGCCACAGGTCCTTAGCCGAGTCCTTAACCTCTTGCCAGGTAGAGCCAAAGAGGAAAAGAGGAGAGGCCCCCCCCCCCCTCCCCCCCAAAAGGAGCCCGGCGAAGTTGAGCGACGAAGGTCGAGGGGATGCCAGGGCAACTCTTCAGCATGGCGTCTCGTCTCAACAGGTCGCAATTTGGCGCTGCCGCTGTCACAGCGAGAGAGCCTCGTTTGGTCGCTCCCAAAACTCCTCCACACTCTGCATCATCGCCTGCGTGACCAGCTCCACAAATCCCGCACAAGCCAGGGAGTTCCGAATTAGACTCAGACCTGTTTACCCCCTAAAAACCAAAGTGTAATCCAGGCAGTTGAAAAGAGTAATCTGAGGGTCAAACGAGGAATCTGAGTAAACGGCATGCGACATACGCGCACACTCGAGAACAAACTCACGATACTTAATTAAGAACATAATTACCAACTTAATAAACTAAATGCACACTAAAAAAAAAAAACTAATAATAAACAAAACCACAACAAAACAATACATACAATTTATAATCGACTTCAAACCTTTACAAAGACTGTACAGCTGCAAAGCACACGTGTTGATTTACTCCTGCCAAATGGAGTTCCAGTGGAGAGGTCATGCTATGGCTCAAAGCAGTCAGCTGCTTCAGTTTCTCATCGCTGGCAGCGCACTCAAATTGCTTATGTGAAGTTGTTGCCACATGTCGAGTACAGTCAAACATACCGCTGTGCTGGATGCTGAAATCCGCTTTGCACAACGTGCAGTGCGCATAGCCAATTCCCTTTCTTGACGATACAAGGCACGGGTATTTCTTGTGATACATCGCCTTATATTTCTGCAAAGCTCTCTTTTTCTTGTTGTGGTCGCTGTGTAAGACTTTACAATCCGAATCGCTGTCAGATTCCTCCGTTTCGTGTGCGCGTTTTTCACTCGCCATGTTGTCAGTCGACTAGAAAATTCAAACCGGAAGATGGAATTAATGTAAGTTTGTTTATATCTGATTGGCCGTTCGAAAGCAAAGGGCAATCCAACCAATCAAAACACGTAAGAAGCAAGTTAGGTGGAAGTTGCGGGCGAAGAACCGAAAGTACGATTTACAGATTTTAAATGATGTTGACGCTGAAAGTGGAATCTTAGCGATGCAAAACGCGTAATTTGAAGTGACACTGCGTAACAGCGTAATGAGACCCTCAAAAGGGGAATTTATTACGCTCAAAGCGTAAGGTAAACAGGTCTGTAGACTTGCCGTGTGGTCCAGACCAGGCGGGGGGGGGGGGGGGGGGGGGGGGGGGGGGGGGGGAGAACCGATGGGCGGGCACCTTGTAACTCCGCCGTAGGGTCCACCGCTGGGAGAGGGCAAGTGAAGGCTTGAGAGTGTCCCGCGTACCAGGCTTGCCAAAACTTGTTATCGACGCCAGTCGGCCAATGAGTGTCCACAAAGAAACGCCTATCCCGCAGCTTGCCCTGGAACAGGTGCTCATTAAAGGCAGCCGAAAGATGTCTAATCCCAGGGGCTGAGGCAGGGTCTTGAAACGCGTCGCCTGAAACGGGGCGTCGACCAAGGCCGCAGCCATCCTCCTGAGCAGTGGAGAGGGCGGGCATCCCTCCAAGGGAAGAATAGCTGAGTTCATGCGTGTCGCATCGTCTAGGGCCCGCAAATTTTCAGACGAACCAGGTGTCTCTTCTGCCGTGTCGGCCGCGGAAGCGCTGCGGGGGCGGGGGTCCAGGAAACAGGGCTGACGTAGAGTCCTCCGGGTGCCAACTGAGGACGTCTTCAACAAAATCAGAAGCCACGGGCGACACAGAACCACGTCATGACGGGGAACAAACTGTCCGGTGGAGACCAGTAGAGTCTGTCAGGTGAGCGCTCAGGGAGCCCGTGCGCCGGGCGAGTGTGAGGAGAAAGCCGAGCGGCGCGAGGCCGCTGCCGGGGTCCGGGCACTACCGTAGCGCTGACTGGCGGTCTTGCTCGGAAGACGAGAGGGGGAAGACGCCCCTTACGCAAGGTCCGAGAAGCCAGCGGGAAGCCGTGATGAGAAGTCCCAACGGCACACCGACGGGAGTCCATGGAGCGGTGTGCGCGAAAGCTCTACCGAGGGGAACAGCTGCAATGAGTGGGATGCTGAGTAGCGCAAGGGGACCGGCTCCGGCTGGGAGCCCTGGCTACACCGGGGGAAGGAGACCGACGCCGAGGTGAAGGGCTCCTCCCGTAGCCGCGACTGCCCGAGCAAAACTCTGGACTAGGACGCCTCCGAGCGCTGGGGTGGCTGACGGACGGCTTCGAGAGGAAGCTAGCACAAGAGTACGTGTCTTCCGAGTGCTCTGTCTCTCGGTCGCCCCTTGCGGAGGACCGTGCGAGACTGGCAATTGTCTCTCAGTCACTCCTTGCGAAGTGCCATGCAAGAGGGGGTTTACTCTCCCGGCCATCGCTATGAGAGGGCTAACGGGACTGAGTCCAGTGTCCGGCGGGAAGCAGGCGGCTGCGCTGATAAAACTCCCACAGCTGGGACCACTTCCGCTCCTTCCACGTAGCGCACTGAGCGCAGATACGGGCCGAGGAGCAGCCGAACAGGGAAGACACAGAGTATGCGAGTCCGTAGGCCACTGGAACCCTGTACATCCCCTGCATGTGCATAACTGCGTACTGCAACACAAAGCAGAAGCCATGAAAGCAACCGCGCGGGGCCAGTAACGAAAGGCCCCGTGAACAGAAAAGGGCTAAGCCCAGTCTGAACGAAAATTCGACAAAATTTTATGGGATATGCCGACGTTCCGTAAACAATGGCCTGTTTACTCGTAGGCATAACCTGAGGCCTTACCTCGCCATCTTCTTAGCCAGAAGTGAACGTGTTAGACGAAGTGTAGCCGTAGCATGAAACCAAACCACGGGAAGGCTGAAGCCGGCGAACCGTACTCGGTGAAGCTAAGGGTAAGACTGGCGGGAATGCATGGCTCACATGACCGGATGGAGGGAGGGGAGACTACCCGGTCACTTGGATACAACTCTCTGAGTTACGGCCCTTGTCGTGTAGGTATACACAAAGGGTCTCAGGCTGAAATCGGGTAAGTTAAGGGGTATATTCCATATAGTAATGCCATCGGTAATGTATTTTGAGGAAACAAAAAGAAAAGCCAGGTTTGGTCCACTGACGAGAGCAGTACATGGCCAGGTTACCAAAGAGAAAACGTGCTCGAAATACACAAAGAAATGAGTGACGAAATCCAAATCAAGACGTGTGTCATGAAACTTCGTGTATATGGTCAATCCGGAACCAGGCTGAAATTAATGTCTTTTGGTGTGCGATGTCGAGCACGATTTTCACAACTTGATATGGCTAAAAACTGAAAGTCAACGCAAAACGATGCTGTATCCCATAATAGTATGAATGGCTGATGTCACAGCGAATAGCACATTCAACATGCAGTGTGCACATTGTGATAATATCCTGACACCACTTGTAAACTAACAGGTTGCCCATCCAATATACTCGCACAGACCCAGTGTCAGTCAAATCTGAATGCAGCAGTGGCTAAACGAACCAACTCATCACTAAAACAGAACTGACACTGCTAAGGTATGCACGGTGGCGCAAGCATAGTGCGTCTTGGATAAAGATGCGCTGAAGTATTCTGTGTCTGCCTACCCCTTCATAACATTTTCAGTACATGTTTTGAGTTTCACTGCGTCAGAGACACACAGATGCACTAAAACGGGAGCCCTGCTGAACCTCAACACAAAGTTCATACACATATGATGGTCAATACATTTCAAAATAATTGACACTCACACACATGAACAGGCTTTGTCACAGAATATGTTTCACTCACCACAACAATTGGCAGAATGATCATGAAGACAAGACCATAGGCGGCAAGAACCTGCAGACAATGGAAACAGTGAAAAGTCAAAATGTATTTATGCCTGTCTTTGTGCCAGAACTTAAAATTAACTCATTGTGCCTGAGACACACAATATACCTACATTTTGGAGTTACCCTCTGAGGACTGTATTACAATTCAGGAGACAGATCAACCATAATAATTCAAGGGAGGTGGCAGAATAGTCTGGCTATTCTGCCACCACCCTTGAACTATCATGGTCGAGCCATATCTTGCCATGGTGTGTCGCGGGCGGAATGAGTTAAAACATTTGACGGCAAAAGAGACATCAGAAAAAAACTTCACTTACCCACATCGAGTTCTCTCTTTCTACTATCCACTTTGGGAGTGCAATACCGAACCGAGTCGCTGAAAAACAACAAGAAACAAATAAACAAGTAAACTGACAATTATTTTCCTAGAAAATCTTCATCCAAGCCTTTCATTACAAACACTTTTTCTGACAATGGGATAGGTTTGCAATCACATACAAAAGACATAATGGACTCAAATTGTCTTCATGATCTGAAATTTACTATGAGAAGTAATTTCATTAAAAAAATGTGTGATCAGATTTCTGTGTTCTTATATCCAACTTGTCATATATTTGATCTTGTTTTAACCCATTTAACCCTAAATTTTGGAGATGTCACTTCATGATGTACTGGTTGCAGGAGACCGATCGACCATAATTGAAGGGCAGTGCCAGATTCACTTGGTGCATGATGGTGTCAAGCTAATCCAACACTAACCTTGAATTATTAGTCAATCCATCTCCTTCTGTAATGCATCAGGGCTAAATGGGTTAACTGTATTAACTGTCAACTGTATTAACCCTTGGCTGTCAGTAGTGATTTTTGTCACAATGATTCCTGCAGGAATCATCGTGACAAAAACATCTACCGCTAGCCAAAGGGTTAAGACCTATAATGTAATTAAATCTGGCAAAGAAGATGTGAACATGTATGACAATTCAGCACAAGGTGTACAGGTGTGTGTACATATTGAATATGAAGAAAGATATATATTATATTAAATCAGCAAGAAAAAAGGCTTCATTTCATATCAAGTCAGCCCACACACACAAACTGCTGCTAAACTGAATAAACATACCCTCCGGCCCATCTGGATTTCCATACTCTTCCCAGTTCTTCCTCGACTCTTCATCAGTCAGTCTGCCAAAAAGAAAAAACAATAGTGAGAAAAATGATTTCTTTACATAGCACACATTTTATGATGTGAGCAAACTCAATTATTGGTTTTTACACACTGAGCCATAAGAACAATATACCAAAAAAATGTAGATTCATCATGTACCAGTTAAGAGGGATAGAGCAACAACAATGACAGCTAAAGGGTGGTGCAAAAATAGCTTGACGCCTACAGGTGCTAAGCTATTTGGTCATGACCCTAGAACTTGTTTCTTCCAAAAATCATCACCGACGGCATTACTAATACTAGGAAGGTACACTTAGCTTACCAATTTCAGCCTAAGCATTTGTTGTGTATAGCTACACAACCAGGGAAGCAACTCCAGCGAGTTGTTACCAAGATCCCTGAGTAGTCTCCCTTCCTCCTCTCGCGCTTAGCTACCTGCTAGCAGGTTGCCTTTCAGCTTACGGCTTCAACTTGGTGTGGATTATTTGTTTCCCTAACCGGTCTCTTGACATGACGAGCTAAGGCCTCGGGTACTGCCCTTGCCAGTGGTCCTGGAACATTCCTGAATGGCAGTGGCACTACCCTTTGGACAGCCCTGAAAATGGCGAGTAATTTACTAGCCATGGCGAGTGATTTTTTTTTTTAATTTGGCGAGTAAAAAATAAAAACCACTCGCCAAATGCAAGTGCACTCGTGCGTTTTCCAATCCAACGGCCAACCAAAATCACGTACTGAAAATGTAACTAATGTAAAATCAGTGCATCTGCGCCCGAGACGCATTATCCTTGCACCACCATGCCTACCATAACAGAGGCTGGTGACAGGCGTTGCATTTTTACTGATGAGTTGGTTCATTTAGCCGCTCTCTCAGTCGCGTCTGCGTTCAGAATCGACCTGACTCCGGGCGAGTGTAACTGGGCAGGCAAACTGTTAGTTTATGTGTGGTGTCAGCATGTTATTACAAAGTGCATGCTACATGTTGAACGCGTTAATTGCTGTGGTGTCACCATACTATTATGGGATACGGCATCGTGCGTTTAACTTTTGATCTTGAACAAAGTTGTAAATGGTGGAGGAAAAGCAAAGGAAGCTGGAATGCTTCGGATTCCTCAATCCAGCACCGTCTGATCTTGATAATCGATAGGAAAAAAGTTGCACTTCGACACCGCCGTCTCCATCGACAAGCGACAGTACCAGAAATGATATCCCTGTGTGATGCAGTTTTTAGAGTTCATGGCTGCATGTATTTCCATGGCTTAAGCAAGACGGCACATGAAAGGCATGCGCAATGTGCATTGAGGCAAACTCAAAGTAAAAAAGCAACTCTAGAAATTTGAACAGAAATAAATTTGTCATTTTTTTAAAAATCGTGGTCGATCCATCTTCTGGTAGACAGTTATTAGGCAAAAATTGGAGAAACACGTCTTCCTGGTTAAATGGGTTGAAACAAACTTACATCAGTTCACACACACACACACACACGCACAAACACACAGAGTTTAGACAAGTCAAACTTTGGTTGTCAATCTTTATTCTCTGTTACAATACATTATCAAAATATCATACAAATAAATAAATATATAAATATATGTTTTTTTTGTGTGTGTGAGAGAGAATTGAATTGAAACTTTATTTTCTAAGGATGAAGACAGTAGGCACGCAGGCCTTTTTACATGTCTGCCCTTAATAACATTTTAAATAAATGTAACAGCAGAAAAGGTAACATGACAAATAAATAAAATAAAAAGGAGATGATAATAATAATAATAAATAGAAATATTTTGCGCACACACACACACACATACACGTTCAGTCAGATGTAAGGCAGCACAAGGGTAACGCATGATGCCTATTACTCAAGTGATGCGTTACAATCACGCACGCACCCACACACAGATGCACACATACTCATGCGTGTGCATACATTAGATTTAAATAAACCTAAAAGTGATCATAGATCATATGAAAGAATATTAACTCTAAAATTTTCAATTAAAAACTGAAAGAGTAAAGTTAAAACTTCAAAAGTAAACTATTGAACACTAACCATCAACTGTAACTATTGAGGAATTGAATATATCACACATACACACACACATACTGACACACGTACATGCGCACACGTGTGCTAGTTGTAAGGCAGCACAAGAATAAAGTAAAACACCCATTACTCGAGTGATGAGTTACACACGCGCGCGCGCATACACACACACATACATACACACTCACACACATTCAGTCAGATGTAAGGCAGCACAAGGGAAATGCATGGTGCCTGTTACTCAAGTGATGCGTTACAATCACACACACACTCATACGTGCACATACAATAGATTTAAATAAACATAAAAATGATCATAGATTATATGAAAAAATATTAACTCTAAGTTTAAAGTTAAAACTTCAAAAGTAAAGTATTGAACACTAACCATCAACTGTAACTATTGAGGAATTGAAAATATTACACACACACACACACACACACACACACACACACACACACACACACACACACACACACACACAAAGAGTCAGATGTAAGGCAGCACAAGGGTAACGCATGATGCCTGTTACTCGAGTCATGCGTTACAATCACGCATGCACGCACACGTGTGCCAGATGCAATGCAGCACAAGAGTAATGCAAGACGGTCATTACTCGAGTCATGCGTTGCAGCACACACACACACATTCAGTCAGATGTAAGGCAGCACAAGGATAACGCATGACGCCTATTACTCAAGTGATGCGTTACAATCACACACACACACATTTGAGCGTGAAAATATGATGCAGGTTGAATGTATGATAGCAGATCAAAGTAGCATGATACGGAATCGGAATTAATGATCATCTTTATGATACTATTAATAAAGTTTATAGATACATCTAATCTGTTCAATTATTCCTGAGTAAATACTGTAGTAGCTGGGCTTTGAAGGAGCTCACAGACTGTGCTGATTTAATCTTTTTGGGGAGTGCGTTCCACAGTACTGAACCCGAGTAAGAAAAAGACATCTTGAATATGTCTATTCTGGGCTTTGGAACTACCAGGTCATTTTTACGTGTGTTGTAGGGTGTGCTACAAGTCTTGAATAGATTAGATATGTAAGCTGGTGTTTTTCTTACTGTTAGCCTTCTCTTGGCTTGACTTCGCGAACAAAGATTCTATAGGGCTTGCCCACGTCGTCTGCAGGCATTTTCGTGGCTGCGGAGGCCAATCCGGGACAGGCAGGTTCGACCGCAGTGGCTGCAGGGGAAGGTCTGGTCAGGGTTCTGAGTTACGACAACTCTGTTTTTTCTTCTGAGCCGCTTGTCCTTAACCTTTAGCACGCTGGTGGCGACATTTGTCGCCAGCCGCCATCTTGCTTCATTATCGGATGGCGACATATGTCGCCACCGCGTGGTCTGCTCGTAATCGTCTATGGTAAACACAATGGGTTGCTATGAAGCCTTTGCAAAGGATTGTGGGTGATTGTAAATGAGGCTTGCTTCCGTTTTATATCGGCCATCTTGCTAACTTCGAGTGTGTTTGAGCGATTCGAATTTTCTAAGCGAGAGTTTGTTCTGCTTCATTTTGACAAAAGATGACCGATGAGGAGTTAGAAGCATTCATCAAGGAATACTTTTATGGAGTCAGATTTCGATGATGAAGACTTTCTTGGGTTTTTGCAAGAAGACTTGAGATCAAGGGGGGGTGGGAGATGGTGGTGATGGGCAGAGGAGTGATTCTGAATCGAGTGCTAGTGAACGTGGAAACGGTGCGTAGTAAGCATTGATTATTATTATTTTTTGTTAGGATAATAACACAGACAACACAGTTTTAAGAATTGAGACATAATCTTGATTCATGTATTTACATACATGCCAAATTCCACAATATAATAATAAGCGTATTAAATAGGCGCTTTATCCCAATTGAAAATCGGCTCAAAGCGCCGCCGCGAACTGAACCCAACAAGCACGCTCACGTGAATCACGCGCATTCACTCACACACTGTACGTAAACACAGAACATTCACGTGGTGCTAAGGGCAAGCTCAAGCGAGCTACTGTAGTTTTTGGAAATTCAAAATCGTTTGTATTTGAAATTTGATTAAGTGGGCTGAAACTGATACCAATCATACATAGGAAAATGAAAAAGTTGTAGGCTTTTGAAGTAAGTAGGGTAGCGTTGGGTTTAGCTCACTAAAAAAGAATGCAGGTGCAGGGGAAAGAACTGACAGCGAAAAGCAGAGTGCTAAAGGTTAAGGTTAGCTCTGCGAGAGTCCTCAAAGGAGACGGCTGCCTTGTGAATGGTGGAGCGCCAGGTGTCAAGGTCCGCAGCAAGCGAAGACCACTGGCGGTGGTCGATTTGGCAGGCACCAACCGACTTCTTGAGACCGTCTTTGTATCTCTTCTTTGGTGCCCCTCTGTCTCGGTGTCCAGTGGCAAGCTCGCCGAACAGAGTGATCTTGGGTAGGCGATGATCCTCCATCCTGGAGACGTGCCCCACCCAGCGAAGCTGTGTCCGCAGCAGCAAAGCCTCGATGCTCACAGTTTCCGCCTGTTCAAGGACCTCGACGTTGGTGACATAGTCACTCCAGTGAATGCTGAGGATGGTACGCAGGCAGCGCTGGTGAAAGCGTTCGAGGAGTCGTAGTTGGCTGCGGTAGAGGGCCCAGGACTCGCAACCGTACAGCAGGGTGGTGAGGACGACAGCTCTGTACACGCTGATCTTGGTGCCTTTTTTCAGCTGTTGATTGTGCTATACCCGCTTGAATAGTCGCCCGAAAGCACTGTTTGCTTTTGCCAGCCTGTTGTCCAGCTCCTTGTCCAGCTCGGCGTCTGACGTGATGATGCAGCCAAGGTAGGTAAACTGGTGTACAGACTTCAGTTCGGACTCGCCGATGGTGATGTGGGGAGGGCGATGCTCTTCTTTGGGTGCCGGCTGATGAAGAACCTCTGTCTTTTTCAGACTGACCTCAAGTCCAAAGAGCTGGGCGGCATCTGCGAAGCAGGACGTAATGCGCTGCAAGGCTCTCTCTGTGTGTGCAACGAGGGCAGCATCATCAGCAAAGAGCAGCTCACGAATCAGTTGGTCTAGGGTTTTCGTGTGGGCCTGCAGTCGTCTGAGGTTGAACAGGCTGCCATCGAGACGATACCTGATGTACACTGCGTCGTCATCGTCGAGGTCCACTGTGGCCTGCTTCAACATCATGCTGAAGAGGATGCTGAAGAGGATGGTGAAGAGGGTCGGTGCCAGCACGCAGCCTTGCTTCATGCCATTGCGAATGGGGAATGGTTCTGAGAGGTCACTGTTTAGTCTGACCTGGCCTTGCTGGTCCTCGTGGAGCTGGACGATCATGTTGAGGAATTTTGATGGACAACCTAGTCGCTCCAGGATCTGCCACATACCTTGCCTGCTCACAGTGTCAAACGCTTTTGTTAGGTCGACAAACGTTACGTACAGCCCTTTGTTCTGCTCACGGCACTTCTCCTGAAGCTGTCTCAGCACAAAGACCATGTCGGTGGTACTCCTGTTGGCTCTGAAGCCACACTGGCCCTCTGGGAGGTGGTCTTCAGCGATGGCAGGTACCAGCCGATTCAGAAGCAACCTTGCGAGAATTTTCCTGGCAATGGACAGCAGGGTAATTCCACGATAATTAGAGCAGGCAGACTTCTCTCCTTTGTTCTTGTACAGGGTGATGATGACTGCATCACGGAGATCCTTTGGTAGTGTTCCTTTTTCCCAGCAGCAGAGAAAGAGGTCGTGGAGCTTGTTGTGCAGTGCTGGGCCTCCATGTTTCCAGATCTCTGGCGGGATTCCGTCAATGCCTGCTGCTTTGCCACTCTTGAGCTGGTGGATGGCTGTGAGGGTCTCTTCGGCGGTGGGCGGTTCGTCCAATTCAACCTTTAGTGGAAGGTGTGGGATTTGGAGGATGACTGTTTCTTGAACAGTGCGTTCAGTGCCGAAGAGGTCCTGAAAGTATTCCGACCAGCGGTTCAAGATGGAGGTATTATCTGTGAGGAGTGCCTGTCCATCAGCTTCGCAGGGGACTTTGTACCAGGTGCCTAGGGCCATACACTGCTTTCAGTGCTTCGTAGAAGCCCCTGTAGTCACCGTTGTCAGCGCAGAGCTGGGTCCTCTGTGCGAGTCTGGACCACCACTCATTCTGGAGCTCTCTAAGCTTGAGCTGGAGACTGCTGCAGATGAGGCGGAAGGCAGACTTCTTCACAGGGCAGGAAGGCTGGGCTAGGTGGGCCTGGTGGGCGGCTCTTTTTTTTGCTAGAAGTTCCTGGATCTCTACGTCGTTTTCGTCAAACCAGTCTTTGTTCCTCTTTCTAGCAAAGCCCAAGACTTCCACAGAGGATTTTACAATAGCAGTTTTCAGTTGTTCCCAGAGTGTTTCAAGGGAGGAGTCTGCTGGATCAACTGTGTCTTTGAGCATGCGCTGTAAATCGGCCTGAAGGGCAGCTTTCTTGTCGTCACGCTGAAGGCTGGCAACATCAAGCTTTTTCTTGGGGGGGGGGGGGGGGGGGGGGGGGGGCCCTTTCTTGGGTTTCAGCTTGAGGCGGAGCCTGAGTTTGCAGCGAACAAGGCGGTGGTCAGTGTGGCACTCTGCGCTGGGCATCACTCTGGTGAGGAGGACGTCGCTGCGGTCCCTCTGATGCACTAGGACATAGTCGATAAGGTGCCAGTGCTTGGAGCGAGGATACATCCAGGTGGTCTTTCGACTGTCCTTTTGCTGGAAAGTAGTGTTGGTGATGACAAGTTGCTGCTCTGCACAGAGCTCCAACAGTAGGCGACCATTGTCATTGCAGTTCCCAACGCCATGCTTGCCGAGGACTCCTTTCCAGGCTTCATAGTCTTGGCCCACTCTGGCGTTGAAGTCGCCAAGGATGATGACTTTGTCGTCTGCAGGGGTGCTCTGCAGGAGGCTGCGCAGGTCAGAGTAGAACTTGTCTTTTTCTGCAGGCTCTGCCAGGAGGGTTGGGGAGTATACACTGAGAAGGGTGACGTATTGCTGGTGACTCAGTGGGTGGCGCATGGACATGATGCGGTCGGAGTGACCCGCTGGTAGGTTTTCCAACTTAGTCGCAATGGGGGTCTTCACCATGAAGCCCACGCCTGAGAGCCGTCTTTCTGATGCAGGCCTGCCTGACCAGTAGAGGGTGTAGCCAGCGCCAAGTTCTTGGAGGCTGCCTTCCTCTGGAAGGCATACTTCGCTGAGCGCGGCGATGTCGATGTTTAACCTCCGCAATTCATGGGCAATGAGGGCGGAGCGACGTTCAGGGCATCTGCTGTCTGCTGTGTCGAGCATGGTTCGGATGTTCCAGCATGCTACGTTGAGTCCGGTCGTGGTCGTCATGAGAGTGGATCCATTGTTTTTTCTTGTTTTCTGACTGCATGAGAAGATGTCCGTTGACCGCGGCTAGCCAACTGGGGTTATGAAGGGATGAGCTTTGGTTAGGCCACCTTTTCTAGGCCCCTCTCCGTGTGGAGCAAGCAGTGCTGTCCCTAGAGAAGGCTGCTTGGTCGTTCAGGGTGTGCCGAGTGACGTTGTCATCCCCAGGTCAACATCAGGCGACCAATATCCTGAACCGCCTGCATGCAGGTTTGAGACTGCGGCTTCCAGTGACATCTTTCACCTGCCGTTTTGCCCCTTGCCCATCGCTACAGGACTTGGAAAGTCCAGTGTCATAGTCCGTGGGCGTTTCCTAAAGCCTGCGCGGTGGAGCTTTTTGGTGGAGTGCAGTGTGCACAGTACTGGCCCCACCCTTTAAACCCTTGGTTCGTTTGCCATGGCCTAGCAAGCTGGGACGGTGGCATCGAGGTCCTCGGGTCGTAGGTTTATATCAGACTGTCCTTGTCTTAGACTCTGGCTTATATATACCATTACTAACTTATTAAAATCAAAGTGTTGACGGAGAGGGAGCATACGAAGTAGTGCAAGTTTTTCGTCGGTACTGCTTTGTTGTGGAATGTTTTTATCCAATATAAGTTTCGCTGCTCGCCTATGGAGGGAGTTTAATCTTTATAAATTTGCATCGCTACAGCCATCCCACACAGATGAGACATAATCAATATGCGATTTAATATGTGCATTATAGAATAGTTGTCTTTTTTTTCTGTCAGTGAAATATTTTAGTTTAGCAAGAAGAAACAAATTTCTTGAGACCACCTTGCATATCTTATCTGTTTGGCTCTGCCAGCTGAGACAGTTATCAATGTGTGTGCCAAGTACTCGATGTTCTTTAACTTGCTGAATTTGTTCTGATCCCAGAAACAAGTTCAAAGGAGGGGGATTGAGCTGATGTTTTTGTCTGGTGGCAACGAGCATGCACTTTGTTTTACCAGTGTTTGGAATCATGAAATTAGCAGCACACCATTTTGATGTAACATTTAGACTTTGAAAACATTTCCATCAGAAAAGTCCAATGTGCCATCATCTGCAAAAAGGCTGCAGGTGACTCCAGTGGGAGAAATATGTAGAGGAAGATCATTTATAAAAAGAGAAAATAATAAGGGGCCGAGTATTGATCCCTGTGGCACACCATGACGAATTATACCCTCTGCAGATTGTTTGCCATTTGCAAGAACAAATTGAGTTCTATTCTCAAGGTATGATTGAAAAAACGCCATAGCGTTGCTACTAAGCCTATATGCTCTAAGTTTCTGTATAAGCAGATTATGATCGACTAAGTCGAAAGCTTTGCTAAAAGGCTAAAAATACTGTCCCTGTCATTTGCAGTCTGTTCATTGCATCGAGCCATCTATCAATTAGATGAATCAGCGCTGTATGACAAGAATGGCGTTGTCGAAAGCCTGATTGCAAGGGGTGTAAAACTTGATGATTTTCCAGGAACTGCTGTAAATGATGGTGAATATATTTTTCTATTGGTTTTGACAAAGTCGAAAAAAGTAAGGAAATGGGCCTAAACTTATTTGGCTCAGAAAGATCTTTAGTTTTGCGCAAAGGAATGACTTTTGCTTTCTTTAGGCTGGACGGAAATGTTCCCTGTCGAATACAAAGATTGTATATATACGTCAGAGAATCAATGACATATGGGAGAGCTAGTTTTAGTAATGCAGTACATATGCCATCATGACCAGTTGATCTCTTATTTTTTAGCTGAGATATAGTTTTACCAACATCATAAACCGTTATAACAGGAATGTTGAAAATACTTGACTTGAGCTTTTCGGCACAGAATTTATCAAGTATGTCTGATATCTGTGACATGTTTGGACAACTATGTAATAGGACATCAGCAGCAGATAGGAAATTGTGTATTAAATGTATCCGCTAAGACTTTGCCAGCTTTGTTTAGATTTTGTAAATGTGTTCAGGGCGCGCCACACTGTAACTGTGTCCCTTTTCTCATCAATGATCCGTTTAAAGTGACACTTTTGGGCTTCACGAACAAGATACTTTACCTTATTTCTCTGTTTACGATAGGCATCAAATTCCTTGTGCTTTTTAAGTTCTTTACGAAGTGACATAACATCCTTGATATCTTTATTTAACCACAAGGGAGGCTGTGCACTTTTACATGTTTTTCTCAGTATGGTGCATGTTTATCCAGTACACTTAATAAAAGCTCACACCATTCTGCAAGCGCAGTATTGGGATCCGTGTAATTATAAACGTGACTGAAACATACTTGACAGAGATCCGATAGGAAAACATCTTTGTTAAAGTGTTTATAATATCTGAATTTAATAGTGATGTGTTGGTGATTTTTGGGGCGTAGGTCACCTTTCACAGCCCAGCTACAACTGACGGGGTAATGTTCACTAATAGCAACCTCGGGCACTTGCTAATAGCAACCTCGGGCACCTGCACCCCTAGTACTCTAGTCTTGTTGTGTAAATATGGTCGATCAATGTTGAGGAATTGGCAGTTACTCTTGTTGCTTTAGTGACCACCTGTTTGAGACCAAACAAAGTAAGAGTAGTTTCCCAAGCAGGACTGGAAGAAAACAAATTGATGTTAAAGTCGCCTAAGATTAATAGATCAGAAGTACATTTGGTTGCATTGTCCATCATTTCCGTAAATGTGTCATACCATTCAAAAGAGGCCGAGGGATTTTGATAAACAAAGCAGATTAATAATGGAGTGGCTTTGCTTGCTTTTAGTTCAATCCAAAGGCTTTCCAACTGGTCTGATTCTAGATCTGTCCTTCTTCAAGCGCAATCCCTAATAGAAATGTTTAAATACACGGCTATACCCGTGTGTTTAGGGGAAACAAGATCGCAACGAAATACATGAAAACCCGGGATAGAAATGACTTCATCACTGATGTCAGAGCACAGTCGTGATTCAATTATTCCAAACACGTGGAAAGCTGATTGATTGATTGATTGTACATTGCTTAACGTCCCGACAGCAACAAGGCTTTCTCAGGACGTGCCTGCACTGCTTGTGAAAAAAAACAACTAAACAGAACATTGAATGTATGTCGCCAGCCGGTCAAATACGTTAAATAAACCTAAAACATGGGGCCTAAATAAAGCTAAGACCATTTAACAACACACATCCAATATCAAGAGCTACAGGCAGTGCAGACAGTAGGGAGAGTTTTAAAAAGGCAAATACAGGTGAATGGATCTCGGGTAGACAGAAACACATGCCCCAGAATAGAGAGGAAAACTCACCCTGTGGGGCTGACCAGGGTGACCCTGGGAACTAAAAAGTACCTAACCCCACCCAAGTCCCCCAGGGCAGACCCGGGTGGGGGACACGTGGAAAGCGTTTGGTTGACTCAACATCACACATAAATCTGGAACTTTGTTATACAAATGATATATATTTAAATGTCCTATAAGCAACTGATGCGTATCAGGCTTGTCTGTAGACATAACTGATGTAGAAAGATAACAATAAATCAACACTTATGAACCAAGATAAAAATATTTATATTATTGTATAGACGTGTGTTGTTTTTCAGTGCTTCACTTCACTTACGCCTGTCACCCCTACCCGGGTATAGGCCGTCGACGAGAGACCTCCAGCAACTCCTGTCCTGTGCTTCTCCTTCGATTCTACTCCAGGTGGTTCCCAGTCTCTTGATGTCTGCTTGGAGGTCTCGACGCCAGGAGTTTCTCGGCCTACCTCTTTTCCTCTTTACCTGGGGGTTCCATGACAATGCCTGCCTAGTGATACTGGAAGCTGGCTTTCTCAGACTGTGACCGATCCATCCCCATCTTCTTCGCCCAATTTCATTCTCTGCTGTTATCTGCTCTGTTCTCTCCCAGAGTCTGACGTTGCTGATCTTCTCTGGCCAGTGGATTTTCAAAATTCTTCTAAGGCAACTGTTCATGAAGGTCTGTACTCTGTTGACTGTGGTTTTTGTCAATCTCCAATTCTCTGCTCCATATAGGAGAACTGCTTTTACATTGGAGTTGAAAATCCGGACTTTGGTGTGTTGTGACAGCTCTCTGGAACTCCACACTTTTTTCAACTGGAGAAAGGCTGCTCTGGCTTTACCGATTCGTGCTCTGACATCTGCATCAGTGCCGCCTTTTTTGTCTATGATGCTCCCGAGATAGGTGAAGGACTCCACCTCCTCCAACGGGGTGCCAGCAAACAAGACTGGTTCTTCCCTGGTTGCGTTCAGCCTCATTGTCTTTGTTTTCTGTTTGTGAATGGTGAGGCCCACTTGGGACGATATGTCAGCAAGCCTCGTGGTCTTGTCCTGCATTTGTTGATGAGTGTGGGACAGTAATGCCAAGTCGTCTGCAAAATCGAGGTCGTCAAGCTGTGTCTACTGTATTCCACTTCGTCTGTGCTCTGTGGTCATCTTCATGACCCAGTCTATGGCCAGTAGGAAGAGGAACGGAGACAGCAGACACCCCTGCCTGACACCAGTTCTGACCTGGAGCGCCCTGGTGAACTGTCCTTCGTGGATCACGCGACATGTCATGCCATCGTAGCTGCTCTTGATCAGGCGGATGAGCTTTGTGGGTACACCGTAGTGTCGTAGGAGTTTCCACAGAGTCTCTCGGTCCACGCTGTCAAATGCTTTCTCATAATCCACAAAGTTGACGTACAGCGGGGAGCTCCACTCCAGAGACTGTTCCACGATGATGCGGAGAGTGGCGATCTGGTCTGTACATGATCGGTTCTTCCTGAATCCTGCTTGCTGGTCTCTCAGCTGGGGGTCAACAGAGCTCTTCATTCTCTCTAGGATGATCCTGTTGAAGACCTTTCCTGGTACTGACAGCAAGGTGATTCCTCTGTAGATGGAACACTTGCTGAGGTCGCCTTTCTTGGGAAGCTTGATTAGGTACCCCTCCTTCCAGTCAGCCGGCATCACCTCCTCTTCCCAGATCTTTCCAAACAGTGGGTACAGCATCTCCACTGTTGTCTCTAGGTCTGCTTTCAGAGACTCCGCTGGGATGCCATCTGGCCCTGCTGCTTTGCCGTTCTTCAAAAATGCCACTGCTCTTCTGATCTCTTCCCGGCTGGGTCTGTCACAGCTGATGGGTAGGTCGGTCTCTGCTGGCTGGATGTCTGGGGGGTCGAGTGGGCTAGGTTTGTTCAGTAACTCTTCAAAATACTCGGCCCATCTGTCGAGTTGGTCTGCTCTGTCTGCAATAGGCTTGCCTTCTTTTCTTTTACTGGTCTTTCTGTATGGCCATACTTGCCCGACAATCTTCTGGTAATGTCGTAGAGCTGTTTCATGTTGCCGCTGCCTGCTGCCTTTTCTGCCTCTGCTGCCAGGCTGTCTGCGTAGGCCCTCTTGTCTGCGCTGATACTCCTCTTCACCTCGCGGTTGGCTTCCGAGTATTCCTCCTGGGCCCTTACTTTGGCTGCTCTCGTGCGGCTGTTGTTGACAACTGCTTTCTTCTGCTTCCTCACTTCTATCTTCTTCAAGGTCTGTGCCGACAGCCAGTCCTTGTGATGGTGTTTCCTGAACCCTACAGTGTCTTTGCAGGTTGAGTTCAGCGCCTCTCTAACTGCCTTCCACTGCTGCTCTCCTCTTCATAACGTTCAGCTTGAGCTTTTTCTTGGTTCTAAAGGCTGCTGTGATAATTCTTGGCCCAAGAGGTTCCCAGCCCATCAGCGCTCTCTGTGCCACTGGTGACAGCATGAATGCTATTCCTTCTGTATGGGGGGCATTCTCCTCTTCATGACCTGAATACAGAATCATCTCCCCACTTAACAACCTTTTCTGGCCAGACTGCGTCCATCTGGCTTCACTGATACCTAGTGGGGAAAGGTTGTACTTTTGCATTTCCGCTGCTATCTGGGCGGCCTTGCCGCTCTGGTACATGGTCTTGACGTTCCATGTGCCCATGGTTGTGTCCTTGGATAGAGAGAGGCGGCTCGGTCCTGTGGCTTCCGAAGACTTCCGGCTTTCACCACAGGACATCATAAGTCTTCTGGTAGAAGAACCTTCCTCCTCCAGGAAAGGAATTACTGTTAGCCTTTTCGTTGGCGTTTTTGTAGCTATTTCCTTTTTTGCAGGGTGGGGGAAGCTACCCCCACGCCCAACCCCCTTACTAGGAGGACCAGGGGTTTTCTGTCGGGGTCACCTTCCCTTAGACCATGTTGGTTCACGGCACCTTATTTCATTCGGTGCACCCCTCTCACGAGGGACCCCCTATCTACCACCCAGGGGACGCGCCTCAACGCCATATGGTCCCAGTGCGAGGGTTTTTCAGTGCAGATGAGGAAAAACAAGGCAGTCTATACGTTGACACACTACAAGTTCAATGTGTCTTGACCAACCGTCTAGTAGATGAAGAGTTGCTCGAAGTTTTCCAAAAAGCAGTGTCAGTGCAATCGATGTGTGGTACGCTTACACAAAGATACCTAACCAGCGTGCCAAATCGCTCAAAATGTGTATTCTTGTGGTGATAATGTTACTGTTGTAGTTATAGACGAAGGATAGGAAACACTGTTACAGTGCACACATGATATAAGAGATTACTTAGGAATATATGATGTAAGAGATCACTTAGGAAGCAATATCTAGTCACTAAAATTCTGCTGAACAACTGGCCCAACAGACAATTCATAGAATATAATGTTTAATAGATGTATATAGTATGCAGAGGTGCCTACCCCTCTTAGACCATTTTGTGTAATGGGCTGCTTAAAAATGTGTATTTTGTGTAATCATTTCAGCGCAACACACAACGAAAAAAATACACCACAGCAAACAAATTAAAAATAAAGACATTTATCCACACTATTAGCTATTTTATTCACACAATATCAGGTATCGCTGTAGCAAGTTTGGGTTTGAAGTTGTGAATAGTATTTGCGAAAAAAAACAACTCTTTTTTGTAAAAAAAAAATGGTCATTTTGGACATTTTTCTTGAGCTCTTTTGACCCTTGACTTTTCCCGAGGGATCAACGAAATTAGTGTGCATATAAAGGTCTTTTTATTAGGTATCTTTGTACCAAGTTTGGGTTTGAAGTTGTGAATAGTTTGATTTGAGAAAAAAGAAATTATGTCCCAAAATGGCTATTTTTGATATATTTCCTGATCCTCTGTGACCTTGACCTTTGTGAGAAACTGTCACTAAAATTGGCATGCTTAGAAAGGTCTTGCCACAAAGTATCCTTGGACCACGTTTGACTCGAAGACTGTAGCTTCAATAGTCTCCGAGAAAATGCCAAAGTTTACCACGCACGACGGCGGACGGACGACCGCTGGCTCGGAACAGACTCACTTTTTCTTCGCACGTGAGCCAAAAATGTCTTTCGTGCATGACAGATCGCTGTTACTTAACATGCATCAGTAACTAAAAAGGGCATCTGTTACTGCAACACGTTAGTGTCCATGCATTTCCAGTATGCCGATACACTGTAAGGCTCCTACTTTGTCACCAGCCGCAATGTTTACACCTGCCACTGTACATCCACAGTCTAGACAACATGTAATAAGCGGCATTGAACGATGTTGTGTCTCATACACAATCGGATGAAAGTACCAGTGTTGTAAAGACAATGCATGTACTACACGTGTGACCAATGTGTGTCGGTGTCCACAGAGTCAACTACATGTGCACCAAGGTGTAGCATCAGAGGAACGGAATATCAATTAGCTTCAGAATCAAGCTGTACGTCATTGCCGTTGTCAGTGCCTCAACCGTCAATCGCTCCAGCTGACAGACACTGCCAACACGTTATGCCGCCACGCAGTAGGTGGGCGCACGTGTCCCAATACATCAAAGCTATCTGCTTTTGAAACCATGTATCTGCTTTTGAAACCATGTCTCCAAACACAAAATTTTATCACTTCGAATATCTACACATTCACTCGCCATTTCAACCGTAATACGCATGCTGGTGCCGCAAAGCTGACCGCATACAACGTACAAAAGTACGCACGCACTGTCAGGACCCTCATGGTAGTGTAAACATGATATGTCAGTGCGAAGTCACCACACGCACGGCGAGGCTCGCGTATCACCGGGTGCGCGATATTAAAACACCCGACACCGCTCTAGCGGTTTTCCGTGCTGCACGGTATACGAGACCGCCAACCAGTACAGCGGTTTGCTGGGCCGAAAGGGTTAACAAAAAAGTGCTTTATGTCAGCTTTGGGATGTACTAATGCCTTGGCCCCAGCGGACTCCAAATGTCTTTGAATATCATACTTTTGTACACACCACTGTAAGGAACACCAAAGTCCTTTCTGCACACCGGCGTTGCGGCATGCATTTGTAGCAGAGGAGCCCCCCCTGCTATCGCTAGTTACTACCCGTGAGTCAGAGTTCAGTGTTTCAGTGAACGCTTGGCGCGCTGTGTGCGAGTATTTTTGCTGCCTTGGCTAGTCTGTGTGTAGCGGACTACACGCGCAAAGCTCAGTGACATAGTCTCTGGTTCCAGAGGCTGGGAGCCTATAAAGCGGCCGTTCATGTCTTCAGTGCACAATTAGCCCCCCCTCTCCCCCATAAATTGCGTATTTTAGAGGAACTGGTCGTACTCACGTAATTTGAGCCAAAAATGCGTAAAATTACGAGCTAGCGCGTAAGGTAGGCACCTCTGAGTATGATGCTCTGGACTTATAGTTTCAGTAAACACAAGCTGGGCGATTATACTGAGCTCAGACATCGTGGTGTGTATACGGAGTGTGTGCGGGTGTGGTGACGCTGAATGGGTAGGGTTGCGCCATAGTGTTCCCCGAAAAGTGGTCCGTTGGCACCACACGATACTGCAGGTACATTGCAGGAACTCTCGGGAACTGCAGTATGTTAGGTGACTGCCACATAGTCACGAACTGTTGATCTGGTGCCTCCTGTTGCTGTGGGGTGACATGTCTTGTATCAGCATGTGTCTGGCTTGCCTCCCTTCCGCCAGCCCAGAGGGGACAAAAGCCGAACAGGCCCATCGCTGTTGCTGTTGAGATGTGCTGTTGAAACAGTCTCATGTTATCTGGTGGCTATTTGCACCATACTGTGATCCTGGGTAGGACGTAGATGTAGAGGACGCAGTCCCTGCCACAATTTCAGAATACAGTCCTGGAGAGTTGCCGCTACGCCTCTCACCACGGTCCTGGCCACTGCTCGGAGCACGAATGGCGTTGGAGGTGTCAGGAGGCACCCCACCTCTTTTCACGTTAATGGCCAAGCTAATTGTGCCCTGCCGGCTAGGGTGGATTCGGTCACTGCACCTGCTGAGCCTTTTGCGCAGAAATCCATCTCTAGTACTACTAGTAGAGAAAATCAGCGTGTTCTCCACAAATGTTACCCCACGCTTTTTGCACATGTGGCATAGGTTTCCGTTGGAGGCAGTAACAGACCTGTTCAGCTGTTGTCCCTGCTGGGCTGGCAGAGTGGAGGAAGCTTGGATGCATGCCCTGTGGAATACCCGCCGACATTGCCGGGCAAGCTGGTCCCACACAGCACTGGCCACTTCTGTCTGCTTACAATCGTTCACTCTGACATGGAAGGTCACAAGAGAGACTGTGTGAGAGGGTTCTTGACTCTGGAGCCAGCCGATCAGGTGGGGAGTTTTCAGGCCAGACACAGATATGATCTGCACCTTTTCCTCTGGGTACGTAGACATCTTCTCCGCCTTGATGTAGTGAACAACGGAGTCTCCGATAACTAGGGTATTCGTGTCAGCGAGTACCGAGTGTTGGTGTCAGCGAGTACCGAGTGTTGTAGTATCTGTTCCTCCAGAGACAGCCTGTGAGACGGTCTGTTGTTTTGCTGCTGTTGGCCGCTGGCTTCTGTAGTTTGGTTGATGATCTCGGGCTGGCCGGTGGTTATCCGGACAGAAGTGCGGCATTCCCTGCTCTCGTTCTCACCCACTCTCATAGCCTGGAGGGACACAGTCATGATGTCATCTTGTGTAAGAAGCGGAGGGGCGGAGAGGGGGGATGCAATTGTTTCTATGTCCATTGCACACCTCTGAGAGGTACTGCTGTCAAGGGCAGCAGACTGAGGTGTAGGTGTACTGTCAGAGTTATCAGTCACTGATCGACTGTTTGTATGGGCTGATGCCTTGTTCAGTTTCTTTTGCAGATCTCGGAGGCGCTGCTTGTGATTCTGTTTAGCCGTAGATAAACCATTAACAGTGCTGTCCATAGCATGCTGAGCTGATTCCACACTATATTTTATCCTTTCGTCGAGACCAAAAAACATCTCGCCCATGCAGGACTTTGTGGCTTGCAGATCCTTGGCTATCCTCACTGCTTCATCGCGGATGTGGCTGTCAAGTTGATCAATCCTGACAAGAGCCGCTGACAGTCCTTTAAACAAAGTGTCTACATCACCACGAAGACCCGCGATGATATTAAGAGCATTGTTTAGGTGGGAGTACAGCTGCGAGGAATTCTGTAGTGCTGGTAGAGCAGCAAGATGTCGGAGAGGGAGCACGGTGTTCATGGAGGTAGCACAAGCAGCTGCCTGGCTGTTGGTTATCTCAGGTGGACAGGAAGCTGGGCGAGACGCAGGGAGCAAAGTTAAGGTGTGTAACTCTGCCTCTACGGGCTGGTCTCAAAGACAGTTAGGGGTTTGCATGCCAGGAGATGACACTTGCAAATCATTCACAGCTGCCATAACTGGAACAACACACACTGAATCTGTAGGGGGTGTGGCTGTAAAGGAGACACGATCTGCCGATGATAAGTGCTGGGCAAGATCGGCCTTAGCAGGTTATCCCCCTTCGGTGCCAGCATTAGGAGGAAAACTCCTGAGGTTTCCATTAGAGAGGAGCGGGTGGGAGTGATGGGAGTGTCTGCCAAGGAGACGTCGAGCAACAACCCACATGACATGATTCGCGAGGGGAGATGGTGTGGGAGGTGAAGGATGGTGTGACTGTGAAGGGTGATGTGGTCTGGTTGCTAACAACCCTCTTATCCCCCGCCTCAGTGGATGTGAAATCACACATTGCAGTGGAGGATGAGGACTGGTGCGGGTATGGGGGGTGTTGTGGCTCGCAGCTAGAACACAAGGGTAGGTGACTGAATGTTGGCGGGGGCACATCATTACCGCCCCCCTGACGCCTCCTTGCTTGCCTCCCGCTCCCCTCCATCACGCCCTCCGTCCTCAGTGGACCTTGCCTTTGCTCCGAGCGACCCCTCGGGTGCGTCCGTTTTAGGGGACGAAATTAGCTTGCACCAGGAAGACTCCGCTTCGGCGTCCCCCTGGGACCATTCGTGCTCTTCGGGTCCCGACGCGATAGTTCGCTCCCCCTCCCGCTCTTCATCCGCCGACTACTCCCTTGACCCGGGCCTCCCTCCCTACCACGGCACTCCGGGGTCAGACGTGTGTGGGGCCTTGGACGAGGCGGCTAGGTTGCTTTCGAGCATCCTTCCTGAGGACTTATGCTCTCCGCAGCCCCCCCACGAAGGCCTCGGCCCTCACTGATGCCCACCTCCAGCCCAAGTTGTCTAATTCGCTCCCGCAACCCTCCTGGCTTTCGGGACCTCTCGGAGGCCTTTAATGCTCACCTCGGAAAGGGTCAGCTGGGTGACAAGCACTTTTTCTCGGACTTTCGCTGGTTGGAGGACTTCGAGTTCACTTTCCGGCTACGTTGGTACAACGGGCATTCCCCCTTCTTCCTTGCCCCCTCCCGGCCATTGACGTGGACTCGGAGGTACCAGCAGGCAGTAGGGCAGTAGTTCGGTGTCGGATGCCCCCCGGCCTCAATGCACCGGCGGTCCGGAATACCTTAGCGTGTACAGGTAGTCGTGCGTTGCACCAAGGAGTCTGGATGCTCCTGCGACTCAGTTACATGACATCTGCGCCAAAGCCACGGCGGTCAATTGGGCGGCATACCACGCTTCAGCGAACGCGTTAGCGGCAACCTTATGTGCCGCGACAGCGCCCTTTGGTGTTGTTCCAGCTTCCCCGCTCCCTGAAGATGCGGCTTCGCCAAGCCCCAGATGGGGGATCCCATCTCTTTGGACCTGCGTGGAGGGAGCTCAAGGAGTCCCCTCAAGGATCTGTGGCCCAGCGTCCCTAGAGATGACCGCCATCGCTTTCCACCCTCCCGCATGGCTGGGGGTCACACCCTGCGGCTCCCTAGACCCTCCCTTCAGGCCTCAGTCGGCAACGCCTCCAGTTTGGTCGACAGCCCCACTTCGGTCGCAGCCCCGTGGTTCTAGGCGGCCCGGGCGCAGCCGGATCCAGTGACTCTCTCCCGTTTCGGCCCCCGTTGACGTTGGCAGGGTCTCCAGTCGGCGGGAGGCTGGCGCTGCACGACGAGTGACGGTCGCTGCTGCCGGGCGACCCTTGGATACTCTGTGGTCATGGACCAGCTACGCCTCACATTCCGACCACCTTCTCCTCTCAGACACTCCCCTGGAGGACACAGGCCCCAGCGGATCTGCTCCAGGCCGCTGTCCTTCGGGACCAGATCTCGACCTTGCTTCAGAAGGCCGCCACAGAGATGCTCAACCGCCTTTTCGTGGTACCAATGCCAGGCGGCAGGAGGCGCCCAGTCCTCAACCTGTCGGCACTCAACAGTTCATTTTGGCCCCTCTCTTCCGCATGGACACGACGTGAGGCCGCCGTCCCACCCCTGGACTTCGCTATCAGTCTTGATCTCACGGACACGTCTTTTTAGGTCCCGGTCCTCCGTCATCACGACCTCCTGTCGTCTCGTCCGCCTGGGCCTGGCATTCCTAACCGACCTCAACACTGTGCGGTTGCCAGAGCCCCGCCTCGTGTACCTTGAGGAAGCCTTTCCGGCCGGGCCCTGTCTTTGGCTTCTGAGCGCAGCGGCGGACCTCTTGACCCTCGGCAGGCTCTATTCCTGGCCGCTCCAGCTACATCTGCTGATTGACTGGTGCCCCTGCACGGGACCTGGGCGCCTTGGTGCCGGTTCCCCCTTTGATCATGGCTCACCTCCTTCGTTGGATGGGCCCGGCTTGGCTGCGGCCAGGAGTTCCCCCTTACTCGCCCCCGCTTTTCCCTCTGCGCGGATGCCAGCCGCGTGGGTTGGGGCACACATCTCCTGCCGAGCTTCGCCTCTGCTCGGGTCAGTGGCTGCAAGACCTAGCGGGCCAGCACATCCACTGGCTGGATTAACACGCGGTCTGGTTGGCTCTCCGTCACTGGGAATCTCGGCTCTGGCACCACAGCATGTTGGTCCTGTCCGACAACTCGACCGTTGTCTCATACATACAGAAGCAGGGAGGGACACGCTCGCCGACGCTTTGCATGCTCATGTCCCAGTTGATGCTCTGGTACCGGGACCGCGAGATCTCTATCAAGGCTCGCCACATCCCAGTATGCCCGAGCGTGCTGGCGGGCTCTCTATCCCGTCGAGGCCAGCCCCTCCACTCCCGAGTGGGCCCTCAGTCTGGAGATTTTCAAGATATGTGCCCGCTGGGAGACTCCCTCGCTCAACCTGTTCGCGACGAGGTGGAACAGACAGCTGCCGGACTTTGTGTCTCCCATCCCGGACCCTCTCGCGTGGGGTCTAGACGCCCTGTTCTCCTGGGACGGGCTCATGGCCTATCCCCCCCACAGTACTGATGCTCAAGGTCATGCGGAAACTCAGTGGTTGCGGCGCGGTCCTCCTCCTGGTCGCCCCGTTCCGCTGGGCTGAGAGTTGGACAACCGACTTGTTGGGTCTTGCCACGGAGCCACCCGTGGCGCTTCCATCACCTCGCACGATGCTGAAACAGCCCCGGCAGGCCTTCTTTCCGTCCGTGCCCAGAGAGGCTGACCTTACACGCCTGGCGGTAGTGCGAATGGCCCTCACGGCACGAGGTTACTCGCCTGCTGCAGTGGAGGCTATCGCTGCAGCCTGAAGACCCTCCACCTGCAGGGCATGTGAGGGATAGTGGCGAGTCCCTCCAGTCCTGGTGCTCAGCTCGGCGCCTTTCCCCCACGGCGCTGACGATGCCATAACTAGCCGACTTCTTCTGGCTTTCGGAGCACACTTGGCATCTATCACCAGCAGGGGCTACCTGGCCATGATCGCCAAAACATTCCGACACTTGGGGCGTAGCGACCCAGGCGCGTGCAAGGACCTTTCAGACCTGATGGCCCATTCCGGGCTCCATCGACCAGTTTCGCGCTCACTGGTTCCCCACTGGGACCTTCCCTGGGTGCTCACGCGGCTCAACTCCAAGAGGTTTAAACCCCTTCCTCTTGCACGTCTGGCGGACGTGACCAGGAAGACCTGCATCTCGGCGGCGAGGGTTAGCGAACTTCACGCCCTCTCCATAGAGCCGTCTGGTCTTCCGCTCTGCTTATGAGGAACTCCTTCCCGCAGGGGCCAAGCGGATGCAAATTTGGGCACACGAAATCAGAGTTGTATCGACCAGCCTCGCCTTTGACCGCAACTGTGCTGTGCTGGACTTTGTGGCCGCAGTGGGCTGGAGAGTGGAGTCCACCTTGTCCGCTTCTATCTACGGGACCTCTCGAGCCAGCGTGACAACCTGGCCCTGGTTGGCGACGTCTCAGCGGCTCAACACTCCCTGCCGGCGTCCCAGGTAATGCTTAGCTGAAATTGCGAGGTTTGATCCCAGTCTTTTTTGCTAAAGCGTCCACAGCTGGGGCTGGTTGGCGGCACCTTTTCGTTATTCTTCCTATTTAGTAATGCCACCGGTAATGTTTTTTTAAGAAACAAATGTATTTTTTTGAAAAAATACTTACCGATGGCATTACTTGGAGGACCCTCCCATCTGCCCCGCTTGCAGCCAGTAAGCTAAGAGCTAGACTGGTGGGATTACACTGCTCACGTACCCGTATGGGAGGAAGGGAGACTACTTAGGGATCTTGGTAAAAACTCACAGGAGTTGCTTCCCTGGTTGTGTACAAATGCTTAGGCTGAAATTGGTAAGCTAAGTGTACCTTCCTATTAGTAATGCCATCAGTAAGTATACATTTTAGAGAAAAATACATATTGCTGGTTGGTCAGTCTTCTCATGTGGTTTATCAGGGTTGAATGTGTACAAGATGCAAACCTCCATGATCAAGCTCAATCTGTGGGAAACCTTATAATATATTCTCTTGAAAGTTGAAATATTGTCACCTCATGTACTCACAAGTTACAGAATATATTCTTAAAGTTCCCACTCTGAGAGAAACTAGAATGGCAAAGCCCTTTAGAATGGCAAAGCTCTTAAGACTCATGTGCATGACCAATCCACATAAACAATCTGACTTTGTGACACTGACTGAAATAAGCAAGTGTTCTAACTTGAGGGTTGGCTTTGTACCTGTAAAATCCATGTTTTCGGAAAATTCATTAATTTCTCACAGGTTTGTGAGCAGTGAACCAAAATTAGTATGTACAGAAATGTCTTATTGCCAGCTAAATTTGGTTTAAAAGTTTTTTTGCAAAAATGCAAATAAAAACAAAATACAGTATAGACATTTAATAGACATTTGCAAATCTCGTGACACTTGACCTTTCTGAGGGGTCATCCAACTTATTATGCATAGGAAGATTTTACTATACTGTACTGAGTTTGGGTTGGAAATTGCAAATACATGTAGTATTTAAGAAAAAAACAAATTTGGCTATTTGTGACCTATTTCCTGACCTCTTGTGACCCATGACATGTCTGAGGGGTCATCCAAGCTCCCATGCAAGGTCTTACCATCAGGATCTCTGCACCAAGTTTGGAGTGGAAGAACTTGTGAATAGTAATCACCGAAAGCCCTCCCCCCCCCCCCCCCCCCCAAAAAAAAAAAATAAATAAATAAATAAAAATAAAAATAAATAAATAAATAAATAAATAAATAAATAATAATAATAATAATAATAAATGGTCAAAATGTGGCTATTTGTTACCTGATCTCCTGATCTCTTTTGAGCCTTTACCTTTCTGAGGGGTCTTCCAAATTAGTATACATAGAAGGTATTACCATCAGGTATCTTTGTACCAAACTGGAGTCTGATGTGAATAGTGCTTTAGAAAAACACATTTTGTCTAAAGATGACTATTTCTGACTTCCTGATCCACTGCGACCATGAAATTTGAGAGAGGTCACTATGTTGAGAAAGGGTTTGCCATAAAGTATCGATTGTGGCTTGAACAGTCTGTGAAAATATACCAATGTTAAAGTTTACCATGGAAACATACTCACTTTTGCTAAATTGTCAGCTAGCCAAAACACATCAAATATTAAATAGTCAAACAGTGAAACACAAACTGACAACTTTACTTACGCAGCATAGGCCTTTGCAATTCGCATGAATTTTTTCTCATCTCCAGTTTCTTTGTCCGGGTGATACACTAAGCTCAGCCTCCTGTATGCTCGCTTGATCTCGCTCTGACTTGCACCCTATCCAAACAAAAATCATATTAGTACTGTTATAATCAAGAAAGACATTTATGTAAATTTTATCTTAAAGTACCATTACGCGTAAATTTGAAGACACATTTCAGCACCATTTGTGTTTCTTATACCTTGTCGACACACCTAATGAACTTTAACAGCAGTTGGCACACGCAGCAAAAGCACCTGCATAATCACACTTATTTATTCTGCCCAGCCGTTAGCGTGTCAATCTATTTATACCCGTTTCTCATCCTGAAAGTGTTGTATTTATATAACGGAGTAGTGTCATTGTCAAATTACTTGATATCAAAACGATGTGTGCTGTACTGGACTAAATGAACCATATCTAGACCTGTGTGTAGCATTTTGTAACCATCTGTTACAGAAATGTATCTTTGAACAGTTATGGCGGTAGTGGGCCTTTAAAAAATAAAATAACAATGTGGAAACGCCAACAAAACACCCCAATTTGACCAATTGCCCCCTTAAACAGTGGCCAGTTTTCAGAAAGAGTATTTTTAAAATTTTCAATATGGTGAGAAACAAGCAAACTACATGTATAAACTTCAACTACATAAGGAGGTACATAATTTAATAAGGTAACAAATAACATGACTGCAGTGTGCCCGTCATTTAGAAAAAGAATAAATGAAAATGGAATAAACAGATTGACAATTAACACAAATGTACATTACATACAAAAGAGATTACTTAGTCATGTCTACCTAGCTGTTTTTGCATCGGTATCATGCTTCACTGTTTAATTATTTATTTGTTTAATGGTGTTGAAATTGTTTGTCACATGCAAATGAAATGACGGGAAATATGAACACATATATTCAAGTCTTGTTTATGTGTGTATCAGTCTTTTGCTTCACTGTTTAAATTATTTATTTGATTTAAAGTGCTAATAATGTTTGTTGTATTTTATTGCATGCAAAAGTTATCAAGTTTGTTTGTCGAATGCAAAAGGCAGCACAAGTACCCATGTGAAATGACGGGAAATATGAACACATATATTCAAGTCTTGTTTATGTGTGTATCAGTCTCTTGCTTCACTGTTTAAATTATATTTGATTTAAAGTGCTAATAGTGTTTGTTTTATTTTGTTGCATGCAAAAGTTATCAATATGAGTCAGGAGAGAGTAAATGAAAAACTTTACCTGCCAATGGCTACCAAAACAAACAAGGTATCATAGAGGGCTGATAATAACCCACACACAACTCCTGTCATACAGGCAATAATATTCCATACTATGCACACGCACAATAATTATGCGAGATATAATTTGTTGTAGGATCAAGTTAAACTTAGTACAGTCCACCTGCCACAGGTGACCAAACCTCCACACAAGCTGTTTTACCATTACACACCTACACTCTACAGATGTTGTTTTTCAACTTCGGGGTATGTCCATAAAGACAGTGTACCAGCTGTGGGAGATGTATTAACCATGACACTTCAAGAGTAGTGCCAGATTAGCGTGGCACATAGCTAATTACCATTAACCTGAAACTGTCAGTTTCATACTGATCCATCTGCTGCAGAAGTTTGTCAAAGCTCAAACCAGCAAATCTGAAAGTGTCCAAATCTTACCCTGTCGATTTCCAGCTCTGAAAAAGGGTCATATTCCACGTAGTCCAGCTGAATTTTGGACACTTTGTAAGCCAGGATGAAGAATATAATCCATCCAATCACCAGTACTCCTTGTCTGCAAGTGTAACAAACAATCACTCAGTCATTTAACTCATTCAAGAAAACCTGCACCAATAGCTGCAGAAATGTTGTATAGCACTGCTACAGCAATATGTAGCAATTAAAGCAGACAACAAGATGAGGATTTCATCCCAAAGTCTACAGTACTGTTTGGAGCTATGATGCATTTATCTTTTAGGAACATTCAGAGTTGTTCATATTTATAGGCTTATTGTGCTGATCCATTTCCCTCTAAGCCAACCTCTGATCAACACACATGTTGGTGCACACAAATAAAGACGGACACACTGCGCTTCCCGCCATTAGTACACTCTGTGGGCTTGTGCAGCGACAGGAATCCATTTCCTTCTACTCTAACCCACCATCTGATCCACACACACCGGCACACAAAAATAAGATGGACACACGGCGATTCCCACCATTCGTAAGCTCTGTGGTCTGGCGTAGCATAGCTATTCTGAAGACGCCGAATAATAGCATGAGCAGCGAAATGACGTCACTTCAAGCTTCATGTCATGACATCATTAGTCCCACGACACATGTTCATAGTGGCGACTCGATGTTATACGTCACTCATCTCAGTACTAACATTTAATGTATCAGAGAATCAACTTTGCAATTTTCTTGCTGATTTTCACGCCTAGGGCTTACAGGTCACAATCTGCCCTAATCCTACCCCAGGGCCGGGACAAATAGCAGGCTTATGCAAACACTGTTTATGAAAAATCATGCGGTTATTAATGAGAAGATAGTTTTTTTCATAAAACAAAAATTAAAGTTATGTTAGCTATTTTTACAAATGACTCTGAAATGGTGCAGAAAACTGATTTTTGGGGAAAAAAGTTCACAATTGAGCTAATCGTACCCGACAGCTGAGACAAAACTGTAGGCTTGTGTAAATACTGTATACGAAAAAACATGCGATTATTAATTATGAGAAGACTGGTTTTTTTTCATAAGCAGGGTGGAGAACAAGCTCAAGTAAAAATCTCTGAAAAGTGGCCGGGGTCCAGGGGCAAAGCCCCGATAGGGGGCCCAAGGGGGCATAGCCCCCCACCCACCCCCCACCCCCAAAGGAAAAAATATTGATATTTTTCATTTTCTGAGGTAAATATTATGGCTTCTTGTGAGAGATAGCACACAGAAAAGGCTCAAATTTGACTAGATGCAAACTCAAAATTAAAGAGTAAAATAAATCATCAAAGGGTCTCCCCAGTTAATCACTCGTGAAACGCACGACATGGTAGGCTATTGGTCAGTATCACAATAGACTAACAATGGCCGACGCAGAGGACTGAACTTCCGTTGAACCGCCAAACGTTCAACATGGCTTTCAACCACTGTAATCAAGTGATGAGTATTTATTATTCTAATTACCGGGCTTCTGTTTTCACAACAGGTTAAAGTTTCTATAGAGAGTACACAGACCCCCATCTGAGCATAATAGAGGGTCCGCAAATTTATTTAAGAAAAACTGCATCATCTGTATGTTCTTTAAAATAAATTAACTCATTTCGCTCTCTTCTCTTTAAATTTGTTGTGACAATGTGCGCGTCCTTTCCATGATACTGATTCTTAAATTGAGGAACTGTCGTGCCAAACCCTCTCCATCTCTCTCGCACACAAACACACATATATATGTATTTATTTGTATGATCATTTGATAATGTATTGTAACTGAGAATATAGCCTTTTCTGCTGAATGCAGATTGACAACCAAAGTCTGAGTTGTCTAAACTGTGTGTGTGTGTGTGTGAACTGATGTACTTAACCCGAAAGATGTATTTCTCCAATTTTAGAGATTTTGCTTAAGAACTGTGTACCAGAAGATGGATCGACCATGATAAAAAAAAAACAACTGACAAACTTATTTCTGTTCAAATTTCTGGACTTAATTTGGAGTTTACCAACATGCATATTGCACATGTCATCTGTGTGCCGTCGTGCTTAAGCCACGGAAATACATGCAGCCATGAACTGCGTCGCAGCGGCGGTGCCACACATGGCCCAGGGCCGGTATCATTTCTGGTACTGTCGCTTGTCTATGGAGACGACGGTGTCGAAGTGGAACTTTCTTCTAAGTGGTTATCAAGATCAGACGGTGCCAGATTGAAGAATCCGAAGCATTCCAGCTTCCTTTGCTTTTGCTTCGCCATTTACAACTTCGTTCAAGATCGAAAGTGAAACGCGCGATGCCGTATCCCATAATAGTATGAATGGTGACGTCACAGCAAATCAGTAACGTGTTCAACAAGTAGCGCGCACGTTGTAATGACATGCGAGGCTGACACCACACGTAAACTAACAGTTTGACTGTCCAGTTACACTCGCACGGACCCCGGAGTCAGGGCGATTCTGAACGCAGCCCCGACCATATTAAGCGAGCGGCTAAACGAACCAACTCATCACTAAAAGTAGAATGACTGTCACCGGCCTCTGTTATGGTACGCACGGTGGCGCAAGGATGATGCGTCTCGGACGCAGATGCACTGAATTTTATTGAGTCTGACTAGTCCCCTTAGTTACATTTTCAGTACGTGATTTTAAGTTTTAGTGCGTCACAGACGCAAAAAACTGAAGCCCTGTGAGTAAGCCTTATATTGGGCAGTGCATACATTACAATCACGGGCGCCATGTTCTGTGACAAGAAAGTAAAAGCTGGACATTGACCTGAACTCGTCCTATTTTTTAACTCGAATCAAGACTTGAAGAAAATGTGTTTCGTGAATTTTTCTCGGAACTCTATTTCATTTTCTCGGAAGTGACGCTACCTTTCCTTGGAAAATCGTGGATCCGAGGAGAGTCCTCCACCCTGCATAAAAAAGATTCAATTTTTAAGATTAAGCTGATATAATGCGTGAAATTAATCCCAAAAACGTGAAAATTTATTTTTTCCAAAAATATTTAGTTATCACTTACAAAGTTCTAGAGGTACAATGCTGGTTAACGAACTCATTCAATATCTCCCTTTTATCTAGCTATATGCAAAATATCTAGTAAATAAGAAAAATTACGGACTCCAGTGTGGATCAACTGTTTTTTGTGAAATGGCCATTTTCTCGCCAATGAGCATCTTAACCCTTATCATTCGGAATACACCAGTGTGTGAAATAAGTTTGACTAAAATAGTTCAAGGATAGTGCCAGAATAGCTTTGCGCCTCTAGGCGCCAATCTATTCTGGCACTACCCTTGAACTAAAGCCATTGGTCTATATCCTTATCTGTAAGTACTATAATGTAGCTTGCATATGGCAGTGTAAAAATTTGAAGCTTTTAGCCTCAGTATGATATGGGTTAATCAAAACATCAACAAACAAAAAAAAGGTCTCGAGATTATTCTTTTAGGGACAATATCCTAAAATTTCAAGATTGTCCGTCCTCAAAAGGCCCCGCTACACGAGCCCAGTTTTGAGGCCGATTCCCGATCAGTTTTCGAATCGGTAGGTGATCGGGCCGGACTAAAAAACGTGTGCAGTGCCACACTGAAATTTCTCGACTTGTCAAGTTTAGCCAACCGGTTTGAACCGAAGGGATCAAAGTCGTATCTGTTCTGCAAAATGACTGCTAGTTTTGACAGTGATGATGATGTGCTTGCATTATCAGCAGTTTTGCATCATATTCAGGAAGAGGCGTGCGAAACATCAGCGGCAACGGCGGTGGTACTGATGACAACAGGCGTGTTCAGCCATTTGCAAACCGTGTTGAAACGACATGCTTTGCGAGACGCGCTCTGATTGGTTGAAGCTTACGATCGGGACCGATTCGGATCGGAAATATAGAGCAGGTTCTAGTGACCCGATTCCCAGCCGATTGGGACCGGATCGGATAATTGACGTCATCCGATCGCAAACGGATCGGAATCGGCTTCAAAATCGGGGCACAACCGGCCCGTGTGGCGGGGCCTAAACGCGGGCTCTAGTCGCTGTCACATTCTCACACACACATACGGCGCTTTGGTGCCAAAAAGACGATTTCTAGCAAAGTTTGCGCAGCTAGACATGACGTCATTTTTATCTTGTTACTTCTTTGCCAGAATTTCTGCCCCGCACGCCAAAAACTCATGGGCATGCTCCGGAATGTGCTCTGACCAGCCCCGTTTCAAAGTCTACCGTATTTTTAAATACGGTAGACAAAAACCCACATTGATTAATGAACACAGACAAACTTGAAACAGGCAACAATAACAATAAAACACATTAACTAGGCAGCACTCAGAGTGACACATATAATATATGAACATCAAAAGACATTAACCCTTTGGCTGTCGGTAGCATTTTTTGTCACGATTCCTACACAAATCATCACAACAAAAAGTGCAAATGACAGCTAAATTAACAGTTAAAAAAGCTGGTTTTACTCATTCATACCTAATATTGACTTTCTATAAAGATCCTGTGCACCAGCTGTGCTATTGGTCTATTATCTGCATAGCTGCCATAACAGCTGCTAATACAATAGCTGATCACGTCTGACTCTAGACTCTGAGCAAAATTTGCTTGGCATCTTCCCAGGTTCCTAAGGGTGAATGTGATATGAGAAAAGCAATACAGTCTGAGTGCAGGCCCTACTTAATACTATGTCATATAGGACCTGATGAAGCTGAGACTTTCACATGTGTACAGTACTTACATCAATACTGGCTTCATGGTGGCCTCCTGTTTCTTGCGAATCTGGTTTTTCTTCATACATGGTTCACAATTACAGAGGCCTTTTTTCTTTTCTTGTCCATCTGAAAAATTAAAAGCACCAACTTGACCAAGAGGAATTTTCTTTTAATGACACTGATGACAAAAACACACACTATTGGCAAAACATGTGAATACACGACACCTAACAATGTACCAAAAAAGTCCTTACATAATAATACCGGTTATTATAGGCGCTTTTCCCAATTCTGCGAATCACTCAAAGCGCCGTGAACTGAACCCAACATGCACGCTCGCGTGACACACACACACATACACACTGAAGACAAACCCAGTACAAGACAAACACTGGACATTCATGTGGTGCGATGGGTCAGCTCAGCTACTGAGGTTTTCAGAAATTTTGATCGCTTGTAAGTTGTATTAAAATTGTATAAAGTGGCCTGAAACCGGTACCATAGGGGAGGGGGAGAAAGAGCCGGAGTACCCGGAGAAAGAACCCCCGACGATCCGCCCGAATTAACGATGACACTAGAGGATCCGACGCCGGAACCCGTAATCGAACCTCGCACCTTTAGCATTGGTGGCAGGCGCCTTAACCACTGTGCCACGGACCGCCCACGTGACAAATTTCCCTGCTATCGAGGTCCTTCTCAACATTCAGTGTGATATGTGATGCTGGACAACGACAAAACGTGTGTACGTGTTTCTACTAATTCTAGTCTAGCGTCACAACCCATTAATGTAAAAATTGAACTGAAATGGGGGCATACTCATCGGAAAACTCATCACATAGCGTGAGCAGTATCTTTTGGAGCAGTCATATGGGTAAACTTATAACATACTCGATACTATGCAGTATCAGGTTATGCTGTTGTTTTCGGAACCAATCAAGCCGAGTTTTGGCTTATCCCCCCCGTCTGCGTGCGACGCCCAACCCATCTGGTTCAAAACAAACCACAATAAACAGTTCTTAAAAGAAAGCCGCCATCCGGAATGATACCTGATGGTTTAGATTTTGGCCAGCAAAAGTAAGTCGCAGGAAACAGCACCAACGCCCAGAAAGAGAGAAGGAAATAGAAGAATGTTCCTCCCTCTTCATCGTACTCAAACTGCATGCCAGCCATGCTGGTTGATTGCTTACGTCTACTTTCTCGCGTCAGACGAGACGAGAGCTCTACAACCCGAAAAGAATAAGGCCCAAATCCGGTTTAACTTCAATTATAATTCTCGGTTGATTTGGTTTATTACAACAAAAAATTATCCATACAATATACATATTTAAAATAATAAATTGTCTGAAACAATGGTAATAGTGTGCATAGTTAGTCCGAAACAAATTTACAACCTTCTCCTTTCGGACCCGTCAACACAATTACGTAAAAAGCTAGAAGAAGCGTCTGCTGTTAAGTATAGTCGGACAGTGCGGTGCTAAATCAAAAAGAGAAAGTGGTCCTATCAAAGTTACAAAATAAAACTATTCATCAGTTACTAATCAGGTGAATACAATGTCACATCCACTTTGATTGAGTTGAAACACGAACCAACGTGTGTTTGATGCTTAGCAGGCGAACGCGTTTGTCGTAATGTCGTCTGCTGCTATGTGCACTTTCGCCGGCATTCCTCTGTTAAGCAAACTTGTTTAGCTTATGCAGAATGTGGTGTATCCCGGTCATATTCGATAGGCCCTTTCAATTTCATATGTGCACGCATACAACTGAATATATTATATCTGCAGATCAGCCACAATGCCTAAGCGAAGCAGTAGCAAGCATTATGACGCAAGTGCTGGCAAGAAAAAGAGAACAAACCACCAGCCGAAGAGCAAGACTCCCAAAAAGGCATCAGCAAAAAATACCAAAGGAGATTCAGATTCAGACGATGTGCCGACTGCATCTAGGTCATCAGCACAGTCTAAATCATATACCAAGGAAATAGACCCTAAGACTAACAAGGAACAGGTTTGTATGGGAAGCTGTGCGCATTATTAGTTTTGATAATCTTGAGGACACATTCTTAATTCTTTATCAACTAAAAATGAATATCATTTGGAATTGTTTATGATGCATATTATTTGTTGCACTGGTTACCTTGCTCCCTCGATCATTACGTGAAGCGGTGTGTATAGCGGATAATATGATTGAGGTAGCTTTGCAACTGTGTGATTATTTGCAATTTATTGTATTATTTATGATACAAGCAAGTGAAATGTGTTGATATTTAAGAGCCAGGTGTCCATGAACTGGTCTAAAGTTAATCTTGACTTTTTGCAGGAAGCTTTAGATATCAAATTTACGGCTAAACCACCAACTAGGAACAAAAAGGGAGAGCTGGTCTTTGAGGGGACACCTGATTTTCATCCCAACATGACTCCAAAGGAAGTCTTGCAAGCTGGCAGTTTCGGTGGAACATATTTTAGACCAATCAAATCAGGAATGACAGGTATTGTAATGTACAGATTTGCTGGTCTGTGATTTTGACCTGATGGCTGTAACTGTAATTAAGCTATAAGGTCCAAAATTATAGACCAGCACTTCAGTTGATTGATTCAGTTACATTCTGTAATCACAAGGCAATATCTCATTTTACACCTATAGTCTTGCAGTCGGGCTGATTGTGTCATTAGACTAGAGGATGTATACTTGTGGGCCAGAATGACAGGTGCATGATGGAAGATTGTTAATCATATGTTCGAATTCCTTTTCTTTGACAGAAAGTCAAGCAGACGTGCTTTGCCATTTGTATTGATTTTTCTTTTTTGGTTATCCATAATTCTTTTTTTTTTTTTTTTTACTTGCTCACACAGGAAAGAGCTACTCAGGTGTCTGGAAAGAGCTGCCTATAGACTGGCTGGAAGACTTAAACATTGGAAAGAAGGTCAGCATACAATTGCGTGTTAAAGGTGTGGAACATGAAATCACTTTTTTTTTAAAAAGAGGTCACATTTGTCAGTTTAACCCATTTAGCCCCAATGCCCAACAGGAGGAGATGTATCGACCATGATAATTCAAGGGCACTACCCAATGGCACCTTCAAGCACCAAGCTCATTTGACACTACCATTAAATTATCATGGCTGAACTATCTACTGCAATTGGTACATAGTCGTTAGGTAACAGTACTAACACCTCCAAACTTTGTAAAATGCGGCCAAGGGGTTAAGTGGATTAAGAAATGACATCAGTTCAAGAGATCCATTTTGGTCTGTCCTTGCTAGGTATGTTTCTGTCTTTGTTGGTATTTTTGCTTTAAAATGATGTGTCCAATGTATGTTTGTCTGCTTAGGTTTCATCTTCAGTGTATGATGAGAGTGTGAACACCTACAAGGCGAAGTGTGGAGGCAGTCTTGATATGTGGGAGTCTAGCGGATGGATTCACAAGCAGGATCCTTATGGCTGGTTTCAATGGTATTGCAGGTGGGTGTGTTACAACCCTTTTACCTCTAAAGGAGAAGGCTGCAATTGACTGAAAGAAAACTTCCTTACACTAATAGCAAACAAAAACTTGACATCTATCTAGATTTCATGAGAAGCCATAGAAATGTTAATGAAATTTACATACAAAAATAATTTGTGGCATCTCACCGGCACCTGGGTGGAAGTTGGCACTTGTGAAAATACAGAGAGGCAGGCTGGTAGGTCTGCCTCTCTGTATTTTCACAAATGCCTGCTTTTACACATGCAGCTTTTCAGTGGCAGACGAGGCTGCTCAGACACTCGTCAGGATATAATATTCATTACTGGGCATCTCGGGAGTCTGTGTGCCATTAAAAGGCAGTGAAATTCTTCACATGCTTTCATTTTCTGATTTTTTTACTTGCGTGCGAAGCAAAAGTGAGTCTATGTTTGTTTCCTCAAAAACATTACCGATGACATGACTACATGGAAGTGTCTACTACTGGGCTCAATTTTAGCCTACTCACCCGTTGTGTGCCCACACAACCCGAGAGGCACTCGGGGAACCCCCAGAGGGGCCGAGAGTTATCTCCCCATACCTGCCTTACCGGATCCGGTCACAAGACCAACCAGTCTTGCTACTTCGCTCGTGCAGAGAAGACGTGTCTGGCTTGCTCTCGCGCTGCCTCGACCGGTCTTCTGCCTGGCCTACGCTCGTTGCTGACTTTGTGTGCTCTGCGCCCTTCTAGCAATGCCCTGCCTTCTCTCTTCCTGCTTCGTTTGGGCTGCGTTCGGGGGTCTGTCTGCTTGCTGTTGGACGGCGGTTTGGCTGCCCCTTCCCCCGTCCCCTTCGTTGCAGAGGTAAGGTAGCGGTAGTTCCCCCAGCCGGCCCTCGGGCTGAGAGCCGGCTGCCTGTTGGGGCTTTCCTTCTTAGCTTTGACATTAGTGTTTGTCTTACGTGCCGGCGCCTTCGGCAGCCGTTCTTGCGATTCTCGTCGCGGGACGGCCCCTCTCGCACCTTAGTGCCTGATTAGCTCTCAGTCGGCTTTGCCGTTTTCGCGCCCGTTTTTTCTTGTGGGCCTTTGGGACTCCCATTGTTCGTTAGCCCGGTTAAAGGCCCTTTAGCTCTCCGAGAGTTTTCACGGTTTCACTGGGAGCCCCTTTGCTCTTAGCCAAAATGCTTTTGTGCTCCCAGTGTGGCGACTTTCAGTGGCCGACGGACAATCATTCGGTCTGCCTGCCTTGTGCGGGCTGCTCCTCGGACCGCAGGTGTAAGGTTTGTGCGATCTGGTCTGAGTTGCTTTGGTCGGACCTCTGGTCCTAATACCGCCAAGAGCGTACTCGGCCGGCTACCGCGCGTCCGGCGCCAGTTGAGACCTCGGCCGCCCTTGCAGTATTGACCGACCACTCCCGCACGGAACGGAACTCTCGTCGGGGATCGCGTTCGTTGACTGACCAGAGGACCGCCACTGCTGCCACGCCTGCTGACCCTTCCGGAGGGTCTGTTTGCCGGCAGAGCGCCCGTCTCACTGAGCGTGGCCTGCAGCAGTCTGCCATGCGCCATCCTTCGATGACGAGCCTTCCTCGCCGGTCTCTCCACGACAAGCCCGCTGATCCTTCCGGAGGATCGGGAAGCCGGCATAGTGCCCTGCTCACCGAGTCAGGCCAGGAGAGATGTCAGCACCACCCTACGCGACGCAGCCGCGACCCCGACGCTCACTGTTCCTCCACGAGACACGGACGCTCCCACTCGCCTCACGAACGCCGTCGGGGGGATTCTTCAGCCTGTCGGGATCGCCGCCTTTCTTCCCCTCGGGCGCGTTCGCGCTCTTCGCCGCACCGTTCGTCGCGTTCGCCGCGGCACCGCCGTCGTCGGCCCTCCTCTCCTCGTCGGCACTCCTCGCCATTTGTTCGGCGGACTCATTCCAGTCCTTGTCCTCGCGTGCTGGAGAGGTCCCGTCCTCGCCGTTCCCGGTCGCCTCCTCGTTCGCCGCCACGTTCGTCGCTGCCCTCGCGTCCCTTGCCTTCGCCTGAGGTTCAGCGCAGTCTTTTGACCTCGCTGTGGTCGGTCGTGGTCCCGGTGGCTCGCTCGCCTTCTCGCCGCTCCCTGGAGGACGACACGCTCAGTTTGCTGCCCGAGGACTCCGTCTCGGCTCTGTTGGATGAGGAGGGTCGCTCGCCCTCGCTCGCGGCCCTCGAGGATGCCGCCCCCTCGGCTCTCCCGTCTTCTTCCCGGGCAGAGACTCTCCTAGCAGTGGATGAAGCCGCCAGGATCGTGGCCGCGACGCTGCCGGTGGACGCCTGCCCAGCCTCCCCACCCCTGAAGAGGAAGGTCGCCGCCTTCGTAGATGCGGAGAGGCAGGTCAAGAGGTTCAAGTCTCTTCCCCAACCACCCGGCTTTAAGGACCTACGAGACATCTTCTCGTCGCACCTGCAACTGGCCACGTCGCCGGAGCCGGTCTTCTTTTCCGATCGTTGCTGGCCGGCGGGCTTGGATATGTCCTTTCGGCGGGATTGGTATGCCGGCCACTCCCAGGCCTTCTCCATCCCTCTGCCTACGCTGGACCCCTCTGCCGTTTAGCAAGCTGGCGGCCCGGCTCTGCTTCGTCGGTGCCTGCCGTGGGGCCTGGACAAGACAGCGACCCTGGTCCGGAACACCTTAGCCTGCGCCGGTGTCTTGGAGCTCCTCACGCAGGCCCTTGTCCGTCGCGTGGAGGAATCCTGGCATCCTTCAATCTCTCCCCTCCTAGGAGACTTGTTGGTCCTCTCGGAGACCGCCAACCGCGCCGCCTACCACTCGTCGGTCAACGCTATGGCTGCCTCCGCCAACTGCGACCTGATGCGTCGAGACGCCCTGCTCCTCGCTTGCCGAACGATGCCTCTGGACCTGCGCGTGCAGCTTCGCCGTGCTCCTTTGGGTGGGCCCCTGCTGTTTGGTGACACCTGGTCCGCCGTTAGAGCCGCCAATCCCGGCCGCTGGCCCAGCAGTGCCCCTCCTCCCCGCCGCTTTCCTTCCGCCCGCCAGGCTAGGGGTCGCGCCTCGCGGTCGGTTAGACCCGCTGCCCCCTCGGCCCCCTCTTCGGCCCCTGTGCAGGCCCCCGCCTTTGGCCGGTCCAGACCCCCCAGGTCCCGTGCCCCCGCTTGGACCCGTCCCACCAGGTGACCGGGTCGCGGGCGGGCCGCATGACGGCCCCCCGACCCTGCCCCCGCCGACCTCCTCGGGGTCTCCGGTCGGCGGGAGGCTAGCCTGTTTCCGCGGAAACTGGCTCGCTCTCTTTTGCGACGACCCCTGGGTCTGCGACACCGTTTCATCCGGCCTTCGGATCGCCTTTCGCAGCCCGCCTTCCTTGCGTCACTCCCCACTCTGGACCGAGATCCCCAGCGACCCGCTGAAGGCCGCCGCTTTGAGGGGAGAGGTAGCCTCCCTGATGAGGAAAGCCGCCACAGAGGTTGTACGGGTCCCCGACTCACCGGCCTTCTACAGCCGCCTGTTCGTCGTGCCGAAGCCTGGAGGGAGATGGCGTCTGGTCATCGATCTTTCGGCTCTGAACAAGTTTATTTCGGCCCCCTCCTTCCAGATGGAGACTGCCAGAGCCCTGAAAGCCGCGGTCCAGCCTCGAGACTTTGCAGTCAGCCTGGACCTTTCCGATGCGTACCTGCATGTCCCGATGCACCAGGCCTCCAGGAAGTTTCTCAGGTTTGCGATCGACGGCGTCATTTACCAGTTCCGGGCGCTGCCGTTCGGACTCAACCTCAGCCCCTGGGTCTTCACTAGGCTGATGGACGCCGTAGTCGCCAAAGCCTGACAGTCCTCCTCCAGTCCGACGTCGAACTACCTCGACAATCTCCTCCTGCGCAACCAATCGGAGACCGTGCTCGCCACGGACAGGGATGCCCTACTGCACCTCCTGGCACACTTGGGCTTCCTAGTAAACGAGGGCAAGTCGGATCTCACTCCCTCCCACCGGTTTGTGCACCTGGGCATGGAATTTGCTACCGACCTCAACACGGTATGCCTTCCGGCGCCCCGGATCCAGAAGATTGCGAATCTAGCCGGCCAGTTAGCTCGCGAGGATGCAGCCCCCGCCAGAGTCTGGCTTCAGGGTTTGTTGAACGCCGCAGCGGATCTTATCCCCCTAGGGCGTCTCTACTCCCGGCCGATTCAACTGCATCTTCTACTCCATTGGCGCCCGTCTTCCGGAGACTTAACGACTTCGGTTCCGGTGTCCCAGATGCTGCGTCTACACCTCCGTCGGTGGACCGACCCCGCGTGGCTAGCGTCGGGAGTTCCCCTGGCCTCTCCCCCACCCCAGACCTCTCTGTGTGTCGATGCCAGCCTCACTGGGTGGGGCGCTCATCTCCTTCCTCTGTTCCTCTCGACATCGGGCCCCTGGCCCTCGGACTTAGCACACACCCACATCAATTGGTTGGAGATGCAGACCGTTTGGCAAGCCCTTCAGGTCTGGGAGGATCTCCTCAGACACCAGGAGCTTCTCGTTCTCTCGGACAACACCACGGTGGTCGCTTACATCCAGAAACAAGGTGGCACACACTCCCCAGACCTGTGTATGCTCGTTTACCGGATGATGCGTTGGTGCGAGGACCTGGGCATTACCATTCGAGCCCGTCACATTCCCGGACACCTGAATGTCTTGGCCGACTCTCTGTCGCGCCGTGGCCAGCTCTTACACACGGAATGGACCCTTCGGCAGGACATCTTTCGGATGATCTGCGCCCGGTGGGAGACTCCCCAGATCGACTTGTTCGCCACAAGGTGGAACTACCAGCTTCCCCTCTTTGTCTCCCCGATTCCCGACCCCCTTGCTTGGGCTGTCGATGCACTCTCCATTCCCTGGGACGGCCTTGTTACTTACTTACTTACTTACGCCTGTCACCCCTACCCGGGTATAGGCCGTCGACGAGAGACCTCCAGCAACTCCTGTCCTGTGCTTCTCCTTCGATTCTACTCCAGGTGGTTCCCAGTCTCTTGATGTCTGCTTGGAGGTCTCGACGCCAGGAGTTTCTCGGCCTACCTCTTTTCCTCTTTCCCTGGGGGTTCCATGACAATGCCTGCCTAGTGATACTGGAAGCTGGCTTTCTCAAACTGTGACCGATCCATCCCCATCTTCTTCGCTGGGACGGCCTTGTGGCCTACGCTTACCCCCCCACGGTCCTCGTACCCAAAGTCCTTCTCAAACTTCGGGGCAGTTCGGCGATCCTCCTGTTGGTCGCACCGTTCGCCTGGAACCGCTCCTGGACCACCGACCTACTCAGCCTCGCCACGGACCCGCCCCTGCTGCTTCCCACCCCGCGCACCATGCTCAAGCAACCGCAACAGCCGCTGTTCCACCCCTGCCCAGAGCGGCTCCTCCTTCACGCCTGGAGGTTGTGCGGCAAGCCTTCGGAGCTAGAGGCTACTCGGGTGCAGCAATGGAGGTGATCGCTGCGGCCCGCAGACCTTCGACCATTCGAATCTACGAGGGAAAGTGGCGAGTCCTGTGTTCCTGGTGCGCCGACCAGGGCCTTGCACCCACAGAACTGACTAATCCTCAGCTGACGGACTTCTTTCTCTGGCTCTTCCGAGACCAAGGCTTAGCCCCCATCACGGTGCGGGGATACCTGTCCATGATCGCGGACACTTATCGTCACCTTGGACGACCAGACCCGTCGCTTGCAAAGACCTAGCCGACCTTATGGGACACTTCGGCATCCAGCGCCCTACTCTCCACTCGCTTATTCCTCGCTGGGACCTACCCTGGGTGCTCACGTGGTTGAATTCCGCCCACTTCGAACCCTTGCCTTTGGCCCAGTTCGCAGACTTGACCCGCAAGACATGCTTCCTGCTGGCACTTGCTACCGCCTCGCGTGTGAGCGAGCTACACGCGCTTTCGGCAAGCCCTTCCTGTTTGCACTTCCGAACAGACGGGTCCATCCAACTGCTTACGGACCCGGCCTTCCTGGCCAAGAACAGGTCTCCTCTAACCGCGCCTCAGGTTATCACCATAAGGCCGCTAAGAGACCGACCGCGGTCCCAGGAGACCCGGCAACAGGATCCCGTGCACGCCCTTAAGATTTATCTGCGGCGATCTAAGGCCTTCCGCAGGGGACGTTCGCGCCTCTTCCTACCTCTGAGACCCAGCAGGCACGACATTACAGCCCAGACGATCTCTTCCTGGCTCCGCTGGGTCATACGCTCCGCCTATCAGGATATCTCTCCACAGGGAGCGAAGAGGCTGCACATTCGCGCACACAAGGTACGAGCCATGGCCACGAGCGTCGCGTTTGATCGAAACTGTGCTGTCAAAGACATCGTGGCAGCTGTGGGCTGGAAGACTGAATCTGTATTCGCCCGCTTCTACCTCCGGGACCTGGCTGGCCAGCGAGAGAATCTCGCACTTGTGGGGGACATCGCTGCGGCGCAACACTCCCTCCCGGCGCCACTGGCGCCGTAGGTAGGCACTTCGCTAAAATTGTCGGGAGTGTGCGACGGGGAGGACGGCGCTGTTTCTCCTAGGGAGTTGTTACGCGGCACCCTCCTCCTCATCGCAATTCTTCCATGTAGTCATGTCATCGGTAATGTTTTTGAGGAAACAAATTCATTTTTCTCTAAAAGGTATTTTTTCGAAAAATACTTACCGATGATATGACTCAGAGGACCCTCCCACCTGCCCCGCTTGCCGCTTTCGAGCGAAGTATCAGACTGGTTGGTCTTGTGACCGGATCCGGTAAGGCAGGTATGGGGAGATAACTCTCGGCCTCTCTGGGGGTTCCCCGAGTGCCTCTCGGGTTGTGTGGGCACACAATGGGTGAGTAGGCTAAAATTGAGCCCAGTAGTAGACACTTCCATGTAGTCATGTCATCGGTAAGTATTTTTCGAAAAAATACCTTTTAGAGAAAAATGAATTTTGGGCCAGTGGTCGTCCGTCCATCGTCTGTCCGCTGTCTGCCGGCGTCTGTGGTAAACTTTAATGTTGGCATTTTCTCGGAGACTATTCAAGCCACAGTCTTCAAACTTGACCCAAAGATACTTTGTGGCAAGACCTTTCTAAACATACCAATTTGAGTGATCTCTCACAAGGTCAAGGTCACAGGGCATGTGGAAATAGTCCAAAAATAGCTATATTTTGACATAATTTATTTTTTTCTCAAATACTATTCACAACTTCAAACCCAAACTTGGTACAAAGATACCTGATGATAAGACCTTTCTATGTATACTAATTTGGTTGATCCCTCGGAAAGGTCAAGGGTCACAAGAGCTCAGGCAATAGGTCCAAAATAGCCATACTTTGACAAAAGTTGTTTTTATCCTCAAATACTATTCACAACTTCAAACCCAAATTTGGTACAGAGATACCTGATGGTAAGACCTATCTATGCATACTAATTTGGATGACCCCTCGGAAAAGTCAAGGGTCACAAGTGGCCGGCAAGTGTGTGTAAAATGAAATTTTTTTATAAAATTGTAGGTATTATCAACATTTTTGCAAATTTTTCAATCACATTTGGCACAAAGGTAACTGATGATATCTAGACCTATCTATGCATACCTTCAGAAAGGTCAAAGGTCACAAGAGCTCAGGAAATAGATCCAAAATATAAGCCATATTTTGACAAAAGATGTTTTTTGGTTTCCTCAAAATCTATACCGATGGCATTACTATAAGGAAATACCCCTTAGCTTACCGATTTCAGCCTAAGAACCCTTTGTGTGTTCCTACACAAGGGACGCAACCATAGGGAGCTGTAGCCAAGGACCCTGGGTAGTCTCCATTCCCTTCAATAGGTCACGTGAGCAGTGTGATCACGCCAGTCTTACCCTTAGCTTCCTTGAGAACGGTTCACCGGCCTCAGCCTTCCGCTTGTTTGGAGTTAATTTCTACGGCTTCACTACATTCAAGTTTCAACTAGAAAAGTGCTAAGAAGATGGCGAGGTAAGGCCTCGGGTTATGCCTACGAGGAGGCTGTCTTGAAAAAATTACGGTCGTGTCGGCATAACCCCGGGGAAATTATAGAAACTTCGAGGACTCGACCGGGCTTAGCCCTCGGTTAGTGTGGTGTGTTGTTCACGGGGCTGGTCATTGGTGGCCCCGTGCGGTTGCTTTCATGGCATATTGCTTTCTGTTGCAGTACGCAGTTCACATTTGTAGGAAGTGTAAGGGCTTCCAGTGGCCGACGGACTCGCACAAGCTGTGTCTTCTTTACTCCTGCTGCTCCTCTACCCGTACCTGTGGAGAGTGCACCTCTTGGAAGGAGCGAAAATAGTCCCAGCTGTGGGAATTCTATCGCTGAGGACGGCCTACGGCTAAGACCAGAGATGCTAATAGGCCGCTGGCAAGGGACGGGTCGGCGCGAGACCATCTGGCAACTCCCACTCTGCCAAGCCCCACAGCTCCGCTCCGACGAGCGACGTCGGAGATTGTTGGACCGTCGTCTCGCTGCGTGCTCGACTCTATCCCAGTTGGTCCTCATGTAGCGATGGCCGGGAGAGTCCGCACAGTTTCGCATAGTCCTCCAGCAGGGATGACCAAGACTTTACCGCCCATCTTGTATGGTCCTCCAGAAGGGATGACCGAGACTCAGAGCTCAACGAGGAGTGCTCAGGCGGGGAAAAGAAGTCAACGGCGGACTTCAGCCTCTTCTAGCGTGCAGCGGTACTCACCTAGCGCTGAGGTTTGCGCGATACCTTCTCGTCAGTCTCCACACTCTTGATCAGCCAGGCAATCCAGACGTTTGAGGACTAGCCCTCGCGCTTGATGGAGTCACGACCCTCGGAGCCGTTTCCCTAGTTCGCAGGGAAGTTGTCAGGGAGACCGGCGGCCAGACTACTCACGACACGGCACGAGATACCCTTCGCGGCGTGATTCTGTTCCGTGCGCTATGGATTCCGGGAGGAAACGACGCCCCTCTCTCATTCAGCGAGCAGAAGCACAGGCAAACGCTACTCCCGGAACGGCACCACGCTCATCGTTCCTCTCATCTTTCCTCGGCCCTTCGCTCTCCACTCAGATCCTCGGGACATTCCGTGGATGGGCGCTACGGGACCCTGCCAGACAGGGTAGCAGCGTGGGACGGTGGTTCCTTTCTGGTCTCTCCCACGGCATCGAAATTAGATGGGGACACCCTCAGTCTTCACCTGGAGGACTCAGCTTTTGCCCTTTTGGTTCATAACAGTTTCCCCTCTCCCCATCCCCGCAGCTCCCCTGCTTCCAACACGGCAGGAGATGCACCTTTGACTGCCAAGACCCCTCGTGCCTTGGATGACGCCGCCCGGTTGATCTCCGCTATTCTGCCTTTGGAGGCATGTCTGCTGTCACTGCTCAAGAGGAAGGCCGTGGCGTCCATGGACACCCCATTCCAGGCTAAGCGCTTTAAGACGCTTCCTCGGCCTCCAGCATTTTGGGAGCTTTCAGACGCCTTTAATGAGCATCTGCGCCAAGGTAAGCTGCATGAGAAGGGTTTCTTTGTGGACTCGCGGTGGCCGGCTGATATCGACATCAAGTTCTGGCAGAAGTGGTATGCGGGTCACTCTCAAGCTTTCGTCTGCCCCCTTCCGGCTGTGGACCCCGCAGCGGAGCTACAGGCGGGAGGCTCGGATCTGGCTCGACGGTTCATCCCCCCCGGGCTTGACCAGATAGCAAGTTTGATCCAGAATTCCCTGGCGTGTGCAGGTTTCCTGGATCTGGCTACGCAGGCAGTAGTTCGAGGTGTGGGGGATTTTTGGGAGCAGCCGAGTGAGACACGCTTGCGGGATATCCTTGTGCTGGCTGTGACAGCAAATCGTGCGGTGCAGCACTCAGCGACCAATGCCCTTGCAGCAGCCGCTAACCGATTTGATGAGGCGTGAAGCTGTGCTGAAGAGTTGTCCTGGCATCCCCTCAACATTCAACTCTCAGCTCTGCCGTGCCCCTTTGGGCGGTTCCCTCCTCTTTGGATCTACCTGGCAGGAGGTAAAGGATGCAGCAAAGGACCTGTGGCCTAGCGCTCCCAGAATGGAATCCCCCGGTTTCCAGCCGCCCGCAAGTACGAGTGTCGCACCCTGCGGTCCTTCAGACCCACCTCCCAGCTTGTTACCAGGCACTCTTTCGGGACCAGACGTAAAGCACCAGCCACTCGTGGACGCTCCCTCCCAGCCCAGGCCCCCGCCTGGCCCAGGAACGCTCGGAAGCCCGGGTGGGGGAGGGCCCAGTGACTCTCTCCCGACTTCGCCCCGCTGATATCTGCAGGGTTTCCAGTCGCCTGCGGGTCGCTCTCAAGCTTTCGTCTGCCCCCTTCCGGCTGTGGACCCCGCAGCGGAGCTACAGGCGGGCACGGCTGTTCAAGGCCTCCCATTTAGTTTCGAGGCGCGCGCACGTGCTGGCGCTGTAAGATAAGGAGCCGCGCAGCGTGTCGCCTCTGTTAATACCGCCGGCTGGCAGCACAGAGCTGAGCGCAATCTGTTACGGCTGTGCAACTATAGTCACGCTATTCTTGTCACTGTTTTACGCGAGCATGCTCTGTATACTCGCTCAGCGCTGACCGTGTGCCACGCGGGATACATTTTAATGGTACCGGTCATTTACGGCGTGTTGTTTAAGCTGTACTGAACGTATCTTGTATTTAAGACATACACTTAAAAGCTAAGAAAATAAGCTTTCTGTAGACACTAGACATGCTTAGGAAAATGAAGATGTGCAATGCATGCAACGGACTAGAAGACAGGCAACCGGCGCACAGTTTACCGTGAAGACAACGCAAATCTGTTGCAAATGACACGTCTTTCAACTGTTCTAACTCATGCAAAGTACTTTTGCAAAAATTATGGTTCAGGCCAGCGATCATCGTATACAGCCACTACGCTATGCACTACTCAAAATGTCAGATAGATTTACCTTGCGATCTCAGTGGGTCCTGAAATGGGATGATGCGTCATTGGTAATCCAGTGTTAGACAGACGGAAAGTTCTTGGGTTAACGTAATCTCCAAACGTAGTTGATTTCGGAGGCAGTGAAAATGTTCGAAATAATTCACAGTTCATATGCAGGGTTAGCTGCAGTGTCAGTTGCAAACTTTGTATAGGTGATGTTGTCTTTAGCATTCCACTAAATCTTATAAAATCGGAAGAGCAATCCGGCCACTTTACTAAAATCTTACAAATCGGATGGGACACCCACAGTGAAAATAATAAACACTCTTAATGGTGATCAAATAGCTATTTTGATAGGTGTAAATGAGATAAACACAGAACAGCCGGTGCAGGCTAAAATGTATCAGTCTCAAGACAATTTATTTCACAGAGAGACTGAGTCCTGCGTGTACTTGTTACCGGCGGCTCTCTACACATTCCCTTCAGATGTCTGTCTTCTTCATCTGTACATACGTCAATACCATGAAAAGCAGAAAGATTGTCTACATAATCAACACACAGTTTAAAGTGTTATAGTCCGTCTTTCCTTTGCCTTTTACTCGCTCTGCACGGCAAATCCTGCACAAACTACTCAATCGTTCCACGTGGTTTGAATAGGAATATTGTGTGTCAGACTCCATTCTAAATGTCGGCGAAATACACGGGCTCACATGCTGGTCTATAAAACTTTCTATAAAAAGTCACAGGTAAATCTATCCAGTAAAAGAAAAGCACTTACTTGTAGCACTATGTTACACTAACACATATCACTCATTGAAAATCCAAACAAAAGTATTTTGAAAGCATAGTCAAGGTTTAAAGCCTGCACAAATTTGGCACTCTTACTTACGCCTGTCACCCCTACCCGGGTATAGGCCGTCGACGAGAGACCTCCAGCAACTCCTGTCCTGTGCTTCTCCTTCGATTCTACTCCAGGTGGTTCCCAGTCTCTTGATGTCTGCTTGGAGGTCTCGACGCCAGGAGTTTCTCGGCCTACCTCTTTTCCTCTTTCCCTGGGGGTTCCATGACAATGCCTGCCTAGTGATACTGGAAGCTGGCTTTCTCAGACTGTGACCGATCCATCCCCATCTTCTTCGCCCAATTTCATTCTCTGCTGTTATCTGCTCTGTTCTCTCCCAGAGTCTGACGTTGCTGATCTTCTCTGGCCAGTGGATTTTCAAAATTCTTCTAAGGCAACTGTTCATGAAGGTCTGTACTCTGTTGACTGTGGTTTTTGTCAATCTCCATGTCTCTGCTCCATATAGGAGAACTGCTTTTACATTGGAGTTGAAAATCCGGATTTTGGTGTGTTGTGACAGCTCTCTGGAACTCCACACTTTTTTCAACTGGAGAAAGGCTGCTCTGGCTTTACCGATTCGTGCTCTGACATCTGCATCAGTGCCGCCTTTTTTGTCTATGATGCTCCCGAGATAGGTGAAGGACTCCACCTCCTCCAACGGGGTGCCAGCAAGCAAGACTGGTTCTTCCCTGGTTGCGTTCAGCCTCATTGTCTTTGTTTTCTGTTTGTGAATGGTGAGGCCCACTTGGGACGAGATGTCAGCAAGCCTCGTGGTCTTGTCCTGCATTTGTTGATGAGTGTGGGACAGTAATGCCAAGTCGTCTGCAAAATCGAGGTCGTCAAGCTGTGTCCACAGTGTCCACTGTATTCCACTTCGTCTGTGCTCTGTGGTCATCTTCATGACCCAGTCTATGGCCAGTAGGAAGAGGAACGGAGACAGCAGACACCCCTGCCTGACACCAGTTCTGACCTGGAGCTCTCTGGTGAACTGCCCTTCGTGGATCACGCGACATGTCATGCCATCATAGCTGCTCTTGATCAGGCGGACGAGCTTTGTGGGTACACCGTAGTGTCGTAGGAGTTTCCACAGAGTCTCTCGGTCCATGCTGTCAAATGCTTTCTCATAATCCACAAAGTTGACGTACAGCGGGGAGCTCCACTCCAGAGACTGTTCCACGATGATGCGGAGAGTGGCGATCTGGTCTGTACATGATCGGTTCTTCCTGAATCCTGCTTGCTGGTCTCTCAGCTGGGGGTCAACGGAGCTCTTCATTCTCTCTAGGATGATCCTGTTGAAGACCTTTCCTGGTACTGACAGCAAGGTGATTCCTCTGTAGTTGGAAATTTGGCACTCTGCCCACATAAAATAGTAAGCATAAAGAAGGCCTACTATCAGGCGGTACCAGACGCCCATCCGAATGCGTGTAACTAGGTCAGCTCGCCACTTGATAAGCTAGCGCGGCACTCCCTAACTAAATGTGTCGGTTTGTAGAAGAACTGAACAGCCGTGCGGGAGGCTCGGCTCGGCTCTGGCTCGACGGTTCATACCCCCCGGACTTGACTAGCCGCCGTGATATGGCCTTAGTTGCCTGCTCGGCATTAAACTCAAATAACTAACTAACTAACCGGGCTCGACCAGACACCAAGTTTGATCCAGAATTCACTGGCGTGTGCAGGTTTCCTGGATCTGGCAATGCAGGCAGTGGTTCGAGGTGTGGAGGAGTTTTGGAAGCAGTCGAGTGAGACATGCTTGCGGGACATCCTGTGCTGGCTGTGACAGCGAATCGCGTGGTGCAGCACTCAGCGACCAACACCCTAGCAGCAGCCACTAACTGATTTGATGAGGTGTGATGCTGTGCTGAAGAGTTGTTCCCTCAACATTCAACTCTCAGCTCCGCCGTGCCTCTTTGGGCGGTTCCCTCCTCTTCGGATCTACCTGGCAGGAGGTAAAGGATGCAGCAAAGGACCTGTGGCCTAGCGCTCCCAGGATGGACTACCCCCGGTTTCCAGCCACCCACAAGGACGAGTGTCGCGCCCTGCCGGCCTTCAGACCCACCTCCTGGCTTGTTACCAGGTGCTCTTTTGGGACCAGACGTCAAGAGCCGGCCGCTCGTGGACGCTCCCTCCTGGTCCAGGAACGCTCGGAAGCCCAGGTGGAGGAGGGCCCAGTGACTCTCTCCCAACTTCGACCCCGCTGATATCTGCAGGGTCTCCAGTCGGTGAGAGGTTAGCAAGGCACAGCGACAAGTGGCGGTCGCTGCTGCCGGAAGAACCTTGGATTCTCGACACAATCTTGGAAGGCCTACAGATCTCGTTTCGGACTCTTCCCCCACTGAGATGCTCCCCTCTCTGGACGCACGTGCCAGTCGATCAGTTCAAGGCAGACGCTCTGCAGGGAGAGATCACCGCTCTGCTCCAGAAGGCCACCACGGAAAGAGTAGCCTGCCACGACTCCCCGGCCTTCTACAGTCGGCTCTTCGTTGTTCCGAAACCTGGCAGCAAGTGGCGACCTGTCATAGACCTCTCAGCCTTAAACAAGTTCATTGTCGCCTCTCCCCCCCCCCCACCTCCCCCCCCCCCCCCCCCCCCCAACCCTTCTGCATGGAGACGGCAAGAGCCTTACGAGCCGCGGTGCAGCCTATGGACTATGCGATCAGTCTCGACCTCTCGGACGCGTACCTCCACGTTCCCATGCACCCTGCCTGTGCCATTACCTGTGATTCGCCTTTCGAGGAGTGGTCTATCAGTTTCGGGCCCTACCCTTCGGTCTCAACCTCAGCCCTTTGGTCTTTACGAAGATCATGGATGCTGTAGTGGCCAGGGACAGACAGTCTTCCTCAAGCCCTATCTCCAATTATCTCAACGACCTGCTCCTCAGGAACCAGGAGGCAGCCTCACTAGAGGCAGACAAGGACGCGCTCCTAGCGCTTCTTCGCTGGCTCGGGTTCATCGTCAATGAGGGAAAATTAGACTTAGTTCCGTATCGCATGTTTGTGTACCTTGGCATGGAATTCTTGACCGACCTCAACAGAGTACGTCTTCCGGAGACTCGGATTCTGAAGTTGGCATCCCTAGCCCACCAGGTCTCTCTAGCGGACGCGGTTCCGACCCGGACTTGGCTCCAGCTCTTGGGCCTAATCAGAGCGGCGGCAGACCTGTTACCCCTCGGCAAGCTCTACTCACGACCGCTTCATCTCCATTTGCTGCTCCACTGGCGACCCTCCGCTGGAGATCTCGCAGCCTTGATCCCACTGTTGATCCGGCCTCACCTGCTCAGATGGTCCGACCAGGTTTGGTTGGCGACGGGAGTCCCGCTCATCACCCCCCCCCCCCCCCACCTCGGTTCTCGATCTGCATGGATTCAAGCCTCATCGGCTGGGGAGCCCACTTACTGCCGGAGTTCAGCGCCGTCTCGGGTCAGTGGCCGTCAGACCTCCGAGACAAGCACATCAACTGGCTGGAGTTGAAGGCGGTGTGGTTGGCGCTCATCAACTGGGAGGCACAGCTTTTCGGCCAGGAAGTCCTGATCCTGTCCGACAATGCGATGGTGGTAGCATATATACAGAAGCAAGGCGACACTCGGTCCCCGGCCCACTGCATGCTACTGTACCAGATTCTCCTGTGAGGCTGAAATCGAGGGATCGCACTACGAGCTTGGCACATCCCGGGACACCTGAATGTTCTCGCGGACTCTCTCTCGTCAAGGGCAGCTTCTCCACACCGAGTGGTCACTCTGGCCGGACATTTCTGGATGATCTGTGCATACTGGGAGACGCCCAGGATCGACCTGTTTTCGACCAGATGGAACAATCAGCTTCCCCTCTTTGTCTCACCCATCCCGGACCCGCTCGCATGGGCAGTGGACGCGCTGTCCGTCTCCTGGGAGGGCCTCGTAGCCTACGCTTATCCTCCCTCATTGCTAGTACCCAAGTCCTCCTCAAGCTCCGGGGATGCAAAACAGTCCTACTTCTTGTCACCCCGTTCAGTTGGAGCAGGAGTTGGACGACAGATCTTTTGAGCCTGTCCACGGACTCTCCTCTTCGGCTCCCCATGCCTCGCACAATGCTGAAGCAGCCCAGGCAGGATCTCTTCCACCCTTGCCCAGAGAGGCTACTTCTTCACAGCTGGAGGTTGTGCGGCAAGCCCTCGCAGTATGAGGTTTCTCGAATGCAGCAGTGGAGGCGATCACTGCAGCCCGGAGATCGTCCACCCGCCGGGTGTACGAAGGAAAGTAGAGTGTCCTACAGTTCTGGTTCGAGTCAGAGCGCCTCTCCCCCACGGCACTGACCATGCCTCAGCTGGCTGAGCTCTTCTTGTGGCTGTTCAGAGAGCAGAACTTGGCCCCAGTCACCATCAAAGGCATCCATCCATGGTTGCAGACACTTGTCGGCACTTAGGCCTACCAGACCCAGGAGCATGCAAGGACCTCTCGGACCTGATGTCCCACTTCGAACTCCAGCGTCCGGTCGCTCGCTCACCCCTTCCGCACTGGGACCTCCTGTGGGTGTTAACCTGGTTGAACTCCTCTCGGTTCGAACCTCTTACCTTGGCCTGCCTCGCGGATGTGACCAGGAAGACCTGCTTCCTCTTGGCCCTCACCACAGCAGCCAGAGTTAGTGAGCTGCACACCCTGTCAGTGGACCCGGCTTGCCTGCAGTTCTGGGCCGACAGATCAGTACAGCTCCTGACTAACCCTTCCTTCTTAGCCAAGAATAGACTCCCCTCCGCGGCGGTACAGGTGATGAGTCTCTGCCCGCTCACAGGGTTTGACCGGTCCCAGGAGTCCCGACTGCAGGACCCGGTACAAGCATTGAAAGTCTACCTGCGTGGAGTAAAGCCCTTCAGAAGAGGCCGCAACCGCCTCTTCCTGCCCTTGGCCCCAGGCCGAGCTGACATTTCCGCCCAGACGATCTTGTCCTGGTTACGATGGGTCATCTTCTCCACATACAAGGATATCTCCCCAGAGGGGCCTAAGAGAATGCGGATACGGGCACACTAAGTCAGTGCAGTCGCCGCGAGCTTTGCGTTCAACCGCAACTGCGCAGTCAGAGACATCATAGAGGCTGTCGGGTGGCGAGCAGAGTCCACTTTCACCCGCTTCTATCTCCGAGACCTCTCTGGCCAGTGAGAGAACCTGGCCCTCGTCAGAGAACTCTCGGCAGCGCAACACCCCCTCTGAGCGCCTCGGGCGCCATAGGTAACACTTAGCTGAAATCATCGGGAGTTTGCCACTCGAGGCTAAGCTGATAGCAGTGGCGTTTTGTTTTGGACGGCACCCACCTCCTTTTTGTTATTCTTCCTTATAGTAATGCGATAGTATGGATTTTGAGAAAACAAATGTATTTTTCTCTAAAAGATATTTTTTTTGAAAAATACTTACCGATGGCATTACTCAAAGGTCCCTCCCACCTACCCTGCTTGCCGCAGCTATGCTATGAGTAAGACTGGCGTGAATACACTGCTCACGTGACCTTATGACGGGAAGGGAGACTACCCAGGGTCCTTGGTTACAGCTCCCTATGGTTGTGTCCCTTTTTGTGTAGGAACACACAAAGGGTTCTTAGGCTGAAATCGGTAAGCTAAGGGGTATTTCCTTATAGTAATGCCATCATTAAGTATTTTTCAAAAAAATATCTTTTAGAGAAATTGTTTTTTCTTCTCATATGCTATTCACAACTTCAAAGCCAAACTTGGTACAATGATACCTGATGATAAGACCTTTCAATGCATACTAATTTGGTTGATCCCTCGGAAAGGTCAAGGGTCACAAGAGCTCAGGAAATAGAACAAAAATAGCCATATTTTGACAAAAGATGTTTGTTCTCAAATACTATTCACAACTTCAAACCCAAATTTGGTACAGAGATACCTGATAGTAAGACCTATCTATGCATACTAATTTGGATGACCCCTCGGAAAAGTCAAGGGTCACAAGTGGCCAGCAATTGTGTGTAAAATGAAATTTTTCATAAAATTGTAGGTAATATCAACATTTTTTCAAATTTTTCAATCAAATTTGGCACAAAGGTAGCTGATGATAAGACCTTACTATGCATACTAATTTAGTTGACTCATCACAAAGGTCAAGGGTCACGAGGGGGGGGGTTGACTGATGTGTGAAAAATGCTTACATTTTCAGAAAACTTAGATTTTGCTGGCGCAAAAGCCAGCCCTTTACTTATTGTCACAAAGGTCACACATGTAAATAGGTCATACACGTGAGCCATAAAGGCTTTGCCTTTCTTGTCTTCCAGATTTTTCCAGGGACGACGTACGGCGGATGACGACCGTCAGATCGGACGGTGGTTGCGATGTGCTGGCACTCAGGGTCGTTGGCGCAACAACCTCATCTCAAAATGCGTCAGAAGCAACAGCAGTTTTGACAATGTCACTGTCTCTCCTGTTGTGAGGCAGACCCTCCAGCACTGGGGCTACAGACTGACCAAAGAGGATTATGAAGCTTACGCTAAAAAACTAAGGCGTAAAGGTGTGGCATAAGTTGCCATTTAACACTCTTAACCCCATGGCCGCATTTCCAAACTTTTGGAGGCGTTGTCTAATGACTATGTACCAGTTGTAGGAGATGGATTGATCATGATAATTCAAGGGTAGTGCCAGATGGGCTTGGCGCCTGCAGGCGCCAAGCTCATCTGGCACTACCCTCGAATTATCATGATCAATCCATCTCTTGCTGCAGTGTCCCAGTGCTAAACGGGTTAATTCAGTCACCTTTAATCCTTTGCATGTTGGTAGCGGTTTTTGTCGCAATGATTGTGACAAAAACCACTACCGACCTGCAAAGGGGTAAGGATGAATTTCTAGAATTTGATATCTCCTTGAATGATTTCACAGCACTTGTAGATGGTGAAAAATGGACGAAGCTATTCGGGCTCTATACCTCTTGAATTATCAAGTCATGGTTCATCCCACAATGATGATGTGAGCTGGAGCAAGTTTCAGAGAATTTCTCCTGTTGTGGTAGGGGTGATCTCTGATTGAACAAAGACATTGAAGCTTGTGCCGAGATTGTGTTGTGCAAATGGCATTCACATGTTGACAAGTGTGTGTCTTTCACACTGTGAAGTGGTTAGATTGGCCTCTGATATTACAAATGCATGAATAATACAGATTCAAGATCTGAGAACAAGAATGTAGCTACTGTTTGGTAACTGTCGAATTGGTTAAAATACATGTGTGATCACAAATGATGCAGTGCAATGCAAATTTTAGCTCCTATGCCAGACTTCTTACTGAAAGCAGCACTGTTTCAATATCAGGCATGGTAATTATAAAAGTGAAAAAAGTCTGAAAATTCCAGGGGGGGGGGACGGGGGTAGCGTGGTCCTTCATTTCAGCGGCCCAAAAATCAAACGCCGGGGGAGGGGGGGGGGGGGATGGGTAGCGTGGTCCTTCATTTCAGCTGCCAAAAAATCAAACGACTGGGAGGGGGGGGGGGGGGGGGGGGGGGGGGGGGGGTTGGGCGGTGCTTACCAGATCATGTTCAGATGCACACTAAACAGCACTCTGTCTTGATCAAGATCTTTTCTCACTGCCATTTTCAACAACTCGCGATACCGCCATTTTCCCCACACGTACAGTGCGCGAGACGGGAAGCGAGCATGAAAAGAGTGCATTCAGTGTTGTATTGCCCACTTGCACAGTAAAGTAACGACTGCGTTAAAGCCACAATAGGCGACGCGTAACTCTAGCGGGTGGCATATCACTTGAACGAATGCCTCGCAGTGTTTAATGACCGGTGCTCAGTTACTTTTTGCACCCCTTTTTTTTTTGGGCGGACAATTTTTGGGGGGGCGGCTGAGCAATATCATTTCGGCGGAAATTTGCCTTTAGGCGGACAATTCCCATGCCTGAATATTCATTAAGTGTTTTACAATATGTATACCATTTGTGTATCATTTTATCTCCGTATCATTTTTAAACCTTGTATTCTATGACTAGTATTTCTTGACCTTAGATTAGATTTTCCTGTGTTTTCTGTGCATTTCTCCAATTTGTGTGTGTGCATGCGCGTTTGCCCTGCATAAATTCATCTCTGCCTGTTCAAACAACAGCAAGAAGATCAAAAAGTAAATTGAACCAGAAGAGTGAACAGTATTATTCAACACATATTTATTAGCCTGAAACTGGCAAAAGAAATATCCGCAAAATACATCGCTCATTTTGTTGAAAAAAAGTTCAAACATAAAGTAATAATAATATATAAACGTAATTTATAAACATAATACAAAATAATTTTTCACAATAAGGTATCGATAAAAATTAATCCATTCAGCCCTGACGCATTACAGCTTGATAATTCAAGGATAGTGCCAGATTAGCTTGGTGCCTGTCGGCGCCAAGCTAATCTCGCACTGCCCTTGAATTAGCATTATCAATCCATCTCCTGCAACAGGTGCATAGTCGTTAGATGACGCCTCCAAAATTTGGGAAATACGTGTGCCGGGCTGAATGAGTTAAATCTGATGTGTTTACAGCATCAGTGGCTGCAAGCAAACGGGACTAATATGTGTGAAAAACAGAAAGGATGGACTGAAATGCTGGCCAAGTTTCAAACTGATGAACAAATTAGCTGCACGAGAAAATAATTGATGTACATTCACTTTATAACTATTAGTCTTTGGCTGTTGGTCGGGCTTTTTGTCGTGATGATTTCTGCAGGATTCATCATGACAAAACAAACTACTGACAGCCAAAGTGATAATCTCCTCGTACATGCAACCATCAGTTTCGGCGACTTCATGCACAGGGAAGTAAGACATTCTTCAGAGAACAGGTGCATCACACAACTGATGCTTAGCAATGAGAAATGTCATGTGTGCAGGCCTGTGATTTTGGACCTCATGGCTTGATGCCATTAAGTTCAAAGTCACATACCAGCACATATCTTAAACATCACATCATAAAAATAAAAATGAAACAAATAGTGTTGTAAAAACAAAACAAATCATTATTATATAATTACCTCCACAAATAGTCAAATGATTAGAATACAATTAGACTGTAAAAAACAGACAAAGGTATCACAGAGAAGTAATGGACAGATCATGAATTCACATCACAAAGAAGTAATGGACAGAACATGAATTCATGAACAATGCTGTCAGAGGTATTTACATTGATCACATTTTTTTTTATGTATAAAAAACAAACGCTTTAGTGGAGAACCTCTCTCAGCCTTCGAACCTGTGCTAGAGGATGAGGTCAGAAAAGTGATCACAAACACTGCCCCCAAAACTTGTGAGTTAGACCCCATACCCACTCCCTTGTTGTACGAGTGCCTGGATGAAGTGTTGCCTGCCATTACACAAGTTATCAACAACTCTCTCTCCACTGGTATTTTTCCTGAAAGCTTTAAGACTGCACTTGTGAAACCCCTATTGAAGAAACCATCTTTAGACCCAAATGTACTGAAAAACTATCGCCCAGTTTCCAATCTTACATTTCTATCAAAGATTCTTGAGAAAATTGTCCTTGTTCAAACTTTAAAGCATGTCAACTCTAATAGTCTGTTCAGTGTATTCCAGTCTGCATATCGTCCCCATCGTAGCACTGAAACAGCTTTGCTGAAGATATTCAATGACCTGCTTTGTGCTTTGGACGAGCGTAAGATCACAGTCCTTGCTTTGCTGGACCTGTCCAGTGCGTTTGACACTATTGACCATGAAATTTTGCTGTGCCGTCTTCAATCTGTATTTGGCATTGAAGGCACAGTCTTGGCATGGTTTAGTTCATACCTGACTGAACGATCCCAGATTGTTTCTGTCGACGGCTGTCGTTCTGAGCCATCACCTCTTCGGTTTGGTGTACCCCAGGGCTCGGTCCTAGGACCTGTATTGTTTTACTGTATGTTCAGCCCCTGTCCGACCTGATCTGTAGTCGCTCCATTTCCCATCATGCATTTGCAGATGATACGCAGATGTACAAAAGTGATACTGTCGAGCGAGCTGTGAATGCCGTCCAAAGTATAAGCCAGTGCATTGACCATGTCAAATCATGGATGACCACCAACAAACTGATGTTAAATGATGGCAAAACTGAAGCAATGTTGGTAGCTAATCCAAGATTATCTTCGTCCCTGCCTTTACCGTCATCATTGTCTGTGGATGGAACACTCATTGGCTTCTCTGCGAGTGTGAGAAACCTGGGTGTTACACTTGACAGCGAGTTATCTATGTCACAGCATGTCAGTGCAGTGTGTAGATCCGCTTATCTGGAACTTCGTCGTATTAGTTCAGTTCGTCACCTGCTGACCGTGGAAGCCACTAAAACACTAGTTTGTGCATTTGTGCTGTCCAAGCTAGATTATTGTAACTCTTTGCTTTGTGGCTGCCCTCAGTATCTCATTGATCGCCTCCAAAAAATTCAGAACAATGCAGCCCGGCTTGTTGTGAGAGTCCGTAAGACTGAGCATGTCACACCCATCTTGAAGTCCCTTCACTGGCTACCTGTGTCCTCACGTATTCAATATAAAGTTATGTCAATCTGTTTTAACTGCCTTTCAGGCACCATCCCAGAATACTTGTCCTCTTTGCTGCATGTGTATACACCCTCTCGTGAGCTCCGCTCCTCTTCTGATAAACGGAAGTTGTGTGTACCTTCTGTCCAAACTAAAACATTTGGTCAGCGCACTTTTGTTTATCAAGCCCCAGTGTTATGGAATACACTTCCTCTTGAGGTCAGAAACAGTGAGTCTGTCTCTGACTTCAAGAGGTCGTTGAAAACTCACCTCTTCAAGCTTTACTTTGAATAACTGCCAGTGTTTGATGCCTTAGTTGTAGTTCTGCAATCCTCCTTGTTTAGACTGAATGTTAATTAGAATATAAATTATTATGTATGTATTGTTGTTTAGTTTATTGTAAAAGTGGTGTGTTCGGGCATTGTGCTTTGTTTGTTATGTGCATATGTCATTGTATTTTTATTTTTGTGTACAGATTGTAAAGCGCTTAGAGCTTTTGAGTAAGATTAAGCGCTATATAAATACTCATTATTATTATTATTATTAAACAGTTGTTGAAAAGTTTATGCACAGAAACAGATACAAGTATGTTTGGAGTAGAAAATTAAAATGCAGCATTTGACCGAACAAAATTTGAAACAATCTCACTGTACACAAGAAAATGCTGCAATACATTGCATAACAACTTGTACGTTGGTCTGTGATTTTGGATGTTACAGGTTTAATCCATAAGGTCCAAAATCACAGGCCAACACACTACACATTTGGCAAAGACACAAACTCTGAGACTTCTACCTCTATTCTAACTACTGAACACTTAACACTGGTAGGTCACACAGTATTAGCACATAGCCTGTACTCGGTAAGCATAAGGCCATAACGCCTGAGTCAGCCACAGCCTTAAGCATCCCATCAGCCCACTGATCTTTTGCTAAGAAAAGTTTTTATCTTTTTTCCTTTTTTTTGTACTTCTTGTAAAATGAATATTGCGATGATCAGTTGTTTTTTTCACGCACATTAAAACTTCAATCATATAACAAACAATCTGTTCCATGTGGCACACATCTCCACAAAGCAAGGCAGGCACAGCGCACTGCATCAGTCTGAATCATACTGACCAGAAATTGTCAGGTCAAAACAAAGTTTAATTATATCATATCTAGCATGTATCTCACAGACAGCACACTTCTGAAGTGTGTAAACTGTCCTTCAAAATGACAATATCACAGATTATGAATGCACTGTCAAAATAATTCAGACTTCACTACACACAAATCTTCCATGTGGTTGGCACACATCAGCAGAGTAAGCCCAGGTCAAACCACACATATATCTCACACTTCAATTTGCTGTCATTTTCAAAGCGAAAGTCAGTTTCTGATTTGAGCCTTCAAGAACATGGTCGAGTCCATATATGTGTAGTGGTCTGTGATTTTGGACCTATGGCTTCCAGTCTTAAGGTCTAAAATCACAGACCACCACAATTTCTCTGAAAAAACCAAACCCAAGCTCATCTGTTCAGCATGGCCCATTCATTTTTCGGAGAATATACTTCAGTCAGTTTAGTATGGCCTGATGGTGGCAGACAACCCTCGAAGAGCCCAGCGAGTTGATGGTATTCCCTCCCTTCTCACATCAAGCTCCATGACAACCTCGCGGGGAGCAATGCGTGAGTGGTACACGGGACATTGGTACGTCTCAGATGCACGGGTCGAGTCCTGAGCAAGAATAGATAAATTTAGAATTCCGTATAACCTATTTAGCCCCAATGCTCTACAGCAGGAGATGGTTCTGATGATGCAAGGGTAGTGCCAGATGAGCTTGGCACCTTCAGGTGCCAAGCTCATCTGGCACTACCCTTAAATTATCATGGTCAATCCATCTCCTGCAGCTGGCGCAGTTGTTAAGTAACACCTCCAAAATTTGGGAAATCTGGGCGTGGGGTTAAATGGGATAGCCTATCATAATATGAAAACATGATCAGAAGTTACTTGACAATAACAAAATATCGCTAACATCTGTCCTACTAGCCACTACGTATAACATTTAAAAATACAACCAAAATATCAAGGTTTTTCTGTGTGCATGGATCATGTGAAGCTTTTGACGGTGGCCTTTTAATGGTCTAAATTAGAGAACAAACGGGTGCATGTGCTAAAAACACAACAAACTTTACTAAAGAATTTTATTTTATACATGAGACATAAATGATCCAAAGAAATCCCAAAAAAGAAAGAAACATGCTTAGGACAATTACAACACAATTTTTATATTTTGATTCAGACAAGGATACAATGTACTACATATCTTTCTTAGGAGACGAGATGTATAATAAACCTGAATGAATGGACTTCATGAAACGTGAACATCATCTGCTGTAATCAGTTTAAAAAAATTCTAAAACAGTGTTGGGATACAAAAATCCCCAGGAATTATCTTTCAGATGGTCCACAATCTGAAACACTCACCTGTCCAGAAGGTTTGTCACTGGCAGGCCAGCAAGTCAGGTGCACCACAGGTAAGGCAGCACAACCAGTGCGTGGCGGCGAGTCCTGCAGCTCTCCTGTTGTCTTCTCCCATGCACACCCCCACACATGGATTCCAAATACAAACATGCCCTCCTGGGGTGGGTCTCGCAACTGTGAAAACAAACCAATACAAACACACCTGAACTATAAAAAACATGATCTGTGATTCTGGACCTTACTGCACAGAGCCGCAAGGTCAAAAGTCACAGAGCAGCACACATTTTCACAGCCATTTTCACTATTTGCATTTCAAAATTTCCTGAGACGGCCTTTAAAAGACAACAGCAAAGCGTTCCATTATTCTGCCATTTGTTCAGTTCTAAATTCAAACCTAATAATGACTTTCATAACTTTAACCCTTTCCCTGCACCGGACACACTAGCTGTGTTTCTAAAACTATTATTTCTTCAATGCAACATGGCTACCAAGTGGTGTCATGAGCCCCTGCAATTGCCTCTTGCAGTTTTATCATATGTGAAGGGGTTAAAAGGTTTGCAAAGACTGTTTACATGCTGTGGGAGTTGCAATGGCCATTATATGTGACCTGTTCCCACGAAAGGGACCATAAGTCGAAAATTTGGAGTTTTGAGATATTTACACCATTACAATCTACTAGCAATGCAAATTAATTTGATGCAAAAACTATTGTTGTAGACCTGTTATTAAGCGAGAAACATGCATTTAAAGTTGATCACTCGAACTGACCCAAGATGACCCCCTGCACTCTTTTTGGCTTGTAGCTCCATTCGGCCAAAAGCGACTTAAGGTCCCTTTCGTGGGAACAGGTCACATATTTGAGCTTAGTGCCAGATTAACTTGGCACCTTGGCATTACCCTTTAACAACAGGTATCATGGCCAACCCATCTCCTACTATGGTATTTGATAGAAATGTGTGTTAAACGTCAACTCACATGGTCCTTGTCGCGAGATGTGACCTCTGTCTGGAAGACAAACTGTTCAAAGTTGCCAGAGCGGTCACCTGCATAATTGCGAATGCTCTCCTGTTTCTGTAAGGCCAGCAAGCCACGTGGGTTGAAGAACGCACCCAGCCAATAGGCCGGCATCTTCTCACGACCCTACAAATAAATGTAAGAATAAATACGTATAGTGAATTTTTGATAAAAGAAATTGTTTTTCAATCTGTTTGTGAAAAAGGAAGAAAAGTGCATTTGGGACCTGTGAGAAAGCGCTGTTATGTCTGACTTATGTGATATAAATAGGATTGTTTTCATCCCTACGTCACACGACCAGTCACTTTAGCGCAAACCGTACCATGTGACCGTGATATAAACAACCCTGTAGCGAAAAATGAATTTTTCTTTAAAATGAATTTTTTTGAAAAATACTTACCGGTGGTATTACTTATAGGAATGTTACATAGCTAGCCTAATTTTAGCCAAAATTTGGTTGTGTCCGTATAAGGGAGTGTTGGCAGGAGAGGGGCGCCAAAGACCATGCCATAACCCGAGTAGCCTCCCCTTAGTCCCACCCGGTACGAGAATACCCGGCATACCTCAGTTTAGTTTCTTAACGAACTGGCGGCAAGTGGGGCAGGTGGGAGGGACCTTCGAGTAATACCATCGGTAAGTATTTTTCAAACAAATTCATTTTAAAGAAAAATTCATTTGTTTTCTCAAAACACATTACCGATGGTATTACTTAAAGGAAGAATCCCGAAGAGGAGGTGGGTGCCACTATAGCGCCCCTAATGCCAACGACACTGCCCTCAGGCCCGCCCTCCTGCAGCAAACTCCCAATAATTTTAGCTAAGATACCTGCGGCGCCTATGGCGCTGGGAGGGAGTGTTGCGCTGATGCGAAGTCACCCACCAGCGAGAGGTTCTGCCGCTGGGCGGAGAGGTCCCTCAGGTAGAAGTCCACAACAGAGTGTCAAGTCACGAGATGACCGGTCACAATCCTCGTGAGCATCAAGCCAAGTTCAAAACCGTCTCAGGCACAAACACTCGAGTAAGCTCCAAGCCAGCACCACCGAGCGAACCAGGACAGTAAGGTAAAGTCGCAAGACGACAGGTCACAAAAACCGTAGGAATCGAAGAGCGACGCAAAGACACAACCGTCTACAGGCTAGCTAAGAAACTAAACTGAGGTATGCCAGGTATTCTCGTACCGGGTGGGACTAAGGGGAGGGTACTCGGGTTATGTTCTTGTCTATGGTGCTCCTCTCCTGCCAACACTCCCTTATACGGACACAACCAAATTTTGGCTAAAATTAGGCTAGCTAGGTAACATTCCTATAAGTAATACCATCGGTAATGTGTTTTGAGAAAACAAATGGCGGATGTTTTGTAGCCCTCTCGATGACGCATCTTGGATGTCAGTTTTGTTTTATAAAAGATCGCCAAACGTTCTAAAGTACAAAGTTACTTAGTGTTGTTCGAAACAACAAGCACACTCAGTACTGGAGACGGCTACGTCATGACATATTTTTAATTACGTCATAAGTCTATTATGTATAAATGTATATTCCTTTGAAGTCAGTCATGTCTGGCGTGATCCAGGTCGCAAGATGTCTTCTTGATTTCTTTTACGAAATAGTTGAGGAATGAAAACAAATACGTTATTGGTCAGAGGGGTTCACTGCACAGACCCTTGTAGGCCTTCGGGAGGTCAAAGGAATCATTGTGCCCCTCAGGCCTTCTGCCTTTGGGGTACAATGATTCCTTTGACCTCCCTCAGGCCTACAAAGGTCCGTGTAGCGAACCCCTCTGACCAATAATTTATATTATATCTAATACTGTTATTATGAGTGAAGTTTTTGTAAATAAATCAATAAAATAAATGTTATAAAAAAAACAAATACATAAATAAATAAACACACGCTATAAGAAATGATGATAGTGAAATTATGTACCAAGGAAAGGATTCGTTCAAAATGGTGACAGCGACTTTGCAGCTCAGTCAGCCACTGTCCAAGCCCCCAGGTGAGGGGAGGGGCAGAGTAGCCGGACATGTTGCACCACAGCTGGGGGATACGCAGGTGGTACAGGTCGTCCGCTACAGACAGGGTGTGTTCTGACATCTGGTCACCCAGCAGGTTGGATTCTGTGGCCGTCTTGATGGCCTGTGGAGGAAATAGCATAATATTATCGTTCAGACCTGCAACAAAATCATGCCCAGATTTTCAACACATGCAGACTGCTGCATGAATACAGAAGCAGCTGACAAATTCTCTTCCTTACACAGAACAAAGCTCAGGGACATGTAGCAATTTTTATGTCTAAGAGGTGTTCACACTTACAGGCTTGTGATGGCCATCTGCCCACAGTCATACTGATCCCAAAATTAAAAAAGAAAATGGAGGACACATCTTCCTGAGACCTAATCTGAACAAGTTTACTGATCTGATGTATTCACAAAATAGAATCACTGGTGATGCTCTCACAACTTTCAGATTGCTGCTCGTCAAAGGTTAAACTATTTGTCCCCAATTCCCTACAGCAGGAGATGGCTTGACCATGATAATTCAAGGGTAGTGCCAGATTAGCTTGGTGCCTTCAGGCGCCTAGCTAATCTGGCATTACCCTTGAATTATCATGGTCAATCATCCTGCGACTGGATCATAGTTGTTAGGTGACACCTCCAAAATCTGCAAAAAGTGGATGTGGATTATTAAATGGGTTTACCCTTTGACTGCTTGTAGAGCTCTTTGTCAAGGTGAATCCCAGCAGGATCACCTAACAAAAATGCACTTCCCACAGCCAAAGGGTTTATCTGGTCAAACTGGTTTCATAAGACTCAATGTTTTGGTCAGACTCCCCCTTTATTGTCCCATGCGCATGTCATTGTCAACAGTGTCGTGGTTGACCCACACACAGCCATGCGTGGGCAAACGGCAGCTGACATCGACCCATTGGCCTTTGTTCGCTAGGTTCTTTGACTCAAGCAACCAAACCCCTGCATGCTGATGGCAAGTACTCACCGTGAGTGAAGTTTTGATCTCGTTAAGCAGTCTGTACATGATCTCCAGCTCTTTCATAATGAAGTTGTTGAAGGAGTTGAACCCTCCAATCTTCTTCACTTTCTCTATGATGTACTCCTGAGAAAGACAAAACAAAGTTGGCTCGCGAGATCTTGCTAGCAAGGATCAGGGCTCAGCTGCATGTGTGACCTTAGTCCTGCACAAGCGACTATAAGCAAAGTGCTCTACTATAGCAGAAGAAATCGGGAGGTTGGGGGAAAATGACAAATGGGTTGCAAAGTTGGAAGTCCCCTGCTAAATTGGGAGGTATGCAGATATTAGCATACAGTTTAGTTCTCCCTTGTCTGATCTACCTGATAATTCTGATTTAGAGATAACTTCAATAATTTGTCAAGTCCACTTTTGTAAAAGTGAGAATTTCAATGTAGTACAACGAAAAAGTACTAATTGTTCAGCAGTGACATACTAGTTACAGAGTGATGCAACAACTCCCCCCCCCCCCCCCCCCCCCCCGCCCCATACCATCCTTTTTTTTCTTCTTGCAAGATCTTTGGCAAAACTTCAACCCACCCTGTATAGGCCAATTTGGCCCACTATACTGCACTTGACCTATTAAAGTGTATGTCTCATCAGCAAGCCCACCTTGTTGTAGGCCTTGGGGACCCTCTGCAGCATGTTGTAGCAGATCTCCCACAGTTCCAAGTCTTTGCGCATTTTGTAGGTGGCATAGCTTGCTGTACTGAACACGCCCTGTTCCACTACAGAGGGGTTGTTGCTCTGAGAACTCACACCGGCCAAAGGCGGGCCTGTAACAGGAAGAAATTACAGTGAACTTTGGAAGTTAAATGCCACTGGACCCACATTTTGGCATCATTACACGCAAAGTTTGTTAAAAGTGGATAAATTTATAGAATAAGAATTTGTAGGATAAGTGTAGTTGGAGCCTCTGAAAAAGCTTTGCTATACATGTCTCTGGCTTTCATTATATGCGACCTTGTTATAATAAAAACTTCCTGAACTAACACATTCACCTTTACAAGCTCAATATCCAATGGTCAACCACAGTACACTCAAAACCAGATAGGTGAGGCTAGCGCTGGTAGAATTGTACACAAACCAAGGGGAATTATTCAGCGCTGGACAGACAAACAGTTAGATCCCCTGCCCCCTCCTATCAGGTACCCAATCCCCAGCCCACAGAAAAATACGCAGGTATAGAACCAGACGATCATCTGCATCCCACAGTACAGTGTTACCACAATGACTGCATTTCAACTGTGCGTCCTGAAGACACCATAGCAGGAGACGCATAGGCCATGGGAAAAGTGCCAAGCCAATCTGGCACAACCCTTAACTATCATGACCTAAATATAACCTGTGATTCAGACTTCAGAGGACAACTCTCAAAGCTGTGACTTTGACCTTTAGGGGCTCCACACGTACATTTTGATCTGGTTAACCCTCCGAACCCCAAGGTCCCATTTCCCAAATTTTGTACCAGTTGCAGAAGATGGATGGACCATGATAATTCAAGGGTAGTGCCAGATTAGCTTGGTGCCTTCAGACGCCAAGCTAATCTGGCACTACCCTTGAATTATCACGGTCCATCCATCTCCTGCGGTAGGGTCTTGGGGCTAAATGGGTTAACCCTTGACTGCTACCGATGGTACCATTCAGCAGAAAAGATGCGTAACTACGCGTCTTTTCCGCCAAGCCCGAGCGGTATCGTCAGTAAAGTCACCAGATTTAACCCTTTTCATCCTATTACACCCACTGCTTGAAATAAATTTTGACTGATAGTTCAAGGGTGGTGCCAGAATAGCTTGGCGCCTCAGGCATCTAGCTAATCTGGCACCACCCTTTAACTAAAATGGTTGATCCATCTCCTAATCTGTAATGTAGCTTTCATAGGACAATTTGCAAATTAAAAAAAAAAGTCAGCCTCAGGAAGTAATGGGTTAAACATCTTACCAATGAAAGGAGTTGGAGGGCGGGGGAAGAGTTTGTGAGAGAGAGTGGGTGTCGAGGGCATCACATCAAAGATCTTGTTGAGTCGAGTGAATATGTACTGGTCATCACCAAGGAGAGTCTGCACACAGTCATTAATATACCCCAGTAAACGAAAGTTCCTTGGGCCGACCTCAGCCTTAGTTGGCCAAATATAGTCCACTCTGAACCTGTGTTCACTGGGAGGGTAAACTCCACACCCAGTTACAGTAAAAATGAGAAACGTACCAACATAATTAGCACACCAGCTGACTATAACATAAAGCATACAATCACTGAATCAGGAATGAAATCCCGAAATTCAGAAAAAGCCGAACTGAAACTGTACATGACTTCACTCATTCAGCCCGACGGACATATTTTCCAAATTTTAGAGGTGTCATCTAATGACTATGCACCAGTTGCAGGAGATGGCTTGACCATGATAATTCAAGGGCAGTGCCAGATTAGCTTGGCGCCGACAGGCGCCAAGCTAATCTGGCACTACCCTTGCATTATCATGGTCGACCCATCTCCTGCTGTAGTGTGCAGGGCTGAATGGGTTAATTTCTTTGCTAGCCTCCGTTTGCAAAGGCATAGACTCTCATGAGCCCCTGAGACTGCAGGAGCTAACGAGAATCCACACCTACTGCTTGCATGAACAATATTCGCTTCAACTTGAATCCGCATTATTGAGACTGTCCAGAGACCCACAGGACCCTATAAAGCAGAATTTTCACCAATTGTCTGAAAAATCTCATGCCTGACAATGTGACCACTACTAGACAAGCCAGTGTGACAACTGAAGAAGCCTTAAAACACGACATTGCAAACAAGCAAAACTTTACACTGTTATACGTGTAACAAAATTTGTGTAGAACAATATAGTATATGTACATTTGAAACACAGTACTAAATCTTCTTAAACTGTACACACATTTATACAGTCATATGAACTGAAGCAGAAAACAAGAAAAGACACTATATTCATCAACGATTCATTCACTACTACTAACAGCAATAAAAACTGGAAAATGACAAACCTCATTCTCCTGGTATGCAGGAAAGAAATGGTAAAAACAGTGTTTAACCCATATCATACTGAGACTAAAAGCTTCAACTTTGTACACTGCCATATGCAAGCTACATTACAGTACTTACAGATAAGGATATAGACCAATGGCTTTAGTTCAATAATGGTGCCAGAATAGCTTGGCGCCTAGAACTTTCAATTTGTTTGGAATAAAGGGGTATTTTTTCAATTGCAAAATGCATTTTTCTTTAAAAGGTATTTTTTCGAAAAATACTTACCGATGACATGACCTTATGGGAGTGTCTACTACTTACTCAATTCTAGCCTAAGTACTCGTTGTGTTAACACACAACCCGGGAGGCACTCGGGGAACCCCGAGGGGGCCAAGAGTTGTCTCCCGATACTCCCCATCCGGAACAGAGTACCCATAATTCCTCAGTCAGGATACTTAGCTTACCAGCGGCAAGCGGGGCCGGTGGGAGGGTCGTCCGAGTCATGTCATCGGGAAGTATTTTTCGAAAAAATACCTTTTAAAGAAAAATGCATTTATTTCATCAAAAACATTACCGATGACATGACCTTATGGGAGAATCACGAATAGGAGGAGGGTGCCGCGCACTAGCACACCTTGGGGCCCCAAGGGCCGTCCTCCCAAACGCAAATTCCCGACGACCCTGGGGAGGTGTAACCTACGGCGCTGAAGCGCCAGGAGGAAGAGGAGCCCCGGAGCAGTTCCCCCACCAGAGCGAGTAGCCCCGCTGGACTGGGAAACTGTGAGCGAGAGAACATGCCCGCGAGCCCTACAGTAGCCACGAAGTGGAAGACAGCACAGTTCCTGACGCCTGTGACGTTCGTGGCCCTGTACGTAGCTGATAGGACTTAATTAGCCTCTAAGCTCGCTGCGGGAGGGATCCTGGAATCGGATCGCATGACTGAGCGTCGTCAGGAAGATCATCTGACTTGTAGCTTCAGGGCTGTTATTCCTAGTGACGAGGAGAAGCTCGATCCTTGTTACGCTCGCGAGGGAGCGCGAGGGTGGCGGTCCGACTTCGAGCGAAGAGAGGATCCCGAAACGTGTCGTGACGTGGTGTGCGTGTGAGAATGTCTCCGCGAGCCGGACTCTGTGGCGAGGCGGGTTCGCAGCGGCCGAGGAGGATCCAAGGCCTTCCTAGGAGACGAGTGGGGACCGGTTGACCATGGAGGCGCGAAGCACGCCTCTCCGAACCGAGCTCTGTAGCGAGATGGGTTCTCTGCCTGGCATAAGGCTTGGTCCAAGCGCGGTCCCTCCTGGGAACCCGCGCCTCGAACTCCCGACTCCGCACACTACCTTGCTGTGTCCAACGTTGAGGCCTGCCGCCACCGACGAAGGCGAAGGAGTAGGGGCCCCATCAAAGCGAAACAGCGAGCGTCGCGGCTGCAGGAGCACCTTGCAGAAGCGGGAAGCAGTAGCGGGGGTCCGCGGCGAGGAGAGGTGTAAGAGGTACAGGACCGGAACCCAGTAACGGGGTGACGAACAGGAAGAGCGGAGCAACCGTCCCAGGCTAGGCCAGAGCGTCGATGTCTCGTCCAGGCGGGCGAATCCACAAAGGCAGGGCGAATCCTCAAGGACGGGGCACGCCAGTGAACCCACCTAGTGTCGAACAGGTCCGTGAAGCCATCTCGCCAGTGCGCCGGTCCTCCGAAGGCATCCTGGTGCAAACTGTGTGTAGCAACTGGATCCATCGGGGAAACAGGTTGGCGCAGCCGTCCCACGAGAAGGTGACCTACTAGTCTGCGTCAGCTCCAAGCCGTTCGCGCTCTTGACCGCGAGGTCCGAAGGCCAGGCTGGAGTTGGAGAAGAACCACGGTAGTAGGAGGCGTAGCAGAAGCAGCCGGGCTTAGAGACGACCAAAGGAGAGGAGATCCGACTTCCGAGTAGTGGCTGGGCCGTCCAACCGCCAGCACAGCCGCAGCAGTACCACGTGTTCGAAGCCCGGTGCCCTCCTGGGTGCCCAGGGGGAAGTCGAGTTGGTTAGACACCAGGGAGACGGAGCTGTGCCATGGTCCTACAGCGTAAGCGAAGCGAAGGTTCTAGAAGCCTCCACCGTTCTGCTCCCCGTAGCGAAGTCCAGGAACCCCCCAAGAAACTGCCTTGGTCGAGTCGTCAGCACAGAGGTTCCGTCAGCATCACACCGCCCCGCTCGGCGCCAGGAGTCGTCGACCTGGAGAACGAAGGATAGGGTAAGGAGCTCTACCATCTCACGACACGAAGGGAGGTACGTACGAGAGGGGTCGTCTAGTCCCAAGGAGAGACAAGAGCGGATCCACCGCTGGAAGGGGAGGCAACTCCTGTGACCTCCCGAGCACCGTTCCGACCGAGGGAAGCCAACAGCCGGCAACTCCATGGGGGTGAAGAAGATCCGTGAACCGAGAGAAGAAGCGCAGGGTAGTCGAAGCGCCTGGCACGAAGTCCGGAAGCCGCTGCCAGCTCCGAGCTGCATCCGAGAGGGCACCAGGGGAAACAGAAGCCGACGCGCTCGCAGACCCGTTTACCACCCGTGCGAAGTCAGAGTACTTCCACTAAGTCAATGGGACTCACGCGTAAGGCCACCAGCTAGTGAGTCGTCAGATCTCCAAGGAGTATTAGTGCACAACTGGGTCGAACCGAGTACTGTAACCGCAGGAGGAGGTAAACAGGTCCGAGCAAGGCGAAGTAACGACAGCATCCTCCCCGAGAACCACCGGAGGGGGTCGGATGTCCAGAAGAGGAGCGACCGCAGCCAGGCCGGAGCACGAAGAAGGGGAAGGGCTGAGTGCGGGGGAGAGGAAAGGGACGAACGGCAGCCGGGCGCGAAAGGGATCGACGAGCGAGGCAGGAGAGAATCCCTGGAGCGACGTGAAGAACGGCAACTCCTAAGCACGCCCGCAGCGGAGAGAAGCGGAGTGTAGACCTAGAGCAACACGTCTGAACAGCGTAAGCCTAAGTAGACTGACTGAGGAATTATGGGTACTCTGTTCCGGATGGGGAGTATCGGGAGACAACTCTTGGCCCCCTCGGGGTTCCCCGAGTGCCTCCCGGGTTGTGTGTTAACACAACGAGTACTTAGGCTAGAATTGAGTAAGTAGTAGACACTCCCATAAGGTCATGTCATCGGTAATGTTTTTGATGAAATAAAGGGATAAATATATTTAGCTGAACCTGCTTAGAGCAACCGCCCTTATGAGAGAACAGCTGCCATCAAAGACTGTCATTTAAGTGGCTCTAGCCACCAAAACAAAGGTCTTTAGTGACAGGTGACACTGTGTGCCCTCCAAGACCTCTTGAGAAAGCACTGTGGAATCATCGCGACTAAAGCCGCTACCGACACCCAAAGGCTTAAAAGACCACTTTTTTCTTGCAAAAAGGTGGTCGCTCACAAGTTTTCCTCTAGCTGGAATGTAAACAATAATAGTGATTACACTGAATGTACGAGGAGCAAAATGCTCATTAACACATTCGTCCATAAGGCATCAAAACATGGCAGGGAAAGGTGCCTAGCTGATCTGGCACTACTGAACTATCATGGATACCGAGGGGTAGTGCCCAATTAACTTGGTACCTTTTCATGCTACTCTGGTGTACCACTGAACTTTGAAGGCCAATCTTGCACTACCCTTGAACTATCATGGCCAAATCAGCACTGCAAATATACTGACCTCAACATTAGGGTGCAGGTGACAGCCCTCTGGCACATCCAGGAACAGAGGGTTGATTCCATCCAGTGCTTGGACCAGAGTGTTGAGTCGCACACTGGGATTGAAGAAGACTGCTGGCAGCTTGTACTTCACTGCACATAGCACAAAGACAGATTTTGCATGAAATATAGACACACATAAATGCTAAATTAAAAGTACACCAGTGATCGCCATGCTTGGGATGGGATTGCTTTGTCTGTCGGTAGTGCTTTCTGTCACAGTGATTCATACAGGAATCACATGACAAAAAGCGCTAATGAGAGCCAAGGGGTTAAGCCTGGTAACTAAATGCACAAAATAACCAGCTCTTTATTCCCCCCCCCCCCCCCCCCCCACCACACACACACACACCTCACTCCAGACTCAATTGAAAGTCAATTAATCTAACAAAGACTAACTCAAATCAAAATAACTCCCCCAAAAGACTTCCTAATTTAAAAGAATAATCAAAATGATACATTTACTACTAGCTATCAAGTTGGAAAAAATTAACCCTTTACCTGTCAACAAAAAGTGCTATCAATAGCCAAAGGGTCAGTGCAATTGTAACCACCTCCCTTCACAACAACCACCACCACCTTAACCCTTATCATTTCAGTGAGTGAAATAAGTTTGACTAAAATAGTTCAAGGGTAGTGCCAGAATTGCTTGGCGCCTCGCCATTTGGTCTATATCCTTATCTGTAAGTACTAATTACTATATAATGTAGCTTGCATATGGCAGTGTACACATTTGAAGCTTTTAGTCTCAGTGTGATATGGGTTAAAAAAACAACAACAACAACAACACAAACACACACAAAGAAAAAGTTAGGTGGGAGTGGGGGCTGCCAGTTCCATAGACACAACGCCTAAAGTAAACACTCAGTCATATACTTACATCTGGCAACTTCAAACTCCCTCTTGATGGCGGTGGGTGACACCCAATAGTCCACCATGGCACTGAGGCTCTGCTGGTCACCGGGGTCCGTTACGTAGCTTCCGTACACCACCTCTGCCAGGATGTATCGGATGCCAGTCCACGACGTCACACGAGAATTTGGGGTCCCGTCTGAACCAATGACAGACAGCGGATCCTTGAACTCTCCCACGGTGAAGCCGACAGCCTCCTGCAATTAAAACAAAAACATGTTAACATTCTTAAGCTGAGATTATTGTACTGTCTGTTTTGGACACAGGAATTCATTATCCGACAAATACCATACATTATTTTTATCCCATAAAGCCCTGAAAGACTACAACAGGATGTGGATCGACCATGATATTTCATTTTGTAAATAAGTGTAGAACATCGCACACTATCCGAAGCAATGACCTGTTTTTTCGGTGCCAAGCTATTCTGACACCAACCTTGAAATATCATGGTTGATCTGTCTCCAGAACTGTGATATACCTCAGATTTGATAATTTTGTCCTCAGGATCAACCATTTCCGAATCAAGAGTGGTGCCAGAATAGCTTGGCACTCAGCTTGGTGCCTCAGATGCCAAGCTATTCTGGCACCGCTCCTGAACTATCATAGTCAAATGCATTTCAAGCAGTAGTGTATCAGGATAAAAAGAGTTAATGATGGTTTAAGGATACTGCCATTTCAGCTTGCCACCTTTAGACAGGTCAAACAGAGTTCAAAGGTTGCGCCAGAGTGACTTGATGCATACAAGCTACTCTTGCTCCAACCCTAGAACTATCATGGTTGATACATATCCTGTTGCGGTGTGCAGAGGCCAAAAGAGTAACATGACACGCACCAAAAGTTCTCGGAAGCTGATGTTGCCGAAATCCTCAGGGCAGTTCCAGCCACCCTGTCCGAAGCGCGCCCTTAGCTGAATGGCTGCATGCAGGTAGCAAAGGTTGTGCAACATGGCCGGCCACTCTGGGCGGTTGGACTGTTTGAGAATATCAGGCTCCATCCACGACATGGAGCGATACAGGCTGTCCTTCATCACCTGGTGGAGGTCAATGAGAAACAAACAGAAATAAGTAAACATGTTAACCCTCTTAACCCCACGGCCGCATTTCCAAACTTTTGGAGGCATTGTCCAACGACTGTGTACCAGTTGTAGGAGATAGATTGATCATGATAATTCAAGGGTAGTGCAGGATGAGCTTGACGCCTGAAGGCACCATGCTCATCTGGCACTACCCTTGACTTATCATGATCAATCCATCTCCTGCTGCAGGGTACTGGGGCTAAATGGGTTTTAAAAAAATAAAATAATAATAAAATTCGATCAGAACTACCCAGTAGATCAAATATTTTGAGGATCAGTGTACAGGTTTTTGACCTACACTGTTGTATGCAGTCACTTAAATTTGTTTTATTACACAAAAAAGATAACTATGTATGTTCAGTATGTACCATACATACAGTTAACTTTGCTTATAACAAGGTCACGTTTAACAAAAGCCAGATATTATAATGCTTTTCAGGTAAATTTTTACAATGTAAATTACTCCAGCAAATTTTGCATCCATGCACTCCCCCCTCCCCCAAGGTCAAACATGAGAGTTCAAAGGTTGCGCCAGAGCTTGCATCCCCCCCCCCCCCCCCCCCCCCCCCCCCCGAAAAAATACTTACCGATGACATTACAGTATGGAATGGTTCTGAACTAGACTAATTTTAGCCAAAATTGTTGTGTACGAATATGGCAGTGTTGGCAGGTGAGGGGCACAATAGCCTAGGCAGTAACCCGAGTAGCCTCCCTTCCATCAGATCCGGGCATGCGCCCAGCAGAAGTCAGTTTCTTAGCGGATCAGCGGCAAGCGGGGCAGGTGGGAGGGTCTTTCGACTAATGTCATCGGTAAGTATTTAAAAAAAAAAAAAAACATTTTAAAGAAAAATACATTTGTTTCCTCAAAACACATTACCGATGACATTACAGTATGGAATTATCCCAAAGAGGAGGCGGGTGCCGCTATAACGCACCTAACCCCCAAATACTGGTCACTAGGCCCGCCCTCCCTAAGCAACCTCCCGATAATTTTAGCTAAGATACCTACGGCGCCCAGGGCGCCGGGAGGGAGTGTTGCGCCACCACGATGTCTCCCACCAGCAAAAGGTTCTGGCGCTGGCTGGAGAGGTCCCTCTGGTAGAAGCGGGCAAAGGTAGTCTCTGGTCGCCATCCTATGGTCGCCACAATGTCATTGACAGCACAGTTGAGGTCGAATGCAAGGCTTGCGGCCATGGCTCTGACCTCGTGTGCCTTGATGTTCATTTGTTTGGCTGCATCAGGGGAGAGATCTTGGTGGGGGAGCGTATCACCCATCAGAGCCAGGAGGATATTGTCTGGGCCGAGATGTCATTTCTACCTGGGGACAGTGGGAGGAAAGGTGGGTGCGACCCCAGCAAAGCGGCTTGGTCCGGCACAGGGACACCCGTAAAGTCCTCAGCGGGTCTTATTGTCAGGACTCACGGGTGGAGCCTGGGTCTCTCAATGTTGAATGGTGACCAACTGTGAGGCAGCCAAAGGAGATCGGGTCTTGGCGAGAAACGCCGGGTCAGGCAACAGTTGAACTGAGTCGTCCGTCCGGAACTGCAAACATTTGGGGCGCGCTGATAGTGTGTACAGCTCGCTGACCCTGGAAGCAGACACGAGGGCCAATAAGAAGCAGGTCTTCTGCATCACGTCCGGTAGCCTCGCCAACTGGATCGGTTCAAAGCGGTCAGAGTTGAGCCAATTAAGGACCCAAGGCAGGTCCCCTCGTGACACCAGGGCGCGAAGGGCGGGACGTTGTAGACAGAACTGGGCCATCGGATCGGCGAGGTCTTTGCAGTTACCAGGGTCGGGTCATCCCAAGTGTCGGTACGTGTCAGCGACCATGGCCAGGTAGCCGCGAATGGTGATCGGTGCTAAACGCTGGAAGGTAAACAGCCAGAGGAAGAAGTCCGCCAGCTGAGGAACCATCAATCCGTGGGGGAGAGGAGCATGCCGTCACACCAGTCGCACAGGACTCGCCACTCCCCATTGTAGCCTCGTCTGTTCCGAGATTCTGCGGGCTGTAGCGATAGCTTCCACTGCCGTACCTGAGAAGCCTCTAGTGGCGAGGGTTTGCCGCACAATCTCCGGGCGTGAAGGAGGAGCCGTTTGGGGCACGGGAGGAACAGCACCTGCCTTAGTTGCTTGAGCATCGTGCGCAGGGTGGGAAGCCACCACAGGGGAGCCGTGGGAAGGTTCAGGAGGTCGGTGGTCCATGACTTAGTCCAGCAAAAAGAGGCCACCAGGAACAGGGTTGCGTTGCACCCTCTGAGCTTGAGTAGGACTTTGGGAACAAGCATCGTCGGCGGGTAGGCGTAGGCGACCAGGCTGTCCCACGGGATGGAGAGAGCGTCGACTGCCCAGGCAGTCTGGAAACGGCAAGACGAAGCGGGGAAGCTGTCGATTCCACCTTGGCGCGATCATGGGGAAGTGTCCGCTGTGCTGATCACCCATACGATGTCTGGACAGCCCGTCCACTCTGTGCAGTGAAGCTGGCCGCAACACGCGATGGAGTCGGCCGATCATGTAGGAGCCCCAGGAAGTCTCTTGCTCGGAATTAATGTCACGATCTTCGCACCAACGGAGACCGTGGCAGAGGTGGAAGTACAGGGAGAGGAAGCATGACCCGCCTTGCTTCTGAAGTAGTCGACCCCTGTGGCGCTGTCGGAGGGGATGAGAAGCTCCTGGCATCAGGGACGTGACACCCGAAGCTGAACAAGGAAGTCCGGAGGCCATCCGCCGGAGGCAAGGTAGGATCTCGGTAACAGGGGAGCGCTCCTGGTGGCGAGGCTTGCGTCGACGTGAGAAACATCCAGGGAGGAGGGGAGGAAAGGGAACTCCCATCGCGCGCCAGTCGGGATCCACCCTGTGAAGAAGGTGAGGGCGTAGCATCGGTCGTAATGGAACCTGAGACTCAAAGTTGCAGGTCGAGGGTAGTCCGGGGAGAAGCAGGAGCAGCTGAGGCGGGGGCAGTAGAGACATCATAGGGGAAGAAGGTCTGCTGTGGTACACACCAATCACCGACGCCGAAGTCCCCATCTGGCAGAGTATGCCTGCTCTAGAGACAACCGCCGCGCTGGGTTCGCCAAGTGCTGCATTCCTCGCTTTGGAAGCTGCCCTTCGTGAGGTTGGTGCGAGGTCCCATCCCCAGGTAGAGAAGCAGCGCTAAGGCGAGAGGTTGAACTTGCCCACATAGACCAGGAACCATGCCTGCCACGGGGATCCCAAGTGCATCTCGATCCTTCTCCAAGGAGGGCTCCGACCGGTTTCGTGAGAGGGGATCGTCTACGGATGTCAATGTGGAGCATGAAGACGTCCGACTGGTCCTGTCTGCAACAGAGTACAGCCACGGTAGAACCCCCCCAGAGGCTGCGAAGCCACCGCAAGGAGTGTGCGACCCTGGGAGGTCACGCCGTTGAAGGTAAAGCGGAGGGAACGGCTGGAGACGGTGTCCTCTTGTCTTTCCTGGGGCCGACCAGAACGCAACGCAGTCCGAGGAGGTCTCCGACCGGCTCCGTACCGTCTAGGAAGTCGCCGAGTCCAGCTGAAGGCCCAGTCCAAGTCTGCACTGCAAGGCGAAGTCTTGGGCGGTCTCCCCGCTGAAGGATGGGTCGGTCACGAACTTGTACAGCGTGGTGCGCGTGTCAACTGTCATAGCCGCTACCAAGATTGGGAGGTCGAAGCACCGGGGGCATCCAGAAGTCCCCGCTCACACGAAGTGGTAGCTGGCCAGGCGTCGACCCAGGAGTGATACGCAGCATGGTAGGAGAAGACCGGCAAGCCAGGAAGCTCGTAACCGCGGCTAGAGGAGGGAGTCTCCGAACATTGACGCTCGGAACGAAAGAGGCCCAATCATGCGTAGTGAAGTGCCGTCTCTGCAGGCAGACGCGCCACGACCCGGGCCGTGATGACTGTGCTATTGTCCTGGGGCGCCAGCAGGTACCCTGTGTCGTCGCCAAAGCTACTAAGGAATAAAACAGAACATTAGCTTACAGCGCTTAATTACCTTCCAGCTGTAAGCGCTTTACAATGTGTACATGCCACAAAAACCCTACTAGTGGTTGGAAGCCGCACCGGTGGCGGTGTGGCGAGCCGAGGCCGAGGCTGCGCTCAGAGTATTCTAAGCGCCAGGCGGGCGCCCACAGCCCACGGTCTCACCCTGTCCAGAGTAAAGGCACCGTCCCTGGGTTGGACGCCGTACCTCCGTGCTGGGCCGGAAGGCATACGGCGTAACCTGTGTAGACCTAGATGACCTGTCCCGTGAGTGTCAGGCGAGTGGCCGCCGCTGCTCCTGTAGACTCGCCCGGGGCGATAGTACCTGAAACGGGCTAGAGGCGGAACACTTTCGTTGGACTGTGGCAGGATCGGTCGGCCGAAGTCTTGTCCCGACGGCAGGCCTAGGGTGACGGGTGGCATCTGAGTTGCGGTAACCAGTCTGCAGTAGAGGCGGTCTGTCCCGCAAGCGCAGCCGCGTAGAGGAACGGACATCTGCTTGGTCCTTCTACCACTCCGTGGTCCGTCCGCACCGTCCTAAGGGTAGACGGGGCATGCAAAATCGACGTGAACCAGGCTCATCCCTAAGTAACCTGGTGAGCGGGTGCACGTAAGCCGAGCAGTCTTGTCCGGTCCTGAACTCCTTTCACTGACCCTCCGCCGCGAGGCAGAGTTAAGCCACAAACAACAAATAATATTACTGATCTTGGAGTGGGACGCCGAAGCTTCAAGCAATCTCATCGTGATCCCGACTCATCGCTTACCCTTCCCCGAAGAGCAGGTGCACACTAGTCCAGCAGTCTTGTCCACTCGTGGTCCCCAGTCACTGCCTAAGAGCGGGGCGCCGAACGGCTGTGCTGGACTAGAATCGAGGATTGGAGGGCCTGCACGCACGGGCCATCCTCATACTGGGTCCTTTCAGTACTTACGAGTTGGCTGGCACCGGCCGATGTGTTAGGCATAGTCCCCGTCCTGTGGCCTAAGTCACGCAAGCGCCGCATGGTCCAGCATTCTCATCCCAACGAGGGTATAGTCACTCACCGCGGCCGGGACATCTTATCTTGTATGTGCTGGCGTATACCCCAGGTTGCAGCGGACGTCGGCCTGGAGGGAGGTTTCAGGAGGACATGCCGTGGGATGACGATCAGCGGGTGCCGGGACATACCTGGAGGTCGCACAAGAGTGCCAACTTGCATCCGAGACACAGGAAGCAGTCCGTCGCGAGTCAACCTGTCCCTTGAGCGCGAATGTCGTTGAGCTACGGGAGTCTGCTTGGTTCGTCCCACAGAGCAAAGCTTGTCTGCGCCGGAGGGTAGACGAGGCATGTCGTCTCGTTGCGCGCCCGTACCGTGTCTCCTACTTCCTACCGGGGAGCGGGAGCGTGTCAGGCCAGCAGACTTGTCTGGTCGTGGTCCCCGATCACTAACCTGGAGCGGGGCGCCGAATCTCTGTGCCCGCGCTGGCCTCTTGCCTTGGCCGAGTAGGCGGCAGTGACTGAAGCATCGCGTGGCGGGCGAGTCTCCACAACCTGGTAAGCAGCACTCGTCAGGTCTGTGACAGCCACCGGTGCTGGAGCTCGCTCTCGAGTCTTATCTCACGCCAAACAGGCGGCACAACCGGGTAGAGACCACTCGGCGGGACTGTGGTGGCTACCGGTGCAGGAGCTTTGTCTCGAGGCCTAGCTCACGATGCTCGAGGTTCCGCGACCGGGCAGAGACCACATGATGGGACTGTGGTGGCTGCCAGCGCTAGAGCTCGGGGTCGCGGCCTAAGCCGTGGCATTGAAGGCTCTACAACCTGGTAAGGGCCACTCGTCGGGTCTGTGGGGCTTACCGGTGTTGGACCCCTTACCCATGCTGGTGTCGGCCGATCGCGGCAGCAGAAACTCCATAGCTGGGTCCACTGTTCTTCCAGCCAGGGGGCGCAGACCAGGCACGAGTGAGTGGAGGCACAGCCGGAACAGGGTAGGCAAATAGTATGTCCGTCACTACTGTAACTGTCCACATCGTGAGCAGGAGCAGACTTGCCAACTGCAAACATAGTGCACAAAGAAATGCGAGCGAGCGTGCCCACGCGGGCCCGCAATACGAATCCGTGCAACGACACTACAAACGAAGTTAAGTGCACGGCGTAAGCCAACGCCTGGCACTCTACCCCCTCCTTTGAGCGCCGGTCGTAGGCAACAACCGAGGTTTGTTTCCTCAAAACACATTACCGATGACATGACTAACTGGAAATAGTCTACTTGCTTACCAATTTTAGCCTAAGACCCAAAGGGTCCCCCCAGGAGGCTCTCGGGGATCCCTGATAGGGACGAGAGAGCTTTCGGGGATCCCTAACAGGGACGAGAGTAGCCTCCCCTGCCCATCCGGTCAGGCGCCCGGTGGTGTCTCCTTTAGCCAGTTGTCTACTTCGCTGTTAGCGTTCGGACGCTTTTACCTGAGCCTCTGACCCTTGGATAGACTGTGTACGGTTCGACCGTCCCTTACCGGCCTGCCTTCGCCTAGCCTCTCGTCTACTGCTTCTGGCGTGGCCTCCGTCTTCTCTGCTAGCCCTCGTCTGTGCCTCGTGCTCTTGGCTGGCCCTGGAACCTTCTAGGCTCCCGTCGTCGTCTCCCTGCCTTTCCGCCATGGACAGGTAAAGTCTCGGCCGTTTCCGACGTCTCGCCTGGCTGGGTCGGACGTCGGGCTTCGCTCGAGCTACTGTTGGTTTCTCTCCGCATTTCATGGTGAGTTTCGAGTGTTTCTTGATTTCAAAGCTTTATATGGCGGGGTTCGTTACCCGCCCCCGGTCGCCTTTCATGTTTGGGTATGGGCTGCAGTTATCTAGTGCGCCTCTCCCCAGTACGTCGACCTCCAGTGACCTACTGTCTGGTACTTTGTGCTTCGTCACTCTGCCGTTCCGCCATGGAAAGGTGGAGTATCGGCCACTTTCTACGTCTCGCCTGGCTGGGCCGGACGTCGGGCTGCGCTCGAGCTCCTGTTTGTCTTTGCATTCACCGGCAGTTTCGCGTGTCTCTTAATTTTCGAAGCCTTAAATGGCGGGGTTTGTTACCCGCCGCCGGTCGCCTTTCATGTTTGGGTTTGGGTTGCAGTTGCCAAGTGCGCCTCTTCCCCGTTCGGCGACTTCCAGTGACCTAGTGTCCGGTGCTTTGTGCTTCGTCCCTCTGCAGTTCCGCCATGAAAAGGTAAAGTCTTGTCCGCTACATACGTCTCCCCCGGCGGCAACCTTGTCGCCTATTGTGGACGCGTTGGCCTCCTACGCCTGCGGACTCCTCCGGCGAGCCGCTGTGCCCCCGCCTTGAACCCTGGGCACCGCGGCCTTGTCGCCAATTAGTTCACGCTTGGCCTTCGGCCCCAGCTTAAGTCCGCTGACTCCTACGGCGAGTCGTTTACCCGACTATGTGCCCCCCTCCTTGAGCCGGGCACCGCGACCTTGTCGCCTTGTTCTTACTTCGGCCTCGGTCCTGGGCCCGCTGACTCCTTTGGCGAGTCGCCTATCTGCTTGTGCCCCCTCCTTGAGCCCCGGGCACCGCGACCCTTATCGCCGGTTGGTGCCCTAGTCGGCCCTATGGCCTTCCTTCCTACCCTCTGACTCCTTCATCGAGTCTCCCAGCCAGCTACGGTGCCCCCTCCTTGAGCTTCGGGCACTGCGTCTGGATCGTCTTTCATATACCTCGGGACTTCGGGCCGTTTTCCCCTGGCGCCTACGGCCTTTCCACGTGTTCACCGATTCTCGTCTGTTCACCGAAGTGAAGCTACTTCGCGCTCGGTTCGCGTGGATGGGTGCCCCTTGGGTACACCCAGTGCAAGTGGGGATCGACGTCTTCGCCCTCGTCACCTGGATAGTTGCGGCGCCCGACGTTCGTCGCCCGCCCGCTTGACGCCCTCCTGTGTCCCTGCCGACCTTCGCCTTCTGCTCGGCCCTGTCATTCTCCGCGGGACACCCTCTTCCCCTCTCTCTGCACCGTTCGCCTCCAGCGTCTCCCCGACCCTCTTCGGTGGATGACTCGGCGTCCTGCGTTCGCCGCTGGCCTGCTGGCGTTTTAGCCTTCGGCTCCCCGGTTCGCTGGCCACTTGCTCCTCTTCGTGCGCGCTGCCTCTGGTGGTTCTGCCGGCGCCCGTCCTTGCGGTTACACCTCCCAGCTCTAGTGGATGGCTCCTTCCCTGACCATCTCCCCTGATGCGACGTCGCAGCTGTACCGTGCTCCTGTGGCTTCCCACGCTCTTCGGCCCTGCCTGGTAGTCTCCTTAGGACCCCTTCTAGGCCTGTGGGCCCAGCGCCACCCGTGTGGTTGAGTTCCCGCCCGCTCCGACCAAGGCCCTCGCCCTTCGCGCGCAGGTCTCCGCTCTGCCTTGAGATGTTGCGTTGGTGCTCGTCGCTCGGCGCGGCTCCCCCCGCCTCGGACCCTTCGCTTCGCCTTCGGCCCTTGGTCGTCGCCGCCAGCCGGGATCTGCCCCTCGCTTCCACGCGTCCCCATGCCTCCCGCCCCCGCTGTTGTCTTCGCTTGCCGTCGACGGGTCCGTTTCCAGCCCGGCCTCTCCGGTGTGGTCTCTCCCTCAGCCCTGGGTCCTTGCGTGGATCGTGGATGCCTTGGTTGCCCGAGACCTTGTTCTTCCGTCAGCCGTTCTCCTCCTGAGTCGACCTGCGTCTGCGGTATCAGTCAGCGGTCCCACTTCGTAGGGCAGCGATGTTCTCCTCCTCCGGTTGCTCGCCTGGGCGCCCTGGTCAGCGCCTACAGTCCGACCTCTCGCCACTCGTTCACCTGGGTATGGATTCGGTGACCGACCGCGCCTTGGTGCGTCTTCACGAGCCTCGGATCCAGTCCTTGCCGTTCTAGCCCGAGGGTAGCTGCGGATGCGGCGCTCCCCACCTAACTGCGGCTCCAGCTCCTCCTCCTGGTGAGTGCGGCGGCTGTTCTCCTTCCCTCGGTCTTCTGTACTCCGCCTCTGGAGGCCGTCCTCCGGCGATCTCTCTACCCTGGTGCCGATCTCTCCTGTGCTGCGCCACATCGGCTTCGCTGGACGGACATTCTTGGCTCGGCTCCCGGATTCCCCCTGACCTCGCCGCTGCCCGTCTCTCTCTGCGTCGTGGCCGGTCTCGACCGTTGGGGCGCTCTCCTTCTCCCGAATTCCGCTCGTCCGCCGGCCGCTGGCCCGAGAACCGGACTTCGCGGCACGTCAACCCGCTGGGACTGGTTGCAGTTGGCAGGCCCTCTGCGCTTGGCGATACGATCTTCGGACACAGGACCTCCTCGTCCTTCCGACAACCCCTCTTCGTGGCTTGCCTTCAGACGCAGGAGGAACCCGCTCTCCCGACCTCTGCTTCCTCCTCTATCGCCCCCTTCGCTGGTGCGAGGACAGCGTCTTCTCCCTCCCAGCCCGCCACAGTCCACGTCGCCTGTTCGTCCTGACAGTCTACCTCTTGCGACGGTGGCAGCTTCTTCACACGGATTGCGCCTTCGCTGGGACATCCTTCGCTGGTTCTGCGCCCGTCGGGAGACTCCCCCCTTGTTCTCTTCGCCACGAAGTGGAGCCTCCGGCTTCCCCGCTTCATCTCCCTGTTCCCGACCTCTGGCCTGGTCAGTCGATGCCCTTCGATCCCTTGGGGCGGACTGGTCGTTTACACCTACCCTCCGGCGGTCCTGGTCCTCAAGTCCTGCTCAGCCTCCGGGGATGCAACGCAGTCCTTCTCCTGGTGGCCGGTCGCCCGGACCGGTTCGCGGACTTCCGACCTTCTCAGTCTCGCCACAGGTTCACCCTCCCTTCTCCCACCTCCCGCCGATGCTCTTACAGCGCCGATAGCCGCTCTTCCACCCCTGCCCCGAGCGACTTCTCCTGCACGCCTGGCGATTGTGTGGCAAGCTCTCTCTGCTGGAGGCTTCTCGAGTGCAACAGCGGATGCTATCGCTTCTGCCCGCAGACCTACCAGACGTGTCTACGAGGGAAAGTGGCGTGCTTCGTGCCTGGTGCTCTGACCGCCGCCCCTCCACTGTCGGCCTGACGACTCCTCAGCTCACGGACTTCTTCTCTGGCTCGTCCAAGACCTAGGTTGGCTCCCCTCTGGTGCAGCAGCTCTTGAGGGGTCTCTTGATCGCCGACGCCTACCGTCACCTCGGCCGTCCTGACCCAGCGCCTGCAAGGACCTGCCCGACCTTATGGCGCGTTTCGGCGTGCAGCGTCCGGTCTCCCGCCCACTTGGCCCGCGCTGGGACCTCCCTGGTCCTCCCCTGACTGACTTCGGACCGTTGAGCCGCTCCTTCTGGCCCGCTTTGCTGACGTGACTCGGAGGCCTGCTTCCTGATGACCCTCGCCACGGCGCCCTGCGTCACCGAGCTCCACGCTCTCGTCTCGCCCCGCCGGCCTGCAGTTCCGAGTGGATGGCTCCGTTCAGCTACTCCCGGATCCTTCCTTCTCGCTCAGCCTAGGTCTCCCTTGACAGCGCCTCCGGTCCTCGCCGGCTCGGCCGCTTACACGACCCAGTTCCTCGGGGCACTCCGCAGCAAGATCCGGGGCAGGCACTTCGTATCTACCTGCGGCACTCCAAGTCCGTGCGGAGGGGACGGTCTCGTCCCTTGCCGCCGACCGCTGGCAGAACCGGCTTCTCAGCCCAAACGTTCTCCTCCTCGCTCCGCTGGGTATTCCGGTCCGCCTATCGCGACCTCTCCCCACAGGGAGCCGGGGCACTGAAGATCCGCGCCCATGGAACGCGCGCTAGGGCCGCAGGTCTCGCCTTCGCCGCGCCGGTGTGGTTAAGGACACTGTGGCGGCGGTGGGGTGGCGGGACGGATCTACCATTGCCGCTTCTACTCCCGCGCCCTGACAGTCCAGCGCGACAACCTTACGCTGGTGGGCAACTTCTGCGGCGCAACACTCCCTCCAGGCGCCCTCGGCGCTTAGGCGGCACTTCGCTAAAATTGTCGGGAGTGGGTGATCAGGAGTGACGGGCCGTCTTCGTCCCTGAAGAGGTTTCTAAAAGGGATTGTGCGGCACCCTCCTCCTCTTTGCCATTCTTCCAGTTAGTCATGTCATCGGTAATGTGTTTTGAGGAAACAAATTAATTTTTCTCTAAAATGTATTTTTTCGAAAAATACTTACCGATGACATGACTCGGAGGTCCCTCCCTCCTCCCCGCTTGCCGCTGGTAACTCCGTAGACAACTGGCTAAAGGAGACACCACCGGGCGCCTGACCGGATGGGCAGGGGAGGCTACTCTCGTCCCTGTTAGGGATCCCCGAAAGCTCTCTCGTCCCTCTCAGGGATCCCCGAGAGCCTCCTGGGGGGACCCTTTGGGTCTTAGGCTAAAATTGGTAAGCAAGTAGACTATTTCCAGTTAGTCATGTCATCGGTAAGTATTTTTCGAAAAAATACATTTTAGAGAAAAATTAATTTTACCTTGCCCTAATGGAGAAGCAGGGGAACCCACAAAGGTCGCAGACCAACCAGCGCACCGCAGCGAAGCCCAACAGCTACGGCGAAGGCAGGCTCGACCCAGTCCACGGTCCGTGAGCGGAGACCACGCAGGCATCACAGGCACGACCGGTCCCTGAAGCTGGGAACACCACCGCAAAACACAGGCAGCGTCCAAGCCGAACACAGGCATTCCGAGGGTAGCAGTAGAGCAAAGCAGAAAGTTCAGGACACACAAAGTGCGTAACACACTACGGCCAGACCGGCCTCAAGTGCGTGAGCCGCTGTCTCATCAGGGCTAAGTCACAAACACCGACGAGGAAATTCCCACAGGAAAGCATCCAAGCCTAACACAAGGCACAGTGTAGGGTAACACCTCCAATGAAACACTACGACCGGTTTCCACAACTTTACACAGTCTGAAGCTAGAGACACTGACGTACACAACCTTCCACTGTCTAGCTAAGAAACTGACTGGTGAGCTTCCGCTGGGCACATGCCCGGATGGGATGGAAGGGAGGCTACTCGGGTTACCGCCTAGGCTATGGCGCCCCTCACCTGCCAACACTGCCATATTCGTACACAACAATTTTGGCTAAAATTAGTTTAGCTAAGAACCATTCCATACTGTAATGTCATCGGTAATGTGTATTGAGGAAACAAACCCCAACTCACAACAGATTATAATTTTTAACTTGTTAGGATCAGAATTTTTTTGTTAAGTCCCCTAACCTTTGGTGAGCTGATGACAACTTTGACAGAGTTTTGCAGCAGACGGACAGGCAGCACTTCAGGCACAACTTTGCTCGAGATCCACAGGCGGAAAGTGTGTTCAGGTGACAGGTTGGGGGGAGCGCACTCCACCAGGACGGTCTCGACTGCATTCAGCAGGTGTGGACAGTTGTGGGCATTGTGCAGCAGTACCCACTGACCCTGAAGGAGAGATAGAAGCAGTTGTCACGTTCACCCGTAGCCCAGTGTTCCCTATCACTCCATTTCACACTCAACACAACTGCTTTCTGTTGCCTATTACACTCTCTGTCACCCCTCGCAGCAGAATCTGCTGCCAGGGGTGACAGAGTGAAACAGGGAACAGAACCTAGCAGTTATCCCATATTATACAGAGGCTAAAAGCTTCAAATTTGTACACTGCCATATGCAAGCTACATTATAGTACTTACAGATAAGGATATAGACCAATGGCTTTAGTTCAAGGGTAGTGCCAGAATAGATTGGCGCCTAGAGGCGCCAAGCTATTCTGGAACTACCCTTGAACTATTTTAGTCACACTTATTTCACACACTGGTGTATTCCGAATGATAAGGGTTATGTTGGGCATGACATAGGCAGATGCTTTCCCCATGTAGTCAAGACGCAATGCACTGCCTACCAAGCATTCAAGAAGAAACAACCAGTTTCATTCTGATGTTAAGAAAACTGTATGTATAACATAATTTGCAGATTACTTTTCCCCTTCACTTTTGAGAAAATATGAACATAATCTGACTCCAAGAGACACAGAGCCTCATGAGCCCCTGCAGTTGTGGGGGCTCATAAGCATCTATGCCTACTGCTAACACCACTTGGTCGCCATGTTCCTTTGACAGCTTTGGTTCTTTGGTACTAAATAAGCATGATATATCTGAAATACAATTTGCAATCACTAGCAGGGAAGGGATTTAAAATGGCTTTAGGTATCACTGGCTTAACCCTCTTAGCCTCAGATCCCTACAGTAGGAGATGGCTTGACCATGATAATTCAAGGGTAGTGCCAGATTAGCTTGGCACCAACAGGCGCCAAGCTAATCTGGCACTACCCTTGAATTATCATGGTCAAGCCATCGCCTGCAACTGATGCATAATCCTTAGGCAACACCTCCAAAAATTGAGAAATGGGACCTTGGGGCTGAAAGGGTGAAACAGAATGTTAGGCTTGTTCCTTCATTCTTACCTCTGCCATTCCCTTCTGTATCTGTTTCCGGACCACCCTCTCCGGAGCCATACCGTTATCCGTTAGGTAGATTTCCACATGGCGATTCTGTTTGCGGTTGGCATAGTCTGTGAATAGCTTGACGCAAGTATCATCCTCATTGTCGAAAAGCATAATGATGGGGGTGAGGGGGGAGCTCTGTCGCAGCAGTGTTGCAAAGTCAGGGGCAAGATCGCCAGCATACCTAGAGAACAGAACAATTATGTGATGGTTTCAGCAAGCAATCCAATTTAATTGTCATCAACATAAAATCGCTGACAAATTCCACAATAAAAGACACAACCCAGCATAAAAAAACAAACAAAAACAAACATAAATACAAAGTACTGTCTACACAAAACAAACATGTCAAAATATGATGACTTTCCAAAGTTTCCTCATATTTGACATTGTATGACCTTGACCCATATGAAAGGTCATTTCAGTGATCATGTTTAGAATACAGCTTCTTCTGCAACATCTTAACCCTCTTGGCCCCAAGGTCCCATTCGCAAATTTTGGAGGTGTTGCCTAACGACTATGTACCATTTGCAGAAGATGGCTTGATCATGATAATTCAAGGGTAGTGCCAGATTAGCTTGGCACCTGAAGGCTCCAAGCTAATCTGGCACTATCCTTGAATTATCATGGTCAAGCCATCTCCTGCTGTAGGGATCCGGAATTAAGAGGGTTAACTCCTTCTCTGCCAAAACACAACAAGCAACATCCAAATGAAGAGGCATAGATCCTCATCAGCCCCTGCAATTATAGGGGCTCATGAGGATCTATGCCTCTTGCTGGAACCACTTTGTATCTATGTTCTTTTGATGGCCAGGGATCTCTGATAGTGTATTTATTATTATTTAAAAGCACAACCTGCATCCATGGCATTCCAGGGATAAATCTTCATTACCACTGATAGACCAACCAGCAGCACCAGTTAAAAACACTATCAGTTTATAAGACAGAAATATGCTCACTTCTTGCCAAGCACGCTGTTGATAAACATGTGAGCTGCATGGATCAACCGGTCACTGCGTACAGCGCGTATGACACATAGACGCTGCATAGGCTTGTAGACGTCATCCATCTTGTCTGGCAAGGGCTGCAACTCTGGCGTGTCACTCTCACACAGATTGCGCCACTGGGTCTCGCGACCGTCCTTAGGCATGCGGTCAAACATCTCTTGAAACCACTCAAAGTGTGTGGCTAGAACCTGCAACACACAACATAAAGTTCCCAAGACTATCACAAGCAAAATAATACATGGTGAACGAATTGTGAGCAATAGTGCTGTACAGTCCCATCATGAAAAAACTGAGCGGTTTGTAAAGATACCACCTTTTACATTACACCAAACAATGTCATTTAAAACAGACGTTATTTACTCTGACAAAATTTGTTAACCCATTTAGCCCCACGGGTGCATTTCCCCAATTTTGGAAGTGCTACTTAACGACTACGTACCAGTTGCAGGAGGTGGATTGACCATGATAATTCAAGGGTATTGCCAGATTAGCTTGGCACCTGAAGACACCAAGCTAATCTGGCACTACCCTTGAATTATCATGGTCAATCAATCTCCTGCTGTAGGGTGTTGGGGCTAAAAGGGTTAACTTTCAGCTACTGTAGAATTATATAACGTTTCTTTTGCTACATATTGTTTTAATCTGACAAACGTGATTTCAGACTATTTGAAGTTAGGCTTGAAAAATACAGTTTCATATTACTTACAACATGAGTATACTGACAAACAGAAGAAATGCAACATCATATAAATCACTGGAAACACCGCAGTGTTTCCACTGATTTGAATGATGTCACTTTTCTTTTGCTCATCAGTACATTTTCAAGTATAACAAACAGCCCAAAGCAGTAGATTTCCAATTACAGTGAAAGGTACCTTTACAAAGAATCTTTGCTCCAGTCTTCTGTAAATAATAATTATGCACATCAGCGCCAGCACCTACACAGTAAACAAAAGGTTCCCCAAGCTGCACACATTGGCTGCAGAAGGCCCACACATAACCAAAATCAACCTGAAGACCTTCCACCTTACCTGAAGGTTGTGGAACTGATCGTCAGTCATCCAGTCGAAAGGCTTCTTGGCCTGAATGATCCTGGAATCAGGGGGCTGGATGTAACCCAGTGCAGACATGACCACAGAGCTGTAGTTGGGAGACACGAGAAACTCTCTCTCCCCTGGTCCGATGTTTTTCTGGCTTTCTTCAACCTAGTCAAAGAGAAAAGTGCATAAAGTTTAACCCTTTGCATGTTGGTGGAGGTTTTAGCTGCAATGATTTCTGCAGGATCATTGTGACTAAAACCGCTACCGACACACAAAGGGTTAATAAGTCAGACAGTAAGTTCTAGTACCATTCAGCATGGTACTAGAATAGCTTGGTCACTAATTTTTAAGATTTGCTTGGTTAATTGGAATGTAATGTCAACAGTATGGAAGTAATTGCTGATGGCCATGTCAGCTAGGCCATGAGGGACATGGACAACTATCGCCTGTGATGTATGATCTAAACACTAATCAATTCAAGCACACTGCGACTGTGCCATTTTAATTACTTTTCAATGGAGACAAAATGTATTCAAAGTCAAATAAAGCTTATTTTTCCATTAACTCATTTGAGACATGCCGCCTCCAGATACGCCGCATATCCAGAGGCGGCACATCTCAAATGAGTTAATCTCTTTGCACATGCAGCCATTTGGACCAGTGGCTGCATGGACAAGTGGGGTCAAAATAATACAGGTGTGGAAACAGAGCGTACCTCAATAGCCAGTAACAGAGAGTAGACAAGCCTATCACGTTCCATCAGACTGCGGGCCGTGGTGGTATACGCGCTGTAGGTCAGCTTGTCAATCAAAGCTTTCACTGCAGACCTGTCGACAGAGTGAACGGATATGCTTTGAAAGAGACCTTGAACTACAGAGGCTGTTTTACTCCATGGTTTCAGAAGAGTCTTAGAATAAACACACTGTATTAACCATTTCAACCCCAAGGTCCCATTTCTCAAATTTTAGAGGTGTTGCCTAACGACTATGTGCCAGTTGTAGGAGATGGATTGATCATGATCAATCCAACTCCTGCTGCAGGGTCCCCGGGCTAAAAGGATTAATTATAGTTAGCAGAACCACTTTGCTCACTATTTACACTTTCCCTTAAGTCAGGATTGTACCGCAAGACTGGCGTACCGCAGAGGTAAGTGCTATTTTTAAAAAAGGTTCTAGGTCAGATGCAGGAAATTACAGACCAGTAAGTTTAACGTGTATAGTATGTAAAGTTTTGGAGTCTATAGTCCGAGATGAGATTGTAAATCATTTTACTGTGAATAAATTGTACACTGAATGCCAACATGGTTTTAGAAAGAAACGATCATATGTTACTCAATTACTACAGGTTATGGATGATATAACTTCCTTGATCGAGAACAAAAAAACGGTTGACATCATATACTTAGACTTTAGAAAAGCATTTGACACTGTTCCTCATGAAAGGCTTCTTCGGAAGCTAGAGGCCTATGGTGTATGTGGAAACATTTCCAGCTGGATAAGAAGTTTCCTACGTGATAGAGAACAAGTGGTAAAAGTTGAAAATGCAAAATCAGATAAAATAAAGGTGCTGAGCGGTATACCTCAAGGAAGCATCCTAGGACCTATATTATTTACGATATTTATAAATGACTTGCCAGACTGTGTTAATAGCATGTGCAAAATATTCGCAGACGATACTAAAATCTATAATGAATCGAGTAATAAAGACGTGTTGCAGTATGATTTGGATCACTTGCAAGAGTGGTCAGACACATGGGACTTGCATTTTAATGTAGAGAAATGCAAGGTCTTGCATGCTGGAAGGAACAATCCTGAACAAGATTACTTGATGAAAGTTAACAGTGACATTAGAAAGGTTACCACCTTGTGAGGAGGAAAGAGACTTAGGTGTTGTTTTTGATAAAGCTCTATCCTTTGACCCCCATATTCAGAACTGTATCAATAAATCAAACAAAATGGTTGGAGTAATTAAGAGAGCCTTTAATTATTTGGATAAGGATATTTTTAGTAAACTGTATAAATCACTAGTCAGACCACATTTAGAATACGCAAACACTGTACGGTACCCAGGTTTAAAGAGACAATCAGTTGCACTCGAAAGGGTACAGAGACGAGCAACAAAGCTGGTTAAAGAATGTAGAAATATGACTTACTTAGACAGACTCAAATACTTTGGACTACACTCCTTACGTGGACGTAGAATACGTGGTGACTTAATACAAGTTTTTAAAATTTATAATGGCATCGATGACCTAAATTGGAATGACTTTTTTGCAGCACCAGTTTGTGACAGAACCTGAAACTCTGAAGGTAAAATCTTTGTAAGGCACTGCAACACTAACATGCGGAAGTTCTGTTTTTCTAACAGAGTTGCCATTGTTTGGAATGAGTTACCAGTTTCATTAAAAAAAGCACCTAACATAAATTCTTTTAAAAACCAGCTGGACGAATTACCAAAATTTAAAGAGATTTTCTATTCCTATGATGAATGATTTATAGGAAAATTGCATGAATAGCAGACCCATAAAGAAAATAAAGAAAGAAAGGACATTTACAAAGGCCTCACAGCCTATTTTGTCCTCACACTACTACTACTATACATGACATAGCTCTTTTTGCCATTGGCTTTCATTGGCTACAATGCGAAAAATGACTTCACGGGCTACCCATACCCCACCACAGGACAAGGACAATGAGTATTTCATGCCACTTTTAAGTCAGAACAAACACATGTTTTCAATTTAGCTGCAGGGTTCAGCATGGATTAGTCACTCAATCTGAGGATGTATATGTGGCTGATCATTGCCAGCAAGAGACAAATTCTCATGAGCCCCTGCAGATGTACAGGGCTCATGAGAATCTATGCCTCTTGCAGATGGGACAGCCTAAAATTCATGTTTCTTGGATTTTAAAAAAGATGGGTCAGTCGCTAGGACTACAGTCACCCATGCATTAATGTGTGAAAAGGTTGGAATCTGAAAACAGTTAATAAAATACCAGGAGGCATTGTTTTCTCTGCAGTAACAGCAAAGTTTGTTGTAAGAAGTTTGTTGTAAGAAGTTTGTTGCAAGAAGTTTGTTGCAAGAAGTTTGAAGGAATTTACACAGACATTGTGTGGTCGGGACCTCTGAAAAAGTATTGTTTATACATACGTGTATATCCAACTTGTTATAAGCGAAGTCAACTCTATATGGAAATTTCTGTACAAGTTGAATAATGAAATGAATGTTTCCATCAGCCAACTTTCACCCGTTAAGATGTCTGCGCATTTACCTGTCGGAATGACTGATGGCAGCCTCAAAGATGGAGAGGAACTGGCTGAACGAGCTTTGGTACACGGGGTTGATCTCACGCATGTACTGTGTGGTATCAAAACAAACGGCCGCCCGCTGAGCAATCACCCGGAACCCTTCTCGTGCCTTCTTGATGGAGTTCTCGCCATGAGCGATACGACCCAAACTGCAAATTAATAATAAGCAGGGGATAATACATTTAAAAATTGTTACTCTCTAATCACTAATTAAAACAAGTATGTATTTTTAATTGAAAATGAATACATGTAAAGTAAACTTTGAGCCAAAAAAATCACAGTCACTTGTACGTTATTAGATCTAAAGTTTGTCATCAGCGTAGTATATGAACAAAGATAATATATTCCAGATATATTGTCTTTGATAGGACACTGAAGTGTTTTGGGGGCTTCTGAAAAGGCATTGTTATATAAGACATTTTTGACCGCTGAGTCTGTTATAAGTGAATTTGACTGTACAGATATAATGTGCAACAATTAGTGAACAGGAAAAGTGTGGGAAACTGCACAATGATCAGTGATGTATAGAGCACCTGTATTGAGCAACAACCCATCTGAGAATCGACTGTACAGATATAATGTGCAACAATTAGTGAACAGGAAAAGTGTGGGAAACTGCACAATGATCAGTGATGTATAGAGCACCTGTATTGAGCAACAACCCATCTGAGAATCACCTGTCATTAAAGGCCATCATTTAGGTGGGTGACAGTCTCTAATGACACTGGGTGACACTTTTTTCCCTTCAAGACTTCTCTTGAGAGAGCATCTGTCTCTTTAACCCATTTAGCCCCAATGCACTGCATCAAGAGATTCATCGACCATGATAATTCAAGGGTAGTGCCTGATTAGCACCAGGCACCAAGTTAATTAGTCACTACCCTTGAATTATCTTGGCTGATCAATCGTCTGCATCTGGTATATAGCCTTTAGGCAACACCTCCAAAAGTTGGGTTTAAATGGGTCCAGACCACATTTTTTTTCCTATAAAAAAGGTGGTTGCTCAAAGTAGATTCTACAGTAAGAGACTGTGATTTATACTGAAAAACAGATAAAAACAGTAGAGATTAAACATGAAAATGCAACACATACTTCTCTTGTGTTTCATCGTATTGCTTCTTGAGCTCAGCCATTCTTCGTGTGGCCTGCAGGTCGTTCATGAGCCGCACGTCACTAGAAAGCTGTTCTCGCATCAGACGCTCTAGCTTGTCCAGCTGCAGCATGTTTTCTTCCTTCTCCTGCAAAGGCAAACTTACAAGGTCACTGAAGGTCATTCAACAAATGCATGTTTTCTTCCTTCTCCTGCAAAGGCAAATTTACAAGGTCACTAAAGGTCATTCAACAAATGCTAACACATTTAGCCAAACCGAGTACATTTCCCAGATTTTGGAAGTGTTACTTAATGATTATGTACGAGCTGCAGGAGGTGGTTCGACCATGATAATTCAAGGGTAGTGCCGGATTAGCTTGGTGCCTGAAGGCACCAAGCTAATCTGGCATTACCCTTGAATTATCATGGTCAATTAATCTCCTGCTGTAGGGCGTTGGGACCTTTTCACTGCAAGGACAAAATGAATACCAAGAGACAAAGATGCTCATGAGCCCCCCACATATCCTTTTGTAGTGTAGTAGGACTGAACAGGTTAACTCTTTCGAGACGTGCTGCATCGGATTCGCGGCATAAACCTGCGAATCTGGACGCAGCACAACTCGAAAGAGTTAACTTGAAACCACAAAATCAACACACCTAAATCTCTTTAAGAACACATTTACTCCACGAAACATATAACACCGACACAAATACCAGGGATGCAACTACGCGTCAGACATCAGTGACAGTCCAGTTGCAGAGTTAAAATGTCCGATTAATGTAGGTGTCAGAAGATCAAATGTCCTATTATAATTGCTTCGCAGCTGCCTGTATCCAATCACTTTTTTGTTGTCTTGGACTTCGCATTTTATCTAGCACATCAGCATTCTAAGTCCGCATTGCACACAGCGACCACTCACGAAACACTATCGTCTGTGTACCTATATACTGACGAGCAAGAGAAATGCAACATCATTCGAGTCATCAGAAACACTGAAGTGTTTTCGATGACTTGAATGATGTCGCATTTTGTTTCCTTGAAAGTATTAAACTTATATGTATATATGGCTGACATTATGTCCTATTTATGTTGGCAAACCCAGGACATCTGACCCATCTGTGGAAAATCAATTTTTCTCTAAAATGTATTTTTTCGAAAAATACTTACCGATGACATTACTGATAGGAATGGTGTCCAAACTAGCATAATTTTAGCCAAAACTGTTGTGTACCTACATACATGGTAGGGGAGACAACAAGGGGCGCTATAGCGTAGCCCATAACCCGAGTAGCCTCCCTTCTATCCCCATCCGGTCACGCCCCCACCGGATTCCAGCCAGTCTGTTTGCTTAGCTGACCAGCGGCAAGTGGGGCAGGTGGGAGGGTCATCTGAGTAATGTCATCGGTAAGTATTTATCGAAAAAATACATTTTAGAGAAAAATTCATTTATTTCCTCAAAATACATTACCGATGACATTACTGTTAGGAAAAATAACGAAGAGCAGGTGGGTGCCACTAATAATGCCCTCAGGCCCTAAATACGCCTACGAGACCCGCCCTCCCTGAAGCAACCTTCTGATAATTTTAGCTAAGATTACCTATGGCACCTGTGGTGCTAGGAGGGAGTGTTGCACTGCTGCAATGTCTCCCACCAGCGACAGGTTCTCGCACTGGCTGGAGAGGTCCCTTAGGTAGAATCGGGCGAAGGTTGACTCTGTTCGCCAGCCCACGGCCGCCCAAATGTCTTTGACAGCGCAGTTGCGGTCAAATGCGAGACTTGCAGCCATGGCTCTGACCTCGTGTGCCCTGATGTTCATTCGTTTGGCTGCATCAGGGGCGAGGTCCTGGTAGGCGGAGCCAGGAGGATATTGTCTGGGCCGAGATGTCATTTCTACCTGGGGACAGAGAGAGGAACAGGCGGGTGCGTCCCCTGCGTAGCGGCTTGGTCCGGCGCAGGTATACACGTAAGGCTCTCACCAGGTCCTGCTGTCTGGTCTCTTGGGTAGAGCCTCTCTCAAGCATCGAATGGTGACCATCTGTGGGGTGGCCAGTGGAGACCGGGTCTTGGCTAGGAAAGCCGGGTCAGGCAGCGGTTGTACGTAGCCGTCCGTCCGGAACTGTAAGCATGAGGTGCGTGCTGACAGAGCGTGCAGCTCACTGACCCTGGAAGCAGTGGCGAGGGCCAGCAGGAAGCAGGTCACGTCGGGTAACCACGCCAACTGGAGTGGTTCGAAGCGGTCTGAGTTGAGCCACGTAAGCACCCTGGGTAGGTCCCATCGAGCCACCAGCGAGCAAAGGGCCGGACGTTGCAGACCCAAGTGGGCCATCAGATCGGCGAGGTCTTTGAAGCCACCAGGATCGGGTCAGCCCAAATGCCGGTACGTGTCAGTGATCATGGCCAGGTAGCCCCGAATGGTGATTGGCGCCAAAAGCTGGTCGGTGAAAAGCCATAGGAAGAACTCTGCCAGCTGGGGAACCGTCAGAGAGGTGGTTGTCGTCACACCAGTCGCACAGGACTCACCACTTTCCCTCGTAAACTCGTCTGGTCAAGGGTCTGCGGGCTGTAGCAATAGCTTCCACGGCTGCACTTGAGAAGCCTCTAGCAGCGAGGGCTTGCCGCACAACCTGCAGGCGTGTAGGAGGAGTCATTCAGGGCACGGATGGTACAGCACCTGCCGTGGTTGCTTGAGCATCGTGCGTGGAGTGGGGAGCTGCAGAGGAGGACCGGTGGAGAGGTTCAGGAGGTCGGTGGTCCACGACGGTCCAGCAGAACGGGGCCACCAGTAACAGCACCGTGTTGCAACCTCTGAGCTTGAGCAGGACCTTGGGGACGAGCACCGTCGGCGGGTAGGCGTACGCGACGAGACCGTCCCACGGGATGGAGAGAGTGTCACTACCCAGGCAAGCGGGTCTGGAATTGGGCAGACGAAGAGAGGAAGCTGGTGATTCCACCTCATCGCGAAGAGGTCGATCATGGGAGTTTCCCATTTTGCACCGATTATCCGGAAGATGTCCGGGCGTAGAGCCCACTCGGTGTGGAGAAGCTGGCCGCATCACAAGAGGGAGTCAGTAAGAACGTTCAGATGTCCCGGGATGTGTCTCGCGCGAAGAGCAATGCCTCGGTCTTCGCACCATCGGAACACCTGGTAGAGGAGGATGCAGAGAGAGGGGGAGCAGGTCCCGCCCTGCTTCTGGATGTAGGTGACGACTGTGGAGTTGTCTGAGAGGACTAGAAGCTCCTGGTGTCGCAGCCGAGACTCCCACGCCAGGAGGGCTTGCCAAACCACTCTCAGCTCTAACCAGTTTATGTGTTGGGTCACGAGGTCTGGGGGCGATATGCCGGAGGCTGTGGAGAACATCGGTAGCAGGTGTGTGCCCCAGCCGGAGAGACTTGCATCAACGCAAAGGGACAGCTGGGGAGGAGACAAGTAGAGGGGAACTCCCATCGCTAGCCAGCCGGGGTCTCCCCAGCGAAGAAGGTGAGGGCGTTGCATCGGCAGCACCGGAACCGGAGAGTCAAGGTCGTCCTTCCAGGGTCGCCAGTGGAGAAGCAGGTGCAGCTGAAGCGGACGGGAGTAGAGACGTCCTAGGGGAAGTAGATCCTCTGCCGCACTCATCAGGCCCAGGAGCTGAAGCCACACTTTGGCAGGGATAGCCTACTCTTGAGACACCTGCCACGCTAGGTTCGCCAACTTCTGAATACACTTCTCCGGTAGCCAGACTTCGCTGAGGTCGGTGCGAAACTCCATCCCTAGGTGGACAAAGCGGCGAGACGGTGTGAGGTCGGACTTGCCCGCGTCGACCAGGAAGCCGAGTCTGTCGAGCAGATCTAGGAGCACATCTCGGTCCTTCTTCAAGGTCACTGACTGATTCCGCAAGAGAAGATCGTCCAGGTAGTTTGACGTGGGGCTGGAAGACGTCTGCCTGGCCCTGGCTACTATGGCGTCCATGATGCGGGTGAAGACCCAAGGGCTGAGGCTGAAGCCAAAAGGAAGCGTGCGGAACTGGTAGAGCACGCCGCGGAAGGCGAAGTGGAGGTAGCGTCTGGCCGCGGGGTGCATGGGGATGAGTAGATATGCATCCGACAGGTCTAAGCTGATGGCAAAGTCCATAGGTTGCACCGCAGCACGAAGGGCTCGGGCCGTCTCCATGCGGAAGGACGGGGCAACGAACTTGTTCAGCGCGGATAGGTCGATGACGGGGCGCCACTTGCTGCCCGGCTTGGGAACCATGAAGAGGCGGCTGTAGAAGGCTAGGGAGTCGTGCTGCATCACCACCTCCGTGGCGGCCTTCTAAAGCAAGGCGGCGATCTCGCTGCGCAGGGCGTCGGCTCTGAGCTGGTCTCACAGCACCAAAGTCCACAGGGGCGAGCGGCACAGAGGGGGCGGCGAACGAAAGGAGATCTGTAGTCCCTCAGAGATGGTCGAAAGAATCCACGGTTCGTCTGGTAGCAGCGACCGCCACATGTCACTCTGGAGCGCAAGCCTCCCACCGACAGGAGACCCAGACGCGGTTGGCAGGGGCGGAGGAGGGAGGCAGTCAGTGGGCCCTGCCTCGCCCAGGGCGGCAGGCAGGCCTAGGCCAAGCTGGGGAGGGGGTGGGGGTGGGGGCGGAGCCGGAGAGCATGCGAGAGAGACCAAAGGCCGGGGCTCGGGGGGGGGGGGGGGGGGGGGGGGGGGGGGCAGACGGCCACGTCTGGTGAAGGGGCAAGTGGAGGGTCTGACGGACCACAGGGCACGACCCACGACCTTGCGGGCTGCCTGAAGTTGGCTGGAACGGCATGGCTGGGCCACAGGTCCTTGTTAGCGTCCTTCACTGCCTGCCAAGTCAGGCCGAACAGGTGTTCTCCGCCGAGTGGTGCCCGCCGTAGCTGACTCTTCAATTCGGTCGGAAGAACGCAGCCACTTAGTAAGGCATCATGGCGCATCAGGTCACAGTTAGCGGCTGCGGCCATGGCGTTGACAGAGGAGTGGTATGCCGCGCGGATGCCAGAAACCGCCAACGCGAGGATGTTGCCCAACAGTGGTGAGATGGACGAGTGCCAGGCCTCCTCGACGCGTCGCATGATGGCTTGTGTCACCAAGTCCAGGAAACCCGCCGAGGCCAGAGAATTGTGAACGAGGGTGGCAGTCAGTTCCACGCCGGGGGTGAGATTACGCAGGCGAGGGTTACCTGAAAAAGACAGAGCCGGGGAATCCACCTTTGGGAGTGGGCAGGTGAAGGTCTGCGAGTGGCCCGCGTACCAGCACTGATGGAAGGAGATGTCCAAGTCCGCCGGCCACTTGGCGTCGGAGAAGAAACCTGAATCGCCCATGGAGCCCTGCAGCAGATGGGCGGAGAAGGTGTAGTGCAGGTCCTGGAACCCAGGAGGCTGGGGAAGAGACCTGAACCGCTTGTTCCGCCGCTCAGCGTCTACGAAGGCTGATGCTTTCCTCTTGAGGGGGCGGGGGGGGGGGGGGGGGGGGGGAAAGATGGGCAGTCCTCCACAGGGTGACACGCGGCGATGAGATGTGCCACCTCGTCCAGGACCTGGAGAGTCTCCATCCTATGGCTCAGGTTAGCTGGCTGCGATCCCACGTCATATCGAGAGCGTGAACGTCTGGGCGATGCGGTGCTGTCATCGCTGAGAAGCACCGACACCGAGTCCTCCGGGGCCAAGCTGATGGCGTCATCCTCCAAACACGCGAAGGGGGGGGGGGGGGGAGTGGGGAGGCAACTCTGCTGTACGTCGGTTAGTGGAAGTGTCACTAACAGCATCCCGTCTAGTGGTTGTCGCGCTAGGAGGTGGCCTTCTCCCTTGAGAGTGGTGTCGCGAGGAGTGAAGTGAGGAGGGGTCCCACGAGGTCCTCTGTGAAGAGGCTGTACTGCGAGGTGAAGATTGGCGGTCACGCTGCAAGCAGCTGCGACAAGGGGGGGGGGGGGGGATGCGGTAGTCTGGAGCGGGAGTGATGTCGAGGCCAGTGTCTAGTCGGTGAAGCCTAACGTCTAGGCCGGCGAGACGAGGAGCGATGCAAGGCGCGAGCAGTCGGTCCCGGCTTCGAAGGAAGCGCCATGGTAGAACAAAGAACCAGGGTCGCGTCCTTGCTGGCGGCAGGCCTAGGGCGACGGCTGGCATCCGCGTCATGGGAAGTAGTGCGCAGGCACGGTGGCCTGTCCCGTGAGCGTGAAAGGCGTTGAGGTACTGAAGTCCGCTTGGTCTTTCTATCACCTAGTGGCCTATCTGTACCGGTGGGTAGACGGGGCATGCGATCCTGTCATGCGCTTGGCTCATCCCTCTTATTTTTATCTGACGAGGGGGCGCCCTTTAATTCAGCCGTCTTGTCCGGTCGAGGGCACCTGTCACTGACCTGAGAGCGGGGTGCCGAACATCCGTGTTGGACGAGCCGAGGATTTGGAGGGCCGTACTCCAGAAGCTGCGTCCGGGCCTGAACAGGCCGTGAGGCGGGTCGTGCAAGCACGTGGCCAGCCAAACTCATACTGGATACTGTCAGTACTAAAAGAGCTGGTGTGCCCAACGGCCTAAGTCCTAGGACCGGTAGGGGCTGGTCCGTCCCGTGTAGCCTGAGACTCCACAACCAGGTGAATGTAACTTGACCCATCTGTGGAGATAATAGGGACGGGCGCAGGTGCTCGCTCTCGGGCTGGCGTTGGTCGTTCAGGGCGGTAGAAACCCCACAGCTGGGACCACTGCTCTTCCAGCCAGGGGGCGCAGACCGCGCACGGGTGAGTGGAAGCACAGCCAGAACAGGGTAGGCACACAGCATGCACTTCACTCGGCCACTGAAAGTCGCCACAGCGCATGCAGGTGCGGACTTGAAAACTGCAACACATAGTCAACATTGATAGGCAAGCGAACATGGCCCCCGAGGCCCCGCAAACTAGTATACGCGCGCGACGACAAGATACGAAACTCATTCAAGTGCACGGCATGTGCCGACGCCCGGCACTCTTTTTTTTTCCCCCTGAGCGCCGGTCGTGGGCAGTAACCGAGGTTTATCTTGTCATAATGGAGAGTGTAGCGAACCCACGAAGGTCAAAGAGACCAACCAAGACACAGAGGCGACTCCCAGTCACCACCACCGGTCGAAGCCCCACCAAGTCCGCCGTAGGCTCGACAAAGTCCAAGGTAATCCCACACGAAAGCACAGCAGGTAATCCGAGAGGTAAGCTTCCAAGCTAGCACAGAGTAACACAGTAGCTAGCACAGTTCCTAGAAGACGAGAAGTAAGTCCAAGTCACATTACGACCTGTCACCACACACAGCCGAAGAGAGACGTATAGGTACACAACCATCCATATGCTAGCTAAGAAACAGACTGGCGGGAATCCGGTGGGCGCGTGACCGGATGGGGATGGAAGGGAGGCTACTCAGGTTACGGGCTACGCTATAGCGCCCCTTGTTGCCTCTCCTACCATGTATGTAGGTGCACAACAATTTTGGCTAAAATTATGCTAGCTAGGACACCATTCCTAACAGTAATGTCATCGGTAATGTATTTTGAGGAAATAATGTCTAGTTGCATCCCTGAATCACATTTCACAAACTGACCTGTCTAAGAGCAGAACTCTCATTCTCCAGCCGAGCTTTCTCATGCGCCATGAAGGTATCCAGCAGCTCTTCCTCAACACAGTTGCGGCTTTGTTGGAAAAACAGGACTGAAGTGTAGGCTGCTAACTGTTGCGGGACTGCCTGAGGCTCGACTGTCGTGTGCAGGAAAAGGCGGAAACGAGGGTCACACTCAACTTCATGGTCAGTCACCTAAAGCAAGAGTTGAACAAGAAAAACACAGTGACAGTGTGCTGTTCTGTTATTTCCAACCATACCGCTTGAAGCCACATCACTTCATGGTGACACAATACATTACCGGTTTATGATGTCCAGTAGTTAAATTGAGGTTTCTAGCTCACCAGTCAGCAATTTTCACTCAGTGAACAGAACAAAGTTATCATTATTAAAGGCATGCGGAAGTAGTATGTATTGTAACTAATAACTAATGGGCCTATGTTGGTCTGAATCGACCATAGATAATGCATCCTAGTTGTTCTGATCTGATTGCCTGCTCAGCTGGATTTTAACCCTTATCATACTGAGGCTAAACATTTCCAATTTGCACACTGCCATACGCAAGCTACATTATACAGGGTCCGTACAGAAAAGCAGGGAAGAAGTTCACAAACTTTTCATAAACGTTTCACAAACCCAAACTAATGCATGAAGGCTTACACACTTTAATTAGATCACTCTGTATTAGCAGCTCATTTGAAGCTTTGGTGCCTAATGCATGAAGAGATACCCAAATAAAAGAACGCTTAGCGAATGGTGGAACTCGGTAGAAGCATAAACAACCAATCAGAATGTTCGGCAGAAAGGCCATGCAGTCACTTTATGAGCAGAGCTAAATATAGATCACTTGCAACAAGCGTCAGCATGATCGTTCGCAATGGAACAGTCGCAAGTTGGGGGAGAAAAAAAAAGTAGACAAAAGTTTGCCAGCACTTTGTCATTTTTGTTTTTTTACAAACTTTCACAGACTTTAAGGGAAAGGACTGAAATTGATAGACTTTCCAGGGCCCTGAAAAAGCCTTGTCATTTTTTAACAACGTTCACAAATGTTCACAGACCGTACGGACCCTGATTATAGTACTTACAGATAAGGATATAGACCAATGGCTTTAGTTCAAGGGTGGTGCCAGAATAGCTTGGCGGCTAGAGGCGCCAAGCTATCCTGGCGCTACCCTTGAACTATTTTAGTCAGACTTATTTCGCACACAGGTGTATTGTAAATGATATAATACTAATAATAATTACGGTATTTATAATGCGCTTATCTTATAATAATTATAACTCTAAGCGCGCACTCACAACTCGCACATGCACGCATGGGTTAAGCAGCATTTTTTTGTGACTGTAGAGGCCAATGTGGGAGTGGCAGTCCCTGCAGCAAAGATCACAAATGTATGTGGTCGCTGGTCTGATGGAGTTGTTGCACTCCTTTCTGCGTGCCCGCTTGTCTGCTGTTTCTTATGTATTATATTGCGTGCATAAATGCCTTACAATTTACTGTCGTGTATTCTGTATTGTTTGAATGTTGTATGCTGTGTTAGCCCCTTTTGTGCATTCAGCCACTGGACTGTTCACTCATTCTAAATGAGCTGCATGCAGGTACACCACATAAAGCTGCATATCTGCAAGTCTCAAATGTGTTAACTCATTCACGGCGAGCCACACCCAGATACACAGCTTCAAGTACCATTGGCTGAATGCACATGAGTGTCAATGTACCACTGGTCTAGACACCATTATGTTTTCATATTTTGTATTCAAAGAATGTACTTACAATGACTTTGAACCTGGATTTGCCCTTGATAAAGCTGACACAACTCTGAATGGTATCGACAAAGCGCAGGTCAGAGACGAGCTGGTTCACCTCACAGTCTGTAACCAACAGCGGTGTACCATCCGCCAGGCAGTTTTCGAGCTGGGAACGCATCTCCTGCAAAAACACCACAACATGTCAGAATTTGCCAAATTTGACTATGATAGTTCAAGGATGGTGCCAGAACAGCTTGGCACCTTGAGGCGCCAAGCTATTCTGGCACCACCATTTAACTAATACTGTTGATCTATCTCCTAACATGTAGATGTAGCCTTCACTGGACAATAAGCAATTTTGTTTCTTTAATCAGCCTCAGGATGTAATGTGTTAAACAGTTGCAACCATGAGAAAACAAACAGGTTGGGTTAACACTTTGGACCCATTAGCAGTTAGCAGCCATCTGAAGCACTCCAGTTACAGTAAATCTACAAGCATTTATTTCTTTTCAGCAGACTCTCTCTGAACGTCAACCACCTATGCAGGTCAATTTAGTAACAACCCAGTAAGCAAACGTCTAGGGTCCACGACGGCCGAAGTAGGCCCGCTCATGGCTGTGTGCAGGCACACTGTGGACATCGTGGGCCCTAAGACAGTTTGCTACTGGAGAAAGAGTATGGTTTCTGCTCACCATACAAGGTATGAAATGAAATTTGAGAGCATAATCGCAACCTAATGGGACCTAAAGCGAAACACAGACATAAACATAGCCAGGAAGAGACACTGATTCTATTCTTTGTTTTTATTCTTTATTTCTATTGTGTTTTCCGTATCCCTAGATGTAATAAGGTCACTCAAGGTCATCGTGCATTTTTGTATTTTGGTCCCATTACATGGAACGCTCTCCCAGCTGATGTGCGTCACTCATCATCTCTTTCCATTTTCAAATCCACGCTTAAAACACACCTTTTCTCTGTTGCATATACGTAAAGACCATTTTGTCTGCCGGCTCATCATGCGTGTGTGTGTGTGTGTGTGTGCGAGTGTGTGGTGTGAGTTTTTGCCCTTGTAAATTAATGTATTTTTTTGTTGTATGTGCTTGTTTGTGTATTCTGCTTCACTGTTTCATTGCTGTGATTGTAAAGCGCCTAGAGCACCTTGGTGATTAGGCGCTATACAAATTACCTTTATTATTATTATTATTCTCAGTTGCAGCTGCAGATGAGTACCAGTTTCTGCAGATGTGCCAGTTTCTGGAGATGGAGTGACCGTGATAATTCAAGGATAGTGTCAAATTAGCTTGGCACCAACATCTGGCACTACCCTTGAATTATGATGATCGATCCATCACCTGTTGTTGGACATCGGGGCTAAATGGGTTAATTTGTCCATGGGAAATGCAAATGAAGTCCAAAAACTTTATTTATCCCACGAAGGGGCAATTCCAGTTTAGACGGGAGCGAATAAATATATAGAGTGAAGTAAAAAAATGAAAACAGATCCAGCATCAGGCATATAATCTTCATCACCCAAAGGGGTTCATGAAGAGCTATGCCTCTTGCTCTGAGGCAAATGGGTTCATTCCTCTTGCGAATGGTAACAAAACAAAACAAAAACAAAGCCAGAGTAAAAACAGCAACATAAAAGAAGTACACGTTGTACTCACATGATATTTGACAACAACCATCTCCCTGTTTTCGTACAGCCCCTTGAGCCATGTCAGCACACGAGATGTTGGGTCACATACTAGTGGCCAAGCCGTGATGCTGGCCTCTTGCATCAAGAAACATGAGTTTTCTAACATCAGTCGTGTTGTCGGCAGTCGCATCATCTCCAATTTCATGATGTCAATCTGTCCATAATAAACAAAATAAAATCCATCAACATAAAGATTAGAGGTCAATGTCTCAACATTCACTTCATTGTAAATATTGCATAAACTGATTGCATAAACATTAAATTATTGTGTGTTGTGATCAGGCTTGTGCCTTTCCTTTGTCAAATACTCTAGCAATGTACTCTTGAAACCCTACCTTAACCCCTTGGGTGCCGGTAGTGGTTTTCTACAGGAATCATCATGACTAAAACCACTACTGCACGCAAAGGGTTAACTCATTCGCTGCCAGCCACATCCGGATGCGTGGTTTACGCCACGCATCCATATGTGGCTGGCCATGAATGAGTAAAAGTCCTGTTCAAATGCATGTCAACCACAACATTAAACGTTAACTAGCAGGCTAGAGATCATGAAATTCTGAAGAAGTATAATGCATATGACTCGATCTAGCCTTCATCTGTGAGAGGCATGAAAGATTACAAAAGCACTGTCAGGGGAGAGAGTTGTGCAGTATTGACCAATGATCATAGATCAAGTTTGATCGAAGCTCAAAAAAAAAAAAAAAAAAAAAAAAGATAGGAAAGAAGGGTGCGCTAAGTAAGTGACTGGAAGTAGTGAATATGGAAGCCCCACCCCCCACCCCCTGAAGGGGGGGTGTATCGTAGGCTTGGGGTTTAACACAGTCATAGTTAATATCATGACAACCTTGTATAATAGGCTTGTGGCTTAACACAGTCATAGTTGATATCATGACAACCTTGTACAATATAGGCTTGTGGTTTAACACAGTCGTAGTTAATATCGTGACAACCTTGTATAATAGGCTTGTGGTTTAACACAGTCATAGTTAATATCATGACAACACTTGGGGGCGTTCATTAAGACTGTGAGCCAACTGTGGGATATGGATAGGCCATGAGAGTTCAAGGGTTGTGCCAGATTAGCTTGGTCATCTGGCACAACCCTTGAACTCTCATGGCTGATCCATCTCCCTTTATTGTATGTTAGGGAAAATGTGTGGAGCCACCAAGCACTCACCGGAGTATAGAGAAACTCAATCAGCTCCATGTTGCGGAAAAGCAGTTTCTTGTGCAGGGGCAGTCCATGGTGCTCACACACCTGCATGAAAAACTCACCCATCCGCAACCTGAAAGTCCAGAAAATATTTGTCAATTTTCGCTTTACGGCTGGTAAATTAATTTTATGCTGCACAGGAAGATGCTTCACTGTGAGCGTCTGCTGCCCTCATCAGTTGCAGCTCACAAATCTGTCACCTACTGTGCAGTTTCTCCACAGGCCAAAGGAAGACCCCCCACCCCCCTCACCCCATCAACCATCCTATCTCCCCTTTTGTTCCCTGACCGTGAAGACTGACACACACAGCAAATGGGGTACTTTGCCAGCTTTTGTTTCTGCAGCATCGACATGACCTGGTCACAAAAACACTGGCCACTCATCACTTTCCCCACATGGTACTGACCTGGTATCCACGTTTACAGCCCCAGCGTATGTGAGGAATCCCGCGGCCGTCAGACTGTTGGCAATCAGCAGTTCGTTAGAGCCATTGTCCTTCACATGCTGCCTCCACCCTGCCTCCTGGTCCTTCATACTGCAAGAACATACACAGACAATGCTCATGCCGGACAGCGAGGACTATGGTACAGCAGAACCTGTTTTGAATGACCACTTTTATGAGAGATCACCCATCATTAAAGACCATCATTTAGGTGGCTGTCATTAACTTTTTTTCATTTTGAGAAACTACTGCTTGAAATTAATTTGACTATGATAGTTCAAGGATGGTGCCAGAATAGCTTGGCGCGCCAAGCTATTCTGAAACCATCATTGAACTAAAATGGTTTATCTATCTCCTAATCTCTAATGTAGCCTTTTTAGGACAACAAATAATTAAAAAAAAAAATCAACCTCAAGATGTGATGGGTTAAAGACCATCGTTTAGGGGGCTGTAGCCACCTACATGATGGTCCTTAATGACAGGTGACACCTTTTGTCCTTCAAGAGAGAGCACCTGTCACTTACGACCACTTTCTTTTCATGCAAAACCTGGTTGCTTGAAACAGGTTCCACCGTACATGAGATCAGAAATGCCAACCAAAAGAGAGACTGCCAAGCCTGCATATGTTTCTTTGTTTGTTACGCATGCACTAGAAGAATGTATGCTGCTTCCTAACGAGAAGTGGCCTCATTTACACCCTCAGTGTACCTGGCTTAGTACCCATCCCTGGTTAACCAATGAGGCAGTTATGAGGATGCGAGCAGGAGCAGCCTTGCAAGAATTTTCCCAGCAATGGACAGCAAGGTAATTCCACGATAGTTGGAGCAGGCGGATTTCTCTCCTTTGTTCTTATACAGGGTGATGACGACTGCATCGCGGAGATCCCTTGGTAGTGTTCCTTCCTCCCAGCAGCAGAGAAAGAGGTCATGGAGCTTGTTGTGCAGTGCTGGGTCTCCATGTTTCCAGATCTCTGGTGGGATTCTGTCAATGCCTGCTGCTTTGCCACTCTTGAGCTGGTGGATGGCTGCGAGGGTCTCTTCAGCGGTGGGCGGTTCATCCAATTCAACCTTTACTGGGAGGTGTGGGATTTGGAGGATGACTGCTTCTTGAACAGTGCGCTCAGCACTGAAGAGGTCCTGGAAGTATTCCGACCAGAGGTTCAAGATGGAGTTATTATCTGTGAGGAGTGCCTGTCCATCAGTGCTTCGCAGGGGACTTTGTATCAGGTGCCTAGAGCCATACACTGCTTTCAGTGCTTCATAGAAGCCCCTGTAGTCACGGTTGTCAGCGCAAAGTTGGGTCCACTGTGCGAGTCTGGTCCACCACTCGTTCTGGAGATCTCTGAGCTTGCGCTGGAGACTGCTGCAGACGAGGCGGAAGGCAGACTTCTTCACATGGCAGGAAGGCTGGGCTAGGTGGGCCTGATGGGCGGCTCTTTTTTTTGCTAGGAGTTCCTAGGCTGCTCCTGAATCGGCTGGTACCTGCCATCGCAGAAGACCATCTCCCAGAGGGCCAGTGTGGCTTCAGAGCCAACAGGAGCACCACCGACATGGTCTTTGTGCTGAGACAGCTTCAGGAGAAGTGTTGCGAGCAGAACAAAGGGTTGTATGTAACGTTTGTCGACCTAACAAAAGCGTTCGACACTGTGAGCAGGCAAGGCATGTGGCAGATCCTGGAGCGACTTGGCTGTCCCCCAAAGTTCCTCAGCATGATCGTCCAGCTGCATGAGGACCAGCAAGGCCAGGTCAGACTCAACAATGACCTCTCAGAACCATTCCCCATTCTCAACGGTGTGAAGCAGGGCTGTGTGCTGGCACCGACCCTCTTCACCATCTTTTTTAGCATGATATTGAAGCAGGCCACAGTGGACCTCGACGATGACGATGTAGTGTACATCAGGTATCGTCTCGATGGCAGTCTGTTCAACCTCAGACAACTGCAGGCCCACACCAAAACCCTAGACCAACTGATTCGTGAGCTGCTCTTTGCTGATGACGCTGCCCTCGTTGCACACACAGAGAGAGCCCTGCAGCGTATCAAATCCTGCTTCGCAGACGCTGCCCAGCTCTTTGGACTCGAGGTCAGTCCGAAAAAGACAGAGGTCCTCTATCAGCCAGCACCCAAGATAGAGCATCGCCCTCCCCACATCACCATCGGCGATTCTAAACTGAAGTCAGTGCACCAGTTTACCTACCTTGGCTGCATCATCACATCAGACGCCAAGCTGGACAAGGAGCTGGACAGCAGGCTGGCTAAAGTGAACAGTGCTTTCGGGCATCTATATAAGCGGGTGTGGCACAATCAACAGCTGAAAACAGGCACCAAGATCAGCGTGTACAGAGCTGTCGTCCTCACAACCCTGCTGTATGGTTCCGAGTCCTGGGCCCTCTACCGCAGCCAACTACGACTCCTCGAACGCTTCCACCTGCGCTGCCTGCGTACAATCCTGGGCATTCACTGGAGTGACTATGTCACCAACGTCGAGGTCCTTGAACAGGCAGAAACTGTGAGCATCAAGGCTTTGCTGCTGCGGACACAGCTCCGCTGGGCGGGGCACGTCTCCAGGATGGAGGATCATCGCCTACCCAAGATCACCCTGTTCGGCGAGCTGGCCACTGGACACAGAGACAGAGGGGCACCAAAGAAGAGATACAAAGACTGTCTCAAGAAGTCGCTTAGTGCCTGCCAAATCGACCACCGTCAGTGGTCTTCACTCCCTGCGGACCGTGACACCTGGCGCTCCACCATTTACAAGGCAGCTGTCTCCTTTGAGGACTCGCGCAGAGCTAGCCTTAAAGACAAGTGGCTCAGGAGAAAAAACAGAGATGCCGCAACTCAGAACCCTGGCCAGACCTCCCTCTGCAGCCGCTGCGGTCGAACCTGCCTGTCCCGGATTGGCCTCCACAGTCACGAGCATGCCTGCAGACGTCGTGGGCAACCCCCATAGACTTTTCCTATAGTATCTTCGTTCGCGAAGTCGAGCCAAGAGGGACGCATGTGCTAGAAGAATGTATGCTGCTTCCTAACGAGAAGTGGCCTCATTTACACCCTCAGTGTACCTGGATTAGTACCCATCCCTGGTTAACCAATGAGGCTGTTATGAGGATGCAGGCTGCAGTCATGAAGCAGAATCGTACGTCTACTGCTTGGACTGTCCTTGTTCAGGGACACTACCTACTTTTTTTTACCTGATTTTGATTTAACCCTTCAGGTGTCGGTAGCAGTTTTAGTCGCAATGATTCCAGTAGGAATCATAGCAACTAAAACTGCTACCAACACCCAAAGGGTTAACCCTTATCATTTAGAATACACCAGTGTGTAAAATAAGTGTGACTAAAATAGTTCAAGGGTGGTGCCAAAATAGCTTGGCGGCTGTAGGCGCCCAAGCTATTCTGGCACCACCCTTGAACTGAAGCCAATGGTCTACATCCTTCTATGTAAGTACGTAGCTTGCATATAGCAGTGTACAAAATTGGAGCTTTTAGCCTCAGTATGATATGGGTTAAGTAATGTGTACAGTACTGGTGACCACATGCACAGGGGAGAAGAATAAGGATTAACCTTGAGCCTTTTTCTACCGACTGACCTTTCAACCATCTCTGTGGCAGCCTTGAGGCGTTCATTCATAGACTGCAACTCCATCTGGAGGGAGTGTTTATCCACCACAGCCAGGTCAAAATCCTGCTGCAGCTGATTGACCTGGGACTGCAGACGTGGCAAGTCTGCCTCACTCAGTTCCTCATCCGGTTCCTCCTCCACTGGCTTCTCCTCCTCTTCTTTTGGCTGTTGGGAGAAGTGCGTGTATAAAGAATATCAGATACAAGATTTTGTTTTTTTAATTCACTAATAGCTCATCACAGTTTTGTTTTACTACAGAGGGCTTGAAATATGGCTGTCTCTGACTATGTCAATGCCTTGACCATTCTCAATGTTCACCGATTTATTGACTCACTCAACAATTGTGTTTATTGCACTTTGATGCGGTAAAGCTTTGCTATAGTTAGCACTATTTTTCAATTTATTATTTAACACTGATCAGCAACCTTCTGCTTAACCCATTCAGCCCTGACATTACAGCAGGAGATGGGTCGCAAGCTGATTGGGTACTACCCTTGAATTATCATGGTCGATCCATCTCCTGCAACTGGTGCATAATCATTAGATGACGCCTCCAAAATTTGGGAAATATGTCCGTCAGGCTGAATGAGTTAAATCACCTTGTTCTGGACAAAAGTGAGCCTGAACATATCAAATCTGAATACAGCAGAACCTGTTTTGAATGACCACTGTCTCTTGAGAGAGATCACCCATCACGTCGGGGGTTCTTTCTCCGGGTACTCCGGCTCTTCCTCCCCCACGACTTTGGTATCAGCTTCAGCCCACTTAATCAAAATTCAAATACAAACGATTTTGAATTTCCAAAAACTACAGTAGCTCGCTTGAGCTAGCCCTTAGCACCGCGTGAATGTTCTGTGTTTATGTACTGTGTGTGAGTGAATGCGCGTGATTCACGTGAGCGTGCTTGTTGGGTTCAGTTCGCGGCGGCGCTTTGAGCCGATTTTCAATTGGGATAAGGCGCCTATTTAATGCGCTTATTATTATTATTATTATTATAAAGACCATCATCTAGGTGTCTGCAGACAACTAAATGATAAATGGCCTTTAACTCATTTGAGATGAACAGCATCCAGATATGATATCTCGAATGAGTTAATGATATGATAGGGCGTCATCTTTTGCCCTTCAAGATTTCCTTTGAGAGAGTACCTGTCTTCTAAAACCAGGTGTTTTTTTGTGCAATTTTTTTTTTTTTTGCAATTTCTTTTTTTTCAAACCAGGTTCTACTGTACTGTTCAGTGAGAAGAATGAATTTGTCTTACCACCAGATACCCCCCCCCCCCCCCCCCCCCCCCACCTTTTTTTTTTGTGCATGCAAGTATCTGTGCTGTGAACAGTGCTAATACCTCTGCCGCTAAATGGCAAAAGTCAGTACAGTGTAAGTCCATTTTGAGAACAGAGACAGATTTTCAATGTAGACAACAGTGAAAATCTTGCTTTCCTCAAAAACTGACATTCTGGCTTTATAAAAGCATGTACAAGATGGGTTCTTAACCTGTATAGCCCTGAGTCCCTACAGCAGGAGATGGATTGACCATGATAATTCAAGGGTAGTGCCAGATTAGCCCTTGAATTATCATGGTCATTCCATCACCTGCAACTGGCTCACAGTCATTAGGCAACACCTCCAAAATTTGAGAAATGGGACCTTGGGGCTAAAAGGGTTAAAATTATCTCCCTATCTCTGTTTCCTTTTGATTCTATATGGGGAATTCACAGGCCCACATTCCGACACTTCAATTTTCAAGAGTCACAGCTTCACATGAGTACCTGCACGCTGCTGGGGTCCATGATAATCTGTGTCTCTTGCTGGCAGGGGGAGACCACACAGTGTTTGCCACCCTCGATTTGCTATGGCAGCGAATCGAGGCTGGCAACCAGTGTGTGGCAGGCCCCTGATCTGCATCCTCAGGCTGATTGACGACAGCCAGGTTAGTGTTTGACTGTACAGACAATACCTGCTCACTACAGCTACAAACAACTAGAGAGAGTTGCCTGTGATTCTGGCCCTTACAGAGGAGCTGTAAGTTCCAAAGTCACAGGCTGCAAAGGGAAAGACTAAACTCAAGCCTACGTAAACTAAAAACTAAATTAAAAATCCCTTCAAATATAGAGAATGTAATAATTTTGTTAGATCTCTTTCAAAAAAATGTTTGAATGTCCACTGCTAAAACTAAAGCTACAGGTAGTTTTATGACAGGTACCACTTTTATTTTTATAGTTTACTGTTGTAAAAGAAAATATGACAATATCATATGGAACGATTAAGAGGTAACAGTTAAGAGTAGTTTTTACAGGATGAACATTGAAGACAGGTTTACAGATAAGAAAATGCACAGTTATGCAAGAAAAGTACAAATATCTGTCACAATGTGAAACAAAGATACCAGGTAGTCCAGTAAAAAAGTTCAAAACCAAAGTTCTGAAGTGTAGAAACAGTTTAAGAATAAATATCGAGACCAAAACATATAAAACAGATTGACTTAAAGGTGACAAAACTGTGGCACACAAAATGTGCTTGTGTTTAAGGTGACCTTCAGCAAATGGTGATTCAAGGTAGTGACCTCATTGTACATGCAAAGTGCGTGCAGACTGCACTCTTGACACTAATTTCTGAGAATGGAAATTTTATTATTAAAAAAAGAAGACTTTAACTGACCAGTTGCCAAAATCACCTATGTCTGACAAGGTCAAAAGTCAAGGTCACAATCAACCGACATTGCGATCTCTTCTTGGCCTTTGATTTAACTCATTTAGCCCCCATTTATCTCATTTAGCATGATAATTCAAGGGTAGTGCCAGATTAGCTTGGTGTCTGAAGGTGCCAAGCTAATCTGGCATGTACTACCCTTGAATTATCATGGTCAATCCATCTCCTACAACTGGCACATAGTTAGGCGACTACTCCAAAATTTTGGTAATGCAGCGGTGGGGCTAAATGGGTTAATGTGAATGGGTTTATGTGCCCTGCTAGCCAATTTTGATTCATTTTTTTTTAACTCATTCAGCCCGACGGCCATATTTCCCAAATTTGGGAGGCGTCATCTAACGACTATGCACCAGTTGCAGGAGATGGATCGACCATGATAATTCAAGCAGGGCAGTGCCAGATTAGCTTGGCGCCGACAGGTGCCAAGCTAATCTGGCACTACCCTTGAATTATCATGGTCGACCCATCTCCTGCTGTAGTGCATCAGGGCTGAATGAGTTGTCAGTGAAGAGCTGCTTGATCCAGCAAAGTACAAACAGTCTTTAAATAGTTGCTGTATGCATGTGTTGAGCAACCATCTTATTCTGCAGGAAATATGTGGTCTCAAAAGAAAGGTGATCTCTCAAGAAAAGTCTTGAATGGCAAGAAATGCCATCTGTAATTTAAAAACGATCATTTAGGTGGTTGCAGCCACCTAAATAATGGCCTTTAGTGACAGGTGATCTCACATAAAGGTGGTCGCTCACAACAGGCTGTGCGATAACAATACTGCAGATCGCTATAAACAAGACTTTGAGGTGACAAAAAATGGCATCTGGTCAGCTGAAACAATTAAGATAGGAGTATTCAGAAAAAGAAAAAGGTTATATGCTCCAAAAAAAGTGAAAGATGGTCAACAATAATATAGTGACTTATTGCAAAAAGAAAGGCGTGCCAACTAGGATACCTTTGTTGCATTTGAACCCCGCTTCTGTAAGCCAAATAGGAAATACAAAATCGTCAGTGTGCAAACTGAATCCATGTGCAAGCCACACTAAAAGCGCTCGTATGGGCAAAATGTAAAATTCACAGACATGTTCTACTGTATACAAAGATGAACATGACTGCAAAAATGAAAGCTGGTCAGACCAGACATTTATACATACACAAGAACTGAATTGAATAATCACAGTATCATTCCACAGCTGTCAGTGGCACTTTTTGTTGAGGTGATTCTTGCAGAAATCACCTTGAAAAAAGCGCTACTAAAAGCAAGAGGATTAATAATTTGAAACAAGTAATACAGATTAGTCCATATGGAGGTACAATGTTAGTGCATTGCCTACAATTGTGATCAATTAGTATCAATAACAGGTGAAGTATGTATGCACAGCAATATAATTAAGTATGCAACTTATATGAAAATATGGTTGAAATTCAGAATACTGTTCAGATGAAATGTTAACTCAGTGGCTAAAATCATGATATGCTTGCATAGGTGCACACACACACACACAACAACAACAACAACAACAAATCTCAAATTGCCAATCAACATATGTAAATAAATCAAAACAGTGAGATGAGCAAATGAAAACTGGTCAGACCAGAACACAAAAACAAACAAAAATGCAGTTGATTCTAACAACAGCAATAACAAACAAATGAACATAAATTGTGAAGAACGAAGAAAGTTCCATCATACAGCAAATACAACACACACATGATGCAGCCGCTTCAAACAGCACAAACTTCTCCCCAAGGTGCCCTCCCCCAACCCCATCTCCACCTCTGCCCCAAAAAGTACTTTGCTTAAGCTCGCCCAACCGTCCCTGTTTTATCAAGCTGACTGTAACCCTAAACATTTTTTTCCAATGAGGACAAACAAACAGAAAGAGAAAATGCTGAGGAATTGCAAAATTCGCAGGTGGTGCAAAGGTATTACTCATAGCAAACTAGCATACCATGCATGTCAAGTTATCTGCCCTTGGCTTTCATTACAGCCATTCATGCTGCTGACAAAACAAAAAAGGCGAACCTAACAACTATTTTTTTTATTTAAATGATGAAATTAGAAAATGAGTCCTTGTCACCTCTCTAATTATATCATGAAGAACCCACAATGTTAACCCTTTAATTCCTGAGGCTGATTTTGTCAAATTTGCTTATTGTCCTATAAATGCAACAGTACAGATTAAGCAATAGAATAATTGTTTTAGTTCAAGGGTGGTGCCAGAATAGCTTGGTGCCTCAGGTGTCAAGCTATTCTGGCACTACCCTTGAACTATCAGTCAAATTTATTTTTCAAGCAATGGGTGTATCAGGATGAAAAGGGTTAAGCAGAAGAAACACAACACAGAATCTAATAAAAGCATGACGAACTCATCTATTTGTGTGCTGGTCTGTGATTTTTGGATCTCATGGCCAAAAGGCCGTGAGATCCAAAATCACTGACCAGGACATTTGTTATCAAGTACACACAGAAGTGATATTATTAAACAGAAGAAGAAAATTAATGTTAAATATGTAATAATTTATAAACAGTGACAATATTTTGCTTAAAGGTAGGAACTAAACACAGAGACACTTGCACCTGAAAATAACACACAATTTGAAAAAAGATAGCTCTAACTACATCAGTAACATTAGTGATTGTGTGACAATAAAAGGATGGATTGACAGTCAGATAAATAAACAAACAAATGAACAAAGAGTAAACGCACAAAACCACAAAGGAATGAATGAACAAATAAATGAAAGATATCAACAACAAAAAGTGTGAGAGACCTACAAAATGCTACTCAAAAGAAGAAAAAAAACTGAAGGTCACTAAACAAATAAATTCTTCTTTGAAACTAAAATTTAAGGTCAACATCAAATCAAATGAGTTAGACTTTCTACGTTTCTACTAAATTAATAGGGATCTAAAACTCCAAAATTAAATTTTTACCCTCAATTCCTCTCTCAGCTTAGCCTGAGGTGAATACAAATATATCCAAAGTAATTGTAAATCCTATTATATGCTCCAGCATGCAGTTGAAATTTCAGTCCAAACTACATGCAGGACTACATTTTCCTTAGCTCATTTGCAGCCAGCCGCATCTGGATGCGGCTGGCCATGAATGAGTTAACCCATTGCGTGTTTGTAGCGGTTTTAGTTACGATGATTCTGTAGGAATCATCGTGACTGAAACTGCTACCGACACACAAGGGGTTAAAACACAACAGTTCAATAACAACTTGTACTGCAGGGGACTGGAGTTTGTTCATCATAAATCCCAAGGACTTTACAGCATTAAATGAAGATATTCAGGTGCTTCGATGAGCAATAGTTCCACAAGACAACACTGGCTATAGCTGGCGTGAGTACCGGTAAAGCTACGCATGAGCCAACTATGGCCGACGACAGCTTGAGGAACTGTTGCTTACTGGGCAGTAGTGTGTGGATAATATAGTCAATAGCTGCAAAGCGAACAATTAAATGCTGTTGCGAGCACCATTATAGAAAAAAATGACTACAAGGGCACAACATTAGTCTTGTGGTGCAGTTTAATAGTGCAGTGTCAATCAATGAGAACCACATTGTGCACCTTACTGTGCAATGCTATTAAGTTATTGGTAATAAATACGTTGGACTTGATATGTGTGCCATAACAGAATCTGGTACCACAGCCAAATCTGGAAAAGGCAGCCATCTAATACAGGCTTTGAACATGCGTTATTCCTAAATCAGACACAGGTCAAAGACATGAATTACCCCTTTATAGTCTTGTTCTATACCTGCGTATTTCTTTGTGGGCTGGCGATTGGGTGCCTGATAGGCAGGGGCAGGGGATCTGTTTGTCTGTCCAGCGCTGAGTAATTCCCCTTGGTATGTGTACATGCAATGTTTGACCTGCCTCTGATTTTAGGCATAACCTCTACTGGCAATGTCTCCAATGTAGGCAGCTGCGATGTCATAATTCAATGTCATCTAGGCTGTTTTCCACTATATGTGATGTCAAATTTATGCTGCATAAAAAAATGCAGAAAAGAACCCAACGGAGAAAGAAAAAAGCGTGTTTCTTTCTCTGTTGGGTTCTTCTCTGCTTTTTACACACTTGGCAGTCACCTTTTTGGTCTGGATTGCATAAAAAATACCTTAACAAGTAGCAATTCTACACTCTTTGCACATGCAGCCACCGTAATGATTTTATAGTCCTGCTGGTTGTATGCATAAGGGGTTTCATGTGCTGGTTGCCTCCCTCACTATACTGAATCGAGGGAGAGAACCATTGTGTGGGAACCAGTATAAGGGACTGTGGAAAAGGGATCAAGTGAGCAAATAAGTTGCCATTCACTCTAGGCACATTGTTGCTTTATAATTATATATGCTACTACAAATGGCTGCCTCAGCAAGTTTGACTGTGGCCTTAAAGTTTAACTGTAACGTGTTATTATACAAGAATCTGGACAGAAAGTGAAGTTGCTTTTCTGGCTAACAGTGATCCAAATTTAACTAATTCTAACTTAATAAAGACGTTCACAAGTCTAGGGCTAGCAAGCATGACTGAGTACCAGCTGCAAGACCTGTGTTCAAAGGATAGTCAAGGGTAGCACCAGGTAAGCTTGGCACCTGAGAAGGCGCCAAGCTAAACTGGCACTACCCATGAACTATCATGGAAGATCCACCTCCCACAGCTTGTGCAGAGTCCTTCCCAGGTGCCAAACTAATCTGGCTGACCTAATTCAACAGCTGGTACAATGCCTTTCAAAACGCCTCCCTTGCAAGTCATCATTAGGCGTGAATGGGTTAACTCATTTGCCACGTGCCGCATAAAGACAGATGGCTTAAAGCCATGTATCCAAATGCCACACATCTTGAATGCCTGAAAACAATCCCTGGAATGAAATCATGAATAAACTAACAATCATCACCCTAACCCTCACCTCTTCCTCAGCCAGTTTCTGCATGCGTTCGTTCTCCTCAATCTCTCTCTCCAGTTCATGCATGCGTTCCATGGCCGCCTTCAGGGGTCCGCATCGTCGGGTGTACTCCACGATAGCAATGGTGTACTGCACTAAAGTGGCGCAATCCTCGCTGGAGTATTTTGCGGCAGAGATCGTAATGCCGTTGGCGCGGCCTTGGGGGGAGGCTGAACGCTTGACAGCCTGAAATGTTTTTTCTATAGAAGGATGAAAAAAAGTTACAATGTCTTCTGCCATGACACAACACAACGAAAGATTGAATGACCATGAGCGTTCAAGGGTGGTGCAGAACAGCTCGAAGCCTAAAGGCACCAAGGTATTCTGGCACCACCCTTGAACTATCATGGTCCATCTGTCTTCTGAACTGTAATATAGTCTTTACAAGACAACTCTCAGAGCTGGGCATTTTTAGAGATCCAAGTGTTAAAATGTGTAATGAATATTTTGCAACTGCTGGGGGAGTATACAAGATAGTCACATAAAAACAGATCAAACAATATTTTACAGTGTCTATCAGCAGATAAAGGCTGCAGACCAACATACTGCTGTGTATTTCAGCAACCAGAATCGCTCACCAAAAAATATTTCCACGGGCAGTAAATATCTCAAGCTAATTGGCAACACTGCATTCATTTGGGAACTGCAGGACTACAACAAACCGTTTGGGAATACACTAAGAAAATAAATCGGAATTTTTGCCATAAAAAAACGTTTTCCCTTAACTCAATCGAGACGAATGGTATCCAGATATGTGGGTTCAGCTGCGTATCTGGATGCCGTTTATCTTGAATGACTTAAGGTCTTTCACTTGAAAATCACAAAACTAAGGACAATTCTGATACCTGCACATGACATGCTCTGCTTAGGGCGCAAGGGATCAAGTCTATCAAAGGCTGCATAATGTATCCTGGTGCATTTACCTGTGGCATTTTCCAGCATGGAGCCTTCCCCAGTCACTCCTAGCTGTCCCTCTTTGCTGACAGCCAGGTAGCTCTCCACGGCTGAAAAGAAAAAGAAGCCAATTTTTCGACAGGTCTCTCATCTCTTTATGATCATGCCTGTACACAGTCCAACCCCATCTCCCGTCCCCATATTAACCCCTTTATGCATGCAGGTGCCAGGACTGTAAACTGTACCAACACCTTAACCTCACAGCCTCTTTTACAACATTTTTGAGGTGTCACCTAACCAGTTGCAGGAGATGGATCTACCATGATAATTCAAGGGTAGCACCAGATCAGCTAGGCATCATCCGGTGCCAAGCTAATCTGGTACTACCCTTGATTTATCATAGTACATCCATCTTCTGCTGCAGGGTGTCAGGGATAAATGAGTTCACTTATATCAACTTTGCTGATAAGATCACATATAACAAAAGTCTGCTAAAACTACACTTGTTCAGAGGTCCTGATCACACTTTTTCATGCAAATTATGTAGGAAATGTCAGGCATCAACAAAAGCTTACGGGATGCTGGCATTCTTTAACCTATATAACCCCACAGCCACATTTCCCAAATTTAATCGTGTTATCAAACGACTATATGTACCAGTTGTAGGAGATGGATTGATCATGATCATTCAAGGGTAGTGCCAGATGAGCTTGGCGCCTTCAGGCGCCAAGCTCATCTGGCGGTATCCTTGAATCATCATGATCAATCCGTCTCCTCATGCAGGGCATTGGGGCTAAACAGGTTAACCAAAGCTGACTGTACCTTGCAGCACATCAGTGGGTAGGCCATCTGCCCAGGACACATTGTGCAACATGTCAACAAATTTGGTGGAGTCATTCATGGTCACCGTCATGCTCTTCCACTGAGCACGGTCAAACCGCTCTCCGTCCTTTGTAGTCTTGGCTGGAAAAAAAAAGAAGAGATTTTAGTCAGTGTTTTTAAGTGCGAATATATTCAAATTGGATGACTCTTACATCTGCATATATATATATATATATATATATATATATATATATATATATATATATATATATATATATATATATATATATATATATATATATATATATATATATATATATATATATATACATATATACATACACACACATGTGTGCGCACACACACACACGCAAACTACCTGTGGGCTGTCACAAAACTGTGACAGCTAACGGGTACTCTATGTGTGTGTGTGTGTGTGTGTGTGTGTGTGTGTGTGTGTGTGTGTGTGTGTGTGTGTGTGTGTGTGTGTGTGTGTGTGTGTGTGTGTGTGTGTGTGCGTGTGTAAATTAATCCATTTAACCCCACAGCAGATTATGGATATGTTCACCTAACGACTATGTACCAGTTGCAGGAGATAAATCAACCATGATACACGGGTAGTGCCAGATTAGCTTGGCGCCATCAGGCACCAAGCTAATCTTGCACTACCCTTGAATTATCATGGTTGATTCATCTTCTGCTGTAGGGCATCAGGGCTAAATGGGTTAATACAGGTATAGATGATGAACAAACTGCTGCACTTGTGCTTGTACAAAAACGAGTCTACACAAGTTCTGTTTACCCATGCAAGTTAATGTAAATAAGCATTTGTATGTAACACAAGGCAGAAGAACATAAAACTTTTTAAAGGAGAAAATCATACAAAACGAAAGAAGACTACAGCATTGCATATAAGAGCAGTGCACAACTGTTACCTCTGTGCCAATACGGCACAATTCCACCAAACGCCAGGACGATTTATTGCATACACTAACTTCCTATAAAGTATCTACTAGTAGTTTGATCAGATTCTATAGCGTACATTCCTACAAGGTGCAAAAGCACAATTCCAAAAATATTTCACCAAAATGTTGAGCAGCCCCTGCATATCTTCTACAAGTAATTCCACTAAAATGTCTACTTCTAAATCCTCAGGTGCAATTTCTGGGTGCTAGGAAATGAATAGACAACAACCCAGTGTGCAAAGGACATGGGGCCGATGTCGGCTGACATCGGCCCACACACGTCAGTGTGCAGGCCAATGGCGGCCAACGTCGGCCAGACGGCCTTTTGCACATTGGGAACTGGGTGCAGGAAAACAAAACCAAAAATAAGTGACGGCATTAAGTCCCATACACCAAAAATCCAGCCAAAAATCAGAAATACAGAAAGCTTCACCCTGCGGCTTTTTGTAGCGGTTTTTGTCACAATGATTCTACAGGAATCACCATAACCCATTACATCCTGAGGGTGATTTAAAAAAAAAAAATTTGCTTATTGCCCTATGAAGGCTACATTACAGATTAGGAGAAAGATCAACCGTGTTAGTTTAAGGGTGGTGCCAGAATAGCCTGGTGCCTCAGATGCCAAGCTATTCTGGCACTACCCTTGAACTATCATAGCCAAGTTTATTTCAAGCACTAGGATGAAAAGGGGTAAGAAACACTGACAGCCAAAGGGCTAACCCAGCAACAAAAAGGTCCTTGGGCCAACCTCAGCTGCAGTTGAGCTGTGCATGGTTGTGCACAGGTTGACTGGCTGACATCATCTCAACGGTCTTTTGCTCAGTGGGGAATGACACTATGACTTGTAGACCAATCTCCAGATCTATGAGGAACCTTCCTTACTGGAGGCTGCATGTACTACAATCTCATTGCATATGAAATTCCCATACGCACACAAACTAAAGCCTGCATGTGGTCTGTAGAAATGTACAACTTACATCCAAAGTGTTGCAAATAGTGCTTAAACGCTTGGGACAAAAGGTTTTACAATTGGTATAAAACTGAATATGGGAATAGTGACTGTCATGCACTGCATCAATACATGATACAGTTGTGTGCTGGTCTGCGATTTTGGACAATATGGTTCTAAAGCCATAATTCTAAAGTAAAACTGCAGACCAACTCACATTTGAAGATGCAGCCAGATGTTTGCATGCAATTTACAATGATTGGCTGTCGCATTTTTCACTTTTCTCATGGCAAAGCTTACACAATAATATATACAAAGATACAATGTCCATGCAATTACATACCAAGAAAAGCATGCATTTATACTGCTGACCAGTAAAATGAATACACCTACTTTTTTCCCCACTAGTATATAAAAAAAATCCAACATACATTATGGTACTGAACTGTGGTAGTTATCGACAGTATAGGAAAAAAACTTCTTTATTTTCTTCCTCAGTTGGGAGGAGAGGGTTGCTTTTCTTTTTAACTCATTCAGCGTGGTGCACATATTTCCCAAATTTGGGAGGCATCATCTAACGACTATGCACCTGTTGCAGGAGATGGATCGACCATGATAATTCAAGGGTAGTGCCAAATCAGCTTGGCGCTGACAGGCGCCAAGCTAATCTGGCACTACCCTCGAATTATCATGGTCGACCCATCTCCTGCTGTAGTGCGTCAGGGCTGAATGTGATAAACAAAATCTGACCTATTATGTTATCATTGAACTATTCTGAGGAGCAAATGAAATGTGACATTTTTTTAATCATCGATCGGAAACACTTTAGTGTTTCTGATGATTCCAAAAATTGTAGTGTTTCCAAGGATTCCAAAAATGTCGCATTTTCTTTTGCTCCTCAGTATATTTGCAGACCCCTACATATAGCAGCACTATCATCATGCACTCAAAAGATGTAGCCACAACCGAGAGCACTGAGAGGAGAATATTTAAACAAATGTATACCGTGCTTGTCAATCACTTCCAAATCTGACATAAAATGATCTGAAAACCAACAGTAAAATGCAAATGTCTCCACACGCACATAAAATCATACCAGAATAATCAATATATATGCCATCCAGTGGCAGCGTATGAAAATCTTTGCTGTGTTATTCACCACATGGACAATCAAACTGCATGTCGAGTGAGTTTTCACTTCAATTCAACTCTTAGCTGTTGGTACTGCTTTTTGTTATGCCGATTCCTTCAGGAATCACCATGACAAAAGCACTACTAACAGCAAAAAGGGTTAACATTTTCAAGCACAAAAAAACACAAATTAAGATTGATTGATTGATTGTACATTGCTTAACGTCCCGACAGCAACAAGGCTTTCTCAGGACGTGCCTGCACTGCTTGTGAAAAAAAAACTAAACAGAAAATTGAATGTATGTCGCCAGCCGGTCAAATACGTTAAATAAACCTACAACATGGGGCCTAAATAAAGCTAAGACCATTTAGCAACACACATCCAATATCAAGAGCTACAGGCAGTGCAGACAGTAGGGAGAGTTTTAAAAAGGCAAATACAGGTGAATGGACAAAGGGTAGACAGAAACACATGCCCCAGAATAGAGAGAAAAACCCACCCTGTGGGGCTGACCAGGGTGACCCTGGGAACTAAAAAATACCTAACCCCACCCAAGTCCCCCAAGGCAGACCCGGGTGGGGTCACAAATTAAGAAAAACAATGCCAAATTCACAAACTATGGTATAGCAGAGTGCTGTACGCACACAGTGTTCACTTTTAGAACCAAACAGAGGTGTGTTGGGGGCATGTTACTGGCCCCTTCAAAATGGCAGCTTTGCAATCAAGAAGAAAAGCGAGCTTGTCAAGAATCCACTTACATCGCCCTATCACACAACACTGGCCACAAAATCCACTGGTGTCCCAAGGGCGACAACCTCTTTGCCAACCCTGGACCATTTAACGCTTTCGAGACGTGTCGCATCTGGATTTATGGCTTTACGCCACAAATCCGGATGCAGCACGTCTTGAAAGAGTTAACCCTTTGTCAGTTGGTAGCACGTTTTGTCATGGTGATTCCAGCAGGAATCACCATGACAAAACGTGCTACCAACAGCCAATGGGTCAAGCTCCCAGGGAGGGAACCACTGCCAGGCGTGACAAGCAACATGACAATGACAATGTCATTGGTCACACTATTATGGCACAAAGCCATACAACATGAAAATTTAAATGAGAAATACTGTTTGTGATTTTGGCCCCTACAGCCTGTAATCATAAGGGCAAAAAACACAAACCAGCATCCAAATGGTATCAAGAAATGAGACATTTGGGACGGCCGAAAGGAGAGACTACAGGAAAGACGTTCAGTGCACAGAAGGTGTGGACTTGGATAGAGAAACAGAAATGCAAAACTCACACACCCTCACTCACACCCCCTTCCCTCACACACACACAAACTCACAACCCTTCCCTCAGACACACACAAACTCACAACCCTTCCCTCACACACACACACACACACACACACCTTCCCACACTCTCTCTCTCTCTCTCTCTCAGAAAAGAATAGGGGAAGAGAACCACACGCGATTGGGCAACAGGGAATCACACACAGACATACACACACATACCCCTGTAGCAAAACATCTTTGGGCCCACGACGGCCACAGTGGGCCCACGCACACCAGTGCGAGGACCCACTGCGGCCATTGTGGGCCCAAGGACCTTTGCTTACTGGGTACTGGTACATACACATGATTACAAAACAAAAAGGGGCTAAATATACATTAGATGTGGATATATATATATATATATATATATATATATATATATAAGAGGGCCTCACAGAGACACCACTATCACAAACATGAGCTGGTCTGTGATTCTGGGACTTCTGGTTCTAAGCTGTAAAGTTCATATTCACAGATCAGCACACAAATATGAGGTGCATACATGTATAAGAAAACTCAGACACTGAAACACTCTAGACGTTTGGTGAATACACAGCAGGCACTGAAAAACTTTTGGTTTGGTGAATACACGACAGACAAATCCAAGGTTAACACATCAATAAACTAAAAGAGCAGAGAGGCAAACCTGATCTTTCGCGTTCAGCTGTGAAACAGGGTAATAAATGTTAACTGTGTTATGGCCATTAAGTAAAAAATAAAAATAGCGAAAGAGGGCAAAATTAAAATATAGTTAACACAATTTGTTTAAAATCATGACTGAACTGAAATGAAAGCACATGACCCTAGCCCCAAACAAAATAAAGACGACTATTTAGTGTACTGTAGTATTATGCGATACACATACAAATGCTGTGACTGTAAAAGCTTTTTACTCCTGGAATATATGTGGGAAAATGAACTCTCCATAATGAATATACTCATCACAAAAAGTCAAGGAACACCTAGGATAATGTGCATTACTCAGAGTCCAAGCTAATGCAATGCTGTTCTGTGTGGGCATGACTGCTTATAGCCCGTTAACCCTTTTCATCTTGATTCACTACTGCTTGAAATTAATTTTGAGGCGCCAAGCTATTCTGGCACCACCCTTGAACTAAAATGGTTGATCTATCTCCTAATCTGTAATGTAGCCTTCATAGGACAAGCAAATTTTAAACAAAATCAGCCTCAGGATGTAATGGGTTAAATGGGCACTTCTCAAGGCTTAAGACTTTATCTTACAAACATACCTTTCCATCTTGTTAAATAAAAGTCGTGGCAATTGTGCTCAAGCGCCAAATGCTGCCTCATTTTACACATTTTTGTTTAATCTCTCATGCTACCCAGTGTAACGCACTTTGCAGAATTTCTGCTTTCAGTTATGCCCAGACTATTTGATGAGATGACTGTAAAGTTTGGTTGATTGACGTTGACACAATTGGAAATTACACTGATTAGAAAAATGCAAATAAAAACTGCATATAAAATGGTCGTGTTCCTTGACTTTTTCATAACTAGTTTACATGCATTAGATGTTAATAGTACTATGATATTACAATTATAGTTATAACACCAATATTCATTTTGTTTGTGTTTTTGTTTTTAAACCTGTGTATAGCTTTATCATCTAGCAACACACAAAAATCATAGGGCATTCCATTACTGGCCAACTGCAGCAGGTTTTCCTCGCTCAAGAAATCCATCCTTCAATATCTGCGTACCCTGTTCACAGCCAAAGGGTTACAAATGCCCCTTTTTTAGAACTCCTGTTTTACAATAATAGCTGCATAAAGCCTCCTGCTTTGATGGTGAAACTGAAGTTCTCAACCTCAGCCTGTGACCCAATTACTTGCACAATCAACAACATTAACCCTTTGCATGTCAGCAGTGGTTTTTGTCGCGATGATTCCTAAAAAAATCATCGCGCCAAAAACTGCTACCAACATGCAAAGAGTTAACCCTCTTGTGCATGCAGCCACCAGTACTGTTCAAAGTACAGTTGGCTGCATGCACAATAGGGTTAATATAGCTGATTGTTCTCAGTTTTGGGTTCAGTGCATAAGCACCTACATGACATACTAAATCAGTATACCAGAACCAAAGAAGGACAATAAACCTACTTTTCTTGATGATGAGCTTAGTTGAAGATGAACTTGAGGACATTCTCGAGGACAGATCCTCTTTGCCCGTCGGGTACTCGCGAACCTCCTGTATGCGCTGGGATGGTAGCCGTTTACCGATCAGAATCATCACCATCTCCATAACTTGTCCCACAAGCACTGGAGGGGTCTGGAAGGCTTTGAGGCGCTCGACGCACTGGCGGTCAACCTTCCCCTTCCACACCAACACCTATCACACAGGTGACACAAAAATGGATTTTTCTCTAAAATGTATTTTTTCGAAAAATACTTACCGATGACATTACTGTTAGGTTGATTGTACATTGCTTAACGTCCCGACAGCAACAAGACTTTCTCAGGACGTGCCTGCACTGCTTGTGAAAAAAAAACTAAACAGAAAATTGAATGTATGTCGCCAGACGGTCGAATACGTTAAATAAACCTACAACATGGGGCCTAAATAAAGCTAAGACCATTTAGCAACACACATCCAATATCAATAGCTACAGGCAGCGCAGACAGTAGGGAGAGTTTAAAAAAGGAAAACACAGGTGAATGGACCAAGGGTAGACAGAAACACATGCCCCAGAATAGAGGGAAAAACCCACCCTGTGGGGCTGACCAGGGTGACCCTGGGAACTAAAAAGTAGTTAACCCCACCCAAGTCCCCCAGGGCAGACGCGGGTGGGGGAGACATTACTGTTAGGAATGGTGTCTTAGCTAGCATAATTTTAGCAAAAATTCGGTTGCGTACCTGTGGCAGGGGGGGGAGGGGGAACAAGGGGCGCCATAAGCCTAGCCAGGATCCCGAGTAGCCTCCCCTCCATCCCCATCCGGCCACTGCTTACCGGATACTCGCCAGTCTGTTTACTTAGCTGACTAGCGGCAAGCGGGGCAGGCGGGAGGGTCATATGAGTAATGTCATCGGAAACGTATTTTTCTAAAAAATACATTTTAGAGAAAAATCCATTTGTTTCCTCAAAACACATTACCGATGACATTACTGTTAGGAAGAATTACGAAGAGGAGGAGGGTGCCGCTTAAAACGCCCCTAACCCGCAACTGCCAACTAGACCCGCCCCCCCAGGAGCAACCTCCCGATAATTTTAGCGAAGAATAGCCAACGGCACCGAGGGTATCGAGAGGGAGTGTTGCGCTCCGGGGATGTTTCCCCCTTCCCCCCGCCGGTCTGGGGGGGTGGGGGTGGGGGGGTGGGGGGGAGGCGAGAGGAACTCGCGCTGTCGGAGTGGTCCCTCAGGTAGCATTGGGCGAAGTAGACTCAGCTCACCCCCGCACGGCCGCCACAAATCCTAGATGGCTCCGTAGCGGTCGACTGCGAGAACGCGGCCGTGGCTTTAACCTCGTGAGCTCTGATGATCAATCCTTTGGCTGCATAGGGGTAGAGGTCCTGGTAGGCGGTGGGAAGAACACAATTCTTAGCCTACAGTCTGGGGTGAGAAGTCATCCCCTCCTGGAAGGAGGGTGCATCCCCTGTATATCGGCTTGGTCCGGCGCAGGTGTCCACATAAGGCTCCCACCAGATACTGCTGTCTGCATCCCGGGCCGGGCCTGAATCCCCGCCGGGCCGAGGGGTGACTGACTGGGCGCACCAAGGAACCGGGTCGTGACTAGGAAGTCGGATTGGGCAGCCAATGTCCCGCCGCCATCCAACTGCCCGTCCGAGGGGTGCGCTGAGGAGTGTGCAGTTCGCTGACGCTGGCAGCTGTGGCGACGGTCAGTCAGGAGTATGTCCTCCGTGACACGTCGGTCGTCCGCACCGACTGGAGCAGAACGCAGGTCCAACACGAGCCCCCGTAGCCCCTAGGCAAGGTCCTGTCGCGGCAACCTTGGGCGAAGGCAAGACGTGTAGACTGCGGAGCATCGGGATGCCGGTGAGGTCTGTACCGGTGTCCGGGTCGGCCGATCTAAGTCAGCCCGTGTCAGTGATCGTGGACAGGAAGCCCCTGGGAAGAATTCCAGCCGCCTAAGAGGAAGAGGCGCTCGTCGTCACCAGCATCACCCAGGACTCGCTCCTTTCCCACGGAGTGTCCACGGACTGTAGCGATAGCTCCCCCTGCTGCACTCGAGGAGCCTCTAGCAGCGAGGGTAAGCCGCCCCAAGTCCAAGCATGGCGGTAGAGTTCTCTGGCTGCAAGCATCGCGCATGGGGTGGAGATGTGCCGAGGGGGGCTCATGGCGAGGTTCGGGCGGCCGGAGGCCCACGAGCGCGTTCCGCCGCACATATCCACCTGGACCAGGAGCACGTTGCCGCCTAGAGCTTGGGCAGGAGCTGGGCCTAGCACCGTAGGTGGGTCAGCGAGGCATCGAGGCCATCCCCAGAGAGGTAGAGAGCGGCGACCGCTGAGGCTAGCGGAACTGGACCAGAGGCGACGAAGCAGGGAAGCTGTCGATTCCACGTAGGCGTGATCATGGGGACTCTCCGCTGCACAGGGCACCCGAACGATGTCCGGCCGTCATGTTCACTCTGTGCGGAGAAGCAGGCCGCGACACGCGATGGGGTCAGCAGGTCCTGCGGGAGCCCCGGGAAGTCTCTCGCTCGGAAGTGAAGTCCTGATCTTCACACCAAGGGAACCCCTGGCAGAGGAGGAAGTACAGGGCGGGGAACCGAGTCCCACCCTGCTTCTGAAGTAGTTGACCATTGTGGTGTTGCCGGAGGGGACGAGGGGGGGGGGGGGAGAAGAGGGGAAGTCCCGTCGTGCGTGCGTCGGGATCTGCCCCACGAAGAAGGTGAGGACATAGCATCGGCCGCCCGCAAAGCCGAGACTTGAGGTCGCCTGTCGAGGGTCGTCCGGGGAGAGGCAGGAGCAGCTGAAGTGGAAGGCATTAGAGGCGCCATAGGGGAAGAATGTCTGCTGCGGTACACACCAGTCCGCGACGCGGAAGTCCCCGTCTGTGGAGAATGCCTGCTCTTGAGACCAGCGCCGCATAGGGTTCATCAAGTGCTGTATTCGTCGCTCCGGAAGCCACCCTGGAGCGGTCGGCGCGAGGTTCCATCGCCAGGTAGACAAGTGGCGCGAAGGCATGAGGTCGAACTTGCCCCCGTAGTCCAGGAACCCAGACTGCCGAGGAGGTCCCGAAGGGCATCTCGATCCTTCTCCAAGGGGGGTTCTGACCAGTTACGCCGGAGACGATCGGCTAGGGAGTCGAGGTGGAGCACAAGGACGTCCGACTGGTCCTGTCTGCAACGGAGTACCGCCACGCTAGAACCCCACAGAGGCTGCGATGGAAACCGAAGGGGGGGCACGACCCTGGTAGACCACACCGTCAAAGGCACGGCGGACAGAACAGCTGGAGACGGTGTCTGGGGATGAGCCTTTCTCTCCAAGGAGGTCTTTGACCGGTTTCACAGGCGACGATCATCTTCCGTATTGTCCAGGAAGTCGACGAGTCCAGGCTGACGGCCCAGTCCAAGTCTGCACTGCGACGCGAAGTCTCGGGCGGTCTCAACGCCGAAGGACGGGGTGGGGACGAACTTGTACAGCGTGGTGCACACGTCGACTGTCGTAGCCGCCACCAGAGGTCAGGAGGTCGAGGCCGCAGGGCAATGTGAAGGATGCTGAGCGTGGACAGGACGGCAGAGCCGCCTCCCGTATCCGATCGTATTCTCCACAGGAGAAGTTACTCACGCGAGTGCTACCGCGTTCGGGATGCCTAACACACTAGGCCTCCCCCTAGGATGGATGCGACCCTGGGCATTTGTGTCTACATGCGTCTTTCTGTTTCTGTATGAGCTGCGAAGCAACGTGCAGCCTCATGCAGGGCTGGGGAGTCCCGCACCTATTACCTGCAACACACACACACACAGAAGAATATATAAGCCCATGACCCCCCAAGCCACCGGTTCCCAGTATAATCGGGATGCCGAGTTAAGTGCATAAAGTGCACGGTGGTGGCTGGCAGATTTTAACGCCAGGAGGAGCAAACAATCCCTCACAAGATATATATACCTATATGTACCCATACAGAAACAGAAAGACGCATGTAGACACAAATGCCCAGGGTCGCATGCATCCTAGGGGAAGGCCTAGTGTGTCAGGCGTCACGAACGCGGTAGCACTCGCGTGAGTAACTTCTCCTGTGGAGAATACGATCGGATAGGGGAGGCGGCTCTGCCATCCTGTCCACGCTCAGCATCCTTCACATTGTCGAGCGGGTGCACACTGGTCCCGCAGTCTCGTCCGGCCGCGGTAGCTGTCACTGAACTGGGGCGGGATGACGGACGCCTGTGCTGGAGCTGCCGACATTAGCTACTCAGCGGAGGGAGTGCGCAAGGCAGACTCCCGCCTGCCTGGGGGCTAGCCTCGACCGCGCCAGCCAAGCGTAACCCCCCCGACATGGCAACGCCAGTGGCTGGGCGACAGGATGGCCCTGGGGCTAGGAGCCGGCATGCTTGCTGTTCATATCTCTAGGGGCGGGAGAGACACCTCCAGCAGCTGCGCCGATCCCCGGTTCAGCTCAGTTGGGAAGGCGGGACGTGTCAACATGCTGAGGGCCAGGCTCCAGCGGTAGGGGGCACGAAGTCATGTCCAGTGAGTGCGCAAGAGGCCGAAGTACCCAAAGTACCCGTCCCAAAAGGAGGGCAGGCAGGGCGAACTATCTCTCCGAGGCAAGACTCCACCATGGCAGCGGACGCGCGGCAGCCCAACGATCCAGCAACCTCTCCAGATCCACGGTACTGCACAACGGTCCGAGGGCTGGAAGGCTATGTGAAAGCTGGCTGTGTCTCGATCGTGCAAGCACTCTGTGGAACAGATTCAAGCATTCACTCACATCGCTCCGGAAGATTGCGCCCGTCCGCTTCGAGGCCGAGGTCCGAAGTTCGTCCCGGCCTTCTGACCCCAAGTACCCACCCGAAATGGAGGGTAGGCAGGGCAAAATCTCTCGTCCGTTCAGGCTTCTGACCTCGAGTACCCTCCCGCAATGGATGGTAGGCAGGGCGATCTATCTCCCAGAGGCAAAACTCGTCAACAGCACCTGACGAGCGGCACCCCCATGATCCAGCATTTACTGCAGGTCCATGGTACTGCGTGACGGTCCGGGGGCTGGAAAGCTACATGCATGCTGGCTGTGTCCCAGTAGCGCAAGCACTCTGTGGAACAGACTCAAATCGTTTACTCACATCGCTCCTGCCGCTGGTGCGTCGTCCGCTTTGAGGCCGAGGTCCGTTCAGGGCTTCTCACGCCAAGCACCCTCCCGGGGAGGGTAGGCAGGGCGATCTATCTCATAAGCGGGGAGACTCGTCAAGAGCACCTGACGAGCGGTGCCCCATTGGTCCAGCATGTATTCCCGACCCACAGTACTGCGCCACAGTCCGGGGGCTGGAAGGCTACGTGCATGCTGGTTGCATCCCGCTCGCGCATACACTCTGTGGAACAGACTCAAACGTGTACTCACATTACTCCTCAAGCTGGAACGCCGTCAGCCCGAAGTCCTAGTGTTGGCGACGACCGCCGCTCGCGCCGTCGAGTGTCCACCGCTGGGGATTCCCACACATCAGATCGGGAGCTGGCATGCCATCTGTCCGACGCTATAGCCTCGTTACTGTCCGTCGTAGGCCCTGTCAGCCGAGTGACCACCTCCAGGGGCAACGTCTCATCGCCGCGCCCAGTGTTCCTCCTGCCAGGGGGCGCCGGTAGGCCATGGGTCGGTGGAGGCGCCGCAGGCATGGAGTGAGCCTACGGCATGTAGGTCGCCTGGCCACAAGCGTGCAGGGGCGTAATGGCAGACTGCAAAACATAGTGCATAGTGAGAGGAGGTCGAGCGTGGCCCCCGAGGCCACGCAAGCGCGTACGCGAGGAAATGGCGAAACGAACACAAGCGAAATGCACGGGTGTGCCGATGCCTGGCGCTTTATCTCCCCACCAGGGCGCCGGTCGAGGGCAGCCACCGCGGTTTTACCTTGTCCCGTTGGGGTGTCAATCAGCCCAGTCAAGGTACCCCCATGTCGTAGAGGTGTAGGGGCGAAGCTCCTCAGCACCTGGAGGCAGAGGACACTCAAAGCTGACGCCGAGCTTGAACCGTGAACACTGATCCCCACAGGTACTGTCCCGGTGAGCAAGTCCCAGACGCCACACCACAATAATACGGAATTCCTGGCAGGCCTCGATAGCGATAGCCTCGTTCGTACACGTTAAATCCCAGCTAGCCCATGAACAGTGTAACTCATGCTAGCACAGAGTGCGCGGAAGCAATGCCACGAAGCAACCGGTCCCACCGTACACAGCCCAAGTGCAGTAGAGTAGGTACACAACCGTCCAAGGCTAGCAAAGAAAACAGACTGGCGAGTATCCGGTAGGCAGTGGCCCGGATGGGGATGGAGGGGAGGCTACTCGGGATCCTGGCTAGGCTTATGGCACCCCTTATTGCCTCCCCTGCCACAGGTACACAACTGATTTTTTGCTAAAATTATGCTAGCGAAGACACCATTCCTAACAGTAATCTCACCGGTAATGTGCTTTGAGGAAACAAATAGTTAACATACTGACCCATAAAAGGACAACACATACGCATGATGGTCTAGCATGGCGTTTGGTGTCAGTATCTGACCCTTTGGCTGTTAGTAGCAGATTTTGTCGCAGTGATTCCTACAGGAATCATTGCAATAAAATCCACTACCGACGATGCAAAGGGTTATGCATTATGCTCCCACTGCTGCACGTTTACCAGACACCTGACTGACAGTTGCTGGGTCTTTAACAAAGTACAGGATGATAGTGTGATAATTCCTGTTACTTAGTTTTCTTCAGTCCTTATCATTGATCCATTTCCCATAAAAAAAAGATAAAATGACTCAGTACTTTGCAACAATCTGCTATGCACAATAACAACTCACAGAAAACATACTTGACCAAGTGCCTGATTAGCGTGCAACATGTAGGTGCCAAATTAATCAGGCACTAACTTAGAACTGTCACAGTTAACCCTTTTAGCCCCAAGGTCCCATTTCTCAAATTCTGGAGGTGTTGCCTAACAACTATGCACCAGTTGCAGGAGATGGCTGGACCATGATAATTCAAGGGTAGTGCCATCCCCTGCTGTAGGGATCCGGGGCTAAAAGAGTTAATCTATCTTCCACACAAGTTACTAGTGTAGACATACCTGTGTGCGAGCATGTTCCAACTGCTGGCGAGAGACTTCAACTTTGTGTTTTGCATCGGCGTACTCCTCTTTGGCCTGAACTTGGCGTGTCTTCAGTGTGGCTTCGCGCATCTTGTCAAACTCCTTGTCGTAGTCATCATACTCCTCTGAAAATGCATGAAACATTCGATGACACTAATAAACTCTGGCTGCTAGCAGGGCTTTCTGTCGCAAAGATTCATGCAGATAGATGGTACAAGATTACGGCTGAACACAATTTTATTTTATTCATCACTGACTGGTTAACCTCTTTAAGTAGTTGACCAAAAGGGTTGACTGCCAGTGCTTGTATCTTAGAAGAGGGTACCAAGTGCGTAGGAAAAAGCACTGTCAGGGGAGAGAACTGTGCATTATCAACCAATGATCATAGATCTACTTTGGTCGATGCAACAAACAAAAAAAGATAGGAAAGAGGGGGTGTGCTAAGTAAGTGACTGGAAGCAATGCATATGGAAGCTCCCTCCCCCTCCCTGAAAGGGGGCGTATCACATATCCACTGGATTTCCATCCCCTTGGTGCATGGAAATATAAATCTAGGTCCCCCAAGGGGGGGTCCAGATATTTAGCCGGTGTGGACAGCTGTTTCGGTCAAGGCGACCTCTTCAGCACACCATCGGCAACACTGGAGGAAGAGAAGGAACTTCTGCCTACCTGCAAAGAAGACCACATTTTACTGCGGTTTCTGCAGGGGCATTCCATGCCTCCACCTAGAGCCAAACAACTGGTGATTGAAATTCCTGATAAATAATACAGTCTGTAAAACATCTACAAAACAGCCTTGCAGAAATCACACATGGCCAACAAGTTGGTAGATCAAACATGTGATCAAGGAACCTGAGAAATTCATTTTTCTTTAAAAGGTATTTTTTCGAAAAATACTTACCGATGACATGACTGAATGACATGACTGAATGGAAGTGTCTACTACTTACTCATTCTAGCCTAAGAGCCAGTTGTGTAAAAACACAACCCGGGAGGCACTCGGGGAACCCCGAGGGGACCAAGAGTTGTCTCCCTATACCCACCACCCGGAAGCCGGGTACCCATAATCCCTCAGTCAGGATACTTAGCGCACCAGCGGCAAGCGGGGCAGGTGGGAGGGTCGTTTGAGTCATGTCATCGGTAAGTATTTTTCGAAAAAATACCTTTTAAAGAAAAATGAATTTGTTTCTTCAAAAACATTACCGATGACATGACTGAATGGAAGAATTGCGAAGAGGAGGTGGGTGCCGCGCTCCAGCACACCTTAGGGCCCAATGGCCGTCCTCCCTAACGCAAACTCCCGACGACCCTAGGTAGGTGAATACCTACGGCGCTGAGGCGCCAGGAGGGAGTAGTGCCCCCCGCAAAACGCCCCCAGCAGAGCGAGGAGTCTCGCTGGCCTGGCAGAACTCTGCGATTGCAGAGGGCGAAGTCATCCCGCCCGCCAGCCTCCAGTAGCCACGAAGTGTAAGACCGAACAGTCCCTGACGAATGTGACGTTCGAGGCCATGCAAGTGCCTTGATAACGGAACTGTAGCCTCTAACCTCCCTGAGGGAGAGGTCCTGTAATTCCGAACGTATGACTGAGCTGAGCCAGGAAGAACGTCCGGCATGTAGCGTCAGTGGTGCCAGAACCGGCAAGAGGTGAGCACGTCCGTAGCGAACGGCTATGTCGTAGGCACACGTGAGGCTTGTACAGGTATTGTTACGTGGTCTCCTGGTGGCATAGCGCCCCGTAAGCGGGCGCAAGGTGAACCCGTGGACCAAATGCGGTCCAGGTAAGGTATGGTCCGAGAGGAGCTGTACGTAAGTGTTCCCTCGAACTGTAGGCAGACTGGGCGAGTCGTAGCTCCTGAAGCTCGTTAACCGATCTGCCATGGCAACATCCCTCAGGCGCCGTATGGCGGCAAGGGCAAGACGTAGCATGCGATGACTCCTCACCCGGGGAGTCGACAGGAGGCTCCGGACGAGCGTGTGTAAGTCTCTCCAAACCGGGCTCCGAGGAGAGGCGGGTTATCTGCCGGCAAGTACCCCCAGCAGGATCCCGGCGGCTTACTTGGAGACGAGTGGGTACCGAGATTGGACGTGGGACGTCGCCCAGCGCGACTCTCTGAACTGGGCTCTGTGAGGCGAGTTCTCTGCTTCTCAAGCTGTGTCCGGGCTCGCTCCGTCCGGGTAGCGGCCTCGGTCAATCCCCACCCTGTGCCCTAGTCCACTGCAATCGTTGTGGAGACCCTCCACAGGATCATCTTAGTCTCATGCGCCGATCCTCCGAAGGTGTCCTGGTGCATTCCGTGTGTAGCCACTGTTCCCACCGGGGAAGACTGGCCCAGATCTACCGTCGGTCCAGGTAGCGACACGCACGGAGGTAGTTGAAGTTCTTTCCCCAAGCACCAGGGTAGGGGTTACACACTGGTCAGAGGATCGCCAGCTGCCCTGATCCTGGAAGAACACCTCCGCTGTCGCGTTGCCGGAGAGGAGAAGCTCCTGTGACCTATCCTTTCTCCCACGAGCAGAAGAAGAAGGCCTAGTAGTCCGCGTCGGATCCAAGCGAAGCACGCTCTTGTCCGCGAAGCCCGAAGGTCGGAGGGTTGGACCTCGAGAAGAATCACGGAAGAAGGAAGCGTAGCTTGAGCAGCCGGGCTTAGAGACGACCAAGGTGCGTAGATCCGACTCCGTGTAGTGGCTAGGTCCTCCGCCACGAGCACAGCCAAGCGGTACGAAGTCTGGCACCCCCCGGGTGCCCAAAGAAACTTGTCGAGACGGCTAGACGGCAGGGAGCAGAGGCTGCGCCTTGGTTCCCCGGTGTCCACGCTGGATGAGAACCCCCAGTGAGTCAGCTGGCGATGCCGGGCAAACTTCCGCAGAAGGGCGGCGGCGATGAGCTTGGAAGTCCCGTCCAGCGCCGGCCGAGTGTCCATCCGCGCAGCACAGGACTGCCGGAACCGCAGCACTGGAAGCCGAAGAAGAGGGAGAGGAGAACGGCTGAGAACGTCCGAGCAACCAGTCCGAGGGGTCGCCAGCCGTCACCCTCAGGGTGTCGAAGTCCCGCTGACTGGAACCGGCGACCGAGGAGGGCTCCGCGGGAAGGAATCCCACTGACGGCGAACCACCGAGGTCGAAGACTCCCTCCGAAGGGGAGAGCGAAGACGGAGCGACGCGGCGAGGGTCTCCTGAGAGCCGAAGGCGGGTCCCGACGAGGAGAACGGCTGCGACGAGGAGGAACGGAACGGAGAGGACGAGGGAAGGGGGAGTGGCCGGTCGATGGGAAGAGGAACGGGACGAAAGGGAGTCCGAACGAGATGGGGAACGCGAAGAAGGCGAAAACCGTCTGAGTCGAGGGAGACCTGATCCGTCAAACGCTGAGAGGAGAAGGTCCTCCTTCGCTCTTGCGAAGCAGAGCGGTAACGGTGAGTAGAATCCCGGCGCCTACGATCTTCGCCAACAGGAGGCTCCATAGGAGTGCGTGTCAGTCTCTGCGAACCAGGCTCTTGGGAGAGGCGGGTTGCTTGCCGGCAAGGGGACCCCTGCGGCCAGAGACGAGTGGGAAATGAACCAGGGTCTTGGAAGAGGCGGATTTCTGGGCACTAACCGTTGAAACTCAGTGCGCCTACCGTGTCGGATCATGTTGGCCTCGCACATACCGTGCTGGGGGCACAGCGAAAGGCGTCTCGGTAATCTCCCAGGGGTGTAGGGGGCTCTGGATAGAGGTAGCACCTTTGCTGTTCGGCAGCTGCGTCCTACATAGGACGGACGGGCATCACTGGTCCTCATCCATCTCCTTAATCTCTCACGTGCTGGCTCCAAGCGCCACACCCTGGCTAACCACCTCGGCTGGTGGGCTAAACCACGTGAGGGGGTGGTGTTCACATTGCACCACTAGGCGGATGAGCTGTTTCTGACAGCCAACGGCTAGAGGAACGGAGGAGATCTGGTTGGATCCAACGGCCAAATGTGGGTGAGTAAACCTTTCCAATCAGGAGTGGAGCCCCGAAGGCAGACAGCTGCCTGTATTCACGCACTGTTCCGGCAGCACCTGCATCCAACTGGTGCCAACGTACTGCTTTGCATTCCTTTGGCTACATCAGCGAGGCCGAGAGGGGAACCTTGACGACTGGGCACCCCAGGATCTCCATACCCTTCGCCCAGGCTTGCGCCCTGGAGAGGTCACTCCAGTGACTGACCCAGCAAGCGCATACCCATGGTCTTCCGAGACCGGATGCCAACAACCTCCCAGCCCCCGAGCGGGAAGGTCCTCCTATGATCTTGTGAGGGAGAGCGATAACGTCGCGTAGAATCCCTGTGTCTACGCTCTTCACAACCAGGAGGCTCCGGACGAGTGCGTGTATGTCTCTGTGAACCAGGCTCTTGGGAGAGGCGGGTTTCTTGCCGGCCAGGGGACCCCCAGCGGAATCCCAGCGGCTTCCTGAGAGACGAGTGGGGAACGACGGTGGAGGAGGGACGCCACGAGCGTCCCACCAAACCAGGCTCTTGGGAGAGGCGGGTTATTTCCACCAGCTGTGTCCGGGCGCGCTCTCTAATCCCTCGATTACTCAGTGGCGTTTCCTGTGTCGGATCCAGTTGGTCTTGCACGTCCGGTGTCAGGGGCACAGCGGAAGGCGCCTCGGCAAACTTCAAGTACCCGCGAGGGGAGGAGGCTCCCTCCTATAAGTTCCAGAGATTAGACCATCGCAGCTCCGGCCAGGTAGCACAGACATCACAAGTGTGGTCGGAAGCACACCCAGCGCACAGGAGACAGACTGTCTGGATATCCGATGGCCACTGGAAGCCTCCGCATCGTATGCAGGTCACCAGTAGGCCCATGCAACACACCAAACCTGAGGTGGCCTGGAACTGTGTCGATAGTAGTCTCCCCTTCCTTGGAGGCGAGCATCCTTACTAGAGTCCCTGGACGTGCACGTGAATGTCTCTGAGCCGGGCTCCGAGGGAGGCGGGCTTTCTTGCCGGTAAGGGGGACCCCCAGCGGGATCCCATTGACTTTCTTGGAGACAAGGGGGACCGATAGTGGACATGGCTTCATAGAAGGCTTCGTCCGGGCGTGCTCCCTCCTGGAAGCGGCCTCATCGATCCAGGCCCACTACGTGCACTAGTCCACTGAATCCGGTGTGTAGCTTCCCACAGAGACGTCCTGGTCTCAAGCGACCGGTGCCAAGGAGACGTTGGATGGCGTATCCACATCCTGCGCCTAGGAGACCCGACCTAGTGGTTGTCCGACGGCCACCGGCACATCTGCCTTGCGTGAAGGACGTCAGCATGCCCCCATCGGGGCGGAACGGGATCCTTCAAGCACCAACAGCATAGGTCGCTCCCACCTGCAGACGCTTCAATGCTGCCATCTGCGCTGCTGAGGCCAGGTGACACAATCATTCCAATGTGGTAGGAGGCACCTCCAGTGTCGGAAGACAGGCCTAGTCCCAAATGGGCGCTGCCTGGACATGAAGAACACACCTACCAGGAGCAGCCGGGCTGGTGCTTACAGCCGAGACGCTGCTTGTCCTCTCCAGGTGGTAGTGTACTGCAACGTCCTAAGAAGTCGGACGTGTGCGTAATTGCCATACCGAGCGGGCCTTGCCAGAGGTTGTTCATGTGCGCTCCCCCTGGCAGCGGCCTCCACGATCCACGCTCGCGCACTAGTCGTGACATTCGGTGTGGCTTCTCCATGTCAGTCCGTTGTCCCTGCAACAGACAACACACCCGAAGGCCTGCGGGCGAGTCCTGTGGGACTAAGCCACGAAGGTAGCCTTCGTAACAACAAAACACACAAGCACCAAAGCGGGGTAACAGACTGTCAAGCCTGCCCGCCAGCAGTGTAGTAAGAAGGTCGACTCACTGCCATCAAGCACTAAGGTGAGCAACCAACATATGTAGCAAAAGTCAAACATGTCATGACAGAAGCGAGGTACCAAACTGCACGCCTACAACTAGCCGTGCAGTAAGCAAGTAGGCCCACTGCCGCCAAGCGCTAAGGCGAGGGGACAACATATGTACACAAAAGACGAATACGTCATGATGGAAGCGAGGTACCAAACTGCACGTCTGCAATCTAGCCGTGCAGTAACGAGGTAGCTTCACCGCCGTCAAGTGCTAAGGTGAGCAACAACATATGTACCAACCCCTGTCATAAAAGGAGTCAGGCCCCAACAACATTGCTAAGGGTGACCGTGTGTAGAAAACAACACCGGCCGCCTGCTGCACAAATCAATACACAATGACAACCAAGACAAGAAAAACATCCGGGGCAGTAAATCACCACTTAATGTGGACATGTCACGAGGGGCCCGCCCAGCCAAGGAGCGTAAACCCCCAAGCTGCCCGCCGGAACGTATATCCACTCTCTAAGGTACGTGAGCACTTGTCCACAGCGTATGCCTGCATATGCGCGTGCGCTTAAATTCATCACCCGTATCTATACCAACATCCCGCAAGGGAAAACAGAAAGGGCCAGAATAGGCGCTGGTGCCGAACAACTACGCGATGACAAGGCGTGCCCCAAACTGCCACTCAGCTAATCAGGCCATGGAGTAAAAGAATTCTCCACACCCAAGGTACAAATGCGTAGGAACTTAGCTACGATTCACCGAAGGTGAGTGGGAGCACGATTACAGTGAGAAGAAGACGAAAAAGTTCGTACCTGCACAAACCAGTGCCCAGCCCGGGAACCGGCCGAGGGTCAACCCCGCTACCTTACCTCTCTGCCGAAGGGGAACGGGGGGAGATGTCCAAAAACCCGCCTGGCACGACCGGCGAAGCTCACCGGACAGCTCACCAGCGGTCGAAGCGTAGGCGCTACACAGTGGGGACGAGAAAGCCACGCAGCAGCACAGGCAGGGCCGACGAAACGATCCTATCTCCCGCTCTTCATTCCAACAGCAAGTCCGAAACCGAGAACCGGTCGAAAAACCAAAGTCCGTAGGCTAGAGCAGAGCGCAAGACGACCGAATCGTGCGCCTAAGTAGACTAGACTGGGGGATTATGGGTACCCGGCTTCCGGGTGGTGGGTATAGGGAGACAACTCTTGGTCCCCTCGGGGTTCCCCGAGTGCCTCCCGGGTTGTGTTTTTACACAACTGGCTCTTAGGCTAGAATGAGTAAGTAGTAGACACTTCCATTCAGTCATGTCATTCAGTCATGTCATCGGTAATGTTTTTGAAGAAACAAACCAACGGCAAAGAGCACCACAAAATGTATTGCTTCCAAGCAAAAGTGTAGACAGTGCTGGGGATATTGGTCACACTTGAAAAGGTACATGTATGAGAAATGCATTATTGAAACCCATGCTGCTACAATATCGACAGGAACTCTGGGAAGACTTCTAGCCCTCTGGCTGTTGGTAGCACTTTTTGTCGAGGTGATTCCTGTAGGAATAACCTCGACCAAAAAGCGCTGCCAACAACCAAAGGACTAGGAGGCAGGGTGGACTGAATCGGGGCTCTTCTGGGCGCAGATATCCCATCCCATCTTAACACATTCTGCCCTAGGACCGAACTCCCCCAATTTTGAAGTTGTCATCCGAAGGACTGTATTACATGTACAATTCTATAGACAGATCGAGCATGACAGTTAAAGGGTGGTGCCAGAATAGCTTGGCGCCTGTGGGCGCCAAGCTATTCTGGCACTACCCTTGAACTATTATGCTTGATTCATGTCTTGCTGTGGTGTGTCAGGGTTGAATGAGTTAATGAACTAAACTGAACTGAGCTCAGAAAGAAAGAATAGAAACCTGCATATAGTTACTGGGTCGACCATTGCTCACCTTCTTTCAACAGTTCATCTTCTTCCTCCTCTTCTGATTCAAATTCTGTCAAATGGAGGTACGCGTCGAGGGATTTACTCAGCCCGACTTTAGCTTTCAGTTTCTCCAGTGAAGTAGCCTTGTTAGTCAGGCGCTGCAGCAGGTCGGCAGTTTTTTTGCAAGCCTCCTCAAAATTGCCGGTGATGGTCTTGATGGCCTTTTTCATTACTTTGGCGTCGGCCCAAGTCTTGTCCAGTGTGGCAAGCACTTTCCTGTGGAAAGAAAGAGACTTGTTGATGCGAGTTTCACATGTACGATGTGTCCAAGACAATTTGTAGACAACACTGGCGTCATACCTAGAGATGCCTGGACATCCTCATGCACAGGCTAGCCTGTGATTTTTGGACTTTACAGCTCTAAGCCATAAGGTCCAATATCACACACCTGCGCAGACATTTTACTTTTATGCATGGACAGTTTAACACATTCAACACAAAGGACCGAAATCCCCAAATTTTGAAGTTGCCCTTTGAAGGTTATTACAATTCCAGAGAACAGATCGAGCATAATAGTTCAAAGGTGGCGCCAGAATAGCTTGGCGCCCATGGGCGCCAAGCTATTCTCGCGCCACCCTTGAACTATCATGCTTGATCCATGTCTTGCTGTGGTGTGTCGGGGCCGAATGAGTTAACTCATTCGAGACATGTTGCTTACAGATACATGGCAAAAAGCTGTGTATCCATATGTGGCACGTCTCCAATGAGTTAACCTGCTTTGAGCAACCATCTTTGTGCCAGAAAAAAATAAGAGATACTCTTTCAAGAGGAAGGCAAAAAGCCTCACTTGTCGTTTAAGACCATCATTCAGTTGGCTACAGCCAATTAAATTTTGGTCTTTAATAACAGGTTATCTCTGATAAAGATGGTCGCGAAAACATGTTCCACTGTATGTTATTTGTGGGTTGGTCTGTGGGTTTGGAACTTACAACTTAGAGCTGTAAGGATTACAATTAGATACAAGCACACATAATTATATTCTTTTAATCTTTTCCTTCAGAATATGTAGGAATCATCGCGACAAAAACTGCTACCGACATGCAAAAGGGTTATTATGGACAGGAAAGTGTAAAATCTTAGGAATATCAAACACTACTCACTTGAGCTGTTCTACACTCTCAGTGCGTTCCTGGGCTTTGGAGGTGTACAAGTATTGGAAACTGTCCATGAAACGGCGGTAGGTGGTGGGGCCCACATACACTTCATTTTTGGCTGCAACACTGCTGTTTCGGTGGCGCTGCCTACAAGACACGAACAAAACAACAGGTTAGCTCATTGCACAAATAGAGAGACCTGCATGAAATCTTAACCTATATTCATGCGTACAATAAAAAGGACGCTGAATTAAAAATCACAACATATTTATTGCAATACTTTTTATTTTATAGGGAAATCTATTGCCTATGGAGTATGACCTGATCACTGATCAATTCAGGCGCACTGCAACTGTGCCACTTTGATTTACCAGGACCTTTCAATGGATATGCTGTTGAACAAGCCCGTCTCTTTTTTCCTAGATTGTGAGTCCAGCTACCAGGACTCGAACCCACAACCCAGCGATTCCCTTCGCTCTCTTTCGCTCCAATACTTAACCACCTGAGCTATACTTTTTTATTTCAGAATTTCATGTATTTTGTGTTGCAGCAAGTGCTGATGAGGCACAGCGGGAGCCGATGTTAATTTAGCAAAAGGCACAGATTCTCATGAGCCTCTGCGGCTGCAGGGGCTCATGAGAATGTATGCCTCTTGCAGATGGCAGGTTTGCACGTATGACACTGTTGAAAAACACTCACTTGATTCTCTCAAGAAGAATTGTCTTGGAGTACGGCAGGTTGGGTACCTTGACGGTCTGAACCTTCAGCTGGTCCTTCTTTTTCTCGTGAGCTTTCACGGTGGACAGCGTGGTCTCTGGGTTCAAGTCCCCAGCCCACGGCAGCTGCTTGCAGTCACGCAGCACAAAGCTATGGATGTTGGCCAGGCAGGTAGTGATGCTGTCTCTGCAAAAGATAAAAATTAGTGACACGAAAAATGAATTTTTCTCTAAAATGTATTTTTTCGAAAAATACTTACCGATGCCATTACTCGGATAGCCCTCCCACCTGCCACGCTTGCCGCTTGTCAGCTAAGCGAATAAACTGGTGTGTCTGCGCAAGGCAGTTACCCGTATGGGTGGGAAGGGAGGCTACCCGGGGTACTGGGTCACGGCACCCCTAGGTTGCCTCCCCTGGCCCTATAGGTACACATCGTAAGTTTTTGGCTAAAATTATGTAAGCTGTAGGATGGTTCCATAAAGTAATGGCATCGGTAAGTATTTTTCGAAAAAATACATTTTAGAGAAAAAATCATTTGTTTCTTCAAAAACATTACCGATGCCATTACTTTATGGAAGAATAGTGAAAAGGAGGCGGGTGCCGCATAACCCAGGAACCCGACCAAGCTAGCAAGACCCGCCCTCCCCGGAGCAAACTCCCGATAATTTTAGCTAAAGGTTTACCGCCGGCACCGGAGGTGCTGGGAGGGAGTGTTGCGCCCCTGTCTCGCTGGCCTGCCAGGTTTCGGAGGTAGAATCGGGTGAAGGTCGACTCAGTCCGCCAGCCCACGGCCGCCACCATGTCTCGGACAGCACAGCTGCGGTCGAATGTGATGCTAGGAGCCATGGCTCTGACTTCGTGCGCCCTGAAGAGTAAGCGCTTGGCAGCAACAGGGCAGCGGTCCTGGTAGGTGGAGCGTATCACCCATCGGAACCAGGACGAAATCGTCAGGGCCGATATGTCTGATCTACCTGGCGACAGAGGGAGAAAGAGGCGGGAGCATCCCCGGTGGAGCGGCTTGGTTCGGCATAGGTACACACGCATTGCTCTCACCGGGGCCTGTTGTCTGGCTTCCCTTTTCGGGCTTATCGTCTTCAGGGGCCGGACAGTGATCACCTGGGGGGTGGACAACGGGACTGCGTATTGGCCAGGAAGGCCAGGTCCGTCAGTAGCTGCACAGAGCTGTCCGTCTTGAACTGCAGCAGGAGGAGTGCACCGGAGGCGCGTGCAGCTCCCTCACTCTGGAGGCCGTGGCAAGGGTGAGAAGAAGCAGGTCTTCAGCGTTATGTAGGCCACCAGGTCAGGGATGTCTTAGCACTTGCCGGGGTCTGAACGGCCCAAGGGTCGGGACGTGTCGGCAATCAGGAGAGGTAGACCCTGATGGTGATTGGCGCCAAGTGCTGCTTGGCAAAGCCAGAGGAAGAACTCGGCCAGCTGGGGGGATGTCCGATTGGAAGGAGCGAGGTGTCGGTCATCGCACCAAGGCTCCAGGATTCACCACTTTCCTCCATAGCCTCAAAGGGTCGAGGATCTGCGGCCTGCTGCGATAGCTTCCATTGCTGCACTCGAGAAGCGGCTAGCGGCGAGGGTGTGCCCCACCGTCTCCAGGCGTGTAGTAGGAGTCGCTCGGGAACGGAAAGCATGGCGCCTGCCGTGGTTGTTTGAGCTTCGAGCGTGGTGTGGGGAGCCGCAGAGGGGGTCCAGTGGCGAGGTACAGAAGGAGGGGAGCTGGGTGGCTTAGTGGTCAAAGACTTGGTCCAGCAGAACGGGCCACTAGCAATCGAATCGCGATGCCTCCCTAGAGATTGTGCAGGACCTGGGGGACCACCACCGTGGACGGGTAGGCAGACGCGATGAGACCTTTACAGGAGAAGGGGAGCACATCTACTGCCCAGGCTAGGAAGGGGGTCGGGATGGGCGAGACGAAAAGGGGCAACAGGCGGTTCCAAGAGGTCGACCAGAGGAGACTACCACGCCATACAGATCATCCGAAAGGTGTCCGGACACAGTGCCGAATCGGTGTTGAGAAGCTTCCCGGGCCGCGAGAGGGAGACTGCGAGGCCAAACCGATGTCCAGGAAACTTCTCGCTCGGAGAGGGAGGTTGCGACCTGCACCCGACTGGGGAAGCTGGTAAAGAAGAAAGCCGAGGGAGGGGAAGCAAGGCCCGCCCTGCTTCTGGGTGTAGGAGACCACCGTGGCGCTGTGGGAGGACGAGCAGTTGCCGGCATCCGAGAGTGGTGTCCCAGGCGAGGAGGGCTTGCCAACACGCGTGCAGCTCCAACAAGTAGAAACATTAGTCTGCGATGTCCATGGTCCAGCTGCCGGAACCCGGAGAACATCAGCAGCAGAAGCGCGCCAGCCAACGCGGCTAGCATTGATGCAGAGGGACCACTGTGGGGGCAGAGGGAAGAGAGGAACTCCGGTCGTGAGTCATCGGGATCTGCCCAACGGAGGAGGTGTAGGAGGGGCAACGGAAGCACTGGCCCTTGAGTCTCGATGTCGCCAGCCGAGAGTCACCAGTGAAGAAGTAAATACCGTTGAAGTGGACGAGAGTAGAGACGCTCGGGAACGGAAAGCATGGCGCCTGCCGCACTCATCAGGCCCAGGAGCTGCAACCACACTCTGGCGGAGACCGACTGCAGTAGAACACTAACCGAACCAGGTTCGCCAACTACCGTATCCACGGTTCTGGTAGTGTCCCAGGTTGAGGTCGTTCCGGAACGCCATGCCCAGGTGAACGAAGCGGCGGGACAGGGCGAGGTCCGACCCGCCCATGTTGACCAAGAAGCCAAGCCTGTTGAGAAGGTCCAGCAAAGAGTCTCTGTCCTTCTCCAAGGCAGCCGCCGATTGGCTGCGCCGGGGCAGATCATCAAGGAATTTGAAGGTGGCTCGGGGACGTCCGTCTGGACGCGGTGAGAAGCCGTCCACGGAGATAAACCTGTTCCGTGCTGAAAGGTCGAAGATTGGGAGCCCCGTGCCTCTGAGCTTGGGAACCAGAAGGAGACCGCTGTATAATGCCAAAGGCACTTGGTGTTCCCAGGCGGTCACCCATCCAAGTACTAACCGAACCTGACGTAGCTTAACTTCGGTGATCAGCCGAGACAATCGTGGTGTGGTCGTCTGCTGGATCCCCGGCGGGGAACCGAACCCCCGTCGCCTGTGGGACAGGCGGGAATACTTACCACTATACTACCGAGGCGAAGGCCGGGGGGTCGCAACACGTAACCACCTCTGAGGCGTCCTACTGCAATCGCATGGGAATCACTCCTCGAAGAGAGGCTGCGTGGGCCGGTCCAAAGGGACGGCGACCGCACAGGGCCGTGACGTAGGGGCGGCCGGGGATGGGGGCGGACGGGGACATCCGGTGGCAGGTGTGGGAATCCAGGCCTGGAAGACGGGTGAGAGGAGGACCTAACAGTCAGTAGGGAGAGAAGCAGGGCCTGTGGGCGGCAGAACCAGGAGGAGACGAAGCAGGTGGGCAAGAGGTCCCTGTACGCGTCCTTCACCGTCTGCCAGGCAGGATCGAAGCGTAGCGGTTCGCAGAAAGGGGCCAGACGTACTGTCTGCGTAGGTGTGGCGGCATCGGGCATGGTGTGGACGGAAGCGTGGTAAGCCGCCCGGGCGGCCAGGGCGAAGGCGAGGACGTCTCCGAACAGCGGAGTGAAACGACGGGCGCCAGGCCTCCTCCACACGAGAGACGAGGGCTTGCGTAACGACGTCGAGCATTCCTGCGCAGGCGAGGGAGTAGCGGAAGAGGGACTCTGTCCGATCCAGACGGGGTGTGAAGCAGATTTTTCCGGAAACATGATGAGGGCGTCATCATCCTCGGGAGGCCGGCGCTGAGGGTGCAAGGCGGCGGGCTCCGCCGCCGACGAGGAGCGAGTCCGAGGAAAGCGATGGCAAGGGGGCGAGCGGGAATCCTCCGAGAGCTGCGGGGAAGTCTGAGGCCGAGGAGTGCAGGAACAAGGAGCCCGAAGGAGACCTGGTCGCCAGGTGGGGAGAGCGTGAACGACGGGCAGAGACCGAGGAGCGGGGCAGGTGATGACGCTGAGGGTCCGGAACCGTGGAGCCGTGGAACTGCTGGCAGGAGACCGTCGTCCGAGAAGAAATGCATCGATGTCGGCTCCGAATGTGCGAGCGGGCGGCCAAATTATTTAGTTATTGCACTGCAGAATAGTGGCTGACTACACAAGGAAATTAATGGTATAATATTGTTATGCCAGCATGAAAGTGCGCTGTGCACAGGAGTGCAGTAGAAAATCTTCTCTTCGTCCAGTCCCAAGGTACGGGAAACACTGTGTATATCTGAACATGGATACTAGCATGTCAGGATACATGGGTGTGCATGACACAGACATCGCTAGTGTCTTAAAAATGCGACGAGTACACTGGGTGTCTAACAAACGTGGGTGTATGCATCATGTCCATAAAATGTCGTGTGTGAACACCAACATAAGTGTGCAAACACAGCATGATCGTAAAAAATACGTGTATCTATAACGTGGGTGAGCACACCACTGTGTCTGCAAGAATGTGGAAGTGCATGCTGGTATGGGTGCGCAAGAGAAAGGGACACCATCATCAAGAAACGGGTGGATGTGGCTGCTACGCCACGTGACGAGTGCACCCGAGCACACGAAACACCGACAGTGATGCAGCCGCCTGGCGCCTCTGCGCCGGTCACTGGCACACATCGAGACCTTACCTAGCCATCTTGCAGAGGCTGGGGAAGGGAATAACCTGACACGCAGAAACGGGAGCGCCACACCAAGGAGCCGGGGGCTGCACACGTCAGGCAATGGCGCAGAGTCCGCGATGGAAGTTCAAGAGGACCAGAACACAGACGAACTTGTCCGAAGGCACCCAGAGAAGAACCACAGAAGTAACAACAGTTCAAAGCACCTGAGCGCAACACACCGCCGGGAACCGAGGCTCCAAGTCGCAGGCACAACCGGCGCAGAACCCTACACAGCCGTAGGGAACCTGCAGAGGGCGAAGGCACGCCTGCACTACACATCCTGCAAGCTAACAGAGAGCACCACAGAAGAAGAAGCACACAAGGAACAACAGTCCAATGGCACCGGGCAAGGCTACGAGCACACAGCCGGAACCAAGTCTCTCAGGGCGCAGGGAACATGGCGCACAACGCCAGGTGGAAGAAGCACACAAGTGGCAAAAGTCCAAGCCTCCGAGGCCAGCAAGAATAACCAAGCCTCGTAGGTCGCAGGTACAACCGGTGCAGAACCATACACAGCTGTAGGCTCAACACCGCAGTAGGCTTACACACGTCTTAACTCCGTAAGCTAAAGAAATAAACTGGTGTGTCTGTGCAATGCAGTTAGCCGTATGGGTGGGAAGGGAGGCTACCCGGGGTACTGGGTCACGGCACCCCTAGGTTGCCTCCCCTGGCCCTATAGGTACACATCGTAAGTTTTTGGCTAAAATTATGTAAGCTATAGGATGGTTCTATAAAGTAATGGCATTGGTAATGTTTTTGAAGAAACAATACCATCAATTTCTTGGCTGAGCAAGGGAGCAGTGAAATCAGAAAATACAACACTTTTTTTCAGCAAGCCATTTACTAAAATTAAAAATGAAAAATGTCCAAATACATGAATTCTGTACGACTCTACAGGAATATACTGTAAACTCTAAAAGAATTTTGTTTTCGTCCCTATGTCACACGACCAATCCCTTTAGCACAAACTGTACCGAGCTACAAAAACCCTTGAAGCGACTAATGGCGGACTTTTTGTAGCCCTCTTTCTGACGCGTCTTGTATGCCAGTTTTGTCCTGTAAAAGACCACTTAAACATTCTAAAGTACAAAGTTACTTAGTGTTGTTCGAAACAGCAGGCACACTATTGGAGTTGTTTGTAGCACACAAAAGTGTGTTACAGACCACTAAAGAAAGAATCTTTGCGGAATCGAATGCACATGAGAATCCCATATCCTATTTTATTGAAGAATTTTACATTTTTTTAGACAAACACTCACACACCTCTTCCACTGACAATTTGTAGACCATGCTGCCGGTCATGCAGACGGCAAGGTCATGAAAGATCTTAAATTACGTCACACATCTATTAGGTAAACATGATATTCTTTTGACGTTGGTCATGTCTGGCATGATCCAGGTCGGATGATTTCAGCTTAATTTCTTTTAAGAAAATAGTGGAGGAATGAAAACAAATACGTTATTGGTAGCAGGGGTTTGCTGCACAGGCCCTTGTAGGCCTGAGGGAGGTCAAAGGAACCTTCAGCCTTCGGTGTACAATGGTTCCTTTGACCTCCCTCAGGCCTGCAAGGGTCCATGTAGCAAACCCCTACTACCAATAACTTATAATGTAATACAGGTACATGTGTATATGAATCTACAGGAATATGTGAACTCCTTGCTTTTTCTGACCCACTTGTGATTTAGGGACAATGTTTTGAATGCACACACTGGACACAGCTTAGGGCACACTGTGGAGAAAAAAGATCAGACAAACTGACCGCAAGAGACATAGATCCTCATGAGCCCCTGCAGTTGCGGGGGCTCATGAGGATCTATGCCTCTTGCTGATGCCACTTTGTATCTATGTTCTTTGGAGGGCTGGGGGCTCTTTGGCATCGGACTAACAAAGATTTTTTAAACAATTTGTGGCCAGTGGCAGTGAATGGGTTAAGGTGGGTCAACAAGGCATGGCAAGCTTACCTGAGGTCCTCAAACTCCTGTGTAAGCTGGTGCTTGGCTATGAAGTACGACGCCTCTCCCAGCAAGGCCTCCTGCGGCCAGTCACACAGCCAGTTGATCTGACACCCACTCAGCAAGCCAGGGTACTTGCTGAAAAGCAAAACAAGATTTATTTGTAAAAATAGTCGAAGAAAAGTTGTTTAAAATGTCCAGTCAAACATCACTTACAGATAACTTATGATAACAAGTGGCTCCATGGTACTTAAACTACTTCTCAAGTGTGCCTGCATCGGGCAATGGGCCAAACATCACAATTCAGGTTAAAAAAAACCCTGATTTGGTACTGCCTTTGAACTGGCAAGGCCAACTCATCACTCGCTGTTGTGTTGTAGCCCAATGTCACCTGTATGACCCTGTGTCAATCTAACCGTAAATGTGTACAGATGTACCCTGTTGTAACCCTAGTAACAGACACTCATTTTCAAAACACTGTGACAAAAAGCACAGTGCACTGCCAGGAAGTCTCACATATGTGACTGGAGTTGTCAGGTTTCATTTTCTGTGTCTCTGTATCACATTAACCCTCTTAACCCCACAGCAACATTTCCAAACTTTTGGAGGCTTTGTCCAACGACTATGTGCCAGTTGTAGGAGATGGATTGATCATGATAATACCCTTGAAATATCATGATCAATCCATCTCCTGCTGCAGGGTGTTGGGGCTAAATGGGTTAATTGGCTGTTGGCAGCCTTTTTTGTTGCGATGATTCCTGCAGCCAAAGTGTTCATGTCTGCAGAAGTTTATCTGCTACAAATTCCAAGTGCAGTTTTCAAAGTTACTTCATTTAGTTTAGGGGGAAAATGCAGCGTGGCAGAAAATGAATTTTTCATTAAAATGCATTTTTTTGAAAAATACTTACCGATGGTATGACATTGTGGAAAAGCCCTTAGCTAGCCTAATTTTAGCCAAAATTTGGTTGTGTCCGTATAAGGGGGTGTTGGCAGGAGTGGAGCGCCATAGACCCGGTCATGGCCTGAATAGTCTCCCCTTATTCCCACCCGGTACGAGAATACCCGTCATCCCTCAGTTTAGTTCCTTAGCGCACTTGAGGCAAGCGGGGTAGGTGGGAGGGTCCTTCGAGTCATACCATCGGTAAGTATTTTTCAAAAAAATGCATTTTAATGAAAAATTCATTTGTTTTCTCAAAACACATTACCGATGGTATGACATTGTGGAATTCCGAAGAGGAGGTGGGTGCCGAAAAAACGCCCCTCCTGCCAACCGACCAACCCTCAGACCCGCTCTCCCGGAGCAAACTCCCGATAATTTTAGTTAAGATACCTGCGGCGCCTAGGGCGCCGGGAGGGAGTGTTGCTCTGTAGTGATATCTCCCACCAGCGAGAGGTTCTGCCGCTGGGTGGAGAGGTCCCTCAGGTAGAAGCGGGCGCAAGTGGTCTCTGCTCGCCCTCTCATAGCCGCCACAAAGTCCTTGACTGCACCGGTGCTGTCGAAGCGGGACTTGCGGTCAAGGCTCTGACCTCGTGCGCCTCGATGTTCAACATGTGGCTGCAACAGGTCGAGGTCCTGGAAGGCCGGGCGGATCACTCCCCGGAACCAGGAGGAGCAGGTCTGGGCTGAGATGTCACGTCTACCTGGGGACAAAGGGAGAAACAGGTGTGTGCGTCCTCTGCGCAAGCTTGGTCCGGCGCAGGCCCACACGTAAGGCTCTCACCAGTTCCTATTGTCTGGTCTACCGAGTGGAGTCTCGTAAGGGCGGAAAGTCATCAGCGGTATGACAGCCAAGGCGACCACTACTTGGCCCCGAAGGCTGGTAACGTTAGCAGTTGCACGGCGCCTTCTGTCCGTACCTGACAGCAACCCGTGTGTGACACCAGCGCGTACGTTCACTGGCCCTGGAAGAGGTGGCTAGGCCACATGTAAGGTTCTCACCGGGGCCTTAAGTCTGTTCTCCCGGGTGGAGTCCGTACACACGCAGGGCGAAACATCTGTCGCCGTCAGGGAGGCCGCCTCTTGTCCAGGAAGATGTTCAGGTAGCAGTAGCATGAAGCCGGTTGTCTGGCACTGCAAGCAATCTGGGTGTGTGGGCAGCGCGCGTAGTGTACTGACCCTGGAGGTAGAGTCAAGGACCGCCAGGAAGCACTTCTTCCTAGATACATCCGTCAAGCGCGTCATGTGCCGGGTTCTAAGGACGGGGTTGAGACCACGTAAGCCCCCATGGTAGATCACTCTTGGCCCACGCGAAGCAGTGATGGGCATCCAGACCGAAGAGAGCCTCCGAAATGCGAGGTCTTACAGCCACCCGGGTCTAATGAGCGTAATCACCTGTAGGTGTCGGCGATCATGGTTAGATAGTCCCGAACAGTGAAAGGAGACCGTCCCTGGGCGTTGAATAGCCCGAGGAAGCATTCCGTCAGCTGGGGCTTCGCCAAGTCCGGAGGGAAAGAAGGCTGTCGTCAGTCCCGTCACCCAGCGCTCGTCGTCTTCCCTCGCAACTCGAACGGTTGAGGGTCTGCGGGTTGTCTCGGTAGCATCCATGGCCGCCCTAGGGAAGCCTCTGTGGTAGAGGGCTTGCTGCACAATCTCCAGGTGTGTCGGAAGAGTTCAGGGCCCGGTTGTTATGGCGGCTGTTCCAGTTGCTAGAGCCTCGTGCGAGTAGTGGAGAGCTGCAGAGGGGGGGCATGTGGTAACGAGCTGACCTCGACTGGTGAAGAGACAAGCGCCCCCAAGCCAGGAAAACGCCCACCTACCTCCGCAAACCTGCAACAAAGGGAATGTCGGACAACCACGCGTATAACGCAGCATTCAATCTCGATGCGAGCAGTGAAGTTAAAAGATCTGGCCACAGCGACGCCTCCCCGCGCCGCCGGTCTCAAGCGCACTAGCATCTCCCATAATTACACCCTCCTCCAAGCAGAAGAGGTGTCAGGTTGAACGGCGATCCCCTAGCATGTCATGAGTCCTAAGCGAACTGAAGAAGGTAATGATAGTCGCTGCTAGTCTGCCCTGCTCCCGTCCTACTGGGAGTCCCACTCGAACAGGACGACCACGCACTCCATCCTCGACGGGATCCATGCGAAGAAACACGTAGTACCTGTCCCGTAGCGTAGGCAGCCTAGTCGACGGCGAAGAGGGCAGAATCCCAGCCTACCGCCCGGCTTGCCAACTGGTTAGGACTTCGAACATCGAGTTGTCCCAAAGTCCTGGAGACGCACCGCTGCTCTCAAGTCTTTGTCTAGCATCTGGCAAGATGTCGAGGCACTTGTGTCGAGTCGATAGAACGAAGACCGTGCACCATATCCACCGACTAGTGTACGAGAAGAGTCGACCATACTGCCGCGGAACTGAGCTCCAACCACCTCTCGGGAACTAATTTTGCCAAGCTGTCGTCACGTCTAACTCCCGGTACTTGCGCCCCCGGCCGCAGGATCTCCAGTGCCGAGCGGGTAACTTCACAAGGAGCTATCGAGGGCAAGTCCATCTGCTCCAGTCAGGCGCCGCAGCATGCCGGAACTCCAAGTCGTCTCCACCCAGGCAAACGAACGCTTCCGCTAGGTCCCGAAGCTGTCATCTTAGAAGAAGAAGACCGTAGTGCTTGGTCGCCGCTGACCACGGCTAGGCCAATGCGAAGTGGAGGGTAGCACCCCGCCGGAAGAAGGATACGACGAGCCGAGAACTCGTCTCAGCAGGGGCTTAATCTGAACTGTGTGCGCTACCCCCGATGTAGACCGAAGTCGGCCACTGCAGTGAGGTCGGTCGGACCAGTCCTCAACCCGCGCTGACCTCTATGAAGGTAGACTGCTACTTGGTAGTCATCAATCGCACGCCTGGAGAAAGCTGCCACTGACGTTCCCGGGACTGTGTCGTCGGCGTCACAAAACGTCGCCTCCGTCCCTCGGATGTAAGCCACAAATCCGGTGCAGCAGAAGAACTGCGCCTCCGCAGAAGAGTGGTCCCTGCCAAAACTGTCCGACGGTCTGCGATGACCGCGTGCCTGTCCTGCATCAATGTTCCTGGAAGACTGCTACATCCAGCGGTGTAAGCAGCGTGTATCGGCTGTGCCAGAGTCCTTGTTAGGCTCCTTGTCGGTCTGCCAGGGGGGCCAGGGAAGTTGTCCATCGCGCGGTGCCCTGCGTGGCCGACTCTTCAACGCGGTAGGCCGCGAGAAAGTGTGCAGGACGGTATCCCGAATCATCAGATCACAGTCTGTAGCCGCAGCGAAGCGGTGGCAGCGGAAGAGAAGTAGGATCACAAAGTTGAAGCCACCAGTGCCTCCCCCGGCGCCCTGAAGCGGAGACAGAAGCCGGCGACAAGAATCCGGCACCCGAACGGATGAGGAAGGGACTTGAAATGCTTGGACGCGATGAGGGGACCTGCTTCGTCTAAAGCCCGAGGAGGCTCCCTCCTCTATCTCCACGCAGAAGGCGGCGAATCCAAGATCTCTCGGAACCGCGAGCGTAGCGACGTGGAGTAGCTATCATCGCCCAGCCACGGCGAACGACGTCCTCTGGAATCAAGCGGAAAAGTCGTCTGTCTCGCACGCAGGAGAAGGGATGTCTAACTGCTCCGAAGTCCGGGGGACCCCGGGCGGCGGCGATCCAACGAAGGTGGACCCAGCACTTGGAAGGGACAGCGTAGCCTCAGAGGGCCGGTCCCACGAACTCGAACGGCGACGAAGATACTTCGGAGCGCCTGTCTTCCCGATGTGTAGCGACCCAACGGAACTGGGACGTCGTCTCCTGATCCTCTCGTACCCCTGGTCTCTGTGTAGTGAGCACATGCTTCCGAAGTCAGGCGAACTGAAAGATTGTGACCTATTGCCGGGAACGGAATCCCATCGTGAAGTCGTCTCTCTGCACTGCATGTAGAGCGGGCTCTCGTCTGCACGGTCGGGGCGAGGCGTGGCCCAACATCACTGAGCCGGGATCTTGTCGTGTGAAGTGCAGCGGTCCTGTAGCACTTGCGGTTGCCGCAAGCCGTAGAAAGTGCCGGTGTAACCACGACGGGAGATGGCGCCAACGCGTGTATAGCCCGGGCGAGGGCGCCCCAAATAATCATAATCATAATAAAAAATTAATTAATTAATGCTTATTGAAAGAGCTTTATGTGATTGTAATTGCCCTTTCAGGGATAAATCAAGGTATTTGCATTAAATTGAACTATGAGAGTCAGAATACCACTCTGTGTCTCATCTCCATTTTCTCAAAACTGAAGTAATCGGTTCAGTGGTTCCAGGGTTATAGCCCCTTTAAGGATAAGAGGTGTTGCGCCCCAGCGGTCTGGCGAAACCGCTGCGCAGCTGGGAATGCAACATTTTAACACCTGTGGCAAAAGGGTTAAAACGCCTAGCTTGAAAGAAAGGCACTAGGTGCCCTAAAACGACAACAAACGAATCCCAATCTTGCACGCTACCGCGCAATATATGCTCTCACAACCCAGTCGTCACTGACCTGAGGCCGAGCTGTCGTCTCTAGGGCAGTACCCGCCGTCAGTGGGTCTGGGCGTGCCTCTCCGTTCGTCACGGTAAGGGGAACCTTAGGAGGGCCCTCCGCGTTAGTATGCGACAGTAGCTAACTGGCCCGTGACGTCATTGTCCCGGCGGGAGTGGACGAGTCTCGTGGCAAACCGTGCGACTCCCAGTACGTGGCCGCTTCTGCATGTCGCCTTGGCCCCACAGAACTGGTCCGCCGTAAGCAGTCTCTGCGTGTATCAGTGTAACCACTCGAGTCCGAAGGGTTACCCGCCTGAGAGCGGTAGCGGCGACCAGAAACCCGACGAGGCGACGGCCGTCGTCTCTCCGGGTTGCGTCTTGATAGTGGGTTGGGTCTACTGAACTAACACAGTGGAAGAGATCGGAATGTCTCCACTAACCTGTGATCTAGGCGAGGATCGAGCCCTGGCATCTGGTTCGTCCGTCCGTCGTGTTTCCACTCTGGGCTGTCGGAGGGTGGAAGAGTGGTCATCTCTCGAGGCCGTGTCCCGGTGAAACGAGTCTCGTGTGTCACCGCGTGACTACTTGTACGTGGTCGTTCCCGCCTGTCATGTCTGCGATCCGCCATGTGTGTCTGGACTGGTAGCGTCGTAGATTTGGTTGCCGACGCCAGTCCGGGGGAAGGATCCTGTTGTCTGCCTCCTCCAGAGGCGTACAGACTGTAATCCCTTCCGCTGACATGGGTTCGGGCTCCGGTCTCATGGTCGCCACGGTAAGGGTAACCTCAGTGGGGCCCTCCGCGATATTATGCGACTTGCCAGCTTTCTATGTTCGGGACGCCTTAGCCACTGGTACCGGCTTGGTTCCCGTCTTGGTACTCCGCACCGGGTCTGTCAGTCGTTCCCTGACAGGAGTCGGTCGTTCTCGGCGGTAAAAGCCCCACAGCTGCAACCATCTTTCTTCCAGCCATGGGGCGCACACCACACACGTATTGTTCGAATCGCAACCAGCACAGGGTAGGCAGACTGCATGCACGTCCGATGGCCACTGAAAGTCGCCACACAACGTGCCGGTACGAACCTGGTATCTGTAACAAGAGGGTACAATGAAGAAACGAGCGAGCGTGGCCTCCGAAGTCACGCAAAATAAAAACGCGCGCGATGACGAAACGAACCTCATCGAATTCGAAAGAGTACAGCGCGTGCCTACGCTCGGCGCTCCTTCCCACCCTAGAGCGCCGGTCGAGGGCATTCACCGAGATATTACCTGTCCATGGCGACAAACGGTAGCAAACCCACGTCTCAGTCTCCACCGAAGTGGACCCACTGTCCGCCGGTTGCAGAAACTCGTCGCCAGTCACGACCGGCCAGGCTCCGAAGTCTCGTCACAGCGCCAGTCGAGTGAGCTCGAAGTCCCAAAGCTAACTCGTCGGCAAGAGAGTCCCCAAGTCGACGACAGAGAACCGGCCCAGCAGAGAGCACAAGCAGTCCCAACCGACTCAAGCTCCACAGTACACAAGTTCCAAGTACAAAGTCCAAGCTCACAACCACCAAGGTCAGAAGACCGGTCCAAGATCAAACGCAGAGCACGAACAGACACAACCTTCCTAGTGCTAGCTAAGAACTAAACTGGGGGATGACGGGTATTCTCGTACCGGGTGGGAATAAGGGGAGACTATTCAGGCCATGACCGGGTCTATGGCGCTCCACTCCTGCCAACACCCCCTTATACGGACACAACCAAATTTTGGCTAAAATTAGGCTAGCTAAGGGCTTTTCCACAATGTCATACCATCGGTAATGTGTTTTGAGAAAACAAATTGCATGGTAATTAGGTGACGCTGGGCATGGCATTCTGAATTGTACTCACTTGTAAGCGTCCCTAAGCAGTGGGTGTGAAGGCTGGAGGCATACTATGATGTGAAGGTTGCTCTTCACACGAGACACAAAGAACTTCATCGGGTCCATGGAGGAGCTGGGGAACTCACGCTTCATAGCTGGATGGATGGCCTGAAGAATAAAACAGATAATAATGTGAAAATGCGACCATGTGTGAAATTTGGCACTTGTGAAAATACAGAAAGGCAGTTAACTCATTTTACCCCAGACACACCACAGCAAGATAAGGATTGACCATGATAGTTCAAGGGTGATGCCAGAATAGCTTGGCGCCTATGGGCGCCAAGCAATTCTGGCATCACCCTTGAACTATCATCATCGATCTGTGTCCTGCACTGCAATGCAGTCTTCAGAGGACAAAGGCAAAATTTGAGGATTTCGGTCTTGGGGTAGAATGAGTTAAGTGCAGGGGTTGTCTTGGTGCTGTTGGCATGCCAAAACAATCTTGTGCATTTTCAAATCATTTGTGTGGCTTTTCATGCAAGTAAGAACATGTACCCTTATGAGGTAAGGGAGGCTACTCAGTGAAGGGAAGCTATTCAGGGATGTTGGTACAGCTCACTCGGTTGGTTCCCCGGTGGCGTTTCTGTACACAACGATCCCTGGGCTGAAATTGATAGGCTAAGTGCTACTTCCATACAGTAATGCCATCGATAATGTTTTTCGAGGAAACAATTTTTTGCAGATAGAGTTTGATTTTTAATATGGAAATTTCCGTAACCCTTTCCTTCCTGATATACTTTTGCAAGAAATAGATTTGATTATGATAGTTCAAGGGCAGTGCCAGAATAGTATGACACCAAGAGGCTCCAAGCTATTCTGGCAGCAACATTGAACTTTAAGGGTTGATTTAACTCCTAATCTGTAATGTAGCCTTCATAGGACGTTAGGCAAATTTGAAAACTTTTGGACTCATGATGTAATGGGTTAATAGAGATTTTGAATTTACAGATTCATATCTGCCAAGTTTACTTCATGTATGGAAAAAAAATCCTCTAATATCACACCCACCTGACCATGGCTGTTAAAAATAGCTAACATTTAGGAAGGGCTGTCTCGTACTCTGAGTGAGGCAGCACTAAATGCTGTCACATCCAACAAGGTGATAAGCAAAGTGAACTCTATCCATCTGCTCACAAAAAAAACAACAACTGTGTTTAAAAAAAGACACAGCAATCTACCTGTAGCAAACCATCCATTTCATCATTGGAGAACAGATGGGGATACTCTCCACTTATCAGCAAACTGTTGATTGCATCTAGGTACACTTCGTCATCCAGGTCACGAGACTGAAAATGCGCATACAAAAATACACAATCAAAAGTCCAGTCATGAGCAACATTTTTTTCAGTAATAAGCTGGTCTCATGAACCCATGTGCCATTAACTCATTCAAGACACACCGCATCAATAACTGCGGAAGTGCTGTATAGTTGTCAGAGGCAAGTACAAGACACTACAGCATAGACAACGCTAGTTTAAAGGTGGTACAATGGTGCAATTAGCTTAATGTGTGCAGAAGGTACTTTCCCTGCGCAGTGGAAGTCAGACTTAAGTCAAATTAGCACATGTTTCGGCGAAAAAAGTGGATTAAAAGCAGGGAAAAACATGCGATAGCAAGAGGCATAGATCCTCATGAGCCCCCGCAACTGCGGGGGCTGATGAGGATCTATACCTCATGCAGTTGGGTGGCGTTTCAATTTTTCTCAGAAGTAAAGGAGTTAACCTGAGAAAATACGAGTAAACATTCAAATGTTTCAATTGTGAACCTGCAGACATTACTTTTACACCCTTTACTTTTATACCCTTTGAAATGATGGTCTCTCTGCATCATGTAGAATTAATGATAGTAATAATGCTCATGTAAATTTGTATACTGCGCTTAGACCCTTCAAATGGCATGCTGTGAGAAGAGGAACTCTGTGGGACGGCTTCAGCAAAAGTATTACCCGCTGGCGGTTTTTGTTCAATTGACTCCTGCAGGAATCACCTTGACAAAACCACTACCAACAGCCAAAGGGTTAAAACTCACGGTGAAGAGGAGCGTGATGATCTTTCCCTCAGACCCACTGAGCCTGATGGCAGAGCGCAGGCCATCAAAAAAGTTGCTCTGCTTGCTGGCGTCCATCTTGTGGATGGGGATATCGGCCACGTGCAGCGCCAGACGACACAGGCGAGCCAGATGACAGCCCACGGCTCCAATCAGTAGCATGTTACCCCTGGATCAAAGGCAAAAGCGAGCTTCATTCATGCTGTCTACCCCACTACCAAAATCCCTAAAGTTTGTAGTTACTCTATGAAGGACTATATTACAATTCTACAGACAGGTCGAGCATAATAGTTCATGGGTGGTGCTAGAATAGCTTGGCGCCTATGGGCGCCAAGCTATTCTGGCACCACCCTTGAACTGTCATGCTCGATCTATGTCTTGCTGTGGTGAGTTGGGGCTGCATGAGTTAATGTTAACTGTCTTAAACTAACTCTGGCAGGATATTGTGCTATATAAAAATTGTTTACTGTTATTACTTGGTGCACCCCTCACCCGTGGTGGAAGCTGAGAATGCGATGCATCCTGACGACGTGTGAGATCGTGAAATCGGACAGCATGATGTCCAATCTCACATTGCCGAACTCCTCATTGTACCTGGTCAGGTGGGCACTCAGACAGGTGTGCAGGTCTCCAAGGTTTTCAACTGGTTGTAGCATCACCTGTTGAAAAGAAGCAGAAGATGCAAGGGTGTAAATTGGCAATTTTGAACCCACAGTAAGTCAGGCCAGGCTCCAGATGTCGTCCGTGCGCCAGTGGTATTAAACGGGATTTCCCCCCCCCCCCCCCCCCCCCCCCCATGGGTTATTTTTTTTTTTATACTGAAATTGCAGTGTGTCAAATTTTCAATTCATTTACTTTTGTCTTTCCATCTGCCAACTCACATTGGTCGTCTCCCCTGATTCGTTACCACTACAGCAGTAGCCAATCGAGGGGGACAAGCAGCATGCTGCCAACTTTGACTCACAAAGACGTGTGCGCTTGTGTGCGAGTTGCTCTTACACCTTCTTAACCCATTACATCCTGAGGCTAATTTTCAATAATTTGCTTACTGACCTATGAAGGGTACATGGCAGATTACAGGACAGATCAAAGATTTTAGTTCAAGGGTGGTGCCAGAATAGCTTGGCGCCTGAGGCGCCAAGCTATTCTGGCACCACCCTTGAACTATCAAGAGTCAAATTTATGGGTGTATCATGGGACCAACCACAACGCTACCTTGATCTGCTTGGTGCCATGAGTGGTGATGGGGCGCTGATAAATGCGGGTGTCCATGGGGAAGGTGACAAAGTGTTCTGGCATCTTCTCCTCCAGTTTAGACCAGTGCTGCAACAAAATCCAGACCCATCGAGCGACTGTCAAGCACATAAAATACAAAGAAATAAAAATAAAAAAAGACAGAAACAGGCCCTGGAACAATATGCATGACAGTTTACTAAAACCCCAATTCAAAGGCTAGTAGTGGTGATAACACAAATGAAAGTTCCGTCGCCAAAATCATCGTCAGTCCTCACCTGGGCAAGGGTCTGGTCCAGCTTGTCATCAAACCACAGCAGGTCAGTAAAGCGGCTAAGTCTGTCACGCATGATGCGTGTGATCTCATGTCGCCACAGTGCAATCACTGTCACTTCATCAGCTTTGCTCTCATCGGCCAGACGCTTCAAACACTGCAAAGAGGAGGAAAAGATTAAAACTCAAGTTTACTTCACTTTACCAATGTTGAAGGAGAAGAAGGGAGCATATGCTGAAGCTTGGATGAGACTTAACCTTTTGGCTGTCAGAAGCGCTTTTTGTTGCGGTGATTCCTGCAGGAATCACCGCAACAAAAAGCACTACTGACAGCCAAAAGGTCACATTATGTGTAGTTTCTTGTACCTGGAAACACTTGCTGATGTCTTTCAGAGTGAAGAGGTAGTGACAGCGGCCTGGCATGGGTGTAGGTCGCAGGACGCTTTGAGTGGCCGTCAGCATATCACGTGACATGTTGACCAATGCGTTGTGAAGGTCAAGGTCCAGGCCAGGTGATTCCTGCTGTGTCATGTTGGCCTGAGAAGATAATAAAAGGAATTTTTTTTAAATATTATTTTTAAAATCAGGTACAAGATTGTTAAATTCTCAGAAAGGAAGGAAAATATGTTGTCTCCAGTTGCAGCTGAATCCATGGCCACAATTCCCAAATTATGGTGGTGTTACCAAACGACTGTGTACCAGTGACAGGAGATGTATCAACCATGATAATTGAAGGGAAGTGCCAGATTAGCTTGGTGCCATCAGGCGCCAAGCTAATCTGGCACTACCCTTCAATTATCATGGTAGATACATCACCTGCTGTTGGGCGTTGGGGCTAAATAGATTAATTGAAACTTTTTTTTTTTACATTTTGGAACTGTTCTATAGAAACTGTTACATTTCAGGAGACAGGCTGAACATGATATTTTGCTATTTTGTCACAACCTTGTAAGAAATAACATGGCAAGTATGCAGGGACATTGCATTTTTAAACAAATCTTAAGTTGCTACATCAACTAAAGAATGAAAACAGTTCAACTAAAGAATGAAAACAGTGTGCTGATGGTAATTAATACCAATTATGAGTTACTGTCCTGGCGTATACTCACCCCCCATCCCCCACCCCTAACACACACACACACATTTCCTTGGGCAGGGGATGGGGGGTTGGAGGTGAATAAATTTCTTACCTCCAGTATGCCATGTACAACAGACTTGAGTGGCTCATCATGAGCAGCTGGCACACTGAACATAGCAAAGTGACGCTGCAACAAACAAAAACATCATCCTGTCATTTGCTGATGCAACATTAACCACAAACAAATAACTCAGAAAATTGCCTTATCACCAGAGGCTGCCATGAAGTACAAATCTCAAGCCAACTAACAACACTGCAAGCATCTAGAAACTGCACGGTTTGGTGAACAAACCATTTATGGCGCTTACCAGCAGTCGTTCTGACAGGACATGATTGGACATGGACGGATAGTCGGTGAGAGCCATGGCCGAGAAGATGGTCAGACCCTCAACGATGTGAGACTCAAACGGCTTTTCCAGCGTGCACAGCACTTGGTCATCCAGTAACTGACGTAGAAGCTGCAACAGACAATACAGCAGAACCTGTTTTGAGCGGCCATCTTTTCTGCAAGAAAATGTGGTCTTAAAAGACAGGTGCTCTCCCAAGAGAAGTCTTGATGGGCACAAGAGTCGACTGACAGCTGTAATTGTCTCTTCTGCATTATATTCATCCATTGACTAAATACATTAACCCTTTTAGCCCCAAGGTCCCATTTCTCAATGTTTGGAGGTGTTGCCTAACGACTATGTACCAGTTGTAGGAGATGGATTGATCATGATAATTCAAGGGTAGTGCCAGATGAGCTCGGCGCCTGAAGGCGCCGAGCTCATCTGGCACTACCCTTGAATTATCATGATCAATCCATCTCCAGCTGCAGAGTCCTGGGGCTAAAAGGGTTAAGAGGATTCCACTTTAACTGACTGCACAGTCATCAGTTTGTCAAATCATGCAAAGGTATTTAAGTCTTAGATTATTTATTCCCAAAGGAAAACAAAAAGTAAGCATCCAAGTTATCTTCCGTGATATACAAGCACAAGAACACCAGATAAATTATCTCCCTGATGAACATGACGTTCTACCTCATTGCATCGCTGTATACCATGCGACCCTCCCACTGGCAGGTTGATGTCATCAATGAACACCTTCAGCTTCTTGTTCTCTTTCGCACCATACACAAAACCTGTACACAGGACAAAACCACACTCATAGTCAAAATAAAACAAGATGTGATAATACAGTAGAATCCGCTTTGAGTAACCACTTTGTTTGCAAGAAAAAAATTGGTTTGAAAAGACGGATGCTCATTTAAGAGAAGCCTTGAAGGACAGAAAGTCTCACTGGTTATGAATCCTTTGGGTGTTGGTAGTTTTAGTCAAGATGCTTCCTGCAGGAATCACTAAAACCACTTCCGACAGCCAAAGAGTCAAAGACTATCAATTAGGTGTCTACAATGCACCCAACAAAATGATGGTCTTAAATGCCAGGTGATCTCTCATATGGGCGGTTGCTTAAAACACTTTTCTCTATAATAAGTTGAACAGAACAATGTCAGAAAAAAGTCCATTATGAAAATGCTTTTCCAGAGGTTCCAACCAAACCACAGCATAAAGTAAAAGATGGCTGGTGAAAAGAAAAATAACAGAAAGGAGATCTTCATATCTGTACCTTGTCTGTGATAGATGTTGGACTCCACAAACTGCTGAAGCTGTGTGGCTGTAGAGGCCCCAGAAAACACCAACCGCTTGCAGATGGACGTCTGTGGATCTATAAATGAAAAGATGTAAATCTTAATTTAGAAATTCTGAAAGTGGAAAGAAACTGACAGATGACAAAGATATATACCTACATTCTAAAACAAGGCTTCATAAACATGACACAATGTTCATAAACATGCCAACAACATTGTTACAACAGTTGTCTACCTAACTCCAGAGTGGGGATGTAAATGAGACAACTCCTTGCCAGCAAGAGGCATAAATTCTCATGAACCCTTGCAGCTGCAGGTGCCCATGAGACTATATGCCTCTTGAAGATAGAGCAGGCTAAACGTTTCAATTCTACTTAATTTCTGATCGGAGTTATGGATAAGGTCTGCTTAATGAACACATTCTGCCCCTGGACTGAAACCTCCAATTTTGAAGTTGCCATCTAAAGGACTGTATTACAATTCTAGAGACAGATCGAGCATGATAGTTGGTGACAGAATGGGCACCAAGCTGTTCTGGCACCACGCTTGAACCACCATGCTCGAACCATGTCCTGCTGTGGTGTGTCAGGGCTGAGAATGGTTAACAAATCATAGATCTAGCTGGCTGGGATTCTCTCTGTTGCATCTACAACCATTTTTCTACAATTATTCAAGAGTTAAAAATGTAAAAATAACATTTCTTACCCTGGGCATCAATGAATGTGTTGATGAGAGCTGTTTTTCCTGAGCCATGAGGTCCAACCAGCAGAACGTTCTGTCCTGAGGCCGCTGCAAACTCCATCAGTATTCGTGACCGAATCTGAAAATCACAAATAATAGCATCAAGCTCTGATAACATAACAAAGCTCCCTACCATATTCAACAAGTATAAAATCATAATGTAGAAAACAAGACTGGGTGTTTCGTCAATTTAAAATGACCAAATGAATATTTACTTGCCAATGAACATGATGATAAAATGATTAAAATGAGCATAAGGAAAAGAATCTTTACTCTAATTATACATGACTAAAGTCAACTACGACTGTTGGTTTTGCGATCTAGAATTGAACCCCAAATGGAACCCCACCAGCAGCACGAACACCCTACTTTGGTAGAATGATCTGTCAGCAGATGACAGCCATTATACATATGCTGGTCTGGGATGCACTTACTGTGTCAATGGTGTCAATGAAGACCTCTCCCAGGATGTCCTGGCTGTCAGTGTATGAAACCTCGGGAACTCTGCAATGAACATGAAAAAATACCAACATGTGCAGCATTCAGAACTGAATCTACTCACCACAACCCTATGCGCAAGAGGCCGTTGGGCTGAGGTTGGCCGCTGTTGACCCATGCACGGCCGACCTCAGCCCAATGGCCTTTGCGCACTGGAAAATAGGTCTCTGACATAAAAAAATTTCAGAGCATGTGAAATGCAAGGAAAACCCAACAAATAACAGAAACGTGCTGCAGGAAAACAACAGCAAAATGTATTTTTCTTTAAAATGTATTTTTTCGAAAAATACTTACCGATGGCATTACTCAGAGGTCCCTCCCACCTACTCCGCTTGCCGCCACTACGCTAAGTGTACAAGTGGCGGGAATATACGGTGCATGACCGGATGGAGGGAGGGGAGACTACCCGGTCACTTAGTAACAACTCTCTCTATTGCGCCCCTTGTTGGGTAGGTATACACAAGGGTGCTTAGGCTGAAATCGGGTAAGTTAAGGGGTATATTCCATACAGTAATGCCATCGGTAAGTATTTTTCGAAAAAATACATTTTAAAGAAAAATACATTTGTTTCCTCAAAATCCATTACCGATGGCATTACTGTATGGAAGAATAGTGAACAGGAGGAGGGTGCCGCCCCCAAACCCATCACGGCAGTAAGCTTAGCATTGAGGGGCAACCTCCCGACGATTTCAGCTAAGAGGTATCTGTGGCGCCAAAGGCGCTCGGAGGGAGGGTTGCGCCGCCGAGAGGTCTTCCGATGAGGACCAGGTAGTCTCGCTGGCCAGAGAGGTCTCGGGGATAGAAGCGGGCAACGGTGGGACTGAGCCCACCTGCCCACTGCGACGAAGTCTCTGAGCGTGCCGCTGCGGTGGGACACAACGCTGGTGTCGACCGTCCTGACATCGTGAGCCCGTACCTGCATTGTCATGGCACCCTGAGGGGTGAGAACAATGAAGCGGAACATATAGACCATCGCCCCCAAGACAAGATCATCTGGGCGGAAGTCGGCCCGGCCTAGGGCCATGGGCAGGAAGAGGCGGAGGCGACCTCTTCTCACGGGCTTCACACTGCACGGCAGACTTCAAGCGCTCGGACCGGTTCCTGCAGCCGAGAAGTCTGGGACCGGTCAAATCCTGTAAGAGGCCAAGACTCCATACCTGGGGCACGGCTGAGGGGAGTGTGTACTTGGCCGAGAAGGAAGGGTTGGTCAGGAGCTGGACCGAACCATCCGTCCTGAACTGCAAGCAGGCCGGATCAACAGACAGGGCAAGCAGTTCGCTGACTGGCGGTTGTGGCCAGGGCCAGTAGGAAGCAGGTGCTCCTAGGGACGTCCGAGAGGCGGGCCCGAGGAAGAGGCTCAAAGCGACTGGAGGTCAACCATGTGAACCCAAGGAACTTCTCAGCGGAGCACGAGAAACGAGCGACTGGTCGTTAGAGATCAAAACAGGACAACAAGCGTGAGAGGTCTGTACACGCTCCAGGATCCGGTCGGCCTAAATGCCGATACGAGTCCGCCATCAAAGGAGAAGACCGTGACTGGTGATTGGTGCCAATCCAGGTCGAGAAACATCTGCAAGAAGAACTCGGCCTGCTGTGGTGAGCTCCGCGCCGAGGGGATAAGGTGTCGGGGCCCGCACCAAGCCTGTAGGGCCCTCCATTTCCGTACGTACACCCGGAGAGTGGACTGTCTGCGGGCTGAAGAGCACGCCTCCACTGTTGCATCCGACAACCTCAAGTTGCGAGGGCGTGTCGAGCCACCAACAGCGTGAAACACCCGTCTGGATTGCTCAGCATCGTCTGAGGAATGGGGAGCCGAAGAGGCGGGACGGTGGCGAGACTCAAGATCCACGTCCTGTGCCAACTGAACGGAGCGACGAGCAGGAGGATCATGCTGCATCCCCGAAGCTCGAGGAGTATCTGGGGCACCGGTATCGAGAGAGGGTACGAGTAGCCTGCCAGGCCCTCCCAGGAGAACGACCACGCATCTGCCGCCGAGGCGAAAGGGTCCAGAATAGGGGAGACAAAAGCGGAAGCTGCTTGATCCCTCTGGTCGCGCCCAGGTCGATCGTGGGTGTCTCTGAAAGAGCCCAGATCACGCGGCAGATGTCAGGTCGCAGGGACCACGCGGAGTGGAGAAGCTGACCCCATCGCGAAAGGAAGTCTGCGAGAACATCTAGGTGTCCCAGGAAGTGACATGCTCGGAGTGCCATCCCACGATCCATGGACCACAGGAAGATCTGGTAAGGTAGCATGCCGAGGGTTGGAGACCGAGTGCCATGTAGCTTCTGGATGAAGACCACCACCATCGCCAAGACAGAGAATCAGGACTTCCTGGCCGCCGAGCCGCGATTCCCCATGGACGAGGGCTAACCACACTGCTTCCAACTCCAACCAGCTGAAGTGTCGGTCTCGAAGGTCCGCCGACTACAGGCCTGAGACAGAGCTGAAATCCGGCAGGAAACGCGTCTGTACAAGGAGGGTGTCGGGGGAGGGGTGGGGAGAGGGACTCCAGGCGTCAACCAAGAGCAGTCCGACCAATGTAGCTGGTGTGGCCGGATCAGCAACGGGACCGGGGCTAAGAGAACTCCGGAAGACGGTCGTCAGAGGAGCAAGCGATGAAGCTGTCGGGGTCGAGTGTAAGCCTGGCCAGAGGGAACCAAGACTGCCGCCGCAATGAGCAGGACCAAGGACTGGCGCCAAGACCTGGCCGGGAGTGCCTCCGCACTGTAGATCTGCTGCGCCAAGGCTGACAGTTGCCGGATCCGAGGCACCGGAAGATGAACCCCGACGAGATCGGACAAGAACTCCAATCCCAGGCGGGTAAGCGACGGGACCAGGTCCGACTTCCTTCGTTGGGGAAGAACTGAGACGGGAAAGCAGCGCCAGAAAAGTGTCCCCGTCCATCGCCAGCGCGACCAGGTCCTGAATCCTGAGGTGCAGCTCGTCAAGGTAGAGGGCGTAGGGCTTGAGGCCTCCCGCCCGGCTCCGGTGACTAAAGCGTCCATGATCTAGGTACTGACTGCGGCTGAGGTAGGGACCATGGAAGGGCACCGCTGACAAACAGCCCCGGCGAAGGCGAACCGAGGAACCGAGAGGGGCACGGCGCAGCTGAGCCACAAGGTCGCAGGGATGCCCAGGCAGCTCTTCATCATGGCATCCCGTCTTATCCAGTCTCAATTCGCCGCCGCCGCCCAGGAGTTGATCGCGACGTGGTGTACTGCACGATTCGCTGTGACAGCAATAGAGTGAACGTTGCGTAGCCGCGACTCATCCGGATGCTCCCAAATCTCGAAACTCCTCACTACCGCCTGAGTGGCCCAGTCCGGGAAACCAGCATGTGCCAGGGAGTATGCACAAGGCTTGCGATGTGCTCCTGTCTGGGAGGAAAAAGCAACGGGCAGGAACCGTGCCTCCAGCCTACAACTGTGCCTCCGGGTCCATGGGTGGAAGGAGGCAGGCAAAGCTTGAAAGTGTCCCGCGTACCAAGCCTGCCGAAACTTGAAATCCACACTGGAAGGCCACCGCGTGTCGGCGAAGAACCTCTAACACAGAGCTTGCCTAGGGCGCGGTGTTCGAGAATGCATACATCAGATCTCTAACTCCCGGTGGTTGAGGCAGAGTCTTAAGGCTTCGCTAGCAAGGTGCGACGACCTATGCCACGGCATTCCTCTTGAGTGGGGGTGATGGCGGGCAGCCCTTCCAAGGGAAGAAAAACCGAGAACAACCGTGCTGCCTCGTCTAGCGCGTGCGAAGTGTCTGACACGCCCGAGGCCTCCCCCGGTATGTCCAAGATCGGTGCCAAGTCCTGTTCGTGAAACAGCCACAAGAAGAACTCGGCCAGCTGTGGAGTGTTCAGCGCTGCGAGGCCAAGGATCCAATGAGAAATGGCGAAAGCGGAGTCCTCCGGATACACGCTGAGGACATCATCGTCCCTCACTGCAGGAGGGACTACAACCCTGTCCCGACGCGGCAAAACATCGTCTGAAGACCCGAAGAGTCTGTCAAGGGAGCGAACTGAGCGTCGGCGCGGCGAGCCAAGGCAAGGTGAAAGGTGAGCAGAGCGCGCTTGCTGCCGAGAACCGGGCACTAGTGTAGCTTTGATTGTACATTGCTTAACGTCCCGACAGCAACAAGGCTTTCTCAGGACGTGCCTGCACTGCTTGTGAAAAAAAAACCTAAACAGAACATTGAATGTATGTCGCCAGCCGGTCAAATACATTAAATAAACCTAACACATGGGGCCTAAATAAAGCTAAGACCATTTAGCAACACACATCCAATATCAAGAGCTACAGGCAGTGCAGACAGTAGGGAGAGTTTTAAAAGGAAAATACAGGTGAATGGACAAAGGGTAGACAGAAACACATGCCCCAGAATAGAGAGAAAAACCCACCCTGTGGGGCTGACCAGGGTGACCCTGGGAACTAAAAAATACCTAACCCCACCCAAGTCCCCCAGGGCAGACCCGGGTGGGGAACTAGTGTAGCGCTGACCGGGGCTCCTGCATGGCGGACACGTAGAGGAGGATCCAAAGTCAAGGCCCAAGGGACCGGAGGGTCTCCGAGAAGCCAAGGGGAAGTTCTGAAACGGCTCCTAGGGCTGAGTGGGCAGCGGGGACGAGCAAAAGCCCGAGGGTGCGAGGGGACCGGCTATGGCCGGAAGCCCTGACAGCGCCGGGGGAAGGAGAATGACGTTGTGGGGACGGGCTCCTCTTGAGAAGAACGCCAGACTGACGATGGAAGCTTGCAAGGGCGGGCAGAGGCTGACGGCCGGTGTCTAAGGAAGCTAGTGAAAGCTGGAGGGACTCACGCGTGCCCTGTCTCTCGGCTGGCCCTGCGGAGGACCACGCGAGACTGGCATAGGTCTCTTGGCCACTCCTTGCGAAGGGCCATGCGAGATGAATTGGACTCTTCTGGCCATCGCTATGAGAGGGCGCAACGGAACTGAGTCCAGCAATCGCCAAGAAGAGGGCCCCACAATCTCCGAAGACGCCTGCCGGCACGGAGATTTAAGGAAAGTGCAGCTACAGGAAAACAATGCTACGCACTGAAGTGGTATTCTACAACAGCGTGGAAAACTCCCTAGCCCCCGGGCGGCGTCACTGATACACTCCCAAAGCTGCGATCACTTACGCTCCTTCCACGTCGCACAACGGCGCAGGGATGAGCAGAGGAGCAGCCGGAGCAAGGAAGACACCAATTAAGCTCGTCAGAAGGCCACTGAAACCCCTTGCATCTCTTGCAGGAGAAAGCTGCACGCTGCAACACAAAGCAAAAGCCATGAAACAATGCACGGGGCCCGCCTTACGAAAAGGCCCGTGCATTGTACTCACAAGCGGTCGAGGGCTAAGCCCAAGTCGCCAACGACTAAAGAAACCAAAAAAAAAAAAATCCAGGAGATGCGCCAACAAAAAGTAAACAGCCCGTTTACCCGTAGGCATAACCCGAGGCTTTACTTTACCAACTTCTAGCCACTAAGGGAGGCAGAGAAGTGAGGGCTGGCTGAGACTGACGGACGAAGACTAGAAGAAGCTAGCGTAAGCGGGCGAGATCCCACGTGCCCTGTCCCTCGGCCACCCCTTGCGGAGGACCATGTGAGACAGGCAGAGGACTCTCGGCCACTTCTTGCGAAGGGCCATGCGAGACAGGGAGGGCTCTTCTAGCCATCGCTATGAGAGGGCGAACGGCCCTGAATCCAGCATCCGGCGAGCAGCGGGCCCCCCAATCTCCGAAGACACCTGACGGCGCGGAGATTTGAGGGGCGCGGGGCTACAGAAGTAATAAGTTACGCACTAACCTGGTATTATCCAAGGCGTGGTAAAATCCTTAGCCACCGAGCAGTGCCACTGAAAACACTCACAAAGCTGCGACCACTTCCACACCTTCCCCGTCGTGCACTGAGCACCAGACGGGCCGAGGCGCCACCGGAGCGAGGTAGGCACAACTGACGAGAATCCGTCGGCCACTGACATCATACAGTTCCTCTCGTACAGGCTGTAACGCTGTGCACTACAACACAAAGCAAACCATGAAGCAACCGCGTGGGGCCAGCGACGAAAGGCCCCATGAACCATACTCACGACCGGTCGAGGGCTAGGCCCAGACTCGACGGCCAAGTCCGAAACCACATCAAAAAACTTCCAGGGGATACGCCGACGGCGAAATAAACAGTCCCTAATCCGTAGGCATAACCCGAGGCCTTACCTTGCCTTCTACTAGCCACTAGGCAAGCTTAAGGCCGAAGGAAACAAAATCCAAGAGAAAGGCTGAAGCCGGTGAACCGTTCATGGTGAAGCTAAGGGTACAACTGGCGGGAATATACGGCGCATGACCGGATGGAGGGAGGGGAGACTACCCGGTCACTTAGTTACAACTCTCTCTATTGCGCCCCTTGTTGGGTAGGTATACACAAGGGTGCTTAGGCTGAAATCGGGTAAGTTAAGAGGTATATTCCATACAGTAATGCCATCGGTAATGGATTTTGAGGAAACAAACAGTCCATTCTTGTTTTTTGAAACACATTTCTTCCTATACTGTTGTTTGCAGGAGTGCTCAGGTAGGCCAACTCCAGGAGTATGAGACAAGTACACTTCTATTCAAATGAGATGCTTAGCATCTCATTTGAATTATAAGTATACTTGTGGGCATATTCCTGAGTGGTCAGCATTTCATCTGAATAGAAGCGTACTTGTGGCGTATTCCCTAAGTGGTCAGCATCTAATTTGAATAGAAGTGTATATGCGGGCATGCTCCCTGGTGGTTAGCACCTCATCTGAATAGAAGTGGGTCCATCCAGGGAGTCCTCCCGCAAACGGTACAGGTTTCTTCCTTGCTCATTTCTTTTTTTACAATGAAGTTTACATGTAAACAATCATATTTTCACAAATGATAAAACTGAAACAAAATTACTGGACAAAGAAGGCAAAGCATACGATTAACCACAGTGCACACAAACCTGGAGTGCCATGGATCCCACTCCCCTGACTCGTCCACATAGTAGTCAAACACACAGATGTCTCGGTCATCATCAGGCAGCCTGCAAACACAAACAAACAGATAAGGTCATGAAATCATCAAGCTTAACTCACTGGAGACGCGCCATATATACAGATATGTGGCGATTCGCGTATCCATATAAGGCACATCTCCAATGAATTATGAGGAGGAAAAGTTAGAACCCCTTGCAGCCAGTCATACTCGCCAAGCAAACGCTTTAAAATTGCAGAAAGAAGTGATGTGATAAAAATGTGTGGTCATCTAAGATTTCAGATCTTACAGCTGTACACTGAAAGGTCTAAATCACATACCAGCACACAAATGTGACCCCCTTCCCCAAAGTTATCTCCAACGGAGATAAGCACAGTGCTGGTGCCTATAGTTTCAAGGTCAGCCCAAAAGTAAGATTATTTGAGGCAAATTTGAAAAGGGATTAGAAACTGCGCTGGTACATGATTTTGATGCTTACAGCTGAAAGGCCGTAAGGTCCAAAATCATAGACCAGCACACATTTCATCACCCGAGCCTTGAGGTCCAAAGGCACAGATAAACACACACAAATAAAGACTTACGCAGTGGACAGAGTCTTCAGGAGGTCTGAGAAGCCTTTGCGGTCGGTGGCATCCAGAAGCCCCCCAAAAGTCCAGATCAGGCAGAAGAGGTACAGCCGCTCGATGTGGAGCTCCCCTCCAATCTCAATGTTGTCTGCCAACATGGCTGACAGGAGTCCCAGGCAAGTGCGGAACATTCCTACCTCACTCAACTTCAACCGCGGCCTGTAGTAAACAAAAATGCTTTTATTTACAGGCTTCAACATTCATGGGGAGGCTACATGTATACTACAGTGACACTATGCTTCAAAAGTCTGTGTAGGAAATGAGAATGAATGATATACAGGCTAGCTTCTCCGTGCATGAACTAGCTACATGTATGAAGAACCTGTACTGAGAGACTACACTTATGAGAGATCACCTGTCTGCTGTAGCCACCTAAATGATGGTCTTTAACACTAAAACTCCCAGAACTAAATGACTGCCATTCGACAGAATGGAAGTCGTATAGTTCTGGGAGTTTAACCCATCGTGTCCCAGTACAAAATTAATTTTTCTCTAAAATGTATTTTTTCGAAAAATACTTACCGATGACATGACTGTCAGGAAATAGTCTACTTGCTTACCAATTTTAGCCTAAGACCCAAAGGGTCACCCCAGGAGGCTCTCGGGGATCCCTAACAGGGACGAGAGTAGCCTCTCCTGCCCATCCGGTATCGTGCCCGGTGGTCTCCTTTAGCCAGTTGTCTACGGAGTTACCAGCGGCAAGCGGGGAGGAGGGAGGGACCTCCGAGTCATGTCATCGGTAAGTATTTTTCGAAAAAATACATTTTATAGAAAAATTAATTTGTTTCCTCAAAACACATTACCGATGACATGACTGTCAGGAAGAATGCCAAAAAGGAGGAGGGTGCCGCAGAATCCCTTTCAGAAACCTCATTAGGGACGAAGATCACTCCTGATCACACACTCCCGACAATTTTAGCGAAGTGCATACCTAAGGCGCCGGGGGCGCCTGGAGGGAGTGCTGTGCTGCAGAGATGTCGCCCACCAGTGAGAGGTTGTCGCGCTGGACTGTCAGGTCGCGGAGGTAGAAGCGGGCAAAGGTGGTTTCGGCCCGCCACCCCACTGCAGCCACAATGTCCTTAACCGCGCAGTTGCGGTCAAAGGCGAGAGTTGCGGTCAAAGGCGAGACTTGCGGCCATAGCGCGAACTACATGGGCGCGTATCCTGAGGGCCTCGGCTCCCTGTGGGGAGAGGTCGCGATAGGCGGACCGTATTACCCAGCAGAGCCAGGAGGAGATCGTTTGGGCAGAGATGTCAGTTCTGCCGGCGGTCAGAGGCAAAAAGAGACGAGTCCGTCCCCTCCGTATGGACTTGGAGCGAAGCAGGTAGATACGGAGTGCACGCACCGGATCTTGCTGCCGAGTCTCCCGAGGAAGGTCGGGCCCTTTAAGCGGCCGAATATCGATGACCTGAGGCGCCGTCAAGGGAGATCTAGTCTTAGCGAGAAAGGAAGGATTCGGGAGAAGTTGAACGGAGCCATCCACTCGGAACTGCAGGCAGGAAGGGCGAGACGAGAGCGCGTGGAGCTCGCTGACGCGGGCTGCCGTGGCGAGGGCCACCAGGAAGCAGGTCTTCCGAGTCACGTCCGCGAAGCTGGCCAGATGGAGCGGTTCGAAACGGTCCGAATTCAGCCAGGGGAGGACCCAGGGGAGGTCCCAGCGTGGAACGAGGGAGCGGGAAACCGGACGCTGCAAGCCGAAATGCGCCATAAGGTCGACCAGGTCCTTGCAGGCGCCAGGGTCGGGACGGCCGAGGTGACGGTAGGTGTCGGCAATCATGGAATGATAGCCACGGATCGTGATGGGAGCCAAACCTTGGTCTTGGAAGAGCCAGAGGAAGAAGTCCGCGAGCTGACGGGTCGTCAGATCGACGGGGGAGAGACGACGGTCAGAGCACCAGGCACGAAGCACTCGCCACTTTCCCTCGTAGACACGTCTGGTGGAAGGTCTGCGGGCTGAAGCGATAGCGTCCACTGCCGCACTCGAGAAGCCTCTAGCAGAGAGGGCGTGCCGCACAATCGCCAGGCGTGTAGGAGAAGCCTCTAGCGGAGAGGGCGTGCCGCACAATCGCCAGGCGTGTAGGAGAAGTCGCTCGGGGCAGGGGTGGAAGAGCGGCTGGCGGGGCTGCTTGAGCATCGTGCGAGGGGTGGGAAGTGGAAAGGGCGGTTCCGTGGCGAGACTGAGCAGGTCGGTGGTCCATGATCTGTCCCAGGAGAACGGGGCCACCAGGAGAAGGACTGCGTTGCACCCCCGGAGCTTGAGCAGGACTTTGGGGACCAGGACCGTCGGAGGGTAGGCGTAGGCAACTAGTCCGTCCCAAGAGATCGAGAGCGCATCGACCGCCCAGGCCAGCGGGTCGGGAATCGGGGAGACGAAGAGGGGAAGCTGGTGGTTCCACCTGGTGGCGAAGAGGTCGACAAGGGGAGTCTCCCAACGCTCGCAGATCAGGCGAAAGATGTCCCGGCGCAGGGTCCATTCTGTGTGAAGAAGCTGGCCCCGCCGAGAGAGGCAGTCTGCCAGAACGTTCAGGTGACCCGGAATGTGACGGGCTCGTAGGGAGATGCCACGGTCCTCGCACCAGCGAAGGAGTCGGTAGAGAAGGATGCAGAGGTCGGGCGAGCGGGTCCCTCCCTGCTTCTGTATGTAAGCGACGACCGTGGAGTTGTCGGAGAGGACAAGGAGGTCCTGTGTCCGAAGATCGGGTTCCCAAGCGCGGAGGGCCTGCCAAACCGCATTCAGCTCCAGCCAGTTGATGTGCCGCGAAGCCAGGTCCTTGTTCCAGCGGCCGGCCGCATAGCGAAAACTCGGGAGAAGGTGAGCGCCCCACCCGGCGAGACTGGCATCGACGCAGAGAGAGAGACAGGGCAGTGGTGAGGTCAGGGGAATCCCGGAGCTGAGCCAAGAAACGTCCGTCCAGCGAAGCAGATGGGGCCGCAGCATAGGGGGTATCGGCACCAGGGTGGAGAGATCGCCGGAGGACGGTCTCCAGTGGAGGAGAAGATGCAATTGAAGAGGACGAGAGTACAGATGACCGAGGGGAAGGAGATCTGCCGCAGCACTCATCAGGCCGAGGAGCTGGAGCCACACCCTGGCGGGGACAGCCGCTTCCTGAGCTACCAGACGGGCGAGATCGGCGAGTTTCTGGATCCGAGGCTCGGGAAGACGCACTAGGTTGCGGTCGGTCACAAACTCCATCCCCAGGTGCACGAAGTGGCGAGAGGGAATGAGGTCGGACTTGCCAGCGTTGACCAGGAAACCGAGGCGAGATAACAGGAGGAGAAGCGCATCCCTGTCCAGGAGAAGAGATTCCACAGAAGAAGGTCGTCCGAGTAGTTGGGAGATCGGGCTGGAAGAAGAACGACGGGCTCTGGCTACCACGGCGTTCATGATCCGTGTAAATACCCACGGGCTGAGGTTGAGACCGAAGGGGAGGGCCCGAAACTGGAAAACAGTCCCGTCGATGGCAAAGCGGAGGTACCGGCGGGAGGCTGGATGGATTGGGACGTGCAGATAGGCATCGGACAGGTCCAGGCTGACGGCGAAGTCCATGGGCTGGACGGCAGCGCGAAGGGACCTGGCTGTCTCCATCCAGAAGGACGGGGCGGCGATGAACCGATTCAGGGCGGAGAGATCGATGATCGGCCTCCACTTGCCTCCAGGCTTGGGGACTACGAAGAGTCGGCTGTAGAAGGCGGGGGAGTCGTGGAAGGCGACGACCTCCGTAGCGGCTTTCTGGAGAAGAGCAGCGACTTCTCCGCGAAGGGCATCGGCCTTGGGCGGATCTGACGGGATCTCGGTCCACAGGGGGGAGCGCTGAAGCGGGGGTGGGGAACGAAAGGAGATGAGAAGACCGTCTGAGACAATGGAGAGGATCCACGGGTCATCCGGAAACAGGGAGCGCCAGACGTCTCCGTGCAGGGCGAGCCTCCCGCCGACAGGCGACCCCGAAGCGGTCGGCGGGGGCGGAGGCGAGCAGAAGTCAGGGGGCCCTCCCACGCCCAGGGCGGCGGGCGGGCTTGGGCCAGGCCGGGACGGCCGGACGGGCAGAACGGGCAGGACGGGTGCGGCCAGGACCGGGCGCACGGGAAGAGGAGAGAGGACGGGAGGCCGAGGCGTAGGCAGGGGCCGTTGCGGAGGGTCTGATGAACCGCAGGGCGCGACCCGAGGCCTTGCGGGTTGGCGGAAAGCGAGACGAGGGGGCGCTGGGCCAACGGTCCTTGTTAGCTTCCTTCAGGGACTGCCAGGAAGGGCCGAAGAGGAGCGGAGCGCCGACCGGGGCCCGGCGGAGCTGGGATTTCACATCACGGGGAAGACCCGGGCAGGACTGGAGCACCACATCATGCCGCATCAGGTCACAGTTGGCGGCCGCCGCCATGGCGTTGACGGACGAATGGTAGGCCGCTCGGTTGGCTGCAACTGCCAAGGTGTGAAGATCCGACAGCAGGAGAGGAGCGGAGGGAAGCCAGGCCGCCTCGATACGGTTAATGAAGGCTTGTGTGAGGAGCTCCAAAAATCCAGAACATGCGAGGGCGTTTCGGACGAGTGAGGCGGTACGTTCCAGGCCGCGAGGCAGGGCACGGTTGAGCTGGGAAGAGCCGCCGGCGAGCACCAGCGCAGGCGGATCCACCGGAGGCAGCGAGCACGAGAAGGATTGCGAGTGGCCGGCGTACCAGGACTGCCGAAAGGCGATGTCGACACCAGAAGGCCAGCGGCGGTCGGAGAAGAAGTCCGAGTCGGAAGCAGAATCTCGCTGGAAGTGCGCAGACAGGGCGTCTGTTAGGTCGCGGAAGGCAGGCGGCTGGGGAAGCAACTTGAATTTCTTAACCTGACGAGCAGCGTCCACAAAGGCGGCCGCTTTCCTCTTCAGCGGTGGGGAAGGTGGGCAGGAATCCGCGGGAAGGCAAGCCGCGATGAGATGGGCGGCGGCGTCCAAGGCTCGGAGAGTCTCGCCACGAGGAGTGGACAGGGTAGCTGGAGACGCTGGATCATCCACCTGAGAAGGCGAACGGCTGCCGGACTCAAGCAAGGCCGACACGGAGTCCTCCGGCAGCAGGCTTAAGGTCTCTCCATCGATGGCAGGCGGTGGCGGCGGAGAAGACTGAAGCACACGAGGTAAACTGATGCGCGTAGGCGGCGGAGGAGGAGCCGAAGGGCTACGCTGACGCCGCCGCGGGGAAGTAAGAGGCGTAGGGCGTCGGGAACGATGAGAGCGTCGATCCCGATGGGAACTACTGCGCCGAGAACGAGGCGGAGTCCTGTCGTCTCTACGACTCCTACGAGAGGAGTGAGGTGAGGGGCGCCGAGAGGACCAGCGCTGCGGAGAACGGCTGCGCCGACGGGAGGCATAGGAGGAAGTCGAGCGAGAGGACGACGAATGCCGGGGGCTACGTCTCCTATCCACGCGAGGAGGGCTAAGCCGACGATCGACATCGTGGCACCTGGAAGAACGGGGACGGTCTCTACTGTCCCGAGGAGGATGAAAAGGTGACAACTGTCACGGTGCCCGGGGCTCAAGGAGGGGGGCACGTTGCGGGCTAGCAGCTGGGGCCGAAAGGCCACGGTGAAGGGTAGAAGGCGACGACGGTCGCGGTGCCTGGGGCTCATGGAGGGGGGCACGTAGCCGGCTAGGCGACTCGCCGGAGGAGTCAGCGGGCTTAGGAGGGGGGGCCATAAGGCCAACACGTCTAGTAACAGGCGACAAAGGTCGCGGTGCCCGGGGCTCAAGGAGGGGGGGCACAACTAGACGGAGGGGCCGAAAGGCCGACGCGTGTATCGACGAGCGACAAAGGTCGCGGTGCCCGGGGCTCAAGGAGGGGGGCACGGAGCCGGCTTGGCGACTCGCCGGAGGAGTCAGCGGGCTTAGGGGGGGGGGCCACAAGGCCCACGCGTCTACTAACAGGCGACAACAGTCGCGGTGCCCGGGGCTCAAGGAGGGGGGCACAAAGCCGGCTTGGGGACTCGCCGGAGGAGTCAGCGGGCAAGGGCGGTGTGGACACCGTAGCAGGAATAGTCTTACCAGGCAGACGAGGCGTGCGTTTCTCCACTTCCGAGGAGGGGAGCTTGACTGGGTCCCGGCGTGCTGTGACAGGTCGCTCGCGCCGGTAGAACCTCCAAAGCTCCGACCAACGAACCTCCGGCCACGAAGAGCAGACAGCGCAGGCGAGGTCCGAGGAGCAGCCAGAACACGGAAGACAGACTTCATGCCGGTCACTAGGCCACTGAAAGTCGCCGCACAGGGGACAGGTGCGCACTTGATGACTGCAACACAAACCCAAAGATGAAAGGCGACCGGTGGCGGGAACTAACCCGCCTACATAACTTCCGAACCAGGGAAACGAGTGAAGCTCACGACGAAACGCGGGAGAGAACCAAAAAAGTTCGAGACGAGACCGACGTCCGGCCCAGCCGGGCGAGACGTAGGCGGCGGCCGAGAGGTTACCTTTCCATGGCGGAGCGCCGAAGCACAAACCACCGTGAGCGACGGAAGCCGAGAAGCAGAAGAAGGCCCCAGGCCCAGCTAACAGCACGAGGCACAGACGAGGGCTAGCAGAGAAGGAGGCGACGCCAGAAGCAGAGACGAGAGGCTAGGCGAAGACAGGCCGGTAAGGACGGTCGAACCATACACAGTCTACGAAGGGTCAGAGGCTCAGGTAAACGCGTGCGTACGCTAACAGCGAAGTAGACAACTGGCTAAAGGAGACCACCGGGCACGTGACCGGATGGCCAGGGGAGGCTACACTCGTCCCTGTTAGGGATCCCCGAGAGCCTCCTGGGGGGACCCTTTGGGTCTTAGGCTAAAATTGGTAAGCAAGTAGACTATTTCCTGACAGTCATGTCATCGGTAATGTGTTTTGAGGAAACAAATGCCCATGTTTTGGAGTTGTCCTCTAAAGATTGCATTACAATTAAGGAGACAGAGCGACCATGATAGTTCAAGGTGGTGCCAGAATAGCTTGGTGCCTCTAGGTGCCTTGCTATTCTGGCACCACCCTTGAACTACCATGGTCAATCCATATCTTGCTGGGTGTGTCGGGACTGAATGAGTTAAGAGTTAATGACAGGTGACACTTTTTGCCCTTCAAGACTTCTCTTGAGAGAGCGCCTGTCTTTTAACTTTTAAACTCAATTTAAGAGTTAAAGGTGGATGATCAAAACAGGTTCTACTGTGCACACAAATCTGATCTGAAGACACTGCATCAAGGATACCTTACCTGACTTCGTGCATGACAAATTGAGTGATGGGGTCGAGTGTCTTTTGAAATGCTCGTTGCAGCACCTGGAAAATGACACAAACACAGATTTAGTTTTTGCCACAACAGCTCCAATGTTAATTACTACAGTGATTCTGTACACCATGAACAGGCGAAATTTGCAAAAGGTTCACATACACACACACACACTGATTCAAATGACACTACAATATTATAAATTCATACTGGAAAACAGGAATAATTACACACTTATTCCTTATTCCAACATTTAAAATTTACATTTGAAATACACGATTTTTACTGTACAATTTAATCAGATGATGCACATTATTGCTGATTAACAATTTGTAGGATCAAAAGCCACTGGTATATAGGGCGAGGGAAGTTTCCTGCGTTGCCTAGCAGCGTCGGCGCATCAGCCGTTATCTTAAGAAGATACCATAGTCATGAGATAGTAGCGAAATAGTGTTTCAACAGATTTTTCTTCATTTTGTTTCCTCTTTGGAAACAAACAAAAACATTCTGGCGAGCGGTTTCCTACAGTGATGGCAACGCAAGACTTGCTGTTATTGCTTATAGTACGTCAGGACTTTCCAGACATTACAAAAACAGCGATTTCCCTATAAGCACTTAGTCCCGCATCCTCACATGATGGCCACCACAACTGGCATGATGACGCCAGCTTCCCGAGCCCTATACTGCAGTACACTGAACATTCACAAGTTTCTGATGTAAATATATACAACACACGTTCATTCACACTCAAATACCACATTAGCCCCTTGACTGCTAGTGATTTGACAGAAAACGCCTGCGCGTTATTACACATCTTTTTCACCAAACGGTATTGTTAGCTGCAGTCAAGGAGATAATTTCTCTGCATGTGTAAAAATGTTCATTCATATTTAGGGGACATTATAAGTTATTGGTAGCAGGGGTTTGCTACACAGACCCTTGTAGGCCTGAGGGAGGTCAACGGAACCATTGTACAATGGTTCCTTTTACCTCATTCAGGCCTACAAAGGTCCGTTTAGCAAGCCCCTGCTACCAATAACGTATTTGTTTTCATTCCTCCACTATTTTCGTAAAAGAAATCAACAAGAAATCTTCCGACCTGGATCACACCAGACGTGACTGACGTCAAAGGAATATACATTTATACATTATAGACTTATGACGTAATTTAAATCTTTCATTACGTTGCCGTCTCCAGTAGTGTGCCTGTTGTTTCGAACAACACTACGCAACTTTGTACTTTAGAACGTTTTGGTGATCTTTTATAGAACAAAACTGGCATTGAAGACGCGTCACAAAGAGGGCTACAAGAAGTACGCCATTAGTCGCTACAAGGGTTTTTGTAGTGAGGTCACATGGTACGGTTTGCGTTAAAAGGATTGGTCGTGTGACGTAGGAATGAAAACAATAATTTTTAGGTGGTGGACTGAGAGCCAATGCATTAAATGATTGGATGCAAAAGCAAGTGAATTAAATCAATCAAGGAAAAATTGCACTGTCAAAACATGTCACTTTCTAGCTGAAACCAAAAGTACTGATATATTACTCTTGAATATTTACTCAAACATTAGAAAGCAAGGGAAAAATTCATTTTTCTTTAAAAGGTATTTTTTCGAAAAATACTTACCGATGACATGACTGAATGGAAGTGTCTACTACTTACTCATTCTAGCCTAAGAGCCAGTTGTGTTAAGACACAACCCGGGAGGCACTCGGGGAACCCCGAGGGGACCAAGAGTTGTCTCCCTATACCCACCACCCGGAAGCCGGGTACCCATAATCCCTCAGTCAGGATACTTGGCGCACGAGCGGCAAGCGGGGCAGGTGGGAGGGTCGTTTGAGTCATGTCATCGGTAAGTATTTTTCGAAAAAATACCTTTTAAAGAAAAATGAATTTGTTTCTTCAAAAACATTACCGATGACATGACTGAATGGAAGAATTGCGAACAGGAGGTGGGTGCCGCGCTCCAGCACACTTTAGGGCCCAAGGGCCGTCCTCCCTAACGCAAACTCCCGACGACCCTAGGTAGGTGAATACCTACGGCGCTGAGGCGCCAGGAGGGAGTTGTGCCCCCCGCAAAAAGGCCTCCACCAGAGCGAGGAGTCTCTCTGGCCTGGCAGAGCTCTGCAATCGAGGCGGGCGAAGTCATCCTGCCCGCCAGCCTCCAGTAGCCACGAAGTGCAAGACAGTACAGTCCCTGACGAATGTGACGTTCGTGGCCCTGCAAGTGCCTTGATAACGTACCTGTAGCCTCTAACCTCCCTGAGGGAGGGGTCCTGTAATTCAGAACGTATGACTGAGCTTAACCAGGAAGAACGTCCGGCATGTAGCGTCAGTGCTGCCGGAACCGGCAAAGAGGCGAGCGCGTCCGAAGCGAACGGCTATGTCGTAGGCACCCGTGAGGCTTGTACAGGGATTTGCTACGTGGTCTCCTGGTGGAATAGCGCCCCGTAAGCGGGCGCAAGGTGAACCTGTGGACCAAGGCGCGGCGGTCCAGGTAAGGTATGGTCCGAGAGGAGCTGTACGTAATTGTTCCCTCGAACTGTAGGCAGACAGGGTGAGGCGTAGCTCCTGAAGCTCGTTAACCAATCCACCACGGCAACATCCCTCAGGCGCCGTATGGCTGCAAGGGCAAGACGTAGCATTCGATGACTCCTCCCGAGGGGAGTCGACAGGAGGCTCCGGACGAGCGCGTGTAAGTCTCTCCGACCCGGGCTCTGAGGAGAGGCGGGTTCCTGTCGGCAAGTGGACCCCCAGCAGGATCCCCGGCGGCTTACTTGGAGACGAGTGGGTACCGAGATTGTACGTGGGACGTCGCCAAGCGCGACTCTCTGAACTGGGCTCTGTGAGGCGAGTTCTCTGCTTCTCAAAAGCTGTGTCCGGGCTCGCTCCGTCCGGGTAGCGGCCTCGGTCAAGGCCCCATCCTGTGCCCCAGTCCACTGAAAACGTAGGATCATCCTGGTCTCATGCGCCGATCCTCCGAAGGTGTCCTGGTGTATTCCGTGTGTAGCCACTGGTCCCACCGGGGAAGACTGGCCCAGATCTACCGTCGGTCCAGGTAGCGTCACGCACGGAGGGAGATGAAGTTCTTTCCCCAAGCACCAGGGTAGGGGGTATGCACTGGTCGGAGGATGGCCAGCTGCCCTGATCCTGGAAGAACACCTCCGCTGTCGCGTAGTCGAAGAGGAGAAGCTCCTGTGACCTATCCTTCCCCCCACGAGCAGAAGAAGCAGGCCTAGTAGTCCACGTCAGATCCAAGCTAAGCCCGCTCTTGTCCGCGAAGTCCGAAGGTCGAAGGGTTGGACCTCGAGAAGAATCACGGAAGTAGGAAGCGTAGCTTCAGCAGCCGGGCTTAGAGACGACTAAGGTGAGTAGATTCGACTCCGTGTAGTGGCTAGGCCTCCACCCCGAGCACAGCCAAGCGGTACCACCTGTCCGAAGTACGGCACCCCCCGGGTGCCCAACGAGAGTTGTCGAGATGGTTAGACGTCAGGGAGAAGGGGCTGCGCCTTGGTTCCCCAGTGTCCACGATGGATGAGAACCCCCGGTGAGTCAAGGGGCGATGCCGGGCAACTTCCGCAGCAGGGCGGCGGCGATGAGCTTGGATGTCCCGTCCAGCGCCGGCCGAGTGTCCATCCGCGCAGAAGAACAGGTCTGATGGAACCGCAGCACTGGAAGCCGAAGAAGAGGAAGAGGAGAAACGGCTGAGACGTCCGAGCAACCAGTCCGAGGGGTCGTCAGCCGTCAACTCAGGGTGTCAAAGTCCCGCTGTCTGGAACCGGCGACCGAGGAGGGCTCCGAGGGAGGGAATCCCGCTGACGGCGAACCGCAGGTTGAAGACTCCCTCCGAAGGGGAGAGCGAAGACGGAGCGACGCGGCGAGGTTCTCCCGTTTGCCGAAGGCGGGTTCCGACGAGGAGAATGGCTGCGACGAGGAGGAACGGAACGGAGAGGACGAGGGAAGGGGAAGTGGCCGGTCGATGGGAAGAGGAACGGGATGAACGGGAGTCCGAACGAGATGAGGAACGCGAAGAAGGCGAAACCAGTCAAGGGAGTCCTGATCCGTCGAACGATGAGTGGAGAAGGTCCTCCTACGATCTTGCGAAGCAGAGCGATAACGGTGAGTAGAATCCCAGCGCCTACGATCCTCGCGAACAGGAGGATCCGGACGAGTGCGTGTAAGTCTCTGTGAACCAGGCTCTTGGGAGAGGCGGGTTGCTTGCCGGCAAGGGGATCCCTGCGGCCAGAGATGAGTGGGGAACGAACCAGGCTCTTGGGAGAGGCGGGTTTCTGTGCACTAATCCGTTGAAAACTCAAGTGGCGTCTTCTGTGTCGGATCAAGTTGGTTTCGCGCGTCCGGTGCCGGGGGCACAGCGGAAGGCGTCTTGGGCAACTCCAAGCACCCGAGCGGGAAGGTCCTCTTATGATCTTGCGAGGGAGAGCGATAACGTCGAGTAGAATCCCTGTGTCTACGCTCTTCACAACCAGGAGGTTCCGGACGAGTGCGTGAATGTCTCTGTGAACCAGGCTCTTGAGAGAGGCGGGTTTCTTGCCGGCCAGGGGACCCCCAGCGGGATCCCGGCGGCTTCTTCAGAGACGAGTGGGGAACGACGGTGGAGGAGGGACGCCACGAGCGTCCCACCAAACCAGGCTCTTGGGAGAGGCGGGTTCTTTCCACCAGCTGTATCCGGGCGCGCTCTCTAACGGAGGCGGTCTTGACGGTCGAACTCCCACACTGCACTAATCCCTCGATTACTCAGTGGCGTTTTCTGTGTCGGATCCAGCTGGTCTCGCACGTCCGGTGCCGGGGGCACAGCGGAAGGCGTCTTGGCAATCTTCAAGTACCCGAGAGGGTAGGAGTCTCCCTCCTCTAAAGTTCCAGAGATTAGACCATCGCAGCTCCGGCCAGGTAGCACAGACGTTACGTTACAAGAGTGGTCGGAAGCACACCCAGCGCACAGGAGACAGACTGTACGGTTACCCGACGGCCACTGGAAGCCTCCGCATAGCTTGCATGTCCTCAACAGTCCGATAGTGGTCCCTACTCTGGCGCCGCGCAGAGCGAGCGGGACGAGAGGTGGCCCGGAACTGTGTTGATAGTAGTCTCCGCTTCCTTGGAGATGAGCATTCTTACTAGAGTCCCTGGACGTGCACGTGAATGTCTCTGAGCCGGGCTCCGAGGGAGGCGGGCTTTCTTGCCGGTAAGGGGGACCCCCAGCGGGATCCCGCGGGCTTCTTGGAGACAAGTGGGGCAGAAAGTGGACATGGCTTCTTGGAAGTCTTAGTCCGGGCGCGCTCCCTCCTGGAAGCGGCCTCATCGATCCAGGCCCACTTCGTGCACTAGTCCACTGAATCCGGTGTGGGGATTCCCACAGGGACGTCCTGGTCTCAAGCGACCGGTGCCAAGGATACGTTGGAAGGCGTATCCACATCCTGCGCATAGGAGACCCGACCCAGTGGTTGTCCGACGGCCACCGGAACATCTGCCTTGCGTGAAGGACATCGGCATGCCCCTCTTCATCGGGGCGGAACGGGATCCTTCAAGCACCAACAGCATAGGTCGCTCCCGCCTGCAGACGCTTCAATGCTGCCATCCGCGCTGCTGAGGCCAGGTGACGCAATCATCCCAATGTGGTAGGAGGCACCTCCCGTGTCGGAAGACAGGCCTAGTCCCAATGGGCGCTGCCTGGACATGAAGAACACACCTACCAGTAGCAGCCGGGCTGGGGCTTACAGCCGAGAAGCTGCTTGTCCTACCAAGGTGGTAGTGTACTGCAACGTCCTAAGACGTCGGACGTGTGCGTAATTGTCTTTCCGAGCGGGCCTTGCCAGAGGCTGTTCCCGTGCGCTCCCCCTGGCAGCGGCCTCCACGATCCATGCTCGCGCACTAGTCGCGACATCCGGTGTGGCTTCTCTCCCAGGGCAGTCCGTTGTCGTGCGGAAACCCGCAGTGTCTGGAAGGCGCCTAAACCGGTGCTGATCGCTTGCAAAGCAAGCATGGTCGGCGGGGCATCCGGTGCAGTGGCGAAAGACCCCTGGGGGCTGAACTAGCCACTGTCATCTGTGTGAATGGGTAGCGCATCCCTGCAACAGATAACACCCGAAGGCCTGCGGGCGAGTCCTGTGGGACTAAGCCACGAAAGGTAGCCTTCGTAACAACAAAACACACAAGCACCAAGCGGGGTAACAGACTGTCAAGCCTGCACGCCAGCAGTGCAGCAAGAAGGAAGACTCACTGCCCTCAAGCACTAAGGTAAGCAACCAACATATGTAGCAAAAGTCAAACATGTCATGCCAGAAGCGAGGTACCAAACTCAGACCTGTTTACCCCCTGGGTGTAGTCAGTGTACTTTCAACTGACTAATTGTGTACTTTGGACCTCACATGTGTAATTATTCCCAAGCCAGTGAGTTGTCAGTTTCTCCAAAAAGTGTATTCTTGGGTAAACAGGTCTGCAAACTGCATGCCGACAACTAGCCGTGCAGTAAGCAAGCAGGCCCACTGCCGCCAAGCGCTAAGGCGAGGGAACAACATATGTACACAAAAGACGAATACGTCATGACGGAAGCGAGGTACCAAACTGCACGTCTGCAATCTAGCAGTGCAGTAACGAGGTAGATTCACCGCCGTCAAGTGCTAAGGTGAGCAACAACATATGTACCAACCCCTGTGACAAAAGGAGTCAGGCCCCCAAACATTATTACTAAGGGTGACCGTGTGTGGAAAAAAAAACCAACACCGGCCGCATGCTGTACAACTCAATACGCAATGACAATCAAGACAAGAAAAACATCTGGGGCAGAAAATCACCACTTTATGTGGACATGCCACGAGGGGCCCGCCCAGCCAAGGAGCGTAAACCCCCCAGCTGCCCGCCGGAACGTATATCCACTGTCTAAGGTACGTGAGTACTCGTCTACCGCGTATGCCTGCGTATGCGAGTGTGCGCTTAAATCCATCACCCGTGAGCGAAAACAGAACAGGCGCTGGTCCTGAACAAACCACGCGATGACAAGGCGTGACTCAAGCTGTGCCACTCAGCTAATCAGGCCATGGAGTAAAAGAATTCTCCACACCCAAGGTACAAAAGCGTAGGAAACTTCTCTACGATTCACCGAAGGTGAGTGGGGGCGCAATTACAGTGAGAAGAAGACGAAAAACTTCGTACCTGCACAACCAGTGCCCAGCCCGGGAACCAGCCGAGGGTCAATCCCGCTACCTTACCTCTCCGCCGAAGGGGAACGGGGGGAGACGTCCAAAAACCCGCCTGGCACGACCGGCGAAGATCACCGGACAGCTCACCAGAGGCCGAAGCGCAGGCGCCAAGCAGTGGGGACGAGAAAACCACGCAGCAGCACAGGCAGGGCCGACGAAACGATCCTATCTCCCGCTCTTCATTCACCCGAGAACGGTCGAAAACCAAAGTCCGTAGGCTAGAGCCGAGCGCAAGACGACCGAATCGTGCGCCTAAGTAGACTAGACTGGGGGATTATGGGTACCCGGCTTCCGGGTGGTGGGTATAGGGAGACAACTCTTGGTCCCCTCGGGGTTCCCCGAGTGCCTCCCGGGTTGTGTCTTAACACAACTGGCTCTTAGGCTAGAATGAGTAAGTAGTAGACACTTCCATTCAGTCATGTCATCGGTAATGTTTTTGAAGAAACAAAATACATTTTGGGGAAAAGCTGCATTATGTGTTTCACTGCAAAAAGCAGCACAAACAAAATAAATCATAAAATCAATTGAGGGAAACAAAACTAGCTGGAAATACTGGCACTACCTGCTGCAGTTCTACTTCATGTCTTCCACACTGTTCAGCGACTACATAAACTCATTTGAGATGTGCAACATCCGTACACGAGGCACAAAGCTGAATATATTAGATTGCAGCAAGTCTTGAATGTTCAAAAGCAGGAAAATTACAAAGTTCATGGAAAAGTTTAGAATGGTTACAAAAGCATGGCAAAGCTGTATACAAACCAACATCTTTCACTGCAGCATTTAAAACGGCCTGCACTTCTTCAATTGTTGAAACTTTGGCTGTCTCTATGACATGCTTTCAAAAAAGTTCTTATGTATTGTCAATGACTTGACAGTGGTGTGTGTGTGTGTGTGTGTGTGTGTGTGTGTGTGTGTGTGTGTGTGTGTGTGCGAGTGAGTGTGCATGTGTGTGTGTGTGTGTGTGTGTGTGTGTGTGTGTGTGTGTGTGTGTGTGTGTGTGTGTGTGTGCGCGCGCTTGTGTGAGTGCACGAGTTAAAAATCTACAGTTGAAACAGATGCAGCTATTGTGACTACTACAGCAATTCAGCTCAACCTGGTCAAACATAAACTGACTTTTCTGATAGCATCTATACACACAGGTTGCCCCCCTTTAGGTTACCAGCACTAGCAATAGCGAACCAAGGGAGACAACGGGTATGGTATCTATTGCCAGCCTACCAAAAATCAACTGAATGATCACACAAATTTTGAGCAAACAAAACTTGACAGAGATATCTGGCAGCAAACAAATACCCCCTCAATACTCTTGTCCCACTGTGCATCCACATCCCACTGTCACAAAAAAACCAGTGCCGTTAGTGCATCAATCCATTAGTCAACACTTTTACAGTGTACCTACGTGCTAACTACTCAGTCATGTTACCTGTATCTCCTGCTGACAATTCAAGCATAAGATATAACTGATAATTCTTTCTCATTACCTTGTATTTATGTAACAAACAGGTATGAATAAAATTATGTGATGTAACCAAACATACAAATCAGACTGCAGTATATATATAGACAACAAATGTTTGATATAATTATAATGTGTACATGGTAACAGAGTAATTAATTAACTCTTTTCATCCAGATACACTTACTGCTTGAAATAAGTTTGACTATGATAGTTCAAGGGAGGTGCCAGAATAGCTTGGCGCCTGAGGTGCCAAGCTATTCTGGCACCACCCTTGAACTAAAACGGTTGATCTATCTCCTAATCTGTAATGTAGCCTTCATAGGACAATAAGCACACTTTCAAAAATCAGCCTCAGGATGCAATGGGTTAAGATAACAAATACTGGAAAGAAATAATACATTGTCACATTAGTAAAAACTGTTTCTCCCAAGTACAGTTCATTAGCAATATAAACTTATATCTTTGCAAAGATGGCAAAGATGGCAAAGCCGACGTGATTTCAGATTTCATTCTAGACAATGATCTAGATGTCGTGATCACCGAAACGTGGCTCCCCTCAGCTGGCGACGAACCCATCATCGCCAGCGTCACTCCGAGTGGCTACCGCCTGGCCTCCTTCCTGCGTGCTTCCAGAGGGGGCGGCATTGCCATCATCTACAGGGACTGTCTTTCCGCTCACCTCTCCTTCTCTCAGTCCCTCCCTTTTGCTCATCCCTCCTTTGAATCCGTCGAGGCCGTAGCAACACTCCCTGGCCAGTCCCTCATCTTCTCATATATCTATCGCCCCCCTCCAAGCTCTCAAAACAAACTCACAAACTCCATGTTCATCACCGAGTTCGACCTCCGCCTAGACTACTACACCACACGACCCGGAAAACACATATTTCTTGGCGACTTTAACTTCCATTTTGACAAACCCGACCACCCTGACACAAAACGCCTCCGCACATCACTTTCAAACCACAATCTTATGCAACACATCACCAAACCCACCCACCGACTCGGCCACACCCTCGACTGGATCATCACCCGCACCTCCGATCAACTCTTTCTCGACTCTGACACCACCTCTGTACTTCCCTCTGACCACCTCACTATTCTCGTCTCCCTCAATCTACCTACGCCGAAAAAAAACAAGCTCCTTGTCTCTCGTCGCAAACTAAAATCTGTCAACCGAGAGAGCTTCTTCGACGAAGCTGTTGACCTTCTCTTGGACCCCGCCTCCTCTCCCGATCTTGCATCCCATTTCGACTCCTCCCTTCGAAAACTTCTAGACACCCATGCCCCTGTCACCACCTGCTCCATACCCAACCGACCCTCCTCCCCCTGGCTCACTGATGACATAGCTGAGGCCAAGCGCAAGCGCCGACAAGCGGAACGCCGCTGGCGCTCATCTGACCTCACCGTTCACAGACAGATCTTCCAAACAACTGGATCAAAAGTCTGCAGAATGATCTCCGACTCCAAACGTAAACATCTTCAAAATAAAATCCTGGAATCCACTTCTTCCAAAACCCTCTACGCCACCATGAACACACTCCTAGGCACTTCTAAAGACTCTCCTCTCCCCAACACACACAACAAAGAAGAACTCCCGTCCGCTTTTTCCACCTATTTTTCTGACAAAATCCAAACTCTGCGCAACACACTCGACACTCTGCCTTCTCCGCCTTGCCCTCCCGACCCCCCCTTTTCCGGCACCCCCCTCTCGTCCTTCCGCACCGTCTCTCAGGATGAAGTCCTCAAGACCATAAAGTCCATGCATTTCAAAACCTGTGAACTAGATCCCCTCCCAGCTTCTCTCTACCGGGACGGCCTTCCAAAACTTTTGCCCTTCATTACCGACATCATCAACACATCTCTAGAGAACGGCTCCGTCCCCGATATCTTCAAGTCCGCCATCGTCCGTCCTCTCCTAAAAAAACACAACCTCGACCCAAACGAACTAAAAACTATCGCCCAGTCTCCAATCTCTCTTTCCTGTCCAAGCTTCTTGAGAAGGTTCTCAACCAGCTCAACCTCCACCTCACCGACAACAACCTCCTCAGTCCCTTCCCGTCCGCCTATCGCAAACATCACAGCACTGAAACAGCCCTTCTACATATCCTAAACGACCTGCTTCTCTCCACCGACTCGGGCAACATCTCCCTTCTTACGCTACTCGACCTCTCTGCCGCCTTCGACACTATAGAAAACTCTATCCTCCTCCACCGCCTTCACCACTCCTTTGGAATCACTGCTCACTCCTGGTTTCTCTCCTACCTCTCCGACAGACAGCAGTCCGTCACCATCGATGGCGTCTCCTCCAACCCAGTCACGCTCTCCTGCGGCGTTCCACAGGGGTCCGTCCTGGGCCCGGTCCTTTTCACGCTCTACACCTCTCCCCTGTCCAACATCATCCAGTCTCACCACATAAAGCACCACCTCTACGCTGACGACTCACAACTACTAGACAAAGACAAACTCGACAACATTCAGTCACTACTGACTCGCACGGCTGACTGCTATGTAGACGTGAAAAACTGGATGACAGCAAACAAGCTTAAACTGAACGACGACAAAACGGAAGCCATGCTGGTAGGCACTCGCCAGAAACATTCCCAGCTACCTTCCTCTCTCCACCTTCAACTCGACAGCACCCGCATCTCCCTTTCTGACTCGACCAAAAACCTCGGCGTTATCCTCGATTCCTCTCTTTCCATGACCAGCTTCGTCTCTGCCACGGCCCAGGCATGCTATTTCCACCTCCGCCGCATTAGTCAGATCAGAAAATACCTCACTACCGAAGCTGCCACCAAACTTGCCGTCTCTCTCATCCTATCTCGCATCGACTACTGCAACTCTCTCCTTGCCGGCCTCCCTCACTCCACCACTTTCACCCTCCAGCGTGTCCAGAACAATGCTGCCCGCCTCGTCCTCAGAAAGAAAAAATCTGACCACATCACTCCCCTGCTCAAACTCCTTCACTGGCTTCCCATCCCCCAACGCATCCAATACAAGATTCTGTCTCTCTGCTACAAATCCCTGAACAACTGTGCTCCTGTCTATCTCTCCAACTTACTTCACCCCTGCACTCCTCCCCGCTCCCTCCGCTCCGCCTCTGACCCTCTCCGCCTCCACATTCCCCGCACCAAACTCAGCACTTTCGGCCCCCGCTCCTTCTCTGTATACGGTCTATCCGCCTGGAACACTCTCCCACTCTCTCTCCGTCAGAAACACTCTCTCTCCTCCTTCCAGTCCGCCCTCAAAACTCACCTCTTTCAACAGTTCTAGCACTATATCACCACACTCCCCACCCCAAGTCGACTGTCGTAATGTATTTCACTTTTTGTGGTACGCGAGCCGTTGTCTAAGCGTGCGCATGCGTGCGTGAGTTGTGAGTGCACGCTTAGAGTTATAATTATTATAAGATAAGCGCATTATAAATACCGTAATTATTATTATATAAAATAAGAAGCTAATGCGCTAAAATGGCAAACACAGTACAGCCAGAGCTTTACTTGTCACACATTCACCACAAGTGTAGACCACAATATATTTACAAATTCTTCAAACAGCTTTAGAAAAGAGAGACAGCATATTCAGTAAAATGTCCATGGCTGACGCTGGCTGCTGTTGGCACGCGCACAGCTGTGTGCAGATCAACCGCAACCCACGTCACCCTAGGAGTTTTTTGCTCATCAGAAGGACAGCGCATATTCATTAGGCCTGCATCCCAGAATAAGATAATAAAAGCGGGAAAAAAGTCACAGGAAAAGGAATGGTTTCTGTGTCACTTACATGGACCTCCTGGTGTGTGCGAGACTCCAGCCAAGCACGGGCCATGGGTTTCCAGCCAACTGTATCCTGGTCCAGATGGACAATGCCCTGCAACGCAAATTAGTAATGTATGTTAACCCCCTTGTAATGCAGCCACCAGTACTGTAAACAGCATCAGTGGCTGCATGTAAAGAGCACTTCAAATATGCCCCAAACCCCCAGTATTTTCACCGCCTTGTGGTCAGTACCAGTGGCATCTTGCACAAAGGGGTTGAGAAGAGCAATGCATCATCATTCAAAGTGCAGACATGATTTAAACTGTGGTAAGAAGCGTTCCATTCAAAGGCATAATATAACCCATAAAGCTCTGACAAGCTACCAACGGATTTGGATCAACCATGATAGTTCAAGGATGGTGTCAGAATAGCTTGGCGCCTCAGGCAGTAAATGTATCTGGATGGTATCAAGCAGTAAGTGTATCTGCTGTTCCGACACCACCCATGTTAGAGAAAAGGAACGACTGAGCTTAGATCAAAAGTAAGGTAAACAGTCGATATTTTTTTGTTTTTCTCACAGACCATGACAATGACAATTAACCTTTATTTTCCAATGGTAAAAGTTATTGGTTACAGCACCAGTTTTCAAACTTGCCGTTGCTACATCTACTACATAAATGACAAATACACATGTACATAAATTAGATACATGTACACACACACACACACACACACACACACACACACACACACACACACACACACACACACACACACACAAACCATGGGCAAGCAAGCAACGCCTAGACCCATGAAAGTGCTAGACTATCATTTTCGACTTTATGGCTGTAGACAATAAGGTCCAAAACCACAGACCACCACACACATTCTTTTCAGAAACTTACAGATGGGTGGGATGGTCTGTTACTATGAACCTTGTGGCTCTGTACCACAAGGTCCAAAATCACAGACCAACACACGTTTTTCTCAAAGACAATAGAGATCAAACGCACAGAGCGGGCCACTGTGGCTGGGGATGCTTCACTGAGCTTGTCCGTTTCAAACAGAACCATGATGTTGTCAGACAGGAACAGCTTGTCTCCATTCAGCTGATGCAGAACCTGCGGACAAAGAGCAGCCAATGAATATCATGGCGAATTTTAGCCACAAATAACCCATTTAGCCCCAGCGCCCTACTACAGCAGGAAGTGGATTGACCATGATAATTCAAGGGTAGTGCCAGATTAGCTTGGCGCCTGAAGGCGCCAAGCTAATCTGGCACTACCCTTGAATTATCATGATCAATACATCTTCTCAAACTGGCATAATATGGTCGTTAGGTGATGCCTCCCAAATTTGGGAAATGCGACCATGGGGTTATATGGGTTAAAAAAACATCAGGTACCAAATTGGCCATGAGAAAAATCTTTGAAAATTGGCCTCAGTTCAGGGGTTGCATCATGACTTTTTGTGGTCAATCATTTGAGAACTGCGCAGTCAGGCACACAAAAATGAATTTTTCTTTAAAATGTATTTTTTCGAAAAATACTTACTGATGACATTACTAATAATTGGAACCTTCGCTTAACTCATAATTTTAGCAAAAAAAATTACTGTGTGCCCCTCATACTAGGGGAGGGAACCACTGGGGAGCCGTAGCCCGGATACCGTGAGTGGTCTCCCATACTACCCTATCTGGTCGCGCACTCACCCTTTCCCGCCAGTGACTGAGCCTAGCACCACTGCGGCAAGTGGGGTAGGAGGGTGGGACCTCTGAGTAATGTCATCGGTAAGTATTTTTCGAAAAAATACATTTTAAAGAAAAATTAATTTATTTTCTCAAAATCATTACCGATGACATTACTAATTGGAATTACGAAAAGGAAGAGGGTACCGCGAGTTTGGACCCCCCCCCCAAAAAAAACAAACGAACAAAAAAAACTAGCTAAGCGAGCCGACTATCAAGGCCCCTCCCATTGCGCCCACTCCCAATAATTTTAGCTAGGCGAACCTATGGCGCCTGCGGCGCCGGGAGGGAGTGCTGCGCTGCCGAAATGTCCCCCACTAGGTCAAGATTAGTGCGCTGGCCGGGTAAGCCTCTTAGGTAAAAGCGGGCAAAGGTAGACTCAGCCCGCCAACCCACGGCTGCCACAATGTCTCTCACTGCACAGTTTCTGTCAAAAGCGATACTCGCTGTCACTGCTCGGACTTCATGAGCCCGGATGCGCATCGTTTTCGCTTGTTCTGGGGCGAGCTCTTTAAATGTCTCGTCTGCCCGGAGCCAAGGGCAGGAAAATGTGTGAGCACCCTTGTCTTAGTGGCTTAGTTCTGCGCAGATACACTTTAGGAGCCCTAACAGAATCCTGAAGTCGTGAGTCCCATGTCTGATCCCTTGCCCTGAGCGGTCGAACTGTTACGACTTGTGGGGCGACAGTAGGAACTCGGTTCTTAGCCAAAAAGGCAGGGTCCGTAAGCAGCTGAACCGATCCATCAGTCCTACGTTGGAGACAGGCGGGACGTACCGAAAAGGAGTGTATTTCACTAACTCGTGAGGCTGTGGCAAGTGCATGTAGGAAACAGGTCTTTTTAGTAAGAATCTCCCAACCTTGCTAACTGTAGTGGCTCGAATCTCTTAGAGTTTAGCCAGGTGAGCACCCAAGACAAGTCCCATCGTGGAACTAACGAGCGTGAGGCCGGGCGTTGCAGATCAAAATGGGACATCAGATCTGCCAAGTCTTTGAAAGCTCCCGGATCAGGTCGTCCTAAGTGTCTATATGTGTGTGCCACCATTGCCAGGTAAACCGCATATGGTGATGGGTGCCAACGTCTGTCTGACGAAAAGCCACAGGAAGAACTCGGCCAACTGGGGAGTAGTTAGATCTGTGGGGGAAATTCGCTCCGCAGCGCACCAGGACTGGAGCATGCGCCACTTCCCTTCGTAGACATTACGAGTTGAGACCCTTCTGGTTGTAGAGATAGCCTCCACTGCAGGACCCGAAAAACCTCTAGCTGAGAGGGCTCGGTACGAGGAAGCGACGACTGTAGAATGCGGGGGAGTCGCAACGCAGGACCACCTCCGAGGCCTCCTTCTGTACAAGTGCCTCCACTTCCCTCTGTAACGCTGTCGCCCTGTCTCGTTCTAAAGGTACTCCCGTCCAAAGGGGGGAGTGTCTCAGTAGGGGAGGTGACTGGAAGGAGATCCTCACGCCCTCCGTCACTGTCGAGATGATCCAAGGGTCGTCCGAAAACAGCTGTTTCCATGCTCCGCTGTGAAGAGCTAACTTCCCACCGACCGGAGACCCAGCAGGTATCAGTGGGAGGATCGGGGACAAGTCAGCGAGCCCGGCCGCGGCCTCACTGCCGAGAGCCTCTGGACCAGGGAGTGGAGGGTGCGGGGAAGGCACGCGAACACACCGGAAGGGAGAAGGCTCCACCTCGGCCTCGGGACTGTCGGGAAGAGGAGGGTCTGAAGAACCGCAGGGCACGATCCACGGCTCTGCGGGCTGACTGAAAGCGTGCCAAAGACTACTCTAGCTGGGCTGGCCACAGATCCTTGTTGGACTCCCGTACCTCCTGCCACATCGGTCCAAACAGCAGGTTGCTGCCCAAGGGTGCCTGTCGCAGATGCGCCTTCAACGAAGTTGGAAGCGTAGTGCATCGCTTCAGAAGCTCGTCCCGTCGTAACAGATTGCAATTCGAAGCTGCCGCCATGGTGTTGACTGAAGCATGGAAGGCCACTCTATTCGCCGCAATCAGTACTGCATGGATCTCTCGTAAGGGAGCTGAAGCCTCAAGATCCCAGGTGTTCTCCATCCTCCTGACCACCGACTGTGTCGCCATCTCCAGGAAACCAGTGCACGCCAGGGAATTCTGAACCAGTGCAGCCGTCTTGTCCAGTTCGCCCGAAAGGGAACGCTGTGTTAGTCCTGTTTGTCCATCGTAGGAAGAGTACAGCTGAATGCCTGGGAGTGTCCCGCATACCATTCTTGACGGAAATTCACGTCGATTCCCACCAGCCACCCCCTGTCGGAGAAGAATACCTGCTCTCCAACTCCGTCCGTGCGAAGATGCACTGAGAACGCCTCCGTGAGGTCCCTGAAACCTGCCGGTTGAGGTAGAGTCTTGATGCACTTGGCCTGCCGAGGTGTGTCGACCATCGCCACCGCCTTCCTCTTCACAGGAGGAGAAGGTGAACAGTGTTCCGTCAGAAGAAACGCAGCAATGAGGCAAGCTGCTTCATGCAAATCCCGACGAGTAGAAGACATCGAAGTCGCGTCCACAGCGATGCTGGAGATAGGAGAACACCGTCCCGGTGAAGCCGGTGCATCTTCATCGTCGATTCCCAGCACGGACACCGAATCCTCCGGATGAAGACTAAGTGCGTCCTCGTCCTCCGCCGCGAGCCGAGAAATAGAAGCAGTAGTAGTAGGTCCAAGTGTCAACTGGAACGAAGTCTCTGCCGGACGTCTGTAATTCTTGCCTGTGGAAGGACGATGAGGACTGCTCCGATCCTGCCGAGAAGTCGTCTCCGTCCACCGGTTGTCACATGAGAGATCTCCCCGCTGTCGACGAACCTGTTCCTCCTGATGCGCGCGATGGCTGTTCAACCTGTCCGAGGATCTGCTGCGCCTGGCTGGAAACTGCGCATCCCGTTGTCGCGACAATGTCCATAAGAACTGGACTTCCGATCCGATGATGAAGATCGAGAAGGCGAGACGTCCACCCAAATGCGGTCTCTGTCCTGCGTCGATTCCACACGCTGCACCCGTTCATCCAAACGCGAAGATTGAACTCTTTGGTATTTCTGTGTTTCGGGGGTCCGCCGTCTATTCATACTTTCTCTCTGTTTACTCTCTCTACGACAGATGATAGAACTGAGCACACTGGTCCTCTCCCGAAGGAGGTTAACATCGCCAGTGGAACGCCACTCTCTATCTCTGGACCCCAAAATTTCTCTTTCTTACCCCGAGACCTATCAACATTGCGCTTTGACATCCTGTCCCCCTCGGAGTGAGTCCCCGAAGGTGTGACCCTGTCCAGGCGCTGGTCCGGCCTACGGCAGAAGGGCGCTCTCCACTCCAAGGGGGGGGGGGGGGGGGGTCTCCCGCCCCCGCTGCCTGGGCTGGGTTCTCTTATTGCCAGAAGGGCTGCTGTTTGACCCAACATATTCTCTGGGGGGGGGGGACCGAGCTCTCAAAGGCCTCACTAAATCATAGGGTGGCGAACCCCTGCCTGGCCTATCTCCCTCTCTGTGGATTGAAGGGTATAATAGAGCTCTTGGTGCTGTGCGAGATGGCGAATCCCTACGGCTGCTATTAGTCTCAATCGTCCGCGCAGGACGAGGCAGCACTGCACGAGGCACCGGTGGGGGCAGCAGGACCCGTTTTTGCGCTGACACACAAACGATGTCTGAAATTGCATTTCTATGTTTCACATTAAAAGGTACGGCAGCGCCTTTGAGCGCCGGACTTTCTCTCCTGTAAAAGGCCCAAAGTTGTGACCAACGGTCTTTCTTCCAAGTAGTGCAAAGAGCGCACGGTTGACTGGAGGAACAGCCTGAAAGGGAAGACAAACATCATGCACGTCACTAGGTCATTGAAATTCGCCACACAGGGTGCACGTCCTCACTTGAGCACTGTAACGTAAGACAGACATAGGCCTTGCGAGTGGTCGGAGCCTGAAGGAGGGTCCGAGTTCCCGACCGGTCGCGTACATACAAATTCGAAAATTGTGAAATTCGGGAAATGCCGTCGCCCGGTCAAAACGCCAGCTGAGGCAGTAACTGAAGCTTTACCTGTCCATCTTGAATACAGAATCACACAACCCGCATAAGTACAGAATAATCCTTCTTTCTTTTTTTTTAATAATCTTTTTCCTTCCTTAATAAAGGACCAAGAATCACACAAGTCGAGATCCCAAGTAGAGTTCACACAGTGTAAGGTCGGAGCACGAGGTGCACGGCCATTCTAACTGAGCTAGCGAAGTCACTGGCGAGAAAGGGTGAGTGCGCCACCGGATAGGGTAGTACGGGAGACCACTCGGGGTATCCGGGCTACGGCTCCCCAGTGGTACCCTCCCCTAGTATGAGGGGCACACAGTAAGTTTTTTGGCTAAAATTATGAGTTAAGTGAAGGTTCCAATTAGTAATGTCATCGGTAATGATTTTGAGAAAATAAAGAAAGATTTGCTAACAAAATGATCAGAGCCATTTTTTCCTTATCTCAACAGAAAGTAATCCCTAAGAAACCTAACTTGCAGATCTGAAGTCTAACACTGTACCTTGTCTGAAGACAAAACGCTGTTGAAGTTGTCCGCCCAGACAGGGGTGAGAGGTCCATCCAGACACAGCCAAGTTGTACTCTGGTTCTGTGAAAGAAAGAAAGGTTAACGAAACACACATGAGGGCACTGAACGTTGTATATGATAAAGTGCTATATAAATGAACTTTAATGCAAGGTTATGCGACAGTTATTAAAGTTTCGGTCCCTAGGTAGTAGAATCCAGGGAGCAGAGATATATATTAAGAACTCGATGCAGGCTAGGAGTATCATTGCTGCTATGACTGCACGCGAGCAGGGCATGCGGTGGCCAGAGTTTGCAGCAGTTAGTCAGCTGTTCCATGGTCCTACAAATCATAATGAACATAAGAAGCATAGGCGCCAAGCTATTCTGGCACCACCATTGAACTATCATGCTCGATCTATCTCTAGAATTGTAATACAGTCCTTCAGAGGGCAACTTCAAAATGTGGGGATTTCGGTCCTGTAGTAGAATGTGCTAAATGTTATTATTATTATAATTACAATTATTAATATTTTTATTACACAGATATAGCATAATACCAACCCTGTTTGACTTGCGAATGGCAGAGGTGACAATGCCGTCCACCCAGTCCCCATTGTTATCAAGTGAGCCAAACATGAGTGACAGATCATCCACCATCATGGGGTAGATTCGCTGCAGTTTGTGCATGCTTTCTGCCGTGGTTGACGCTTTGCTGGCATGAGACTGTCGCGACGTCAGCCCACGAGCCTGCAGGCACAGAGCTTCCACAACAGTCTGTACGCATGTTGATTTGCCACTGCCCGGCTTGCCCGCAATGATGATGCCTGGCGATGAAGAAGAACTTTGGTGCTAATGGTGGGAAATTGGTTTTTCTTATGAACAAATGTAAACAAAACCACATAACTTGCCTCTAAGGATGTATGCCTGAGGATGCCTGAGGCAAATGCGGCAGCGCATGTGGATCTAGCCCTCTTGCATTTTTTCTCAGCAATGGAGGGGTTGAATTTAACATCATGTGGCAAATGTGATGAGTATGCTGTCCAGAGATAATGAAAGCAGCCCAAAGAGGAGTCAACAGCACAATAGCACCAAGCTACTAATCAGGCAATATTCTTCTGAAATACACGTTCAGAAGTTATAAATAAGTCAAAATTGTACACATTTTCAGGAAAACATTGGATTAAAACCCAAACAAACATGCAATATCACATGTTTGTATTGAATTTTAATCCAATGTTTTCACCAAAACACCTGTAATTTTGACCTCCTGACCTTGATTGGCATCCATCCTCAAACACGGCGCTAAGCTGATCAAATGCAATCTTTTGGCAATTTGGGGGAAGAGAAAATACACCTAAACTCAAAGCACTCACCATGGTGGACCTGAGAAAGATTGTACAGCTGCATACACCTGGAAACCCAAGGCTTGTGAGCGATCAGACCAAGGTCCTGCGCTTTGTTCTGGATGGCTGATTCCATGTCAAAGGAGCGTAATTTCGCCGACATGATGCCAGCAGGAGCATCAGGCAAACTGAGGAAGCAATCCTTCAGGATCGTCTTAAACAACGTCAAGTTCTGTAGGTGGGACAAAGGACGTTTATTATTATATATCTGATGTGTTTTTTAAATTGATTTACTGAATAGGAGATTTATTTATTTATTTATTTTTTAGGGGGTGGGGGTGGGGGGGGGGGGGGAGGAGGACTAACTGGGGTTTGAAAGCAAATTTCACCATCTTTTCTACATGATGCAGTGCTGGGGCCAACATCAGGACAAATGTCACTCAAGATCAGAGAAATCTGCCGTTTGTCACGTTCACCCCAACACATCACATTTATAAACGAGGAAATGCAATAAACAGTCCAATCAAAACAGCTAACCTCTCCAATGAGACATAGTCATAAATATCAAAGCATCGTTTAACTTCAGTCACAAGTATTCTGTCCGTTTGTCAAGAAATAAAATGGATACATAATCCAATTGAGGGCACTAACCTCTCCAGTCAGACGCGGTCCAATGATATCTTCCATGGTCTGAGCCACGATTGCGTGTTCCTGTTTGCCGCCTGCTGTCATAGGGTTGGGGGTGCCTGACTTGCGCATACCCATCTGGCCAGGTAGCTTCACACCTGTTGGACAGGTACAGACAGTTGTGCATGCTTATTTATTTTTTACACATTTGTTTTATCCAGCTAAATACATAAGTCAGTTAGCAAAGGTCCTCAAGCTGCATGACCTTATAAAAGACGGCTTGCAGCGTGTTGGTAGCGGTTTCAGTCGCAATGATTCCTGTAGGAATCATTGCGACTGAAACCGCTACCAACACGCAAAGGGCTAACACCTTCCTAGCCAGTGCTCACAGTCTGTGTTACTGAAATCTTTGCTAATCTAGCCCCAAAGGGCACCAGCTGTCCAAAAAAATAAATACAACGTGGTGTCAGCAAGAGTCACAGATCCTCATGCTCCCCCACAACTGCAGAGGTTTATGAGGATCTATGTCTTGTGCAGTTGCATTATGAATTTATATTCAGTTTTTCAGCAGTGAAGGGGCTAAGAAGAGGAATGTATGTACCAATGATACATTGTTTGCAACAAAACAATCCACCCATGGACCTTTTCAGTGTATTTACATCTTCCATGTCTTTCATCTATCACATAATAAAGTGCTTCAAACAAATTCCTACCGCCCATTGATCCACCATGACTCATGAGGCGAGTGGTTGGTGCCTCAGAGTTTGCGCTCTCAGACCTTGACGTCTCCTCCCGTTTTTCTTTTTCAGCCAACTTGTCGTCGCGCATGCTGCGTCGCTTCTGGCTGGCTTTCTTCAGCACACCATTCAGGGCCGACACTGAGAAGTGGTGATGATACTCAAACGGTCTGCACACATGCACAAGGTTTGCTTTTTAATTGTTGCAGTGATGAAGACTAAGTGTCTCTGTGAAAGGATTTTTTTTTAAACTTTGGTGTCAAACAATGGGAAGTTTTGGCAGGAAAAGTGCATTGCCAAAAATCGGTGCCATTCAATCAATCTACCTAGCTCATTCCCTCATTTGTTTCCTCAAAATACATTACCGATGACATTACTGTTAGCACAATTTTAGGCAAAATTGGTTGTGTACCTGTAAGGCAGGGGAGGCAACAAGGGGCGCCCTATCCTAGGCCGTATCCCGAGTAGCCTCCCTTCCATCCCCATCTGGGCAATCGCTAACCGGATTCCCGCCAGTCTGTTTCTTAGCTAGCCTTGGACGGTTGTGTACCTACTCTTCTGCGCTTGGGCTGTGTACGGTGTGACCAGTTGCTTCACTTTGGGTTGCTTCCGTGTGCACTGTGCTAGCATAAGTTACACGGTTGTTCACTGTGCTAGCTGGGAATTAATGTCGTTAGGAGCCTGTGAGGATTTCCATGTACTTGTGGTGCTGGCTACTTGGACTTGCTTCCGGGTGCAGTGCCTGCGGGGTTCTGTGTTCACGGTTCAAGCTTGGCGTCAGCGTTGAGCATCCTCTACTACGGGTGCTGAGGGCTTTGCCTCTACGACACGAGGGTACCATGACTGGGCCGGTCTACGCCCCGACATGGCAAGGTAAAGACGTGGTTGCTGCCCTCGACCGGCACTCTGGGGGGGAGTTAGAGCGCTGGGTGTCAGCAACGTGCATTTCGCTTGTGTTCGTTTCGCCATTACCTTGCCTACGCGGTTGCGTGGCCTCGGAGAGCCATGCTTGACCTCCTCTCATTGTGCACTATGTTTGCAGTTTGCAAGTACACTCCTGCACGCGTTGGAGAACTTTCGATGGCCAAGTGACCTACATGCCATATGCTTGCCCAGTTCCGGCTGCACCCCCACTAAACCTTGTGCTACCTGCGCCCCCTGGCAGGAGGAGCAGTGGTCACAACTGTGGGGCTTCTATCGCTGCGAACGACCGACACCAGCCCGAGAGCATGCACTGGCCAATGCCCACCCCCCCCCCCCCCCACACCTTCTCGGTGGATGCGGTGTGACGTTTGCCCCTGGAGGTGGACACTCGGATGACACGGTCTTCGGCGGATGGTTCCGAGGCTAGAGTTTTGGCCAGCTCCAGATCGGAGGTGAGTGACCGTTTAGAGACTGGCCCACAACGTGCTGACTCGACCCGAGCTGGATCGGGGATCGGCGATTGCAACTCTCCAGACCTTCGGGATATGACCAGCACGTAATACCGGCTCCTAGCCCCAGGGCCATTAAGCACTCTGGGCCTGGCGAGACTGTGAAAGGGGGGTTACGCTCAGCAGGCGCTGTTGGGTCTAGCCCCCAGGCAGACAGGAGTCCTACACAGACTGGATTGCGACTCTCCAGACCTTCGGGTTATGACTTACACGTAATATTAATACCGGCTCCTAGCCCCAAGGCCGTTAAGAACTCTGGGCCTGGCGAGACTGTGAAGGGGGGTTACGCTCGGCCGGCGCTGTCGGGTCTAGCCCCCAGGCAGACGGGAGTCCTACACAGACACACGTGACCAGCGCCGTTCGCGCTCAAGGGACAGGAATTCACACTCCTGGATGGCTCCCCGCGACAGAGACGACCGCCGTCGCTCTTCGCCGCCCGATGGGAGGAGAGAAAGAAGCAGGCCTGGCACTTTTCACCCTCCCTCGACGCATCGCTCGAAGCGTGGATCGTCTCCTCGCTTACTGCGACACTCCTCGCACAGCCAGACTGACCGTTCGTCTTCCCCGTCTCGGCGCCAGGACTGACACTTCTCCTCTTCCAGACCTTCATGTTCCCCCCCAGCGCAGCCGCTCGCCGGATGGTCACTGATCCTCGCGTCACAGTAATGTCTCATCACGCAGGACATCGCGGGACTTTGTTCACTCTTCGCGGCATCGCTCAGAGGTGAGAAGGTCTCCCCCCAGCGCGACGGTGACACGACGGGACACTTCTGGCGAGACCCCTGCCCACGGACGTAGGACTGAGTTGTCCGCCTGCCGCTCTCCCGCGTGCCCGAAAGATGTTGATACTCTCAGCCTGGCCCCAAAGGATTCAGTTTCGGTGCTTCTCGGTGATGATGAGTCAGCGACCTCCAGGAATGCACCCTCTCTGGAGGACTCGACGTCGCAGCCACCTTCCGCGGGCCATAGATACAAGACGCTCTGAGCCCTGGATGAGGCGGCGCATCTCATTGCGGCGTGTCTTCCCCCAGAGGACTGCCCGCCTTCCCCGCCCCCTTCCCGCTTAAGAGGAAAGCTTCGGCCTTCGTCGATGCTGCGCGGCAGAACGAGCGTTTCAAGTCCCTTCCACAGCCACCTGGTTTTCGGGACATGCGCGACGCCTTTTCCACGCATCTGCTGCAGGGTGCCTTAGGCGACGGGGGATTCTTCACTGACTCCAAGTGGCCTGGGGATTTGGACATCGCTTTTAGCCAGAAGTGGTACGCAGGTCACTCGCAAGCCTTCGCCTGTCCGCTTCCAGCGGTGGATGCTCCGGCGCTGACTCTTACGGGTTCCTCTCGACTCCGACACCTTCCCACCGGTGTGGACAGGACTGCTACCTTAGTGTGCGATGCCCTCGCCTTAGTGGGTTTTCTGGACCTGGTCATGCAAACGATGGTGTGACGTGTTGAGGAGCCTGGAACCCTTCGCTGACTCCGCTCTTAGGGGACATCCTGGCTCTGGCAGTTTCCGCCAAATGCGCAGCGTACCATACCGCATTTAACACCATGGCCGCCACTTCTAATTGTGACCTGATGCGTCGGGATGCCTTACTGCGTGACTGCAGCCTTCCGACTCACGTGAAGACACAGCTACGACAAGCTCCGCTCGGCGGTTCTCTCCTTTTTGGTCCTACGTGGCAGGCAGTGAAGGAAGAGAACTAGGACGTTTGGCCCAGCTGCGCCACTCCTGCCCGCTTTCAGGCAGCCCGCAAGGCTGTGGGTCGCACCATGCGGACCGGCAGACCCTCCTCTCACCCGCTTACCGTTCGAGGCCGATTGCCCCCCCCCCCCCCCCCCAAGCCCCGGCCTTTGGGCGCCCCCGCAAGCTCCCCGACCCACATCATGGACGCGGTCGTCGCCAAGGCCAGACAGATGTCTTTGAGCCCCTCGTCGAACTACCTGGATGATCTCCTCTTGAGGAACCAGTCGGAGGCCACCTTGGAGAAGGACCGAGATGTGGTACTAGTCCTGCTCGACAGACTCGGGTTCCTGGTCAATGTGGGCAATTCAGACCTCGTGCCGTCTCACCGCTTCATTCACCTTGGGATGGAATTTCGCACCGATCTCAACCAAGTGAGGCTTCCGGAGCAACGTATTCAGAAGTTGGCGAACCTAGCTTGGCAGGTGTCTCAAGAGGACACGATCCCCGCCAGGATGTGGCTTCAGCTACTGGGTCTGATGAATGCGGCAGCGGACCTGCTCCCCCTCGGTCATCTCTACTGCTGCCTGCTTCAGCTGCATCTGCTTCTTCACTGGCGACCCTCGAGTCTCCGGTTCTGGTGTTACCGATGCTACGTCCTCATCTGCTTCGTTGGGCGGATCCCGACTGGCTCGCGACGGGAGTTCCCCTCTACTCGCCTCCTCCCCAGCTGTCCCTTTGCGTCGACACAAGTCTCTCCGGCTGGGGCGCACACCTGCTGCTGACGTTCTCCACAGTCTCCGGCGTCTGGACCCCGGACCTTGTGGCCCAGCACATCAACTGGTTGGAGCTGAAAGCGGTCTGGCAAGCCCTCATCACGTGGGAATCTCGTCTGCAACACCAGGAGCTTCTCGTCCTCTCGGACCACTCCACTGTAGTCTCTTACATCCAGAAGCAGGACGGGACGTGATCCTCTTCACTTTGCATCCTCCTCTACCAGGTGCTCCGTGGTGCAAAGATCAAGGCATCTCTCTCCGAGCAAGACACATCCTGGGTCATCTGAATGTCCTAGCTGACTCCCTATCGCGACGTGGCTAGCTTCTCAAAAACGAGTGGGCACTCTGGCCAGACATCTTTTGGATGATCTGCACAGAATGGGAGACCCCCATGATCGACCTCTTTGCGACGAGGTGGAATCGACAGCTGATGAAATTAATTTTTCTCTAAAATTTATTTTTACGAAAAATACTTACTGATGACATTACTTGAAGGACCCTCCCACCTGCCCCGCTTGCTGCTAGTCAGCTAAGTAAACAGACTGGCGGGAATCCAGTGAGCGATTGGGGATGGAAGGGAGGCTACTCGGGATACGGCCTAGGATAGGGCGCCCCTTGTTACCTCCCCTGCCTTGCAGGTGCACAACCAATTTTGGCTAAAATTGTGCTAGCTAAGACACATCCCCAACAGTAATGTCATCGGTAAGTATCTTTCAAAAAAATACATTTTAGAGAAAAATTCATTTTTGTTATACCAGTGTTGCTTAGGGATGAAAGCTGGAGTACTTGGAAGGATGCCCACGCTAAGTGGCCAGAATGCCAGGCATACATTTTCTTAGACAATAAATTATGAAGTACAGGTTACCAAAAAAAAAACAACCAAACTTACAGCTGATCCCTTACAAGCTCGGACAGGACTTTCAGCCGCAGGGCCAGGACGTTGGGAGCACGGAAGCCCAGGGCCGAACACTTGGCCTTGAGAATCTGACCAAGGTCAGGTTTGATGAGTGAGATGGTGCGGAAGGACCCAGCGAGGTCATTTGGGAAGTTGACCCTGGGAAGGTTGTGCGTGGGGTCGGTCGTCATGAAGAGACCAACCGTCTTTTTCATGGGAATCTGACATGAGAGCAAGAGCATACATGCGAGATAATGAAAGTGTGCTGGTCTGTGTCTTTGGTTCTCTGTGTGCAGGGCTGTGATTCTGGACCTTACCGCTTCCAACTGTAAGGCCCAAAATCACAGACCTGCACACAGAGAACTGTAAAGAGCAACATAACAGACCAGTTCAAAGGTCACCAGAAGGAGGAATTTCTGAGTTTTTAGTAAGATAGGAGACCCATTCAGTCCTAAACACATAATACCTTCGTTTGCAATCTCTTAGAAATTATACATGGAAATGTGCTGTAACAAAAAGTAACACTTTCACGCCTAGTTCAGGGACAACATTTCACTCTTTGAAGCTGAATTTATTAGAAAAATAATCTTCTTTTCTGAACAAGTACAGATTCTTTGATCACAATCATGTCATCATTCATTATTTAGAATAAAATTGTACAATTGTATCTGACATGTTCATAGATACATGTGTTCAGATGTGAATTTTACCTCTGTGCCATCAACGAGGTACATGTAGTTCTGTTTTGCCCTCAGTGCCAGAATGATGGACTGTACGTGGTCCATCAAAACAGACATTGACTCGCGACTCAGAGTTTGACCTTCGTCAAAACAACCCCAGCACCCATCCTGTTTTGGAAAAGAGACAAACACTTATATACGTAATGTAAACCAATGCACATGTATAATGCATAACAAAACAAAGTGTTTATAATACAGGCAACATTTCAGTGTTATTGCATCAACCTCCCGGGAAAAAAAAAAAAAAAAAAAAAAAAAAAAAAAAAAATATATATATATATATATATATATATATATATATATATATATATATATATATATATATATATATATATATATATATATATAATTCAGTGGGGGGGGGGGGGGAAGATAACCAATGTATGCTTCTCACATAAATTTGACCATCTGCTAAAATGCAGTCTCTTGGATGTAAGTACAGCAACTTCACTTATGACTCATTACACCCCGAGCATAAAATTATCAGGTTTTATTTAGATTTCATTTGAGGTCTCAGTCACAGTTCTGGAGATGGATCGACCATGACAGTTCAAGGGTGGTGTCGGGATAGCTTGGCACCTACGGGTGCCAAGATATTCTTGAACTATCATGGTTGATCCATATCCTGCCATAGCTTGTCAGGGCTTTAAGGGTTAACAAAGTGGGATATATGACAAAATGTTGGAAATAGCAAGACTTTCTAGGTCCTGACCACATCTTTCCTAAATTACTCTTGCTTATGACAAACTTCAGACACAACAGAATCAGGCATTTTGTCGCATCTTCTGAAGTTCACAGTAATAACCCATTTAACTCTAGAGCCCCATTTCCTAACTTTTGGAGGTGTCACCTAACAACTATATGTACCAATTGCAGGAGATGGACCAACCATGATAATTCAAGGGTAGTGCCAGATTAGCTTGGCACTATCAGGCGCCAGGCTAATCTGGCACTCTTGAATTATCATGGTCAGTCCATCTCCTGCTGTGGGGTGTCAGCTAAATGGGTTAATATTACTTGCACAAAAGTAGAGTCAGAGGGCAAAAAGAATTTAAATGCAAGCTGGTCTGTGTATGTGGACATCACAGCTGTAAGCAGTTCAATCCAAAATCACCAACCAACACAAAAATCAGAACTTTGTTGATAATCACAGCACCAAATAAACAAGAAAGGCAAAGCCCTTATAGCTCATGTGTATGACCACACGTCTGACAATAAGTAAAGGGATGGCTTCTGCACTAACAAAATCCATGTTTTCTCAAAATGTAATAAGTTTTCACACATCCGTGAAACCCCCATGAGCCTTGGCCTTTGAAATGAGTTGACTAAATTATGATACATAAGAAGGTCTTATCATCAGCTACCTCTGTGCCAAATTTGATTGAAAAGTTTGCAAAAATGTTGATAATAACTACAATTATTGGCATTTTATATACATTTGACCTCTTGTGATCCTTGATCTTTTCTGAGGGGTCATCCAAATTAGTATGCATAGATAGGTCTTACCATCAGGTATCTCTGTAGCAAGTTTGGGTTTGAAGTTTGAATAGTAATTGAGAAAAAAAAATTCTTGTCAAAATATTGCTATTTTTAACCTATTTCCTGAGCTCTTGTGAACCTTGACCTTTCCGAGGGGTCATCCAAATTAGTATGCATAGATAGGTCTTACCATCAGGTACCTTTGTAGCAAGTTTGGGTTTGGAGTTGTGAACAGTATTTGAGAAAAAACATTTCTTGTCAAAACATGGCTATTTTTTTACCTATTGCCTGAGCTCTTGTGACCCTTGACCTTTCCGATGGGGCATTCAAATTAGTATGCATAGATATGTCTTACCATCAGGTATCTCTGTAGCAAGTTTGGGTTTGAAATTGTGAATAGTATTTTAGAAAAAACATCTTTTGGACCCATTTCTTGAGCTCTTGTGACCTTGACCTTTCCAAGGGATCAACCAAATTAGTATGCATAGAAAGGTCTTACCATCAGGTATCTTTGTACCAAGTTTGGGTTTGAAGTTGGGAATAGTATTTAAGAAAAAACATCTATTGTAAAAATATGACTATTTTGGAACTATATCCTGAGCTCTTGTGACCCTTGACCTTTCCAAGGGATCAACCAAATTAGTGTGCGTATAAAGGTCTTACCATCAGGTATCTTTATACCAAGTTTGGGTTTGAAGTTGTGAATAGTATTTGAGAGAAAATAAATTATGTCCAAAATTAGCTATTTTGGATATATTTCCTGATCCTCTGTGACCTTGACCTTTGTGAGAGGTCACTGAAATTGGTATGCTTAGAAAGGTCTTGTCACAAAGTATCCTTGGGCCAAGTTTGAAGACTGTAGCTTGAATAGTCTCCGAGAAAATGCAAACATTAAAGTTTACCATGGACGACGCTAGACGGATGACAGACGACGAACGGACGACCACTGGCCCAGAACATAGACTCACTTTTGCTTCACACGTGAGCCAAAAAAACAACAAAATAAAATAAATATATAAAATAAATAATAAATAAACAAATCTGACCCACCATGGACATGCCTTGACAGATTTTACCGATGTTGACAGGGCTGAAAACCTCAGAGCACTGGAACACCCCCATAAAATGACCGAAGATGTTCGCCAAGCCCTGCAATTATAGCATATTATAATCCATTTAGTACATCCAAGAAATAGAAGCGCCTTGACAAAAAACAATATAAAAGGCAGCGGAACTGTGTCCATGCCCAGCTGTTGGTGGCGCTTTTTGTTGCGATAAATCCTGCAGGAAATTCTTGCACAATCATCACAACAACCTGTGACTGATAAAGAGGTGCGCTTGATTCTGAAGAAAACTGCCCCCCCCCCCCCCCTCCCCCTTCCAAGTCTTGTGAACTAGACTTCCCACTTCCCTCCTGTATGACTGTATAGATGTCATTCTTCCCCACATTACCCATGTCATTAATCATTCTCTTCAAACTGGTTCTTTTCCCACCAGGCATCTTCTCACACCAGAAGCCACTAAAACGCTGGCCTGCTCTTTTGTCTTGTCCTGACTCAATTACGGCAATGCACTCCTGTGTGGCTGTCCTCTGTACCTTCTGGATCGGCTCCAGAGGGTGCAGAAAGCAGCAGCACGGCTTGTTGTCAAGGCAAAGAAGTCAGACCACATCACACCCATCCTGCATTTACACTATTGGTTGCCTATCACATCTATAGTACAATACAAAGTTCTGTCCATCTGTCATACCTGTCTGTCTCCTTCTACTGGCCCTGTCTATCTTTCTGAGCTTCTTCATTTGTACACACCTTCAAGACAGCTCCGTTTCTCAGGAGACATTAAACTATTACGCTTTCCGACTGTGAGAACTAAGTCTTTTGGCGAGAGGTCTTTCTCATACCAAGGACCATTTCTCTGGAATAAACTCCCACAGTCCCTCAGATATGTTGAATCAGCCAATAGTTTCCGGCAGTCTTTAAAGACGCATTTATTCCTTTAAAAGTGCATTCAGCGTTATAATTTTTTGTTGTCAGTGACCTGCCTAGTGTATTCATTATTAGTTTATGGTACACGTATATCTTTGGTGTGTGTGAACATTTCTTGTTGGTATGTTCACTCTGCTAAGCTTATTTTCCTTGTATATCTTGTTGCGTGAGTGTGTATGTTAGGAAATATATATGTGTTGTAGGATGCAAGGTGTATGTATGTTAGTATGTCATTTGTACGGTCCCTAGAGCTTTTCTATCGAAAGTATAGGCGCCTTAAAAATATACATTATTATTATTATTATTAACAAAATGTGCTACTAACATCCAAAAGGTTAACAACAGCTAAATATATTCATTAACTGACTTACTCTGATGGTTTCAGTCTTGCCAACGCCGACAGGTCCTGTGATACGAGCGCCCATACACTGGTTCAGTGCAAGTGACATTGTCAGAAAACAGCGCTCAGTAATCGGGGTCAAGGCCACCCCACAGTCTGTGCCATAAAACTCTGAGCCATAGCTGTAGGCCGTGTCAAGGATCCAGACCATTGGCTCTGGTGGCTTCTCTTCTGCTCAAACAAACAAATGAATGAATGAATAAATGAACAAATAATTTCAATTCTGTTCGGTTCAGTTTGTTAAAAATAGGATCTCGGCGCTTCAAAAGGCCCATATGCGGTCCATCCTACCCCTCAGAACAGCCAATCCTAAGATAAATATAAAAAAACTAGACCGAAAGAGTTGACTGCCAGTGCTTGTAATTTAGAAGATGCTACCAAGTGCTTTTTTCCTACTCACTTGGTAGCTTCTTCCAAGATAAATAAGTACCAAACTGACTAACAACTGAATCTTTCCTACCCGATGGGTGCATGTAGCATCGCACGCTGCGTCTCCACTCAAAGTCTGTCACTTCACGCAGCTTCCGTGAACACATGTTGTCAATGACGTCTCGCAGGTACATGGATTGCTAAGGAGGGCAAATGTATGTTTTATCAATGTGGGTATTATTCTATGATTCAGCATGAGCAAGAGTTTCTGTCTAACTGGATGGAAACTCTCGTTCATGCTGAAAGAACAAAACACAATGCAAGTGTACACTTGGTTCAGTACACCGCGTTTTACAAATTTATATCATCCCATAAAATTGCTACCGACAGCCACTGGAACTACCTAGTTTTGTGTTTGTGTGTATGTATGTATGTATGTGTATGTGAGTGTGTGTGTGTGTCAGTGTGTCAGTGTGTGTGTGTGTGTGTGTGTGTGTGTGTGTGTGTGTGTGTGTGTGTGTGTGTGTGTGTGTGGGTGTGTGAGAGTGTATGTGTGTGTGTGCATGGATACCTGTATGCATGTGTGGGCACATGTTTTTTTAATATGTGACACCAGAGAAAAGTACTAACTGTGGTCATGCACTCAAGGCGAGCTTTGTGCACAGGAAGCATGGGTTCATCAATGGTCCGCCACACCCCACGCACCAAAACTGAGGACAGCCGGGCTATGTTGGCCTGGTATTTCTTCAGAAGTCCATGTAGTGCCTTGCGATCGTAGCGGATCTCTGTGATGCCCTGCTCACACTCCCTCGTCCAATGGTACAGCATGCCTAGCCGGCACACTTGTGAGGGGTACTGTCATAAATTGGGTACACCATGAAAATATGTTCTACAACATGAACACATTTCACACACAGCCCAAATGCCACAAACATCACCCTAAACCAGAGCACTTTCTGTACATTCCTCATTCTAAACCCTGGTAACAGAAACTCTCTAATGAGTGCTGACATAATCAAAACATGCACAATGTGCATCAGCAAGTCTCACAAACATTCATTTTTCTCTAAAAGGTATTTTTTCGAAAAATACTTACCGATGACATGACTATGTGGAAGTGTCTACTACTTACTCAATTTTAGCCTAAAAACCTGTTGTGTTACAACACAACCCGGGAGGCACTCGGGGAACCCCCAGAGTTGTCTCCCGTTCCTGCCCATCCGGTTCCGAGTCAGGTCACATTACATAGTCAAATTTGGCCAGTTGAGGCAGTAAGAGGACCTGTGTTTTTAAAAATAATTTTTGCCTTGTTTGAAAATTTGTAGTAGGGCTGAATGTTAGAAATTGCTGGAAATTTCTGGTTAGATGAGAGGAGACATGTTTGTTGCTTTGATTTATACCATCCTGAGCTTATCCAGTGGACAATTGTGGGCCTATGTTGAGTTGCCGTTGATGTAGTGATTTGAGGGGCACGCTGATTTCAGCTGTGCTTGGGTGTGGGGTTGGCAAGGAATCGGGTTCATAGCCAAGAAATGAGACTGTCAATGTGCTGTTTTTATTGTTATTTTGTGCATGGCAAATGTGCAGCTGGTGGGCAGTAGTGTTTTTTAGGGGATTGAAATATTAGGGGATGCCTGGGACTGACTATGGCTAAGAGACTGGACAGTACGGAAACGGCACTGTTCCGTGGCCTGTCAGGGCACGACATGCCATGTGACATAGATCAGAAACTGGTTTAATGTAACCATATCATTGAGTTTGGACTTTTGCAGTTGGAAAACTGAGAAAATCATGAAAAATTTCAAATTTTGCCCAAAAATCGCTGCGATTGCAGTTTTATAGGCGTTTTTGCATGTTTTGCGTTGCAACACCCTGTTTACCTGCACTGTGAGCTATGGTTAGTGTGTTTGTTCATTTATTTTTTTGTCTTACAAGTAGTCATGAGTCTGACCTTCGACCTTGACCTTGAAAGGGGTGGGATTTAGGGCTTTTAGTTTGATAAATGCGTTTAAAAAAAAAAGAGGCACTTTTCAATTATTGAAGTTGTGGGGTGAGGTGGGGTGGGGGGGGGGGGTTGGAGGTGGGGGGGAGGGGGGGGGGGCTTAAGGTCAAAGGTTACTATCAAAACTACAATGAAACAGTGTCAGCATGTTCATTTTATTAGACAGCTGACCTCAGAGTGAAATCATCCGCCAAAATAGTGTGACATGCAGAAGTGTTATTTTGCATGATCCAGCTACACTGGCTGCATCCGAGGTGTCATTCTGCTGTAATTGTCATTAAGGATGTCTCTGGTGTCTATTCTGAGCCAAACACAAGCACTTTTACTCTGCGTAAAGCTCATTTGAGTGCATTGTTATGGGACCAGCAGCTGCGGCCACCAGTACAGGCTTTTACAGGAGTGTTCACAGGTTTGGCACACACATGCCTGCTGCATTTGCAACATGAGTTTAGGCCTTTTGAGACTCTGACAGGTGTGTTTTATATAAAAATGAACTGTACATAACCATTTTTCCCTGCTATCTCCCGAATAAGCACTCCAGACACTTGTTTGGGTATGCGGTGTGTCCCGCGTAGCATAGTTTGGGCTGTTTTGTGTAGTCTTTTGTCTGTGGGTTAGTTCAGTAGACTTAATGTTTAAATGGCACAGCTGTTTCATGACCCCTTTTGCCTGTGGAAAAGATTGCCAGCAGCATATAGGGCATGGCAGCTGGTTACAGGTCTCTTCCTGCTTGTTGGCACCAGACAACAGGGCAATGAGGATGCCGGGGCATTGTCTTTTTGGCTGCCCTGAGATACACAAGGAAATGGCCCTGGGTCTGAAAGCTCATTTTTCAACAATGTCATGGAAACCTTTTTTAGTTGTCCAGCCCACCAGAAGTCAGTTTGACTGTACTGCATGTGTTTGTAAACATGGAAAAACAGAAAAAGTAGGGGGGTGGGTAGTAGAAAATTTGAAAAAAAACACATTCATGTGCCTGTGTCTCAAATGCAACATTTCTGAAGATCAGATATATTACTTGATGTACATGCCAATTTTGGAGGCTGTCTGACCGTATCTAGTCTGTTTTTCATGGCATCAGATATGCATGATCCAAAACATCAACAGCATATTGAACGCCACAACAGCGCGCTTCACATAATGGGCCATAACTTAAAGATGCAGCAACATTTAATGGTGTCACTTTGGGTTTGACTTAGCTAGTGTCTAAGGGTTGCACTGATGGCAGATTGAATGTTCAGGTGGGACAGTTCCTCTTTCAGGTCACATTACATAGTCAAATTTGGCCAGTTGAGGCAGTAAGAGGACCGGTGTTTTATAAATTAATTTTTGCCATGTTTGAAAATTTGTAGTAGGGCTGAATGTTAGAAATTGCTGGAAATTTCTGGTTAGATGCGAGGAGACATGTTTGGTGCTTTGATTCATACCATCCTGAGCTTATCCAGTGGACAATTGTGGGCCTATGTTGAGTTCCCGTTGACGTAGTGATTTGAGGGGCACGCTGATTTCAGCTGTGCTTGGGTGTGGGGTTGGTAAGGAATCGGGTTCATAGCCAAGAAATGAGACTGTCAATGTGCTGTTTTTATTGTTATTTTGTGCATGGCAAATGTGCAGCTGGTGGGCAGTAGTGTTTTTTAGGGGACTGAAATATTAGGGGATGCCTGGGACTGACTATGGCTAAGAGACTGGACAGTATGGAAACGGCACTGTGTTCCGTGGCCGTCACGAGGTGACCAACCAGTTGGAATACTTAGCGCATCAGCGGCAAGTGGGGCAGGTGGAAGGGTCCTCCGAGTCATGTCATCAGTAAGTATTTTTTTAACAAATACCTTTTAGAGAAAAATGAATTTATTTCCTCAAAAACATTACCGATGACATGACTATGTGGATGAATTGCGATAAGGAGGAGGGTGCCGCGCCGCCGCAGACGGGTTAAAGGCAGAGCCGTCCTCCCTGCCGCACACTCCTGACAATTTTAGCTAAGTGTGTGTCAACGGCGCTGGGGGCACCGGTAGGGAGTGGTGCACTGTGGAGATGTCCCCCACCAGAACGAGGTTGTCTCGCTGGCCTGCTGGATCCCGGAGGTACAAGCGGGCGAGGGTCGATTCTGCTCACCAGCCCACGGCTGCCATGATGTCTTTGACAGCGCAGTTCCGGTCGGATGCGACGCTCGTGACCCTGGCGCGTACCTCGTGTGCGCATATCCTAAGAATCTTGCTCTCTGCGGGGAGAGGTCCTGGTATGTGGACCGTATGACCCAGTGTAGCCAGGAAGATATCGTCTGGGCTGTTATGTCAGTTCTGCCTGGGTTAAATGGCAGAAGAGGCGCGAGCGTCCTCTCCTGAACGCTTTGGATCACCGTAGGTAAACGCGTGGGGCGCACACAGGATCTTGTTGCCTGGTCTCCCAGGGAAAGTACGTATCACGCAGCGGCCATAGGGTGAACACCTGTGGCACGGTCAGAGGAGACCTAGTCTTGGCAAGGAAGGCGGAGTCCGTGATGAGCTGCACGGAGCCATCAGCTCTAAACTGCAGGCAGGCAGGGCGCGCTGACAGCGCATGTAGCTCGCTTACTTGGGCCGCCGTTGCAAGGGCCAACCAGAAGCATGTCTTACGAGTCACATCCGCGATGCGGGTCAAGGGCAGCGGTTCGAATCTGGCAGAGGTAAGCCACATCAGTACCCAGGGAAGGTCCCAGCGAGGAATGAGCGAGCGGGGCACTGGACGCTGCAGGCCGAAGTGAGTCATAAGGTCGGCGATGTCTTTGCAGGCGCCGGAGTCCGGGCGGCCGAGGTGCCGGTAGGTGTCGGCAAACATGGACAGGTACTCCCTGAAGGAGATAGGAGCCAACCCTTGGTCTCCAAAGAGCCAGAGGAAGAAGTCCGCGAGCTGGGGATACGTCAGTTCGGTGGGGAAGAGGTGCTCGTCATCGCACCAGGAGCACAGTACTCACCAGTTCCCCTCGTAGACGTGCCTGGTCAAGGGTCTGCACGCTGTAGTGGTCGCTTCCACTGCTGCACTTGAGAACCCTCTATCGGTGAGGGCTTGGCGCACAATCTCCAGGCGTGAAGGAGGAGACGCTCCGGGCATGGGTGGAACAGCGGCTGGCGGGGTTGCTTGAGCACTGTTCTTGGCGTGGGTAGCAGCAGGGGGGGCCGTGGCGAGGCTGAGGAGGTCGGTGTTCCAAGACCGGTTCCAGGAGAACGGGGCGACCAGCAAGAGGACCGCATTGCATCCTCAAAGCTTGAGGCGGATTTTGAGAACGAGGACCAATAGGGGGGTATGCATACACGACGAGGCTGTCCCATGGGATGGAAGTGCGTCAACTGCCCAGGCAAGTGGGTCTGGGATCGGGGAGATGAAGAGGGGAAGTTGGTACTTCCCCCTTGTTGCGAGCAGGTCGATCATAGGCGTCTCCCAGTGAGTGCAGAGCATCCGAAGATGTCCTGGCGTAGCGTCCACTCTGTCTGTAGCATCTGGCCGCGCCGGGAGAGAATTGAATTGAATTGAAACTTTATTTTCTAAGGATGAAGACAGTAGGCACGCAGGCCTTTTTACGTGTGTCCTTAATAACATTTTAAATAAATATAACAGCAGAAACAGTAACATGACAAATAAATAAAATAAAAAGAAGAGATAATAATAATAATAATTATAAACAGAAATATTTCGCACACACACACATACACGTTCAGTCAGATGTAAGGCAGCACAAGGGTAACGCATGATGCCTATTACTCAAGTGATGCGTTACAATCACGCACGCACCCACACATACAGACGCACATGTACGCACGCGTGCTAATACATTAGATTTAAATAAACTTAAAAGTGATCATAGATTATATGAAAGAATATTAACTCTAAGATTTCAACTAAAAACAAAAAGAGTAAAGTTAAAACTTCAAAAGTATACTATTGAACACTAACCGTCAACTGTAACTATTGAACTGAAAATATCACACATACACACACACACACACACACACATACTGACACTCGCACATGTGCACACGTGTGCTAGTTGTAAGGCAGCACAAGAATAAAGTAAAACAACCATTACTCGAGTGATGCGTTACACACGCGCACGCGCGCACACACACACACACACACACACACACACACACACACAAGTGATGCGTTACAATCACGCACGCACGCACACACACACACATGCACACATACTCACACGTGCACATACATTTGTACAATAGATTTAAATAAACATAAAAATGATCATAGATTATATGAAAAAATATTAACTCTAAGATTTTAACTAAAAACTGAAAGATTAAAGTTAAAACTTCAAAAGTAAACTATCTATTGAACACAACTGTAACTATTGAGGAATTGAAAATATTACACACACACACACATTCAGTCAGATGTAAGGCAGCACAAGGGTAATGCATGATGCCTGTTACTCGATTCATGCGTTACACTCACACTTGCATGCACACATGTGTGCCAGATGCAATGTAGCGCAAAAGTAATGCAAGACGATCATTACTCAAGTGATGCGTTGCCCCACACACACACACACACACACACACACACACATTCAGTCAGATGTAAGGCAGCACAAGGATAACGCATGATGCCTATTACTCGAGTGATGCGTTACAATCACGCACACACACACATGCACACATTTCAGAGTGCAAATATGATGCAAGTTGAATGTATGATAGCAGATCAAAGTAGCATGATACAGAATCAGAATTAATGATCATCTTTATGATACTATAAATAAAGTTTGTAGATACATTTAATCTGTTCGATTATTTCTGAGTAAATACTGTAGTAGCTGGGCTTTGAAGGAGCTCACAGACTGTGCTGATTTAATCTTTTTGGGGAGTGCGTCCCACAGTATTGAACCCGAGTAAGAAAAAGACATCTTGAATATGTCTATTCTGGGCTTTGGAACTACCAGGTCATTTTTACGTGTGTTGTAGGGTGTGCTACAAGTCTTGAAAAGATTAGATATGTAAGCTGGTGTTTTTCCTACTGTAGCCTTATATACCATTACTAACTTATTAAAAACTAAGTGTTGACGGAGAGGGAGAATACAAAGTAATGCAAGTTTTTCGTCGGTACTGCTTTGTTGTGGAATGTTTTTATCTAATATAAGTTTCGCCGCTCGCCTATGGAGTGAGTTTAATCTTTTTAAATTTGCATCGCTACAGCCATCCCACACAGATGAGACATAATCAATATGTGATTTAATATGTGCATTATAGAATAGTTGTCTTGTTTGAAACGAACTCAAAAACTATCGCCCAGTCTCCAATCTCTCTTTCCTGTCCAAGATTCTTGAGAAGGTCGTTCTCAACCAGCTCAACCTCCACCTCGCTGACAACAACCTCCTCAGTCTCTTCCAGTCTGCCTATCGCAAACATCACAGCACTAAAACAGCCCTTCTACATATCTTAAACGACCTGCTTCTCTCCACCGACTCGGGCAACATCTCCCTTCTTACGCTACTCGAACTCTCTGCCGCCTTCGACACTATAGACCACTCTATCCTCCTCCACCGCCTTCACCACTCCTTTGGCATCACTAACTCTGCCCACTCCTGGTTTCTCTCCTACCTTTCCGACAGACAGCAGTCCGCCACCATCGACGGCGTCTCCTCCAACCCAGTCACGCTCTCCTGCGGAGTTCCACAGGGGTCCGTCCTGGGCCCGGTCCTTTTCACACTCTACACCTCTCCCCTGTCCAACATCATCCAGTCTCACCACATACACCACCACCTCTACGCTGACGACTCACAACTACTAGACAAAGACAAACTCGACAACACTCAGTCACTACTGACTCGCACAGCTGACTGCTACGAAGACGTGAAAAACTGGATGACAGCAAACAAGCTTAAACTGAATGATGACAAAACGGAAGCCGTGCTGGTAGGCACTCGCCAGAAACTTTCCCAGCTCCCTCCCTCCCTCCACCTTCAACTCGACAGCACCCCCATCTCCCTCTCTGACTCGGCCAAAAACCTCAGCGTTATCATCGATTCCTCTCTTTCCATGACCAGCTTCGTCTCCACCATGGCCCAGGCATGCTACTTCCACCTCCGCCGCATCAGTCAGATCAGAAAATACCTCACTACCGAAGCTGCCACCAAACTTGCTGTCTCTCTCATCCTATCTCGCATCGACTACTGCAACTCTCTCCTTTCTGGCCTCCCTCCCTCCACCACTTTCACTCTCCAGCGCATCCAGAACAATGCTGCCCGCCTCGTCCTCAGAAAGAAAAATTTTGACCACATCACTCCCCTGCTCAAACTCCTTCACTGGTTTCCTATCCCCCAACGCATCCAATACAAGATTCTGTCTCTCTTCTACAAATCCCTGAACAACTGCGCTCCCGCCTATCTCACAAACTTACTTCACCCCTACACTCCTCCGCGCTCCCTCAGCTCCGCCTCTGACCCTCTCCGCCTCCACATCCCCCGCACCAAACTCAGCACTTTCGGCCCCCGCTCCTTCTCAGTATACGGTCCATCCACCTGGAGCACTCTCCCACTCTCTCTCCGTCAGAAACACTCTCTCTCCTCCTTCCAGTCCGCCCTCAAAACTCACCTCTTTCAACAGTTCTAGCACTATACCACACTCCCCACCCTAAGCAGACTGTCGTAATGTATTTCACTATTTGTGGTACGTGAGTCGTTGTCTAAAGCGTGCGCATGCATGCGCGAGTTGTGAGTGCGCACTTAGAGTTATAATTATAGGATAAGCGCATTATAAATACCATAATTATTATTATTATTTTTTTGTTTTTCTGTCAATGAAATATTTTAGTTTTGCAAGAAGAAACAAATTTCTTGAGACAACCTTGCATATCTTATCTGTTTGGCTCTGCCAGCTGAGACAGTTATCAATGTGTGTGCCAAGTACTCGATGTTCTTAAACTTGCTGAATTTGTTCTGATCCAGAAACAAGTTCAAAGGAGGGGGATTGAGCTGATGTTTTTGTCTGGTGGCAACGAGCATGCACTTTGTTTTACCAGTGTTTGGAATCATGAAATTATCAGCACACCATTTTGATGTAACATTTAGATCTTGCTGAAGGGTGAGGTTGACACTGAAAACATTTGCATTAGAAAAGTCTAATGTGCCATCATCTGCAAAAAGGCTGCAGGTGACTCCAGTGGGAAAAATATGTAGAGGAAGATCATTTATAAAAAGAGAAAATAATAAGGGGCCGAGTATTGATCCCTGTGGCACATCATGACGAATTATACCCTCTGCAGATTGTTCACCATTCACAAGAACAAATTGAGTTCTATTCTCCAGGTATGACTGAAAAAACGCCACAGCATTGCTACTAAGCCTATATGCTCTAAGTTTCTGTATACCGATCATGGCTACCCCTAAGATAAAACAGAAGTCGATTATGCTTGAAGTGAAAAAACAAGATTAATGAGATCCACGATTGTCTCTCTACACGGGCTGTCAATAACGCAAGACAGACTTTGATCATGGTGGGTTTTAAATGACTTTGACTGTGTTGCTTTTACTGATGCGAGATTGTACTTCAACCTGTGTTGCTTTTACTTTACTATGGATTTTACCGGATAGATTTTACATTAAATACGTGAGCTGTACATGTCTCCTTGTGTTTTCCTAGCGAGCTGGAGGTAAGGTAAGCCTATTTAATATGATAATGTGCACTTTTAACCTCGTACTCTTTCATGCACGCATCTGTTATACACTTTTTCCTTCCCGGAAGGGCCGTGATCAATTTTGAGGCCATATTGGTTAACACGAAATACGTTTAACACGAAGTGATTTTCCGTGTCCCCAGAAATTCGTGTTAAGCGGACTCCACTGTAAGTAGATTATGATTGACTAAGTCAAAAGCTTTGCTAAAATCTAAGAATACTGTCCCTGTCATTTGCAGTCTATTAATTGCATCGAGTCATCTATCAATCAGATGAATCAGTGCTGTATGACAAGAATGGCGTAGAAAGCCTGATTGCAAGGAGAGAGTCGGCCAAGATGTTCAGGTGGCCGGCAATGTGTCGAGCTCAGAGGGAAATGCTGCGGTCCTCGCACCAGCGCATCAGACGTAAGAGGAGCACGCACAGGTCGGGAGAACGTGTCCCGCCCTGCTTCTGAATGTAGGCAACCATTGTCGCGTTGTCGGAGAGGACTAGCAGCTCCTGGTGACTGAGTTGCACCTCCCATGCGATGAGGGCTTGCCATACCGCTTGCAGCTCCAACCAATTGATGTGTCTGTCCGCCAGCTCTGGAGGCCAGCGGCCAGACGCTGTGAGGAACTGCGGTAGCAAGTGGGCCTCCCACCGGAGAGACGTGCATCGACACACAGGGAGAGCTGCTAGCGGAGAGGTCCGGGGGACTCCTGAAGCGAGCCACAAAGTGTCCATCCAACGCGCAGATGGGGGTGAAGCATCTGGGGCACGGGCACCAGGCCAGCTAAATCGCCGGAGGACGGACGCCAGTGAAGCAGGAGGTGCAGCTGTAGCGGCCGGGAGTAGAGATGACCGAGGGGGAGGAGAGACGCCACCGCATTCGGCATGCCACGTAGCTGAAGCCAGACTCGGGCAGGTGCTGCGTCCTGCTGGGCTAAGTGGCCGGCTAGGGCGGCTAACTTCAGAATCCGGGGCTCCGGCCAACACACCCTGTTGAGGCCTAGGTGGACGAAGCGGCGTGAGGGCATGAGGTCCGACTTGCCTGTGTTTACCAGGAGACCCAAGCATGACAACAGCCGTATCCGAGCATCCCTGGCCGCTGCCAGGTTGGCGTCCGATCGGTTGCGGTCGTCGAGGTAGTTCAACGTCGGACTGGAGGACGACTTTGAGCCTTGGCCACAACGGCGTCCAGGAAGCAGGTGGTAACGCGGGGACTGAGGATAAGACCAAACGGGAGGGCCCGAAACTGGTAGATCACGCCGTCGCAGGCAAAGCGGAGGTACCTCCTGGAGGCGGGGTGCATGGGGACAAGAAGATAAGCGTCGGACAGGTCTCGGTCCACAGCGGGGAGCACTGAAGCGGAGGTGGCGTTGACCGATGAAGGCTTGAAAGGGAAAGTGGAAAGCAGCCGGCCAGCGATGGTCGGAGAAGAAGACGCAGTCCCGGGAACCGGATTGTTGGAGCTGGGCGGAAGAAGGCGTCCGAAAGGTACCAACCGGGGGGCTGCGGAGGCGACTAGACCCTATTTAACTGCCATCCCACATCGACGAAGCGGAAACCTCCCTCCTGAGATGACGGGAGAGGGGTCGCCGATTCCGGTCAGGAGAGCTCCTACTCGAGTAGAACGAGATGAACGTGAAGTCGGCTGCGGAACCGAAGCGCGAGACTTGGTCGAGAGCGACGAGGCCAAGGAGGGGCGAGGGCTACGTCTGCTGGCATGACGCGCATCGCAGCACTTCCACGCACGTCAATGGGTGAGCGCGAGCGTCTGGAGCAGCTGGAGGAGTGGGAGGGCACCGAACTGCCCAAAGTCCTCGGACGCGTGGACACTGGTCTCTGCACGCCGGTCTCAGCGAGGCAGGCTCTCTGCCAGCTGACGACTCCCCATAAGAGTCAACGGGCTTTCCGAGTAGAGACAATGTAGGACTGACAGTGGACACTAGACGGCGCGTGGCGCATCCCAAGAGGCCGGGCTCAGTGAGGCGGGCTCTCTGCCAGCTATGTGGCTCCCCGTAAGAACCAGCGGGCTTTGTCCGGGCGGGCTCCCTCCGGGGAGCTGTCGCGTTGAATGCAGTCCAGCTAGGAGCGCTGGGCTCGCATATCCGGTGTGGCGTCCATTCCACAAGGTCGGTGGACACCGGTCTCTGCGAGCCAGGCTCAGTGAGGCGGGCTCTCTGCCATCTGAACGACTCCCCATAAGAGTCGGCGAGCTTTCCAATTAGAGATGATCGAGGACTGACAGTGGACACGGGGTGGCGCGAGGCATGTCCCAGGAGGCCAGGTTCAGTGAGGCGGGCACTCTGCTGGCTATATGGCTCCCCGTAAGAACCAGCAGGCTTTGTCCGGGCGGGCTCCCTCCAGGGAGCTGTCGCGTTAAATGCAGTCCAGCTAGGAGCGCTGGGCTCATGTGTCCGTGGCGCATCCCAAGAGGCCGGGCTCAGTGAGGTGGGCTCTCTGCCAGCTATGTGGCTCCCCGTAAGAACCAGCGGGCTTTGTCCGGGCGGGCTCCCTCCGGGGAGCTGTCGCGTTGAATGCAGTCCAGCTAGAAGCGCTGGGCTCGCATGTCCGTTGTGGCGTCCATTCCACAAGGTCGGTGGACACTGGTCTCTGCGAGCCGGGCTTTCCGATTAGAGATGATCGAGGACCAACAGTGGACATGGGGTGGTGCGAGGTGCATCCCAGGAGGCCGGGCTCAGTGAGGCGGACACTCTGCTGGCTATATAGCTCTCCGTAAGAACCAGCGGGCTTTGTCCGGGTGGGCTCCCTCTGGAGAGTGGTTGCATTTAGAGCAGTCCTGCTAGGAGCGCTGGGCTCACATGTCCGGCGTGGCGTCCGTGCCACAAGGTCGGTGCGGTCACTGCTCTGGGCACGAAGGGGGGCACCTCGACGGGAGAAGGATCACTCACCGGTGCCGGGCACTAGCGCTTGTAAAGCTCCACAACTGTGACCAACGCTGCTTGGGCCATGTGGAGCTGACATCACACGCGTGGTTGGAGGCGCAGTCCGCGCAGGGGAGACAGACCTTGTGGTGTCGGTCGGCCACTGTAATTCGCCGCATGCGTGCAGGTAAGTACCTGGCAACTGCAAGTCATATCAAACATGAAAGGCGAGTGGGCGAAGGCACGTGGGGCCCCGCCAAGCTAAGGCGAGCATTCGATGCGAAATGGTACCACAAAGGTACGAGCGTGCAGGTAAGCACCTGGCAACAGCAACACATACCACACATGAAGGTACAATAAAGGTACAGGCATGCAGGTAAGCCCCTGGCACTGCAACACCTATCTAACCTGAAAGGAGAGCGGGCGCGGGCACGTGGGGCCCCGCCAAGCTAAGGCGAGCATTCGACGCAAATGGTACAACGAAGGTACAAGCATGCAGGTAAGTGCCTGGCACTGCAACACCTAACAACATGAAAGGCGAGCGGGCGCAGGCACGTGGGGCCCCGCAAGCTAAGTCGAGCGTTCGGCGCGAAGAGGTACCACGAAGGTATGAGTGAAAAGTAGTGCCTCTGATCAAACCGGCGCCCAGCCCAGGGGCCGGCCGAGGACTAGTACGGCTACCTTACCTCTCGGTAGAAGCGGGGACGGGGAGGGGGGGGGGGGGGCGCGGGGGGAGGGGAAGGGGAGGAACCTCCATACCACCCTCAGCGCGTGAAGGCAGCCGGACGTCCCAGCAAGTCAGCGCCGTGGAGTCCACGCAACCCAAGAATGCGCAGCGGAGGGAAGCAGCAGAACGCTCAGGCAACGAAGCACTCCCACACAGGGCACAGGCAGGGTCGGCACAAAGCACACAGCCAAACCACAAGTCCAGAACACCGGCGAACCAGTCGCACCAACACAGTCAACGTCCTTAGGCTAGGCAAAACACGTCTGCACAGCGTGAGCTAAGTAGAACAACTGGTTGGTCACCTCGTGACTCTCGCCGAACCGGATGGGCAGGAACGGGAGACAACTCTCGGCCCCTCTGGGAGTTCCCCGAGTGCCTCCCGGGTTGTGTTGTAACACAACAGGTTCTTAGGCTAAAATTGAGTAAGTAGTAGACACTTCCACATAGTCATGTCATCGGTAATGTTTTTGAGGAAATAAATAACTGAGTTATATTGTGCTTCATTTCAGCATGTCCACGCAAATTAGACTGAAACAACAAACAGTGCCCAGTGAGCAAAAGGTCCCCAGGGCGATGTTAGCCTGTGCAGAGATGCAACTAGGCGTAGGAGAGGGTTAATTAGAGGGTTAATATGTCCGATTAATGTAGATGCCAGTAGGTCAAATGTCCTATCATAATTGCCTTGAAGCAGCCTATGTCCAATCACTTTTCTGTCATCTTGGACTTTGTATTTTATGTAGCACATTAGCAGTCTAAATCTGCTTTGCACGCAGTGACCACTCACAAAACACTATCCTATGTGTACCTACTATACGGACGTGCAAAAGAAATGCAACAACATTCGAGTCATCGGAAACACTGAAGTGTTTCCGATGACTCGAATGATGTCGCATTTCTAATTCATGTCAGTATTAAATTTCTATATGGTGGTCATATGTTATATTCATGCTGGCAAACCCAGGACATTTGACCCATCTGCGGAAATGTCTAGTTGCATCCCTGTAAGTGTGCACGGCTGAGCGCAGGCCAACTACCGTCAATATCAGCATAAGGGCCTTTTCCCTACTACTAATAGGTACCCACCTTGAATGCCCACTCATCCATGGGGACACTACTGTTGCAGTCACTGACCACACTGATGCTGAGATCCTGCAGTGTGTGTCCAACAGAGTCACGTAGTTTTCCCACCCACACCTCGACTCCATCAACCAAGCCCACCTAAAAGGTACAACATAGTTTTGAACAACAACAACAAATACACACACACACAAACCCAACAACAACAACAATAAGACAACAAAGACACAAGAACAGCAAAACACTAAAGTTCACGTGCAAGGAATCTACCCGATGTGCAAAAGGCCGTCAGCCGCCACTGGCCAGCGAACAGCCATGCATGGGCCAACGGCGCCCAATGTCAACCCGATGGCCTTTTGCGCATTGGATAGCCTTTCCACTGACCTTACATGACCTTGACCATTATAGGTCACTCAGCCACCAGTGTAAGCCTGAACATGAAGACGACTCAACTGTTGTTCTTAAAATAATGAAACCGTGTGGAGAGTTTGGCTTCAGCGTTTGACAAAGTATTTGCAAAAACCTGTATTTTGTGCATTTTGACCATCTTCTACTCCCTGCCAAATGTAGGGTCACTGTAATCAGCACACATGTAAAAGTCCTAGCTCTAGCTGTCACCTATCACTTGTCCTTGCAGAAACTGGCACGGGAGAGGGGTGGGGGGGAGGGGAGGGGGGGAAGGGGAGGGGGGGAGGGGAAGAGGGAAATTGCATGCACAAGCAAGTTACAGCCGCAGGCTAAATGTCTAACCTTCTCCAAAAGTGGTAGAACTTCCCCATCGGAACTGAGCACAGACGTTGCATCCATCAAATTGACGTCATCAACAAGACCTTCCGACGGCAGCATAGTTGGGCCGGATTGTAGAAGCTGAGGATTCATGTTCTGGCAGGCACAGAGCAGAATACAACAATCATTAGTACTTATGTGAAAACTTGTGTGTGCTGGCCTGTGATGTTGGACCTTACGGCCAAAGGCCATAAGGTCCAACATCACAGACCAGTACACATACAGACACATTTTTGTGTGCTAGTGTGATTTTGGGCCCTAGGGCCTAGAATTGTAAGGTACAAAATCACAAACCAGCACACAATCAGACTGCTGGTATTTGTCTGTGTGGTAATTCTAACACAAGATGCGATGTAGCAGGTAACACATCTGAGATGTGTTGCATCTCACGTATCCAGATGCTGCTTGTCTCAAATGAGTTAATACACTGTAATGTGGCAGAGTCATCTAAGTAATGTACTAGGAGTTATTATCTATGTAATGTACTAGGAGTTGGTCATATGTATTCACGGTTTCCTTCTCTCATACAATCAGTCGCATTAGTTTCAATACACTGTCCCTACATGATTCCTAAATCATCACCATCTATATCATGTTATCACACACACTGACAGAAATATATGGAGGCCTAAAGTTAACACTTACCTTTAAACTAATTGAACCTTTTATTGATATATATAACATACATCATACCCTTTCTCCCCTCACTACGTTTAAACCCAAACACATCACACGCACCTACAAACACATGTGAGAGAATCAATGAATCAATGAAACTATTTTACAACGGTTAAGGCATTGAAATCGTCATCGACACAGCCAGAGAGAGAGAGAGATAATGATGATGATGATAAATCGTTTTTATTCAGGATAAAAGTCTTAGGCATAGAAATGCCTCTCTTCCAAACTGTCCTGCTACTCTACACAAATAATTATTCATCAGACGATAGAGCAAAAAAAAAAAAAAAAAAAAAAAAAATTACAAACATATATAAGAAAAGAACAAAAAAAAAAAAAACATGTACTGTTATAAACAAGCAGAAAAAGGAAGTAAAAACCAAACTGACATGAATGCAGACAGTTGAACTATTACATAATCTGCAGCAACAGTAGAAGATTATCAGGTGATGGGAAACTTGTCACTAATTATACGAATAATAGTTGATTCCCATACTATCACTATTGCTATTACCGAACATACGTTATTACTTCTGAAGTAAATATTTGAAGAGGCGATTGTTGAAGACGCTAATCTTACAAATTGATTTCAGGTTTGGAGGTAAAATATTCCACGCTTTAGCACCTGAAAATGACAAACTGGTTTTACAGATGTCTAATCTAGTTTTTTGAAGGTGGATCGATCTGTTTCTCGTGTTTTGTCTATTACTGTCAGAAAATAAAGTTTGTAAATAGGGTGGGGCTTTTCTGTGCATGATCTTGTGCAGTAGAACACAGTGATTAAATTCAAACTGTATGTTCAATGTTAGTAACTTGAGCGATTTTAATTTTTCATCAGTCGAAGTAGGAAAGTATTAATTTAATGCCCTGACGATACAAGGAATTAACTTTTTTCATGTGAACTTCGGTGCATCCATCCCAGACGGTAGAACTGTAGTCACAATGCGTTTTAATATGCGCGTGGAAAAATAGTTTACGGATATCAGTATTAACTATATGACATAGTTTTGATAACAGAAACATTTTTAGAGATTGTTTTGCATATAGAGTCAGTATGCAGTTCCCAGCTTAACTGGTTGTCTACTATAATGCCTAATAATCGATGCCAGAGAGAGAGAGAGAGAGAGAGAGAGAGAGCGAGAGAGAGAGAGAGAGAGAGAGAGAGAGAAAGAGAGAGCTCCAAGGAGGAAGATGACTTAACTCTACATAATGTAAATTATGTGACATCAGTGTCCAGCAGTTTATTACATTTCAAACTGTACACTTTACATTTTATGTCATTTTTAGATGTGCAAATTACAGATTGAATGAATTAAAATAAAATGCCATAAAAAAGGTTACTATCAGATGTTAGTTTGATGAGCATCTGAAGATGATCTTAAAATCAGTATGATACACAATATTCTTATGAATAATCTCAAACTACATGGTCAAGGTGGGTGGGGATGAGGGTGGGGGAGGGGAGGGGGAGGGGGATGGGGGGGGGGGAGGTGGATGCGTGGGTAAGCTGCAAAAGCTTTTCTACAAACTTATTTCTGTACTACAAGAAAGTAAACCCCTCTCAACCCCACGGCCGCATTTTCAAACTTTTGGAGGCGTTGCCTAAAGACTATGTACCAGTTGTAAGAGATGGACTGATCATGATAATTCAAGGGTAGTGCCAGATGAGCTTAGTGCCTTCCGGCGCCAAACTCATTTGGCACTGCCCTTGAATTATCATGATCAATCCATCTCTTGCTGCAGGGTCCCGGGGCTAAAAGGGTTAAAGTCTGTTTGGTAGCGCTTTTTATCAAGATGATTCCAGCAGGAATCACCTGGACCAAGAGCGCTACGAACAGCCACAGGCTTAAACTTTCTAAACAGCATGACTGCACTCTTAGGTCACTGAGGATGCAGGTAGCAGTCTTAAGTCACTGAGAATGCAGTGCAACTAATCACCAACACACACCCCACCCCTCCACCCTCAATTGACATTTTAAAGGTGCACATGCACAGGCGAGAAAAAATGCAACTCGCCTACGAAAAGAGAAAAAGACTATAAAGAAGAGGAAAAAGGCTACAAAGAAGAAAGAGAAGGAGAAAAAAAAGAAAGAAACGAGGCAGAGGGATTGCCATAAGGCTCTTTTTAACACCTTAAACATACAACCACCGGTATTGTCTACAGTGCTAGTGGCTGCATGCACACAGGGGTAACTGGTACTCGTCTCGGATGCAGGCAGCTGTGATATACCAAAGAAGTACTCAACGGAGAAAGAAACACGCTTAGAAAAGATGGGTACAACACAATTTATTAATATTTCGGGTAAATACCCTTTGTCAAAATAGACAAACAAACAGAGAGATTAGCCGCTACTTATCTTCATACATTCCTTCCTTCCTATGAAGATAAGTAGCGGCTAATCTCTCTGTTTGTTTGTTTGTCTATTTTGACAAAGGGTATTTACCCGAAATATTAATAAATTGTGTTGTACCTGTCTTTTCTAAGCATGTTTCTTTCTCCGTTGGGTACTTCTTTGCATTTTACACGCTTGGCAGTCACCTTTTTAGTCTGGATTATTTGTGATATACCAGTGATATGTCATAATTTGATGTCACACTCAGTACACTGCATCAGGCTTTCCACTAGGATTTTAAATTGTCCATCCGCGGGATGAAAAAAAAAAAAACGCCCTGGGAGCTAACTGGTCGTTGTTTACTTTAAACATGGTTGGGATAAGTCTCTCTTGGCTTGACTTCGCGAACGAAGATTTTATAGGAGTTGCCCACGACGTCTGCAGGCTTGTTCGTGGCTGCAGAGGCCAATCCGGGACGTACAGGCAGGTTCGACCGCAGTGGCTGCAGGGGAAGGTATGGCTAGGGTTCTGAGTTGCGGCATCTCTGTTTTTTCTCCTGAGCCGCTTGTCCTTAAGGCTAGCTCTGCGAGAGTCCTCAAAGGAGACAGCTGCCTTGTAAATGGTGGAGCGCCAGGTGTCACGGTCCACAGCAAGCGAGGACCACTGGTGGTGGTCGATTTGGCAGGCACTAAGTGACTTCTTGAGACAGTCTTTGTATCTCTTCTTTGGTGCCCCTCTGTCACGGTGTCCAGTAGCAAGCTCGCCGAACAGGGTGATCTTTGGTAGGCGATGATCCTCCATCCTGGAGACATGCCCCGCCCAGCGGAGCTGTGTCCGCAGCAGCAAGGCCTCGATGCTCACAGTTTCAGCCTGTTCGAGGACCTCGACGTTGGTAACATAGTCACTCCAGTGAATGCCCAGGATGGTACGCAGGCAGCGCTGGTGGAAACGTTCGAGGAGTCGTAGTTGGCTGCGGTAGAGGGCCCAGGACTCGGAACCATACAGCAGGGTGGTGAGGACCACAGCTCTGTACACGCTGATCTTGGTGCCTGTTTTCAGCTGTTGATTGTGCCACACCCGCTTGAAAAGTCGCCCGAAAGCGCTGTTCGCTTTTGCCAGCCTGCTGTCAAGCTCCCTGTCCAGCTTGGCGTCCGACAGGGATAAGTACATCAGTACTGACTGCAAAGTAGCATGTGCACACCAACACGAATATAGGAAGGTGTTGTGGGGTGATGTTTGTGTCATCATGTAACTTTCCAAAAATCGAAGCAGTGTAAACATAGACATGTGTTTCTGATGCTTCAGGCACAAAACCAGCCCCTGTGTTCCTAAGTGACTGGACGCTTCTTTTTTTTCCGTCCTGGTGACTAACAACCTTCTGTATCACAGAGCCAGCCTGTATGAGGGAATAAGACACTAAAAATAAAACTGACAATGAGAGCAAGACAGACAGTTAAACAGTTAAATCAACAAAGAGAGGGTTAGAATACTGATGAGTCACACTACTGGGTAGTTAGCACAATCTAGTGTTGAAGACCATTAGTCCAAGTCTGTGATTGTTAAACCATACGACGTGCAAAAACCACAAGTATTAGTTGCCAAACCTTCGGCTTCCAGTTCTGTTGTTTAAAACAGTAATGAATTGGTTATGTTAGATTCACACGTTGTACAAACTTAATATCAAACTGTTAAAACTGTTGTACTGTGTAAAATTGTGCTCTGAAAACTGTAGTGCTTGAAAATTGCCATTAACAAAATGTGCACAAGTGTAAAAATGTTAAGAAAACAAATTCACATTTTTAAAATAACAGACAAATGTGTCAAGAATACTGATTAAAAATTAGTGTCCAAAACCCATTCGATGATGTGTTATGCAAGTTTTCACTTAACTCATTTGCAGCCAGCCACATCCGGATGCAGCTGGCCGCGAATGAGTTAACCTATTCAACCCTAATACACACACAACGAAGAATGGATTGACTACAACAGTTCAAGAGTGATGCCAGAATAGCTTGGTGCCTCGAGGCGCCAAGCTATTCTGGCATCACCCTTGAACTATGATGGTCGATCTTTCTCCTGTACTGCAATGTAGTCTTCAGAGGTCAACTGCAATATTTGGGAATTGCAAACTCAGGACTCAAATGTTTTAATAACGCCAGGGTAACTAAATTGGTAGCTCTTGCACAAGAAAAGAAGGGGGAGTGTCAAAATGCTCGAGTGGGGCTTGCCTTGGTTCCTTTACTCTGTCACAAGGGTAACATCATAACAGTAATATGGCCATTCAATATACATTGTAATTCTGCACATTTACTTTCTTCCTGCAAGTCATAATGCAAACTGCGCAATAATACCTCAGCAGTTCTGCGTAAGTTTTTGTGAAAAGGATTTAATGATATGTGCGTTGGTTTGTGATTTTAGACCACAGGGCATAAGGCCCAGAACCACAGACCAGCACATGTATGCAAAGACTGCATTACATCCTTTGTATCACACAGAGCATAGAGAATACAATGGCACATACTCTAAATGATGCATATGTCAAACTGCAAGTGCATGTAAGTAAAAGTCATACTGCGTGCAGTGCTTATGAAACTGGCTGATAACCATAAGCATTAGCAAACCGTAATAACAAACTCACACACATACACAGGTCATGTGTCTGGAACTCATTTTTTATGCTGTGGAGATGAGTGGGAGTGTGTGTGTGTGTGTGTGTGTGTGTGTGTGTGTGTGTGTGTGTGTGTGTGTGTGTGTGTGTGTGTGTGTGTGTGTGTGTGCGTGTGCGTGCACGTGCACATGCGGCTATTTGGGGAGGGGTGGAGTGCGGGTAAGGGGGGCTTACCGGCACTGTTCTTATTTTAAGATGACACATCATGAAATCTACATGCAATTTACAAAAACAGTTTACACATTAAAAGGTCTATTATACCTTAAAAATACACTACTTACAAAGTGCTGATGAAGACGCTTGTCAATCTTGGGTGGTGTGGTGGATCGTGGTTGCAGACTGGACGACATCCCAGAAGATGTTCCGCGTCGGTCATGGGGGGACAATCCCGCTGGTGTACGCGAGTGGCGGGTGTAGGGCACATCCCTGGCATCATCACTCATGCCGTCGTCCATCTCAGGTTCATGCGACTTTTCCAGCTTCACATCGTGAATGTGCATGAAGACGGACCTGGGAAATTGGGAGAATATGCATGATAAGGTTTGTCTCATCTTGGTTATCTTGGTTATGGCATCAGTGTTTGCACTAGAGTTTTGACAACTGGTGATGCCACTGTAAACCTAAAATGTCTCCATGCTTCCAAAAATCGCCATGACTATTTTCTCTAAAATGTATTTTTTCGAAAAATACTTACCGATGACATTACTGTATGGAAGTGTCTACTTGCTTACGTAATTTTAGCCTAAGAACCTGTTGTGCTACCACACAACCAGGGAGGCACTCAGGGATCCCTAACCAGGGCCGAGAGTAGCCTCCCGTCCCTGCCCATCTAGCCAGGTGCCACGTGGTGTCACGCCAGTCAGGCTGCTAAGCTTACCAGTGGCAAGCTGGGCAGGTGGGAGGGCCCTCCGAGTAATGTCATCTGTAAGTATTTTTCGAAAAAATACATTTTAGAGAAAAATTCATTTCTTTCCTCAAAAACATTACCAATGACATTACTGTATGGAAGAATTGCGAAAAGGAGGAGGGTGCCACTTTAAACTTGCAAGAACAGCCCTGAAGGGGCTTAGTCAAAACCTGCACCCCTGATCGCAAACTCCCGACAATTTTAGCTAAGTAATACCTACGACGCCTCCAGCGCCGGGAGGGAGTGTTGCGCCGCGGCGATGTCCCCCACCTGTGCGAGGTTGTCTCGTGGGCCTGCCAGATCCCGGATGTAGAAGCGGGCGAAGGTTGACAGCCAGCCTGTTACGTGTTGAGTCGTGGTCATAGTATGATATCACATCAGACGGCACGCACGTAAGGTTCTTTTAAAGAAACTTCATTCAGCTGCAACCCGTCACACGTGGCTTAAGGATGTAGACCACACTGGAGTAACAGTTCCAACAATATTTTATCGCAGCGATGCGATCTCCACACAATGCATTCACAAATGCACCAACACTGATACAACGTCTCCTCTGCAAAATGTCAACACTTTGACACAATGCGTCTCTCATACAATGTACATCACCATACACTGCATAACTCCGTCACTGACAATGAAACACGATACCTGGCATATCTCTCTCAATGTCAATGTGCTTACAATACACTGCAATTATACAACTGAACAATGTACCGACGCTGTTACATCGCAATTCTACAACTGAACAATGTACACACGTGCTTCCTAGCCCCGTCTTATATAGTGTCATGTTTTCCAGAATAATCCAGCAACTTCGTACAACACAACCAATCAAAATAAAATACGTAACCAAAACTCATAAATATTAATGAAAAAGAATACACCAGAATGGTCTACAAAAATTTCCAGCTATTTCCAGCCCCTATTTTGGGAAATCCCGGCGCGTTATGACGTCTCACAAAAGTATGCCAGATAGTTCACGACCTTTCCCATACTTTCTGGAAGTTTCACAATCTTTCATAATACATACTGACTGGCTGCTAACTTCACGCGTACAGAAAACAACTATGACTATGAGTATTAGAGCGGCATTAATACTGTGTTGCAAAATGTTGCCGACACTTTGATGTTTACAAGTGAAGTCACTAGACAGAGCACGACTTCGCTTGAATGTTATAGTCTATTCTCAGCGAATCTACGCATTACAAAGATGGACCGCTATTTTCTGTGCAACTTTGCTAGAAACTTCCGGACTAATCTTAGCGTATCATAACAAAGCCAATTCCACTCTACGCGCGAACGATAGCGAATCTTACTGAAAAGGTACGTGATTCGTAACCATGATAGCTCAAATAAATATTGGATTGTTTCCTACGATTAATACATGCATGCTCTCACAAAACAACGCAACCACAATCGTAACATCGCCAGCCAACTGCTGCCACGATGTCTCTGGCAGCACAGTTGCGGTCGAAGGCGATGCTCGTGGCCATGGCTCTAACCTCGTGTGCGCGGATCCTTAGCCTCTTAGCTCCCTGCGGGGAGAGGTCCTGGTAGGCAGACCATATGACCCAGCATAGCCAGGAAGATATCGTCTGGACTGTAATGTCAGTTCTGCCTGAGGTCAGCGGCAGAAAGAGGCAAGACTGTCCCCTCCGGATGGGCTTGGAGCGGCGAAGATAGATTTGCAGGGCGTGCACTGGATCTTGTTGCCTGGTCTCCCGGGGAAAGTCTATTCTTTTCAGCGGCCATATGATCATCTGGGGCGCGGACAAGGGGGACCTAGTCTTGGCGAGGAAGGAAGGATCAGTGAGTAGCTGCACGGAGCCATCTGTCCTGAACTGCAGGCAGGCAGGGTGTGCTGAGAGCACGTGTAGCTCACTTACTTGGGCCGCCGTGGCCAGGGCCAACAGGAAGCAGGTCTTCCGAGTCACATCTGCAAACCGGGCCAAGGGGAGCGGTTCAAATCTGTCAGAGTTCAGCCACGTCAGTACCCAGGGTAGGTCTCAGCGTGGAATCAGCGAATGTGGGACCGGGCGCTGGAGGCCAAAGTGCGTCATAAGGTCGGCGAGGTCTTTGCATTCGCCGTGGTCCGCGCGGCCGAGGTGTCGGTAAGTGTCCGCAATCATGGACAGGTATCCTCTGATCGTGATGGGGGCTAATCCCTGGTCGCCAAAGAGCCAGAGGAAGAACTCGGCGAGCTGAGGGGTAGTCAGTTCGGTGGGGGAGAGCTGCTGGTCAGCACACCAGGACCGTAGTACTCGCCACTTTCCCTCGTAGACGCATCTGGTTGAGGGTCTGCAGGCTGTAGGGATCGCTTCCACTGCTGCACTAGAAAAGCCTCTTGAGGCGAGGGCTTGTTGAACAATCTCCAGGCGTGAAGGAGAAGCCGCTCTGGGCATGGGTGGAACAGCGGCTGGCGGGGTTGCTTGAGCACAGAGCCCAGGGAGGGCAGCAGGTGGGGGGTCCGTGGCGAGACTGAGTAGGTCGGTGGTCCAAGATCTGTTCCAGAGAACGGGGCTACCAGTAACATCACCGCATTGCATCCCCTGAGCTTCAGCAGGACTTTGGGGACAGGAACTGTCGGGGGATACGCGAAAGCGATGAGACCGTCCCACGGAATGGAGAGCGCAATGACTGCCCAGGCTAGGGGGTCTGGAATCGGGGAGATGAAGAGGGGAAGCTGGTGATTCCACCTCATGGCGAAGAGGTCGACCAAGGGGGTCTCCCAGTGTGCGCAGATCATCTGGAAGATGTCCGGTCATAGTGTCTATTCCGTGTGGAGTAACTGGCCGCGTCACGAGACAGAGTCGGCTAGGACGTTCAGGTGTCCTGGAATGTGTCGTGCCCGGAGGGAGATGCCACGGTCTTCGCACCAGCGCATTAGGCGGTAGAGGAGTATGCACAGGTCAGAGGAGCGCGTCCCACAATGTTTCTGAATGTAGGAGACCACCGCGGCGTTGTCCGAGAGGACGAGTAGCTCCTGGTGATGGAGGCGCGACTCCACGTGATGAGGGCTTGCCAAACCGCGTTCAGTTCCAACCAGTTGATGTGCCTGACCGCCAGGTCCGGTGGCCAGCAACCGGACGTCATGAGGAACCTTGGTAGCAGGTCAGCACCCCACCTGGTGAGACTTGCATCCACACAGAGTGAAAGCTGAGGCGGCGGAGAGGAGAGGGGAACTCCCAACGCGAGCCATGAAGGGTCCGTCCAGGGCCTCAGATGGGTATGCAGCATCTGAGTAACTGGTTACTTACTTACTTACGCCTGTCACCCCTACCCGGGTATAGGCCGTCGACGAGAGACCTCCAGCAACTCCTGTCCTGTGCTTCTCCTTCGATTCTACTCCAGGTGGTTCCCAGTCTCTTGATGTCTGCTTGGAGGTCTCGACGCCAGGAGTTTCTCGGCCTACCTCTTTTCCTCTTTCCCTGGGGGTTCCATGACAATGCCTGCCTAGTGATACTGGAAGCTGGCTTTCTCAGACTGTGACCGATCCATCCCCATCTTCTTCGCCCAATTTCATTCTCTGCTGTTATCTGCTCTGTTCTCTCCCAGAGTCTGACGTTGCTGATCTTCTCTGGCCAGTGGATTTTCAAAATTCTTCTAAGGCAACTGTTCATGAAGGTCTGTACTCTGTTGACTGTGGTTTTTGTCAATCTCCATGTCTCTGCTCCATATAGGAGAACTGCTTTTACATTGGAGTTGAAAATCCGGACTTTGGTGTGTTGTGACAGCTCTCTGGAACTCCATACTTTTTTCAACTGGAGAAAGGCTGCTCTGGCTTTACCGATTCGTGCTCTGACATCTGCATCAGTGCCGCCTTTTTTGTCTATGATGCTCCCGAGATAGGTGAAGGACTCCACCTCCTCCAACGGGGTGCCAGCAAGCAAGACTGGTTCTTCCCTGGTTGCGTTCAGCCTCATTGTCTTTGTTTTCTGTTTGTGAATGGTGAGGCCCACTTGGGACGAGATGTCAGCAAGCCTCGTGGTCTTGTCCTGCATTTGTTGATGAGTGTGGGACAGTAATGCCAAGTCGTCTGCAAAATCGAGGTCGTCAAGCTGTGTCCACAGTGTCCACTGTATTCCACTTCGTCTGTGCTCTGTGGTCATCTTCATGACCCAGTCTATGGCCAGTAGGAAGAGGAACGGAGACAGCAGACACCCCTGCCTGACACCAGTTCTGACCTGGAGCTCTCTGGTGAACTGCCCTTCGTGGATCACGCGACATGTCATGCCATCGTAGCTGCTCTTGATCAGGCGGACGAGCTTTGTGGGTACACCGTAGTGTCGTAGGAGTTTCCACAGAGTCTCTCGGTCCACGCTGTCAAATGCTTTCTCATAATCCACAAAGTTGACGTACAGCGGGGAGCTCCACTCCAGAGACTGTTCCACGATGATGCGGAGAGTGGCGATCTGGTCTGTACATGATCGGTTCTTCCTGAATCCTGCTTGCTGGTCTCTCAGCTGGGGGTCAACGGAGCTCTTCATTCTTTCTAGGATGATCCTGTTGAAGACCTTTCCTGGTACTGACAGCAAGGTGATTCCTCTGTAGTTGGAACACTTGCTGAGGTCGCCTTTCTTGGGAAGCTTGATTAGGTACCCCTCCTTCCAGTCAGCCGGCATCACCTCCTCATCCCAGATCTTTCCAAACAGTGGGTACAGCATCTCAACTGTTGTCTCTAGGTCTGCTTTCAGAGACTCCGCTGGGATGCCATCTGGCCCTGCTGCTTTGCCATTCTTCAAAAATGCCACTGCTTTTCTGATCTTTTCCCGGCTGGGTCTGTCACAGCTGATGGGTAGGTCGGTCTCTGCCGGCTGGATGTCAGGGGGGTCGGGTGGGCTAGGTCTGTTCAGTAACTCTTCAAAATACTCGGCCCATCTGTCGAGTTGGTCTGCTCTGTCTGCAATAGGCTTGCCTTCTTTGTCTTTTACTGGTCTTTCTGTATGGCCATACTTACCCGACAATCTTCTGGTAATGTCGTAGAGCTGTTTCATGTTGCCGCTGCCTGCTGCCTTTTCTGCCTCTGCTGCCAGGCTTTCTGTGTAGGCCCTCTTGTCTGCCCTGATACTCCTCTTCACCTCGCGGTTGGCTTCCGAGTATTCCCCCTGTGCCCTTACTTTGGCTGCTCTCGTGCGACTGTTGTTGACCGCTGCTTTCTTCTGCTTCCTCGCTTCTATCTTCTTCAAGGTCTGTGCCGACAGCCAGTCCTTGTGGTGGTGTTTCCTGAACCCTACAGTGTCTTTGCAGGTTGAGTTCAGTGCCTCTCTAACTGCCTTCCACTGCTGCTCTGTGGTGACCGCCTCCTCTTCATTTACTAGCTCCTGTAGCGCTTGAGACCGGTTGGACAGCACCAGTTTGAACTCTTCTCTAACTCCAGTTTCTCTCAGGAGGCCTACATTATAGCGCTGTCTTCTTGTTGTCTCTGTGCGGCTTTTCTTTAGCTTGAGCTTCATTCTTAAGGTAAGCAGATGGTGGTCTGAGGCGACATCTGCTCCCCTCCTCATTCGAACATCTTGAAGGGATCTTCTGAATTTCTTGCTAATGCAGATATGGTCTATTTGGTTCTCTGTTGTATGGTCAGGTGAGACCCAAGTTGCTTTGTGTATTCTTCTGTGTGGGAAGATGCTGCCTCCAATGACAAGTCGGTTTAGAGCACAAAAGTCTACAAACCTCTCCCCGTTCTCACTCATCTCCGAGCCTAGTCCCTGTCTCCCCATCACCTCTTCGTATCCGGTGTTGTCCTCCCCTATTTTGGCATTAAAATCGCCCATGACGATGGTGATGTCTCGCTCCGCACATTTGTCCACGGCACTCTGGAGTCGGTCGTAGAACTCTTGTTTCTCTTCCTCGTCACTGTCATTGGTGGGCGCATAACACTGGATGACGTTCAGCTTGAGCTTTTTCTTGGTTCTAAAGGCTGCTGTTATAATTCTTGGCCCAAGAGGTTCCCAGCCCATCAGCGCTCTCTGTGCCACTGGTGACAGCATGAGTGCTACTCCTTCTGTATGGGGGGCATTCTCCTCTTCATGACCTGAATACAGAATCATCTCCCCACTTAACAGCCTTTTCTGGCCAGACTGCGTCCATCTGGCTTCACTGATGCCTAGCAGGGAAAGGTTGTACTTTTGCATTTCCGCTGCTATCTGGGCGGCCTTGCCGCTCTGGTACATGGTCTTGACGTTCCATGTGCCCATGGTTGTATCCCTGGATAGAGAGAGGCGGCTCGGTCCTGTGGCTTCCGAAGACTTCCGGCTTTCACCACAGGACGTCATAAGTCTTCTAGTAGAAGAACCTTCCTCCTCCAGGAAAGGAATTACTGTTAGTCTTTTCGTCGGCGTTTTTGTAGCTATTTCCTTTTTTGCAGGGTGGGGAAGCTAACCCCACGCCCAACCCCCTTACTAGGAGGACCAGGGGTTTTCTGTCGGGGTCACCTTCCCTTAGACCATGTTGGTTCACGGCACCTTATTTCATTCGGTGCACCCCTCTCACGAGGGACCCCCTATCCACCACCCAGGGGACGCGCCTCAACGCCGTATGGTCCCAGCGCGAGGTGAGTAACTGGTACCAGGGCAGTAACGTCGCCAGAGGACGGACACCAATGGAGGAGGAGGTGCAGCTAGAGCGGCCGAGAGTAAAGACGCCCAAGTGGTAGGAGGTCCGCCGCTGCGTTCATCAGGCCGAAAAGCTGAAGCCAAACTCTGGCGGGCACTGTATCCTCCTGGGCTACCTGGCCGGCTAGGGCAGCCAACTTCTGTATTCGGGGCTCTGGCAGTTTTACCCGGTTGAGGTCGGTCACGAATTCCATGCCGAGGTGGACGAAGCGGCGGGAAGGCGAGAGGTCCAATTTGCCCGTGTTGATCAGGAAGCCGAGCCGCATCAACAACAGGATCATTGCATCCCTGTCCATCACTAGCGTGGTCTCCGACTGGTTCCTCAGAAGGAGGTCGTCTAAATAGTTCAAGGTCGGGCTGGAGGACGACTGTCTGGCCTTGGCAACGACAGCGTCCATGATGCGGGTGAATACCCAAGGGCTGAGGTTGAGACCAAAGGGGAGTGGCCGAAACTGGTAAACCATGCCTGCGAAGGTGAAGCGAAGGTGAAGCGAAGGTGAAGCGTAGGTAACGCCTGAAGGCGGGGTGCATGGGCACATGGATATACTCATCGGACAGGTCCAGACTGACGGCAAGATCCATGGGCTGCATGCGAAAGGATGGGGCCGCGATGTACCTGTTCAGAGCCAAGAGATCGATGACCGGGCGCCACTTGCTGTTTGGCTTAGGTACCATGAAGAGGCGGCTGTAGAAGGCGGGGGAGTCGTGCCGCAAGACTACCTCCGTGGCGTCCTTCCGCAGTAGAGCAGTGATATCGCCGCAAAGGGTGTCGGCTTTGAGCTGATCAGTCGGCAACTCGGTCCACACAGGAGAGTGCCGTAGCAGCGGTGGAGACAGAAAGGTGATCAGGAGGCCCTCGGAGATGGTGGGGTCATCTGGAAGCAGCGAGCGCCACACTTCGCTGCGGAGGGTGAGCCTCCCGCCGACTGGAGACCCCGGTACGGTCGGCGGGGGCTGGAGCGGAGGGAAGTCAGGGGGCCCTCCCGCGCCCCGGGCGGCGGGCGAGCTGGGGCCAGGCAGGGTCCGGGGTCCGGACAGGGCGGGAGCGGCCAGAGGCGGGTGCACGGAGGGGATCCCGGGGTCGAGCAGCGGTGGGGGCGGGGGGCGCGGAGGGTCTGGAGAACCACAGGGCATGACCCACGGCCTTGCGGGCTGCCAGAAAGCGAGGGGGGGGGGGGGGGGCAGAGCTGCTGGGCCAGCGGTCCTTATTCTCGTCCTTCACTGACTGCCAGGCAGGGCCGAACAGGAGAGGACTGCTGAGGAGAGCGCAATGGAGTTGAGACTTGACATCGGGAGGCAGGCAGCGGCAGGCTTATAGCACGACGTTGCGCCGCATCAAGTCACAGTTGGCGGTGGCAGCCATGGCATTGACGGAGAAGTGGTAAGCTGCCCGGTTAGCTGCCACTGCCAGAGCCAGGAGATCCCCCAACAGGGGCGAGATGGCCAGGCATCCTCGACGCAACTGATGAGAGCTTGGGTGAGGAGTTCCAGGAAGCCCGAGCTGGCTAGGGAGTTACGAACCAGGGAGGCCATCCTGTCCAAGCCGCGGGGAAGGCCCCGCTTCAGCTAAGTAGAGCCGCCTGCTTGTACAAATGCTGGTGGATCCACCTGTGGTAGGGGACAGGAGAAGGACTGGGAATGCCCGGTATACCAGTCCTTCCGGAAAGCGATGTCAAGGCCGGCGGGCCACTTACGGCCCGAGAAGAAATCGGCGTCGCTTGACGAGTCCCGCTAGAGGTGAGCAGAGAAGGCGTCCACGAGATCCCGAAAAACCAGGCGGCTGAGGGGGTGACTTGAACTTCTTCACCTGATGGCCAGCGTCGACAAAGGCGGAGGCTTTCCTCTTGAGCGGCGGGGAAGGCGGGCAGGCTTCAGCGGGAAGACAGGATATGATGAGACGCGCCACTTCGCCCAGTGAGCGGAGCGTCTCCACGCGGGAGGCCGAGAAGGCTACAGGAGACGAGGGGTCGTCCATGGAGCGCACGGGTGGGGAGGGCAAACGACTGTCTGGACCGAGGAGCGCCGAGACAGAGTCCTCCGGAAGCAGGCTCAGGGTCTCATCGTCGACGCGGTGCTTGACGAGTCCCGCAGGCGAGGCCAGGCGAGGCGGGCGAGAGGAGGCTTGGGACACGGGAGGCTCGTTAGCAGAGGCATGACGAACGGGCCTGGGGGAAGAAGGGGGCCGAGACACCCGGGGACTCGTCTGACATAGGCGGGGTGAGGCCTGGGGAGAGGCACGCCAGGGGCGACGAGGCGAGGGGGCGCTGGAGCGTGGTGGGGGCCTGTCCCGGGGGGAACGACTGCGATGGCCGGGGTGAGGTAGACGGGTCCGATCAACAGAGGCGCTCTGACGCCTGGAGGGTGAAGGCGACGGGTGTGGGAACGCCGGGGGGACACAATCCGAGATGTGTGGGTGGGGGGACGCGGCCTAGAAGCGCGGGACGAAGTCAAGCATGAAGAGGACGAGGAGGGTCGAGGGCTGCGTCTGTCGCCATACTGCGGACCACGGACCGTCGAGGGGGTGCCTTCCGGAGAGCGGCACCTGGAACTCCTGGCATCACACGGTCTGTCTGGTCTGCCACGATGTCTCTGACGAGGCGACAAAGGCCGCGGCGGCCAGGCCTCAGGGAGGGGGGCACGCTGCCAGCTAGACAACTCGCCATAGGAGTCAGCGGGCTTATTTGTGGAGGCAATGTCAGTACCGCCCATGGAAGGGGTTCGGGTCGACAAGGGTTGCTGCAGGCCAGGCTCAGTGAGGCTGGCGCTCTGCCGGCTTAGTGACTCGCTGTAGGAGTCAGTGGGCACATTCGGTGTGGTCACCGTAGCAGTTGCAGTCTTAGCACGCAAACTGTAGTCGCGTGAAGTACATTCCCCCAAGTCAGAGCAGGGGCGCGCGGTTGATCCCCTCTCGTAGTGAGGAGGGGGGGGCGCCATGGCAGAAGGCCAGTCACGGGTTGGTGTCGGCCGCTCGTGCCGGTAGAAGCTCCAAAGCTGCGACCATAAATCCTCTGGCCAAGTGTAGCAGACATCGCAAACGTGGTCAGAGGCACAGCCGGTACAGGGGAGGCACACCAGGTGTCAATCGCTCGGCCACTGAAAGTAGCCACATTGTAAGCAGTTGCGAACCTGGCAGCTGCAACACACATCAAACGTGAGAGGTGACCGGATGCGGGGTCCCTGCGGCCCCGCACACGCAAACGAACGAAGCGCGAACCGTGACAAGCGAAAACAAAAAAATCCATGGCCGAAGCCGTCGTCCGGCCCACGGGTGAGACGCAGGCAAAGACCGAGTCCTTACCTTTCCATGGTAGCAGGGGCAGGGGGGAGAACGCTCCACACAACCCACCGAGGGCACCGGGCGGGAAACGACGTCCCAGGGCCCACCAAACACCGCCCAGAGCACCCACGAAGTCCCAGAAGGAAAGGTATCACCAAAAACCACAGGAACGTGGTCCCAGGACACACAGAGCGAAAACGACTGGCCAATGAACCGGTCACACCATACACAGTCCAAAACTAAGTCAGGCCCTGTAGGCTAGAACACGTCTGTTCATTGTTAGCTAAGTAAACTGACTGGCGTGACACCATGTAGCACCTGGCCGGATGGGCAGGTACGGGAGGCTACTCTCGGCCCTGGTTAGGGATCCCTGAGTGCCTCCCTGGTGGTGTGGCAGCACAACAGGTTCTTAGGCTAAAATTACGTAAGCTAGTAGACACTTCCATACAGTAATGTCATCGGTAATGTTTTTGAGGAAACAAATCTTGGTGTATAGGAGGCAGCAAAGAAAACAAGGGACGTGAGCTGGCCTATGATGTTGGACCTCATGACTGAGGGTCATCTGGTCCAAATTTACAGACAAGCACATGAACAACAGCTATGGCCACAATACCTGAGGTGAGGCCGCAGTGACTCCAGGTCATTTGGACGAGACAGCAGAGCGAGCAGAATTGGGTCCGAGACAAAGTAGAAGCGTGGAAAAGCACGCCGCTTGTTGTCGAGGTAACCCATCAGTGATTTGAAGCAGATCTCCAGCTCCTCATGGATGTGGCGCAACACCACAGCTTTGGGCACCTCACCTCCATAGCAGCACTAGAGAAAAACATTACAAGGAAATGTGATACAAGATCGTTTATCACCATAACTGTGTGCTGGGCATGGGAAGGCACAAATCTAATTTGGCATTACCCGAACTACCATAGGCCATCTATCTCACACAATGATATCTTAGTGGAGAATATGAAAATTTGAGTAATTTGAACCTCTCGACTGCTACTGATGATACTGCTTGACGTTCTTATCATAAGTATGCCGATGACACTGAAATCTCTCAGAGTAGTCCACCTGGGGAATTTCAGTCTGTTAAAACTGGCATCAAGTCTTGTGTTGACGATGTCACGACATGGATGGACAGTAACAAACTTATGTTAAACCCAGAAAAAACAGAGTTACTGCCCGTTGGCTCAGCATCCCAGCTTAAAAAAATTCACACCGAGTCTTTACGCATAGATGATGCTGATATTCCATTTCAATCTTCAGTCAAATATCTTGGTGTCAAGCTCAATAAGACTTTGAGTATGCAGGATTACGTCGGTGAAATCGGTCGTGGTGCTTCATACTCTCTGAGGCGCATCGCCTCTGTCCGACACAGTCTTTCTGAATCTGCCACTGCAAAGTTAGTGAATACTTTAGTCACAATCTGTCTTGACTACTGCAATTCTCTGCTTTTTGGTCTTCCATCTGAGCAGATTAACCACCTTCAGCGAGTTCAAAATAATGCCGCAAGGCTTGTGAAGTGCAGGCGAAAACGAGACCACTTAACCCCTATACTGAAAGACCTTCACTGGCTTACAATCCAATCCCGCATAAAGTTTAAGATAGCAACCCTTGCATACCACCACTTTGATGGCAGTCTTCCGTCATACCTTTCCTCCAGTCTAATTACTTACCAGCCCTCTCGCTCACTGCGTTCATCGGGAGAGAAACTTCTCAAAGTTCCAAAGTTCCATCTCAAATCTGCCGGTGAACGCTCTTTCAGATGTACTGCTCCTTTAGTTTGGAATTCCTTACCGACTGAGCGGAGAAATGCGAACACCCTTACGCAGTTCAAAGCAAAGTTAAAAACTTACTTTTTTACTTTTTCTCGCAGACTTTCATGTAATCTCTACGGTATTTCAGTACACCACCCCCCCCCCCCCCCCCCCCCCCCGACTCGTACGTGCATGCGTGCGTGTGTGTGTGTGTCATTTTCACCTGCGCATTGAGTTATATTATAAATATGAGAAATGCGCCATATAAATACCATGTATTATTATTATTATTAAAAGATGCGTGGTAACCACGCATCTTTTCCATTGAGCAGTATCGTCAGTAGCAGTCAAGCGGTTAAGCTGAGAAACTGGTCATTTCATTCTATTTATACAGTCATCCTACCTGGAGAACGTTGCGTGTGTCAAAGGCTCGCTTCATCATCTTGGTCCATCCTTTGTCGATGCGAGCGAAGCGCTTGGCCTCTTGCGGAAGTTCCTGGGAGGATAACAGAAATAAATACTCTTACATCCCCATTTTCCATACCATTTTGACACACTGAAGTTGACAATGCTGAAAATATCTTTAAGCCAAGTTTGAAGTCGGCAGCATGAACAATCTGAGAAAATGCCAACGCTAACATCAGCTAGCCGCACATGAGCCAAAAACTACAACTCACTCTGACAGCCACAGAATTGCTGAAAACAGCTTCTAGGTATTGCCAAAGGTCCTGCACTTCCAGCCAGAGTTCCAGAACCTCCGCCACTTCCTTTAGTTTTTCTGCCCATGAAGCAGCCTCGTCTCTCAGGGGCCCGATGTATTTGGAGGTCAGCATCACTGCCAGCAAGGCCTCAGCATCCTCCAGTTGTTCCAGAAGTCGCTGAAAACAAATAAAAGTTCAACAGATCGAAAATAAAATAGGTTTGAACTTCAGAGCAAGGCAGTTTCAATGCAGAGTACCAAAATCTAAACAAAATTTAAAAAAAGAAAAGAAATTTAAACTTCAGAACAAATGATTAAAAATCTTAAAGCATTCCTTATCAATGCATTTTTTTTTTTACAATCCAGACCAAAAGTGACTGCTAAGTGTGTAAATGCAGAGAAGAACCCAATGGAGAAAGAAACACCATTAGAAAAGACAGTTGTAACTGTGTGTAAGTGTGTTTCTTTCTCCGTTGGGTTCTTCTCTTGTTTTGCAAAACACAGACCTTGACACAATAAATTCCTTCTTACATTACAACAGACTGATTGACACTCCCCACTTGGACACATTGTATGAGTACAAATATTGTTAGTTGCAACAAATCCGTTTCTTCTCACACTTTGGAATAGATGTCACTATCTTGTTACACCAAAGCAACACATACAAGTCATCTTCTGTACCTGTGTGAAGGCCTTGTCGAGATACATGGGTCCACGTCGCTTGTAGTGCTCAAAGTTCAGGACCTGTTCCGTCCACTCTTCCTCTGTCACCCTCATCTTGATCTCCAGTTCAAGCTCCTGACTGGCCCCACGGCATATCTCCTCTATCTCTGACTTGTGCCTGCACACAACACAGAAAACATCAAAAGAGTGTCAGATTTATCAAGGCGCCATGTCATCATGCACACAGCATAGAAAACATCAAGAGAGTGTCGGATTTATCAAGGTGCCATGTCATCATGAAGCGACCTCAGGAGCGGAGAGATTACATAAATCTGTTGATAGGGGTTGGGAGTGGGTTCCCCCCCCCCCCCCCGCCCCCTCCCTTACTTTTGTTTACTAGCTTTCTTCTTTTTGTTTTTGGTCTTGTTGTGGGGTGAGGGGGACTTCCAAGCCCCCTGACTGAGAAACTGACAACACAGAATTCAGCTTATCCTAAGTCAAGAAATCAAATAAATACAATCAAAATAACACCCAAGAGAGAGATTCAGTTCACTCTTACTTGATGAGGCCGATGTCAAGTAGATGACAGAGTTTGAAGACATTGGCTTCCAACTGGAAGGAGCTGTTGGTGACCTGCATTACCTGAAGCCAGTGACGGTTCCGGATCTCCTGTAAACAGTCACACATAATGTTAATCCAGTCAGAAACAGTGTCTAACTGGCATCAAGGCAGAGACTGTTTTGAGTGACCACTTTTACGAGAGACAACCTGTCATTAAAGACCATCATTTAGGTGCCTGTAGCCACCTAAATGATGGTCTTTAATGATAGGTGACACTTTTTGCCTTTCAAGACTTCTCTTCAGCGAGCATGTGTCTTTTAAGACTATTTTCTTCTTGCAAAACAGGTTCTGTCGATCCCAATTTGATCTCAATCTGATGATCGCTGTATACACACATGTACTGTATCTCTCTGTACCGCTTTCATCCATGACCCCTTTGGTGTTAATCAAGTGTGTGCTGGTCTGTGATTTCAGACCTCAAAGACTGATATGTGAATTTGGACCTCCCGTCTCTAGAGCCTTAACTCATTATGCCCTGAGGGCGAAATTATCAAATTTGTGTAGATATCCTCCGAGGTCTATATCACAGTTCTGGAGACAGATCGACCATGATATTTCACACCAACCTTGAAATATCATAGTTGATCCACATCCTGTCGTAGTCTTTCAGGGCTTTATGGGTTAAGGTCCAAAATCATAGACCAGCATGCATACATGATGTCAACTTTTGGTGTTGAAGACTACCACCATCACTACCACTAAGATATCAATATTTCCTATCAGGACACAAAAAATAACGGTGAGAAAACCCTGTGTGCTGGTCTGTGATAAAAAACCAGCACACGCATTTAAAAAAATCCACGACCTGCCCAGTGTGCAAAGGCTATCAGGCCACGTCGGCCGCCGTTCGCCTGCGCATGTTGGGTGGTCTGTGGTCACGGACCAGCACATGTATAAAAAAGACCCACGACCTGATGAGTCTTTGCTAGCGTCTACATGTATGTTTTGTCATTCCATGTAAAATTACATAAATTCTTTCAGAAACGAACAGCTGGAATGAAGCTAGCGCAGAGTAACACAAAACCATCATCCTAGCAGTAAAGATGACACCTACCAAACACACACACACTACGCAACAGTTTTGTAAAAGTCCTAATAATTCACGGTCGGTGAATCAAGACTCAACGTAAAACCCACATAGAATCAGAAGTGGTTTGCAAGACCTATCACATTTTGCCTTGCCACTTTTTCTGACAAGGAGAACGTGGCGAAATGAGACTGGTCTTGCTGACTGATCTCAAGCAAATATAAAATGTCGTTTTATGCTGAGCCTCATGAAAAGTGGACAGGAAAAAAATTCTATCAAGCAAAAGTTGGGAGACCATCAAGAGAGGTTTTCACAAAGTTCTGGAGCATGCTAATCCAGAATGCTACCTGGCATCTAGAAGACGTTTGAACACAAGAAACAGGGCAATCACAAACTTGTTTCAAAACAGTCACTGAAGAATGGCACAGGATGGGTGAAGTTAGATTAACCCTTTTCATCCTGATACACCCATTACTTGACATAAATTTGACTATGACAGTTCAAGGCTGGTGCCAGATAGCTTGGCGCCTGAGGCGTCAAGCTATTCTGGCACCACCCTTGAACTAAAACGGTTGATCTATTTCCTAATCTGTAATGTAGCCTTCATAGGACAATAAGTGAATGTTTTAAAAATTAGGCTCAGGATGTAATGGGTTAAACGATTAAATTGTACATGAATATACAAACATTGTATATTTAGTTGTTGGGGTTTAATACTGAGCAGGTAGCTTCGGCAATCTCATGTCAGAAAACAAAATGTATAAACATTTACAAAACTACACTCAAAATGAAAAGCAGTGGTCAAGCTGACTAGTTCCGCAAACTGTACACATTGTCCGCAGAAGACACAATATAACAACAAACTGAACGCAGCAATTTAATATCACAATAATCTCCACCAACCAGTTAATAATACCTTGTTGAATATATACATGTTCAATTACAAAAGAGCCGTGCAAAAGACATGCATACACAATCTTGAAACCTGCCGCATATAGACAGAACTATCAGATACACAACAAAACGTCATGAATCTAAATGCAGCGTGTTTCCAATGTGCTCATGCATATATTTTAAAGAACACTATAGAGGGAGATGAATCGGCCATGACTGAGCAAGGGTAGTGCCAGATTAGCTAGGCTCCTTCCCACGCACTAAACTAATCCGATGCTACCTTGAACTTTCATGGCTGATCCATTTCCCATGGCTGGTATGCTGTCTGATAAACGACTTCAGACTTTTAAAATTTGTGTGTTGATGTCATGTCACTGCAGATATACTGTTGACCAACGTGTAAACCCATTAAGCGTATGCCAATGAAAATAATAATTAAAAAAATAAATTATTGGATGGTTATATCTGTTCTGTTAGTACCATATGCATGCAATTTGACAATTCATGGTCCATGTTTGATTTCTGTAACAGCAGTTACAAAAGTGACATCATGCCAGACTTATATGAACCGATAATGACTGTGCCCAAATACAATACAGACAGGTCATTCTATTTCATTACATGTGCTGACTGGATCAGGAAAGTTAAGACAGAGACAAACCATTTTTAACCCTTTTAGCCCTGGGACCCCGCAGCAGGAGATGGATTGATCATGATAATTCAAGGGTAGTGCCAGATGAGCTTAGCACCTGAAGGCGCCAATCTCATCTGGCACTACCCTTGAATTATCATGATCAATCTATCTCCTACAACTGGTACATAGTCGTTAGACAACGCCTCCAAAATTTTGGAAATGTGGCTGTGGAGCTAAGAGGGTTAATTTGAAACGCTCTGGGGGAAAGAGAGTGATGATCAAACAAAATGTCAACATGAAAAGGGAAGAGAGAGCCAGTGACAAGAAACTGAAAGTGAAACCCAATTCACAGAAACACGGAATGAGAACCCAGCAGACAAAAGGCCCATGGGCAGACATCGAGCGGTAGCTGTCCTGCCTACAAGTGCGTGCAGGCCAACGTCGACCCGATGACCTTTTGCTTACTGCAAAGAATCTGACAGAAGTGTGATTTACAACAATATACTTACAGGTATGTTAAACCTATTACTGCCCTGCTGTAGAAGCATTTGTAAAAAGAATGACCATTCAAAGCAACGCACACATATGTTTAGGCAAACCAGCCCTTCAGCTTTTTGGTAGCTCTTTCAGTCATGATGATTTCTGCAGGAATCATAGCAGCAAAAAGCGCTACCACCAGCGAAAGGGTTCATGAATGTTAACCCTATTGTGCATGCAGCCATAGCTCCTGTAATAACAGTACCGGCAGCTGCAGAGGAAATGGATCGACCATGATAATTCAAGGGCAGTGCCAGATTAGCTTGGCGACTGTCTGCGCCAAGCTAATCTGGCACTACCCTTGAATTATCATGGTCGACCCATCTCCTGTTGTAGTGCATCAGGGCTGAATGAGTTAACCCTTATCATTCGGAATACACCAGTGTGTGAAATAAGTTTGACTAAAATAGTTCAAGGGTAGTGCCAGAATAGCTTGGCGCTTTGCCAAGCTATTCTGGCACCACCCTTGAACTAAAGCCATTTGTCTATATCCTTATCTGTAAGTATTATAATGTAGCTTACATATGGCAGTGTACAAATTTGAAGCTTTTAACCTCAGTATTATATAGGTCAAGAAAACTCCTGTCTTTATGACCACTTTTGTCATGCAAAAAAGTGCTTATTCAAAACAGATTCTGCTGTATGTGTGCTAGTCAGTGATTTAGGACCTTACACTTTGAGGTCCAAAATCACAGGTAAGCACATACATGAAACCTAGATCCCAGTATCACAGAGAGAAATGATAAAGCAAATAAATTAACAAGCATGTTTTAATAAGAAATCTTCCAAAGATGATTACAAAATACACTTGAAGATTTTGGACAAGATAAACAGAAAAATGATTACATGTATAAAATGCAGACTATTCATGACTTTAAAAAGTACAAATGTAATAATAATTTTGTAAATAGTGATGAGAGGTAAATAGCACACTCTGATTACATCTAAGTGCGCACAGGCCATCGGGCCGCCGCTGGCACATGCACGGCCGTGCGTGGGTCAACGGCAGCCCGATGGCCTTTTGCACATTGGGATGATATCAATAATGAAAAGTTGAAACGTATGAGGTGGGTTAACAAATTGTAAAACCATGCACTGACCTTGGAGGCTAGGTTCTGCAGAAGAGGGAACACCTCGAGGTAATTCTGTAGCTTCGTCTTCAGGTCGTTGTATGCGTCCCAGTCTTTCAGTTTGCTCGGCAGCGCCAGGCACTCATCCCAGTAGGACTCAACCTGTGATTTGATGAAAACATAAAGAAGTGAAAAAGTGTGACACCTTCTCCCTGTCTCCATAGCTTTTGTTAGCACTCCCAGATTGCAAGGGAGACATGTAAAATTCTGCATACAAAATTCAAAATACTATACTGCGCCATCAGATGGAAATTTGAATTCAACTTCACTTTCAGAAACAAACGTAAGACAATACACGTTTGCACATTTGTCTGAATAAACATGAATTTTTCTCTAAAATGTATTTTTCGAAAAATACTTACCGATGCCATTACTACAAGGAACATCTACTTAGCTTACTTAATTTTAGCCAAAAACTTAAGTGTACCTGTAGGGCCAAGGAAGGCAACCTAGGGACACCGTGACCCAGTACCCCGAGTAGCCTCCCGTCCCACCCCATATGGGTAACTGCCCTGTGCAGACACGCCAGTTTATTTGCTTAGCTGACTAGCGGCAAGCGGGGCAGGTGGGAGGGCCATCCGAGTAATGGCATCGGTAAGTATTTTTTGAAAAAATACATTTTAGAGAAAAATTCATTTGTTTCCTCAAAAACATTACCGATGCCATTACTATAACGAAGAATAGCAAAAAGGAGGTGGGTGCCACGGAAAACCCGTGACCCAACCAAGCTAGCTAGACCCGCCCTGCCCGGAACAAACTCCCGATAATTTTAGGTAAGAGTTACCAACGGCACCGAGGGTGCCAGGAGGGAGTGTTGCGCCGCGGCGATGTCCCCCACCAGGGCCAGGTTGTCTCGCTGGCCAGCCAGGTTTCAGAGGTAGAATCAGGTAAAGGTCAACTCTGTTCGCCAGCCCACAGACGCCACAATGTCTCTGACGGCACAGTTGCGGTCGAAGGCGATGCTTGCGACGTCGGCACCGACCTTGTGCGCCCTGATGAGTAGCCACTTGGCAGCGTCGGGACAGATAGGTGGAGCGTATCACCCATCAGAGCCCGGACGGAATCATCTGGGCTGAGATGTCAGATCTACCTGGGGACAGAGGAAGGAAAAAGGCGGGGGCGTCATCTGCGGAGCGGCTTGGTTCGGCGCAGGTACACACGTAAGGCTCTCACCGGGTCCCGTTGTTGGGCTTCCAGGTTCAGGCTTATCCCCTTCAGCGGCCATACGGTGATCACCTGGGGGGCGGACAATGGGACTGCGTCTTGGCCAGGAAAGCCGGGTTCATCAGTAGCTGCACAGAGCCGTCCGTCCTGAACTGCAGCAGGAGAGGTGCGCCGAAGGTGCGAGCAGCTCACTCACTCTGGAGGCTGAGAAGAAGCAGGTCTTCTGCATTACGTAGGCCACCAGGTCAGCAATGTCTTTGCACTTGCCGGGGTCCGAGCGGCCCAAGAGTCGGGACGTGTCGGCAATCAGGTGAGGTAGCCCCCGATAGTGATCGGCGCCAAGTGCTGCTCAGCGAAAGCCAGAGGAAGAACTCAGCCAGCTGGGGGAAGTCAGATCGGCAGGAGCGAGGTGTCGGTCATCACACCAAGACTCCAGGATTCGCCACGTTCCTTCATAGCCTCGAAGGATCGAGGGTCAGCGGCCCAGAGCAATAGCTTCTACTGCTGCACTCGAGAAGCGGCTAGCGACGAGGGCATGCCCCACCATCTCCAGGCGTGTAGTAGGAGTCGCTCGGAACACGGAAGGTATAGCACCTGCTGTGGTTGCTTGAGCATCGAGCGTGGTGTGGGGAGCCGCAGAGGGGGGTCCGGCAGCGAGGTGCAGAAGGAGGGGAGCTGGGAGGCCCGGTGGTCCAAGACTTGGTCCAGCAGAATGGGCCACTAGCAATCGAAACGCGTTGCATCCCTAGAGCTTGCGCAGGACCTGGGGACCAGCACCATGGACGGGTAGGCATACGCGATGAGACCTTCCCAGGAGATGGGGAGCGCATCTACTGTCCAGGCTAGGGGAACCGGAATGGGTGAGACCAAGAGGGGCAACTGGCGGTTCCACCTCGTCGTGAAGAGGTCAACCAGAGGAGACTCCCACGCCGTACAGAACAACCGAAAGGTGTCCAGATGTAGTGTCGAGAAGCTGTCTGGGCCTCGAGAGGGCGACTGCAAGGCCATACAGATGTCCCGGGACACGGCTCGCTTGGAGAGGGATGTCGCGATCGTCGCCCCACCGGAGGCGCTGGTAGAGAAGAAGCAGAGGGTGGGGAAGCGAGGCCTGTCCTGCTTCTGGGTGTAGGAGACCACAATGGCACTGACGGAGGACGAGCAGTTCCTGGCGTCCGAGAGTGGTTTCCCAGACAAGGAGGGCTTGCCAACCCGCGTGCAGCTCCAACCAGTAGATACATTAGTCCGTGATGTCCGTGGTCCAGCTGCCGGAACCTGGAGAACGTGCCAGCCAGCGCGGCTTGCGTTGACACAGAGGGACAACTGTGGGGGCAGTGAGTAGAGAGGAACTCCAGTCGCGAGTCATCGGGATCCGCCCAATGGAGAAGGTGGGGGAGGGGCAACGGAAGCACTGGAAGTCGAGTCTCGACATCGCCAGCTGAGAGTCGCCAGTGAAGAAGTAGGGGCAGTTGAAGCAGACGAGAGTAGAGACGGCCACGGGGGAGTAGGTCCGCTGCCGCATGCATCAAGCCCAGAAGCTGCAACCACACTCTGGCGGAGACCGACTCCTGTAGAAACACTAAATGAGGCCGGGTTCGCCAACTTCTGTATCCGCGGTTCCAGTAGTCTCACCAGGTTGAGGTCGGTCCGGAACTCGATGCCCAGGTGAACGAAGCTGCGGGACGGGGCGAGGTCCGACCTGCCCACATTGACCATGAAGCCAAGCCTGTCGAGAAGGTCCATCAAGGCGTCTCGGTCCTTCTCCAAGGTGGCCGCCGATAGGTTGCGAAGGGGCAGATCGTCTAGGAATTCGAAGGTGGCTCGGGGACGTCTGTCTGGCCGTGGCGACGACGCCATCCATGAAGCGGGTGAAAGCTCAGGGGCTGAGGTAGAGGATGAAAGGGAGAGCCCAAAATTAGTAGACCACGCCGCCGAAGGTGAAGCGCTGAAGGCGTCTGGAGGCCGGGGAACGGGCACAAGCCATAAGCAAGTGAAGGTCCAGGCTGACGGCAAAGTCGAAGGGTTGCACTGGGGGCCGAAGGGCTCTGGCGGTCTCCATGCGAAGGGTCGGCACGGAGATGAACCTGTTCAGCACTGAGAGGTAAAAGATTGGGCGCCACTTACCTCTGAGCTTGGGAACCAGAAGGAGGCGGCTGTAGAAGGCCGGGGAGTCATGATGCATAACCACATCCGTGGCATCCTTCTGCAACAGCGCGGCAATCTCTCGTCGTAGAGCGGCTGCCTGTGCCGGTCCAAAGGGACGGAAGTCCGCACAGGGCTGCGCCGCAGGGGGCGGCCGGGGATGGAGGGCGGGCAGGGATGTCAGAAGGCAGGGGCAGCAGCCACGCCTGGAGGGCGGGCGAGAGGAGGGTCTAACAGTCCCCAGGGCGAGACGCAGGGCCTTGCGGGTGGCTGAAACCGGGTGGAATGAAGCGGGTGGGCCAGAGGTCCTTGTACGCGTCCTTCACCGTCTGCCAGGTAGGATCGAAGTGTAGCGGTTCGCCGATAGGGGCCAGACGCAGCTGTCTGCGTAGGTTCGGCGGCATCGGGCATGGTGTGGACGGAAGTGTGGTAAGCCACCCGGGCGGCCATGGCTAAGGCAAGGTCGTCTCCTAAAAGCGGTGTGAAACGACGGGCTCCAGGCCTCCTCCACACGAGAGACGACAGCTTGCATAACCATGTTGAGCAATCCTGCACAGGCAAGGGCGTTGCGGAAGAGGGATGCTGTCCGATCCAGACTGGGTGGGAAGCAACGCCGTGAAGCGCGAAGTCCATCTGCGCGTAGCTGTGCCGGGGGGGCCCACCGCCGGGAGGGTGGTAGCAAAGCTCTGCAAGTGACCGGCGACCCAACTCGGTAGAAAGGTGATAACCAAGACAGCCAGCCAACGAAGAAGAAGAAGAACCCATCTGCACCGGATCCCTGCAGTAGGAGATTGCAGTAGGAGATTGCAGAAGGCGTTGTGAAGCTCCTGGAACCGAGGGGGTTGCGGCAAGGACTTGAACCTCCCGGACGGATGAACAGCATCCACAAGGCCGAGAGCGTCCTCTTGGGGGGCAGGGAAGGCTCCCAGGGGAAGAGACGAAGCGACAAGGCGCGCCGCCACAACCAGGGAGCAAAGAGCCTCCGACCTTGTCGGCAGAGGGCCGTCAGCAACGAAGGAGCATCCGACGAGTGTGCGGTTGGGAGGCCGAACGGCTAAGGAGCGCTGAAGCGGAATCGTCTGGGAAAACGCTGAGGGCGTCATCATCCTCGGGAGGCCGGCGCAGAGGGTGCAAGGCGGCGGGCTCTGCCGTGACAAGGAGCGAAACCAAGGAGAGTGACGGCGAGAGGGCGAGTGGGAATCCTCCGAGACCTGCGGGGAAGTCCGAGGCCGAGGTCGAGGTGTCCAGGAACAAGGAGCCCAAAGTAGACCTGGTCGCCATGTGGGGAGCGCAGGAACGACGGGCAGAGACCGAGGAGTGGGGGCGGGCGACAACGCTGAGGGTTCGGAATCGTGGAGCCGCGGAACTGGTGGCGGGAGACCGTAGTCCATGAAGAAACGCGTCGACATGGAATCCGAACGCACGAGCGGGCGTCCAAGGTCCAAGCTGTGTCCATCCCGAAGCGTTCCAGGGGTCGCCTGTCGTGGGCCGCAAGACGATGCCGAAGGTCCGGCGTTGGGAAGGCGCGTGGTTTACTTCCTTGTCTTTTCTTGTGATGCTTGTGTTCCACAAGGCGGGGCGAGCTAGCTCGCTGTGGGCCAGGCTCGAGCGAGCTGGTGCGCAAGGGGGGGGGAGTACGTCCCCCAACGTCAGGGCTTGGCAGCCGTTTGTTTTCCGCAGAGCGGGGCGAGCGGACTCGCTGCGGACCAGACTTGAGCGAGTTGGTGCACAAGGGGGGATCCTGCCTGTGCTGTCCCAACAGCAGAGTGGGTGCTTCTTCGTCGGTCAGGGGCCGAGGCATGCGTGAGGCTGCGGGACGGCGGTGGACGTTCACGCGGATAGCAGCTCCAGAGCTGGGACCAGCTTCTCTACCCAGGGCACGCAGACATCGCAGGTGCGGCCGGAGGCACAACAGGAGCAGGAGAGGCACACCGCATGCGTATCACTCGGCCACTGGAAATCGCCACATCGGGTGCAGGTGCAGACTTGACAACTGCAACATCATAACATAACAAGCACCTATATAGGGTCCCAGTAGCCCTATCTACGGCTGACTGCCTCTTAATGGGGAGGGCACACACCACCGGCATCAGTTGCTAATGATGCGTTTGACAGTGCTTATAACAAGCCAGGGCCTTCCTACAAGGACGCTTGTTATCTTTTTCATGTGTATAGGCGAAAAGAAGGACTATGGTGCACCAGAAGTTGCATGTTGTTTTTATTTAATTATTTATTGCGCTGAGCATGCTGCCAGCATGGAGTGGATGCGCATAACAAGTGGCATCATCATCATCATCAAGAAACGACCGGTTGTGGCTGCTAGTGCACCTGCGCACGCAAAACTCCAATGAGTAAGCAGAGGAAAAATCACCACAGTGATGCCGCTGCCCGGCGCCAGTCGCTGGCACACATCGAGACCTTACCTAGCCATCTCGCAGAGGCTGGGGGAAGGGAAAAACCTGACATGCAGAAGCGGGAGCACCACACCAAGGAGGTGGGGGCCGCACACGTCAGGCAAGGGTGCCGAGTCCGCGACGGAAGTCCCAGGGGTCCGGAAAACGCACAAACTTGTCCGATGGCACCCAGAGAAGAACCACAGAAGTAACAACAGTTCAAAGCACCCGAGTGCAAAACACACTGCCGGGAACCGAGGCTCCAAGTCGCAGGCACAACCGGTGCAGAACCCTACACAGTCATAGGGTACTGCAGAGGGCGAACGCACGTCTGCACTACACATCCTACGTGCTTCAGAGAGCACCAGAGAAGAAGCACACAAGGAACAACAGTCCAATGGTGCCGGGCAAGGCTACGAGCACACAGCCGGAAACCAAGTCTCTCAGGGCGCAGGGAACACGGCGCACAACACCAGCTGGAATAAGCACACAATTGGCAAAAGTCCAAGCCTCCGAGGCTAGCAAGAAATAACCAAGTCTCGTAGGTCACAGGTACAACCGGTGCAGAACCATACACAGCCATAGGCTCAACACCGCAGTAGGCTAACACGTCTTAACTCCGTAAGCTAAGAGAATAAACTGGCGTGTCTGCACAGGGCAGTTACCCGTATGGGGTGGGATGGGAGTTTACTCGGGGTACTGGGTCACGGTGCCCCTAGATTGCCTCCCTTGGCCCTAAATGTACACATTGTAAGTTTTTGGCTAAAATTAAGTAAGCTAAGTAGATGTTCCTTGTAGTAATGGCATCTGTAATGTTTTTGAGGAAACAAATGCACAGGCTAAGTTCAGAAAAATTAAAATCAAATCCTGTTTCACTTTTACGTTCCACTCTGCAGTGTACAGCAGTACCTGTTTTGAGCGCCCACCCTCATGAGATCGTCTGTCACCAAACTACACAGCCACCTAAATCGTCTTTAATGACAGGTGACCTGTCATTAACCCATATCATACTGAGGCTAAAAGCTTTAAATGTGTACACTGCAATACGCAAGATACATTACAGTACTTACAGATAAGGATATAGACCAATGGCTTTAGTTCAACGGTGGTGCCAGAATAGCTTGGCGCCTAGAGGCGCCAAGCTATTCTGGCACTACCCTTGAACTATTTTAGCCAAACTTATTTCACACACTGGTGTATTCTGAATGATGAGGGTTAAAGACCATCATTTAGGGGGCTGCTGTGACACTTTGGCCCTTTACCTCTTTGCCTACTAAGTAGCTTTTCTATATAATGCACTGTCCCTAAGTAATTCTGTTTGGAGTTCATTTCTGGATCCATTGTGCATGCCAAGGGATGGCTTAAGCATGTTCTTAATTAAACGAACTTTAGTTCACAAACTCTGACGATCTAGAGTTCACGATCTTGGGCGAACCAGGTTGGTTCTTAATTGGACGATCTAAAGATACAGCGAACCTAGTTCGAAGTAGTTCACGAACCTCGGCAAACCATAGTTCGCTGTCGGAAAACGTTTGCTCAACGTGTTGAGCAAACCAAGGCGAACCTTTTCTCTGATTGGTCAAAACTTTTACCCTCTTCTGCTTTGGAGATAAGAAGATAGTTACCAATACAAACAAATATGGTGGACGGCGATATTTCACTCGTGCGAAGAACAAGACCTATATTTTTATTGATTTGTGGAAGGCGCAACGCTGTTTGTGGGGTCGCTACTGCAAGGAGTACAAAAACAAACATCGTTCAAATCGCGAAGCAGCATAGCGGCAACCATTTTGAACACCTTCGCGGACAGTAAGTACGCCGAATCAAGCACTTCAGTTAAGAAAGAGAACCATGGCAAACCTGGTTTGCTGAAGTTCACCTAGGTTTGTTCAACCTCAATTAAGATACAAAGCAAAAGATCGCCGATCTTCTAGGATCTAGGTTTGCCGATCAAAAGTTCGTCTAATTAAGAACAGCTCTTATAACGACACATTCTGCACTCAATACAGCCAAGCACACGCACTGCAAGTGAACCTTGGCTGGATGGATCTCACCACCCAGAGTGTGCTACAGGAAGTTGTCTTGCAGCGGCTGGAGCCACCAGCCGAAGGCAAATAGATGCGTCTTCTTTTGATAGAACACCTGTTACTCTGGTTCTTTTTTCTACTGTATTTCTTAAAAACTGTCATGAAGCTGAAGGGGACTGACTTCATGTGATGATCCCTCAAGATCCACCTCAGCCCACAGCGTGTCTCTGAAGCGTGTGTCAAAACGGATGAACTTCTGAAAAAGTCCATACAGCTGGCTCAGCAAGTCCAGCTCCTGAAATCACAAACCAAAAATTTTACTAAAGGCAGTGGGGGTCAAGTTTTAAAAAAAAGTATTCATCACAATAGCACTAGCAATGATGTATTAACTCATTCAGCCCGATGGCCATATTTCCCAAATTTTGGAGGAGTCATCTAACGACTATGCACCAGTTGCAGGAGATGGATCGACAATGATAATTTAAGAGTAGTGCCAGATTAGCTTGGCACCAACAGGCGCCAAGCTAATCTGGCTCTACCCTTGAATTGCTGCAGTGCGTCAGGGCTGAATGAGTTAATGATTGCCAAGCTATTCTGGCATGGCCCTTAAACTATCATCCTCAAGCCATATCTTGTTGTAGAGTGTCAGAGCTGAGTGAGAGAGTTTTTACCCTCTGGTTGTCAAATGCAATTTTTTGTTGTAATGATTTCTTTAACCCTTTGGCTGTTGGTAGCAATTTTTGTCATGATGATTCCTGCAGGAATTACTACCAACATTTAAAAGTTTTTTTTTTTTTTTTTTTTTTTTTTTTTTTTAAAAAGCAAAGAGGAGCATACCTCCCCAGTTCTATCCAGCTCAGGGAATGGCTTGCAGGCAATGCCGAATAGCTTAGACACAGAGTCCAAGGTCTTCCTCTTGGTGTCGTATATCTGGTACCGCATCTGGAAGTCCTGCAGTCTTGACACTGCCTCTGCTGGCTGGATGCCGGGCACTGATGGCCCTTGTGCATCAAACGCATTTCTGAACTGGATCACCTCGACCACGAATGTCTGCAAAAAAAGTGCAAATCATGTAATGAACCCATTTTTTATCTACTGTATTGAAAATACGGTAGACTTTCAAATGGGGCTGGTCGGAGCACATTCCAGAGCATGCATCATGACATTTTTGGCTTGAGGGGCAGAATTTCTGGCAAAGCAGTAACAAGATAAAAATTACGTCACGTCTATCTACGCAAGCCTTGCTAGAGAACGTCTTTTGGGCTGTATGTGTGTGTGGGTGTGTGTGTGTGTATGTGACCGCGACTACAGCCCGCATTTGAGGATGGACAAGCTTAATATTGTACGACATTGTTCCTAAAAGAATAATCTTGAGACCTTTTTTTATTTTTAGATTAAGATGCTCATTTGCGAGAAAATGACAAAAATATTTTTTCTTATTTTTATTAGATATTTTGCATATAGCTAGATAAAAGGGAGATATTGAATGAGTTCGTTAACCAGCATTGTACTTCTAGAACTTTTTTAATGATAATTTTTTTAAAATTTAATATTTTAATGTTTTGGGGATTAATTTCACAAATTATATGGGTTAATCTTAAAATAATTGACTCTTTTTTACAAAAAAAAACAAACAATCGCATGATTTTTCATATACGGTATTTACATAAGCCTCCAGTTTGTCTTGGCTGTCGGGTACGATTAGGTCAATTGTGACCTGTAAGCTCTAGGCGTGAAAATCAGCAAGAAAATAGCAAAGTTGATCTTCTGATACGTCAAATGTTAGTACTGCGATGAGTGACGTATAACATCGAGTCATCACTATGAACATGGCGTCGTGGGACTAATGATGCCATGACGTGAAACTTGAAGTGACGTCATTTTAGCTGCCTGTGCTATTATTCTTCTTCAGAATAGCTATGCTAGGCCTGACCACAGAGCTTACGAATGACGGGAATCGCCGTGTGTCCGTCTTTATTTATGTGTGCCAGTGTGTGTGTGAATCAGAGGGTGGGTTAGAGTAGAAGGAGATGGATTCCTGTTGCTACATGAGCCCACAAAGCATACTAATGGTGGGAAGCACCGTGTGTCTGGCTTTATTTGTGTGGGAAATGGATCAGCATTATAAGCCTAAAAATATGAACAATTCTGAATGTTCCTAAAAGATAAACGCATGTGAGCTCCAAACAATACGGTAGACTTTGGGATGAAATCCTCATCTTGTTTCCCTTACACTCACAAGGGCTCATGATGTTTTTAGCCTCCTGCTGGCCTCAGTTACATCAGTGTTCATTGAGTTACCTGTCGCTGAATTTGCCATGGATTTTCCATAACATTTGTGTCCACTGGCAGAGAAGATGCTAAAGACAAGTAAAAGAGGGTCAGGCCTGTACACACTAGTAATGAACCTTTCAAACCATGGCTGAATGTCATAACAGCAATTTTTTTCCCTTCAATTATTCACTATAGTCCATACTTGTAATGCAGCGTGTGAACATATATACTGACGATCACCTTTCACATCTTTGAACTGCTGCTAGATTTCTGCAAGTTTGTATACAGAAGTGAGTCAAAAGGTGGATAACTGTAATCATGCAAAGCACCAAAGTACTTAACTGGCAGATAGCGCTCCCTCTTACCTTGACCTGCTTGTCCAGTTCCTGTTCAAAGGCACCACGCCGTTCCTTCAGCAGGATGACACGCACCTGTTCCGCCAGTTCCAGCAGATCCGTCCACTGTTCCCGCAACTGATCCACCATCTCTACCTCCTCCCTTGGCAAACGCAACTCAAACTCCCTGTAAACAGGCAATATTAACCCATTACATTCCAGAGCTGAATTTATTTTACTGCTTATCATCTTATCAAGGCTATAATACAGATTAGGAGATAGATCAACCATTTTAGTTCAAGGGTGGTGCCAGAATAGCTTGGTGCCTCAGGCGACAAGCTATTCTGGCACCAACCTTGAACTATCATAGTCAAATTTATTTTAAGTAATAGTGTACTATCAACAAATTAATGTACAATGAAATGTTTAGACATATCAAAATGATGAACAAATCATAGACAAGAAGCACAGTGTGTCTGAGACACCTCCATTCTTCCGTCAGCAAACGCAGTTCCAATGTTACAATGTTAACTCAATAACTGAACACATGTTAAGTCAATCTACAACTGATTGCAAAACTGCCAACCAAAAAAATGTATTTTTCTTTAAAATGTATTTTTTAAAAGAATACTTACCGATGACATTACAGTATGGAATGGTTCTTAGCTAGACTAATTTTAGCCAAAATTGTTGTGTACGGATACGGCAGTGTTGGCAGGTGAGGGGCACTATAGCCTAGGCGGTAACCCGAGTAGTCTCTCTGCACCCAGTGGAAGCTCACCAGTCAGTTTCTTAGCGGACCAGCGGCAAGCGGGAGGGTCCTTCGAGTAATGTCATCGTTAAGTATTTTTCGAAAAAATACATTAAAAAAAAAAACATTTGTTTCCTCAAAACACATTACCGATGACATTACAGTATGAAAGAATCCCAAAGAGGAGGCGGGTGCCGCTGTAACGCCCCTAACCCCCAAATGCTGGTCACTAGGACCGCCCTCCCGAAGCAACCTCCCGATAATTTTAGTTAAGATACCTACGGTGCCCAGAGCGCTGGGCGGGAGTGTTGCGCCGCCCCGATGTCTCCCACCAGCGAAGGTTCTGGCGCTGGCTGGAGAGGTCCCTCAGGTAGAAGCGGGCGAAGGTAATCTGTGCTCGCCATCTTACAGCCGCCACGATGTCTTTGACAGCACAGTTGCGGTCGAATGCAAGGCTTGCGGCTGAGGCTCTGACCTCGTGCGCCCTGAAGTTCATTCATTTGGCTGCATCAGAGGAGAGATCTTGGTAGGCGGAGCGTATCACCCATCAGAGCCAGGAGAATATCGTCTGGGCTGAGATGTCATTCTACCTGGGGACAGTGGGAGGAAAGGCGCGTGCGAACCCTGCGTACACTAGTCCAGCAGTCTTGTCCACTCGTGGTCCCCTGTCACTGCCTATGAGCGGGGCGCCGAACGTTTGTGCTGGACTAGAGTCGAAGATTGGAGGGCCTGCACGTCGCGGGTCCTCCTCATACTGGGTCCTTTCAGTACTTCGAGATGGCGGGCACCGGCTGATGTCCCGTCCTGTGGCCTAAGTCATGCAAGCGCCGCATGGTCCAGCATTCTCGTCCCGCCGAGGGTAAGTCACTCACCGCGGCCGAGACATCTTATCTTGTATGTGCCGCCGGATGCAGCGGACGTCGGCCCGGAGGACTCAGGAGGACGCGCCGTGGGAAGACGTTCAGCGGGTGCCGGGTCATACCTGGAGGTCGCTCGAGAGTGCCGGCCTGCATCCGAGACGCGGGAAGCAGTCCGTCGGGGAGTCCACCTGTCCCTTGCGTGCGAACGTCGTCGAGCTACCATAGTCCGCTTGGTTCATCCCACAGGGCAAGGCTTGTCCGTGCCAGGGGGGTAGACGGGGCATGTCGTCTCGTACGCGCCCGTGCTGAGTCTCCTACTTACGTACCGGGGAGCGGGAGTGCGTCAGGCCAGCAGACTTGACTGGTCGTGGTCCCCGATCACAAACCTGGAGCGGGGCGCCGAATCTGTGTGCCCGCGCTGGCCTCTTGCCTTGGCCGAGGAGGCGGCAGTGACTGAAGCATCGCATGGCGGGCGAGTCTCCTCAATCTGGTAAGCAGCACTCATCGGGTCTGTGACGGCCACCGGTGCTGGAGCTCGCTCTCGAGTCTTATCTCGCGCCGAACAGGCGGCACAACCGGGTAGAGACCACTCGGCGGGACTGTGGTGGCTACCAGCATAGGGGCTTTGTCTCGAGGCCTAGCTCGCGGCGCTCGAGGTTCCGCGACCGGGCAGAGACCACTCGACGGGACTGTGGTGGCTGCCGGCGCTAGAGCTCAGGCTCGCAGCCTAAGCCGCGGCGTAGAAGGCTCTACAACCTGGTAAGGGCCACTCGTCGGGTCTGTGGGGCTTACAAGTGTTGGACCCCGTACCCGTGCTGGCGTCGGCCGATCGCGGCAGTAGAAGCTCCATAGCTGGGTCCACTGTTCTTCCAGCCAGGGGCGCAGACCAGGTACGGGTGAGTGGAGTCACAGCCGGAACAGGGTAGGCAAATAGCATGTCCGTCACTAGGCCATTGGAACTGTCCACATCGTGAGCAGGTGCAGACTTGCCAACTGCAACATAGTGCACAAAGAAATGCGAGCGAGCGTGCCCCAAGGGCCCACAATACGAATCCGCACGACGACGCGTACAAACGAAGTTAAGTGCATGGCGTATGCCGACGCCTGGCGCTCTACCCCCTCCCTTGAGCGCCGGCCGTAGGCAATAACCGAGGTTTTACCTTGATAATGGTGAAGCAGGGGAACCCACACAGGTCGCAGACCAACCAGCGCACCGCGGCAAAGCCCAACAGCTATGGTGGCGAAGGCAGACTCGACCCAGTCCACGGTCCGTGAGCGAAGACCACGCAGGCATCACAGGCACGACCGGTCCCTGAAGCTGGGAACAGCACCGCGAAACACAGGCAGCGTCCAAGCCGAACACAGGCACTCCAAGGGTAGCAGAAGAGCCTCTTCTTCTCTTTCTCTTTCCATTACTCTTCTCCTTATTCCTGAAGCAGAAGTTCAGGACACACGAAGTGCGTAACACGCTACGGCCAGACCGGCCTCGAGCATGTAAGCACAGCTCACAAGACGCCGCTGTCTCGTCAGGGCTAAGTCACAAACACCGACGAAATTCCCACAGGAAAGCCTCCAAGCCTAGCACAGCGTATGGTAACACCTCCAACGAAACACTACGACCGTTTCCACAACTTTACACAGTCCGAAGCTAGAGACATTGACGTACACAACCTTCCACTGTCTAGCTAAGAAACTGACTGGTGAGCTTCCGCTGGGCGCATGCTCGGATGGGATGGAAGGGAGGCTACTCAGGTTACCGCCTAGGCTATGGCACCCCTCACCTGCCAACACTGCCGTATTCGTACACAACTGGGGTGTATGGGGTGTCTGGAGAGAGGTAGTACCTTTGTAAACCTGGCAGCAGCACCCATCCGGGTGGACGGGAGCACTGGTCCTCACCCAGCACTCAACTCTCACTTCTGGCTCCAAGAAAGCTGTTAGGGATAACAGTGGCGACACCCTGGTAAACCGCTTCTGTTGGCGGGCTAAACGATGTGAAGGGCCAATGTGTTGTTACTCATTGGTGGGCAGACCAAGCTCAACAGTCCTGAACGACAGTCGGTCTTGGGGAGGGACCCCCGATACATGTTCCTGGCCGAAGACAGAGATGCAGGATCTCTCAGGTGCCTAACGGCTGCATCATGCATATTGCGCTTCAACGAAGCAAATTGAGGAAGAAGAAGAAGTACACAACAATTTTGGCTAAAATTAGTCTAGCTAAGAACCATTCCATACTGTAATGTCATCGGTAATGTGTTTTGAGGAAACAAACAACAACATTGCAAACAAATGCAGGTATGATACAAACCAAACTTCTAGTCCTATATTAGGTTCTCCCACCCGATTCACACACCTGAGTTTGGCATACATGGTTTCAATGGGCAGGTAGACGTTGTCAATCTTGTTCTCCATGTCCCTGAGTTCCTCCAGCAGGTGTAGAGCACTGTTCAGCTGGTCCAACGTCTGAACATGCTGCTCCAGCCGACCCTTCACGTTACTGCGGTATGCCACAGCAGCATCAAGTTTTTTCTGTAGACAAAAAATCATTAGGTGAACGGTATTGTCAGTAGCAGTGAAGTATAGCGCTCAACTAGATGAATTTGGGATTTATCTTCTGGAGACTGCATAATAAATGCATTTCAGTTCAAGAGACGTCAGCTGCAATAGTTCAAGAGCGATGCTAAAATAGTTTGTGTTGCTTTTTTTTCGTTCTTTTTCTTCTTTTTTTTTTTCTTTTTTTTTTTTTTGGGGGGGGGGGGGGGGGGGGGGGGGAGGGGAGGGAACAATAGTCGACAGTCCAATCTCTTAAAACTCAAACAACAGAATGAAATATCAAATCAAAATTATTTATTATAAAACCAATTTTACCCCATGGCTGCATTCACGATTCTGTAGGTTGCATGGGACAGATTGACCATGATCATTTTAGGGTAATGCCAGATTGGCTTGGCGCCATCAGACACCAAGCTAATCTGGCACTACCCTTGAATTATCATGGGCAATCCATCTCCTGCTGAAATGCATCAGGACTAAATGGGTTAATATGGGTGGGTAGGGGTGGGAGGTGGGTGGGGTGAAGGCGGGGGGGTGGGGGGGGGGAGTGGAGGGGTACAGGGGATACTCTGCTTCCTCTCCCTCCCCGGTTTTTACAGCCACTGGCAAGTTGCCACACCAAAACTCAAACACCAGCATCCAAATGATGACTGACACATTATAAAACATATACCTTGGCTTCTTCATGCAGGACAGAGGCGAAGGTGGTTTTCCAGGCCATGGAGAAGCCATGCAGCGCATCCTTGATGGGGTCTGTGTACAAGCAGATCGGTCCCACAGGTAGTCGACTGGGGATGCCTAGCACCTGAGGATAAGAACAAACAGAAGTTATTTCTTGATGTGAATCAGGCAAAGACAGCAAGTAATGCACCTTGACAGCAAGGACAGTCCAAGGAGTGTCAAAGCGGCTGTTTGGTTAAATCACCGGATTATCTATGGCATGTGTCCTCATATATATCTGTAGGACAAGAATTCACAGCCAAGCACCTCAATGAGGCATTTCATACTAGCAAGAGGCATATATATATTCTCATGAGATCCTGCAGCTGCAGGGGTGTATGAAAATAACTCTTGCTGATGAAGTAGGATGGCTGTGAACACTAAATGTGTCAATCCACGTACTTTCTGACTTTCTTCCAATCTGACTTTAACATATCTAGGAAAAGGAGTGTTTTGTCTACACATGGCATGTCCAAATTTCTTTGGATGGATAGATCATCCCACAGACTAAGTCTTGCTATCATACACAACCAAAAAAGCAGCTGACTCACAAATCAGAAAAAGCTACAAACCTTCTTTTCAATATACAAGTAGCGCTCCACCTCTCGCTTGATAGCCAGACTGCCAGGATCCGCAACAATGAACTCATGGAAATTGCCGTGCATGTCGTCCTTCCACAGGAAATTGTAGTAGCTGAAGTGGAACAGGTGGCGTTGAACATACCCACTCAGCTCTGCAAGGCACATCAAACAGAATGTTAACAAACTGAACATGGGTCCAAGTTGACTGTGGCGACATAATGCTTCGGGCAACTTGGATCTCCATAAATGGTAGCATGACTTGCAACCTCAAAATCTGGGGCTCTGAACGACATTGGCGGTTTTTCATCTGACAAGTGACTGAATTTTGTTTTGATCTACTAACTTTTGAATTCTGATTGCCTGGCTAACCCATTCAGCCCTGACGCACTACAGCAGGAGATGGGTCGACCATGATAATTCAAGGGCAGTGCCAGATTAGCTTGGCACTGCCCTTGAATTATCATGGTCGATCCAGCTCCTGCCACAGGTGCATAGTTGTTAGATGACGCCTCCCAAATTTGGGTAATATAAATTTTTTTCTAAAATGTATTTTTTTGAAAAATACTTACCGACGGCATTATTACTAGGAATACTTCGCTTAGCTTAACAATTTTAGCCCAAAAAACTCGCTGTGTACATTACCACAGGGGAGGCAATCACTAGGGGTGTCGTTACCAGGACACCCGTGGTGGCCTCCCCTCCTTCCTATCCGGTGGCGCGCTCACCGTTTCCCGGCAGTCTCTGAGTCTTAGCTCGACTGCGGCAAGCGGGGAAGGCGGGAGGGACCTCTGAGTAATGCCGTCGGTAAGTATTTTTTCAAAAAAATACATTTTAGAAAAAAAATTATTTATTTTCTCAAAATCATTACCGACGGCATTACTACTAGGAAGAATGGCGAATAGGAGGAGGGTGCCGCAGTTCCTGGGCCACCTGTCCCACGCCTAAGCGCCTCTGCGTGTAAATTGAGGGTCCCACCCTACGCGCTCACTCCCGACAATTTTAGCTAGGCGTTACCTACGGCGCCAGAGGCACCTGGAGGGAGTGCTGCGCTGCTGATATGTCCCCCAGTAAGGCCAGGTTGTCGCGTTGGCCGGATAGATCTCATAGGTAGAAGCGGGCGAAGGTAGATTCGGCCCGCCAACCCACGGCTGCCATGATGTCACTGACCGCGCAGTTGCGGCCAAAGGCAATGCCAGTTGCCACTGCTCTGACTTCATGTGACCCCACCCCCCACACTTTGGTACCGGTCTCAGGCCACTTTACAAATTTCAAATACAAGCGATCAAAAATCTCTGTAACTTCAGTAGCTGACTGGCCCTTCGTTTGTCTTGTACTGTGTTTGTCTTTGGCGTACAATCCGTGTCTGTTTCGTGTGTGTGAGGGTTTCAGGCGCGGCGCTTCGAGTCGATTTCCCCAAAATTGAGAAAAAGCGCCTATATAATAACAGTATTATTATTATTATTATGTGCCCTGATACGCAAGATCTTGGTTTGTGCAGGGCGAGATCTTTGTATGCCTCCCGTATCACCCAGCGGAGCCAGGATCAGATCGCCTGCGCAGATATGTCTCATCTGCCCGGAGACAAGGGCAGGAATAGGCGCAAGCGCCCTTGTAATAGTGGCTTAGTTCTGCGCCGGTAACTTTAAGCACTTTGACGGGGTCCTGTAGGCGGGATTCCCCATCCTGTTCCGTTGTCCTGAGAGGACAAATGGACAATACTTGGAGCGCCGATGCTGGGAGGCTTTTCTTTGCCAGAACGTAAGGTCTGTGAAGAGCTGTATCGAGCCGTCTTCCTGTTAGGTTTTCCCTCAACGTCAGCGGAAGCCAGCCGTCTTGCCGACGACGGTGCTCGATCCAGTCCGAGAGGTCTGTACCGGTGCTGGTCCGTGCTAGGTGTCAATAAGTGGCTGCTACCCGGTAAATTCGTACGATGCTGAGGGGTCCGATCTGCTTGGGAACCCCTAGACGAACTCGGCCAAAATGGGGTTAGTACGGTCTGTGGGGAGAGTTGCTCCGCTGCACATCAGGCCTGTAGTACTCTCCACTCTCCCTCGTGTCCGTACTGTCAGAGACTCCTTGAGTCGCTGCAACCGCATCCACTGTCACACCCCAGAAGCCTCTTGGTGTGAGTGCTGACTGTCCATCTACCAGCGTGCCGCGCCAACTGCTATGTGTCTGTACAAACAGTTGCTGCCAGGGTTGCGATCGTCTCGGACGCGGAGCTGAGGCAGGAGTTCGCCGCGTGTCTCCAAAGGACTGTGATCCAGCTGAACGGTCATCAAAGTCCTAATCCCCATGCCATTCCTGGGCTTGTGGAGCCCCTATGTACCCGTCCTATAGGGAGGGAACGCGCTGCCGCATCTTAACCCATATCAGCCTGAGGCTAACAGTTTCAATTGTGCCCTGCCATACACAGGTTATACTATAGAAATAAGAAAATAGCCCACAGGCTTACTTGAAGGCTAGCCCGGATTAGCGTGAAGCCTAGCGGCGCCAAGCCACTCCGGCGCTACCCGTTAACTATTCTTATTCGAACGTATGTCATCCTCTGGTGAACAAGATAAGGGTTAAGATGACTTCCACCATACCTGTTGTTCCCAGGGGCTTATCCAACAACGGATTAACCACCCCCAACGGCTTAACTTCGGTGAACAGAGGAACCGGAGAATCCGTATGTAAAGGTGGTTGGCTATGCAAGGAGTCCGTTCCTCGAAGGAGCCCATCGAGGCTTGTGGATCCGGTCTGGAGGCGACAGAGGACGCAGCTTCCTGTTCCACTACAGGAGGACCGGCCTATCATCGGAGACTCCTCACACGCGTAGAGAAGGTGGAAGGCAGCCGGGTGTAGTAACACTCTTTATGCTGCCGCTGACCCTGCCACAAGGGGAATCCGCACGTACGTTGAGCTGACCTTTGACGTGTCCGACGAGTGCTGGCCCGATCTCTGCACGCCCGGCAGAAGTGCTACACAAAGAAACCCCGACCTCTAGTAGCCGGAGCGCACCCGTACCTTCCGTAGTGTTAGCCATTGTCGAGTAGCTGGAGCGCACCCGTACCTTCCATAGCGTAAGCCACTGTCGAGGAGCCGGTGCGCACCCGTACCTTCCGTAGCGTCAGCCATTGCTTCCATCTGACGAGCACCAGCTGCACCGCATCACGCCAGCCAGCGGATGTATCTGCCTGTGTGTTCACTCGTTGCTATCCCCCGCTGTTATCGGTCAGGCACTCCCTGCCTAGGCGGCAAAACCGGGTGCTGGTCCCACGTCGGACTTGCCTCCGAAGCCCCGGAATCCGTGTTGGCGGCGTTGCGTCAGCCAGGAGTCCGGGTCCTCCCACGCTTCGCCATCTGGTCCAGAGGGCCGACCATCCAAGTAGTTTCAAGCGCAGGGCCGAAGCGTCAAAGCCGACACTAGACGTCACGTAGTCTCCAGGTCCGGGATCCATTAGGGCCTACTATAACCTGTCGGGCATCAGGATCTCGGATCACCTCTGTGGTCTCCTTCTAGGCAGGGCATCACCAAGTCGCGCTGTAGCCAACGCTTCCCTCTCGCCACCGCTGATTGGAGCGAGTGGAGACAATCCTGCCGAGGTGACAAGGGATCCTGTGCTGTCGTCTTATCGTCTGCCAAGTCGGTCCCACCGAAGAATATCCTCGCGCGGAGCCTTCCACCGCTGTGTTATCCCCAAAAGATGGGCGAGCGTGGAACCTGTCGCAACAGCAAGTCCCTTCATATCCCGTCGTCGCCGGCGATCTCCGCCAAGGAGTAGGCTGCGGGGTGGTACGCCATGCTAAATGCTGTCACTAGCTCGGTGCGTGTCCCACTCCGACGGACCGAGGCTGCAAAGTCCTAGATGTTTTCCAGACACCTGCTACCGGAAGGCTTCACCCTCTCGATGAAACCCCGAGGTCGCTAGAGGGAAGCAAACCCCGGGCGCAGTCCTGACCAAGCCTCGCTTCCGCTTCCTCGCGCCCAAGTCTGTAGTCTGTGGGGAGCCGCCGACAGCATCCACGCCTCCTTATCCACCACTGGCACATTACCGCCCAGAAGAGACTCCACATCACTGCCGGCGGAAGTAGATGTTCATCCTCTCTGGTCATCGGGAGTCTTCAGAAGAACCTCTGCTGTCCGCCGCCGTCTTGCCGAGTGGTCGCCCAATGCCTCCGCTAGATCCCGAAGTCTGCGAGGGAGCGACGTGACGCACTGGGCCACTCAATGCGTCGGTCATCGTCGCAGCTTTCCTTTCAGGGCGATGACGGCCAGCAGAATGACGCGACAAACCCAGACGCTTCGTCCAAAGAGCAGCGAATCTGCGATGTGTTGGAGCGCACCGAGCGTCTGCTAGGCATGTCCATTGTCTACCCCCACTCCGAACCACGTCCTCCGGGTGTAGACTTAGCACCTCCTCGACCTTCGGTTCTGGATGTAGGCCACCACTGTCGAGCTATCGGAGATTACGCGTACTCCTGCCCCAAGATACGCTGCTCCCACCCAGTGAGAGCGCGAGTCACTCTGCTTTCCCTCCAGCCTGTTGAAGTGTTAGAGCGGCTTGATCCCTCGTCCACGTATGAGGATATCCTGACTTGTGAGCCGCTGCTTCCACTCGGAGAGAATGCGGGGCACACTGCTTCCATCTCCCGCCTGTTGATGTGTTTGTCCGCTTGATCCTTTGTCCATTACGAGGATCCTGACTCGTGAGACGCTGCTTCCCATGGAGAGAGCGCGAGCCGTCCTGCTTCATCTGAGGACATGTTGAGGCATTTGACGGCTTGATCTCTCGTCCAACGGCGAGGATATCTTGACCTGTGCGCCGCTGCTTCCTGGCGAGAACGCGAAGCACACTGCTTCCAATTCCAGCCTGTTGATGTGTTTTCCACTTGATCCCTCGTCCCTTACGAGGATCCTGACCCGCGAGATGCTGCTCCCACTCGGAAGAGAGCGGGACCCACTGTGTTGCTGTGTTAACGCTCGTTCCATAATCCAACAGGCTGAGGTCGAGTGTCGAAAGTGAGGGCGATTCTGTCCTGCCGCTGCCATCTCCGTGATCCCGGCGCCGGTGTCGAGGCTGTTGTTCTCCCGAGGAAATCGGCCCTTAAAGCTCTGGTCTGAAGAACGGCCACTCTTGCCGGGCGCCTCTGATGCTCGGCGTCACCGAGAGATCCCACGCTGCGCCGTACCTGCGCTTGTCCGCTGGTCGGAGAGGCGAAGAAGGAAGAAGGAGTTCCCAGGCGTCCTTCTTCCCGCTGCTGCGGTCGTCCGACCGAACATGTAGGTCCCCGCGTAACGCAGGTCCATGGCCACTGTGAGATCCTCTCTACCTCCAAGGGTGGAATGTGGGTGTGTGGTTGCACCACCTCTCGTCGACTGCTGACCGAGTTAGTTCTTCCCAATAGGGCTTCGGTCCTGGGGGATCCGCCCTGTGCGTTAGATCTCGTCTGTGGCTCCACTCTTCGACTCGGGGACCCTAAAGCCTGTGTCATCTCCATGTGTCTATGGCGTGGAGGAGGTGTCCTGGCGGTTCACTCACGACGGGAATGCACCTCCTGTCGGCTGGCTCTAATGACCGAAAGTCCGACCTCCTATGGACAGCTTCGGCCAACCAATTCTGTCTTTACTTCCCTTCTCGTCTCAGCCGTTCTCTCAAATCCGGGCCCTCAAAGGGGAGGGGTGGAGGTGTAGAGTTCACTCTGTGTCTCTCATTCCTGTCCCTGTCTGAGAGGTGCGTTGTAGACGCGGCCCGGTGACGGCGCTGGTAAGGCCTAAGGCTGGCGGGCACTCTCCTCTCAGAAGGGGGGGGGGGGGGGGGTCCCCCGCTTGGGCTCTCTCTCTCTCTCCATCTTTCACCTGTGGGGTGAAAATCTCGCCCAATCTCTCTACTGCGGAGGGACCGAGCTCCAATGCCGACTCAATTGGGTAAAGCGCCTATCTAATGCGCTAATTCAATAATTTATCTAAACCAAGTGAAAGCGGGGAACCTCCAAGAAGAACCGCGCTCCCGGTCGGCTTGCCGAACATCACGGCCCGGTCACCGCCGCTGCCCAGGTCGAAACCAGTTAGAGGCAGTCACCACTACTTTACCATTGCCAACCGGTAATTCCACAGAAAACCAAAACCACGTAATCCATAGACCACATAGGTAATCCAAAGACAACACAAAGCACATAATCTATCACCCACGAAGTCCCAACACATAAATCCAAAAGTCCACAGTACACAACGGTAATCCACCTAACTCAAGCCGGAGCACGAAGTGCACACGGCCTGTCCTGAGCAGCTAAGCGAAGAGACTGCCGGGAAACGGTGAGCGTGCCACCGGATAGGAAGGAGGGGAGGCCACCATGGGTGTCCTGGTAACAACGCCCCTAGTGATTGCCTCCCCTGTGGTAATGTACACAGCGAGTTTTTTGGGCTAAAATTGTTAAGCCAAGCGAAGTATTCCTAGTAGTAATGCCGTCGGTAATGATTTTGAGAAAATAAATGAATTTTTCTCTAAAATGTATTTTTTCGAAAAATACTTACAGATGCCATGACTACATGGTGGGGGGGGGGGGGGGGGGATTACCTATAGCTTACACAATTTTAGCCAAAATCTTACGATGTGTACCTATTGGGCCAAGGGAGGCTAACTGGGGGTGTCGTGACCCAGCCACGAGTAGCCGAAAGACCCCAGATTATTCGCTTAGCAGACAAGCGGCAAGCGGGGTAAGTGGGAGGGCCATCCAAGTCATGGCATTGGTAAGTATTTTTTGAAAAAATACATTTTAGAGAAAAATTAATTTGTTTCTTCAAAAACATTACCGATGCCATGACTACATGGGAGAATAGCGAACAGGAGGGGGGTGCCGCAGAACTTGTAACCCCACAAGCTAGCCAGACCCGCCCGTCCCAGAGCAAACTCCCGACAATTTTAGCTAAAGGTTACCAACGGCACCGAAGGTGCCGGCAGGGAGTGTTGCGCCGCCTCGATGTCCCCCATCAGGGCCAGGTTCTATCGCTGGCCAGCCAGGTTTCGGAGGTAGAACCGGGTGAAGGTCGACTCAGTCCGCCAGCCTACGGCAGCCACAATGTCTCGGACAGCACAGGAGCGGTCGAATGCGGCGCTAGCAGCCATGGCTCGGACCTCGTGGGCCCTGATGTGAGGTTGCTTGGCAGCGTCGGGGCAGAGGTCCTGGTAGGCGGAAAGTATCACCCATCTTAGCCAGGAAGAGATCGTCTGGGCTGAGATGTCTTGTCTACCTGGGGACAGAGGGAGAAAGAGGCAGGTGCGTCCCCGGCGGAGCGGCTTGGTTTTCGTAGGTACACGCGTAAGGCTCTCACCGGGTCCTGTTGTCTGACCTCCCTGTTGGGGCTGACCGTCTTCAGTGGTCGCACAGTGATCACCTGGGGGGCTGTCAACGAGGACTGTCTTGGCCAAGAAGGCCGGGTCCGTTAATAGCTGCAAAGAGCCATCCGACCTGAACTGCAGACAGGCGGGGCGCGCAGAGAGCGTGTGCAGCTCAATCACTCTGGAGGCTGTGGCAAGGGCGAGGAGAAAGCAGGTCTTTCGCGTCACGTCGGCCAGGCTTGCAAGGGGAAGCGGCTCGAAACGCTTAGTGTTCAACCAGGTGAGTACCCAGGGTAGATCCCAGCGTGGGATCAGGGAGCGGAAGGCAGGCCGTTGTATTCCGAAGTGGGCCATAAGGTCAGCGAGGTCTTTACACTTGCTGGGGACTGCTCGGCCCAAGAGACGGTAAGTGTCCGCAATTATGGCAAGGTAGCCCCTGATGGTGATCGGTGCCAAGTGCTGTTCGGCGAAGCCAGAGGAAGAACTTGTCAAGCTGGGGGGAGGTCAGATCGGTGGGGGGGGGGGGGGAAGGTGACGGAGGTCACACCAGGCTCGAAGCACTCTCCAATTTCCCTCGTAGACTCGCAGGGTCGAGGGTCTGCGGCCTGCAGCGAAGGCTGCCACTGCCTCACTCGCATCGTGCGAGGAGTGGGTAACCACAGCGGGGGGTCCGTAACGAGGTGAGGAGGTCGCATTGCATCTCTTGAGTTTGAGAAGGACCTTGGGGACCGGACCAGTGGGAAGGTAGGCATAGGCGCAGAGGCCGTCCCAGGGGATGGAGAGCGCGTTGACTGCCTAGGCTAGGGGGCCGGGATGGGCGAGACGAAGAGGGAAAGCTGGTGGTTCCACCTCGTCGCAAGGAGGTCGATAAGCGGAGTCTCCCACATGGGGCAGATCATCCAAAAGATGTCCGGGCAAAGAGACCATTCGGTATGGAGTAGCTGACCGCATCTCGATAGGGAGGCCACGAGGACATTCAGGGGTCCCGGAATATGTCTCGCTCGGAGGGAGATGCCGCGATCCTCGCACCAACGGAAGAGCCAGTAAAGAAGCATGCTGAGGGAAGGGGAACGGGTCCTGCCCTGCTTCTGTATGTAGGACACTACTGTGGAGTTGCCGGAAGGACGAGCAGCTCCTGGCGTCCGAGAGTCGCTTCCCACGTGAGGAGGGCTTGCCAAACCGCCTGTAGCTCCAACCAGTTGGTATGTCTGACTGTGAAGTCCGATGGCCAGCTGCCGGAAGCCGTGGTGAAGGTCGGCAGCAGGTGCGTGCCCCAGCCGGAGTGGCTGGTGTCGACGCAGAGGGACCACTGGGGTGACGGGGAGGACAGGGGAACTCCGGTGGCGAGCCAGACAGGGTCGGTCCAACGGTGGAGGAGTGGGAGGAGCAAGGGGGGAACCGGGACGGGGGTGTCGATGTTGCCCACGGAGGTTCGCCAGAGGAGAAGCAGGTGCAGTTGAAGTGGACGGTAGCCGAGACGACCCAGGGGAAGGAGGTCCGCCGCCACACTCATCAGGTCTAGTTGCTGTAACCACAGCCACTGTGGCATCCTTCCGCAAGAGGGCGGAGATCTCTCCACGAAGCGCAGCTTCCTTGAGTGGATTCGAAGGGGCGGACGTCCACACTGGGGAGCGTCGCAGGAGCGGCGGCGTCCGGTGAAAGGGGCGAGCAGCCCCGCCTGGAGGGCGGGCGAGGAAGGGACTACCAGTCCGGAGAGAGAGACACAGGACCTTGCGGGTGGCTGCACCGAAGGAGATGAAGCTGGTGGGCCAGAGGTCCCTGTACGCGTCCTTCACCGACTGCCAGGGAGGAACAAAGCGTCGCGGTTCGTGGAAGGGGCCAGATGCAGCTGTCTGCGTAGGTTCGGCGGCACCAGGCATGGTGTTGATGGAAGCGTGGTCAGCCGCCGGGGCGGCCAGGGCCAAGGTGAGGATGTCTCCTAACAGCGGAGTGAAACGACGGGTACTCTCACCGCGACGTGGACTACGGGTTCGATCCAAGGAGCGGCGCCCGGAGGTCCGGGAAACGGGTGGGCGGTCCGATCTGCCATGGTCATTCTGACGAGGCGACAAAGGTTGCGGTGCCCGGGCCTCAAGGAGGGGGGCACACTGCCGGCTAGGCGACTCGCTGGAGGAGTCAGCGGGCTTAGAAGCGGGGGGAACGTCCGTACCGCCGGAGGGGGGCGGACGGTGCGACATAGGTCGCCGCAGGCTAAGCTCAGGGAGGTTGGCGCTGTGCCGGCTTGGCGACTCGCCGGAGGAGTCAGCGGGCAAAGACGGTGCGGACACCGTGGCAGTAACAGTCATAGCACGTGAGCTGTAGTCGCGTGACGTACGTTTCCCCAATGTCAGGGCTTGGTAGCCGCTTGTATTCCTCAAAGCGGGGCGAGCGGACTCGCTGCGGAGCAGACTCGAGTGAGTGGGTGCCCTGGTAAGCTGTCCCCCAACAGCCGCGTGGGCGTGTCTTCGTTGGTCAGGGGCCGAGGCATGCATGAGGCTGCGGGACGGCTGCAGGACGGCGGTGGATGCTCACGCCGACAGCAGCTCCAGAGCTGGGACCAGCGTGCGCAGACATCACAGGTGCGGCCGGAGGCACAACAGGCGCAGGAGAGGCACACTGCATGCAAACTTTCGGCCACAGGAAAACGCCACATCGGGTGCAGGTGCAGACTGGACAACTGCAACATCAGATCAGAACAAGCCCCTATATAGCGTCCCAATAGTCCATTCTACGGCATCGTAATGGGGACGGCATGAGCCACCGGTCGTAGCTGCTAGGGACAGTGCGTAACAAGCCAGGGCCTTCCTATAGGGATGCTTGTTATCATATGCAAAGGTGAAGGAAGGACTACAGAGCCCCAGAAGGTGCGTGTTCATTCTATATTAAGTATGACTACACAAAGATATTAATGGTATAATAGCGTTATGCCAGCATGAAGTGTGCTGTGCACAGGAGTGCAGTAGAAAACCTTCCCCTGCTCCAGTCCAAGGTATGAGAAACACTGAGAATATATCTGAACATGGAACTAGCATGTAGGACACATGGGTGTGCATGACACCGACCTCGCCAGTGTGTCTTAAAAATACGACGAGCACACTGGGTGTCACTAAACAACGTGGGTGTATGCATCAAGTCCATAAAATGTGGTGTGAGAACACCAACATATGAGGGCATACACCAGGGTGCCTACAAGAAAGGGGATACATGTGCATGCTAGTATGGGTGCGCAAGACAAATAGACACCATCATCAAGAAGATGCCATGCCACGTCACAAGTGCAACGCCACGTCACAAGTGCAACCGAGCACGCAAAACACCAACAGTGATGCCGCCGCCCAGCGCCAAAGGCGCCGGTCGCTGGCACACATCGAGACCTTACCTAGCCATCCTGCAGAGACTGGGGGAAGGGAAAAACCTGCCACGCAGAAGCGGAAGCGCCACACCAAGGAGCCGGGGGCTGCACACGTCAGGCAAGGGCGCCGAGTCCACGACGGTAGTCCCAGAGGACCGTAACACTGACGAACTTGTCCGAAGGCATTCCAGAGAAGAACCACAGAAGTAACAACAGTTCCAGGCACCCGAGTGCCACACACCATTGGGAACGGAGTCTCCAAGTCGCAGGCACCACCGGCGCAGAACCCTACACGGCCGTAGGGAAACTGCAGAGGGCGAATGCACGTCCGCACGACACAGCCTGCGCGCTAACACAAGAAACAAAAGTCCAATGGCGCTGGCAAGGCTACGAGCACCCCGCCGGAACCAAGTCTCTCAGGGCGCAGGGAACACGGCGCACAACGCCAGCTGGAAGAAGCACCCACAACCGGTAACAAGTGTCCACACCGCTAGACCCAAAGGCACAGCGACGGACAAAGGCACAGGAGTGAAACAGTCCAAGGGCCACGAGGCCCGGAAACACAACACTGCCCGCTGTTTCCATAACCATTGAAGAAAGGCACAGTCAGAAGAAACAGTCCAGGCTAAAGCCAGGAAAAGGCACACATACACTGCCGGGCTAAGTCCAAGACGAGAGAGCACCGGGGAGAACCGTACACAGCCAAAGGCTGCGCAAGTAGGAGGCTAACAGACACACGTCTGAACTCTGCAAGCTAAAGGAATAAACTGGGGTCTCTCGGCGCAAGTGGGACGGGAGGCTACTCGTGGCTGGGTCACGACACCCCCAGTTAGCCTCCCTTGGCCCAATAGGTACACATCGTAAGTTTTTGGCTAAAATTGTGTAAGCTATAGGTAATCCCCCCCCCCCCCCCCCCCCCCCCCATGTAGTCAGGGCATCGGTAATGTTTTTGAAGAAACAATTTAATACGTGCACCGGGCTGAAAGAGCTAAGACTCCTCACCCCTTTTGAGTCTTAACACCCCAAGTACATGCAGCCACCAGTAATGTTCACGCTGCCAGTGCGGGCTGCATGCACAAGGGTGCTTAAGTAAAAAATTCCAAAATCTGAAATTGTACTCTATGGACTGCATCGGGCGGTTTAAGATACAGGTCAGCCATGATAGAGCTTGACACCACCCTTGAACTACCATGGTTGGTATCTCATTGGATTGTGTATGGCCTTAAAGGAGTAAACTGGCCGATTTTATTTTTTACTGACAAAGTACAACACTAAAGTTTGACCAAGATTGTGCATTTTCCCATAGATGTCCTAGTCAGTAAAGGCAGGAAATGTTGCTTGGAGGAGTAAATTGTGAACAGTGAGATTTATTTTAATTGTCTTACCATGAAAATCTCACTTTTCTGAAAAATGGACTGTGCCAAACTAGGGCAAAGCTTAGGTCAGTCAAGCCAATCTGGGTGATCAAGACAAGGGTCATAGATTCACACATTACAGAGGAAAAATGTGACATGCTGCAGAAAATCCAAACTCATTATATTTACAAATTTGTCACATATACCTTCAATGACTGCGGAGAGCTGAGACTGGAGTTCCTGTACATTGCTGTCCCTAGACACACGGATGAAGAAAGACTCCTCTCCCTCACTGCTCAGCCAAACTATCTCTGTAATGAATGAAGAAAAAAATGATGAATAAATCAACGATTAAACAGGCCAGCCACTTCCATGTTTAACCCATATCATACTGAGACTAAAAGCTTCAAATTTGTACACTGCCATATGCAAGCTACATTATAGTACTTACAGATAAGGATACAGATGAATGTCTTTCAGGGCTGCCAACCCACCATCATGTCAAAGAGTAGCATCCTAACCTATCTGGAGTAGCATTTAAGAAAAAGGAGTAGCATGTGTGGGCTAAGCTATGCGTGGACTACAGCGGTTAGTCAATAATCTCTCTGTCGTCTGCATCTGTCGTCTGCTTTGGCAACCGACTCGCTGACAATGACTGAGAGAAAGCACTTCATTCAAAAGGCACAGTGAGAAACTGCTGCCGTTTACTGAACGCACCACTGGCCAAGAAAAAAAGGGAGCATTATTAGCACAGATTCCCCCCCCCCCCCACCCCCCCCCCCCCCCCCCCCCCGAGGTCGAAACACAACGCAATTGGTCATTTACTAGACACGATTCCAGGTAAAAAGTTATTTTTAGTTCAGTCAGTGACTGGCAACCTTTTTTTTTTTTAAATCGTAGTTTTCAGGACCGATCGTAGCATCGTAGCAAGTATGTCCAAGTCGTAGCATGCTACGCCTAAATCATAGCACTTGGCAGCTCTGGGCTTTAGTTCAAAGGTGGTGCCAGAACAGCTTGGCACTAGAGGTGCCAAACTATTCTGGCACTACCCTTGAACTATTTTAGTCAAACTTATTTTACACACTGGTGTATTCCGAATGATAAGGGTTAAGCGGCTTGTATTCACATGAGCTAAAATGGTCAGACATTTACAGTAATTACAGTGCTTCCAATTTCAAAGAATATCTGAAGCACAAGTTTGAGAGAGCTTTAAGGCTAAAAGTCATTGTACCATTAACCCTTTTAACCCTGACACCCTACAGCAGGAGAAAGATCAACCATGATAATTCAAGGTTAGCGCCAGATTAGCTTGGCGCCTGATGGCCCTCTCCACCTCCACATCCCCCGCACCAAACTCAGCACTTTCGGCCCCCGCTCCTTCTCAGTATACGGTCCATCCACCTGGAACACTCTCCCACTCTCTCTCCGTCAGAAACACTCTCTCTCCTCCTTCCAGTCCGCCCTCAAAACTCACCTCTTTCAACAGTTCTAGCAATATATCACCACACTCCCCACACCAAGCTGACTGTCGTAATGTATTTCACTATTTGTGGCACGTGAGTCGTCTAAAGCGTGCACATGTGTGCGCGAGTTGTGAGTGCGCGCTTAGAGTTATAATTATTATAAGATAAGCGCATTATAAATACCGTAATTAATTAAAATTAATTACCCTTGAATGATCATGGTCCATCTGTCTCCAGCAAACGGTACACAGGCGTTCGGTGACACTTCTAAAATTTGGGAAATGTGGCCTTGAGGATAAATTGGTTAACCCATATCATTCGGAATACACCAGTGTGTGAAATAAGTTTGACTAAAATAGTTCAGGGGTAGTGCCAGAATAGCTTGGTGCCTCTAGGCGCCAAACTATTCTCGCATTACCCTTGAACTAAAGCCATTGGTCTATATCCTTATCTGTAAGTACTATAATGTAGCTTGCATTTGGCAGTGTACAAATTTGAATCTTTTAGCCTCAGTATGATATGGGTTAATAAGGTGCTGGACATTTGTTTTTTTCACATACAGTAGAACTCATTTTCAGCAACCACCTTATTTGTAAGAAAAAAGTGGTTTCATAAAACACACGTGCTCTCTCAAGCAAAGTCGTGAAAGGCAAAAAGTGTCACACATCATGTAGGTGGCTAGTCACTTAAGTAATGGACTTAACTCTTTGCCTGTGGATGTCAGCTTCAATACAATACAATACAATACAATAATACTTTATTAATCCCTCATGGAAATTCACTGTCTGCCCAAACAACACATAGCATCATCATTCACTCATTCAATTAATTAAATAACCTATAACTCAGTTAAAGAGATGAACTGTAACAGACGTACTGTTACCTTTGTAACACTCTTGGCATCAGAAACACTTATGGTTTATGCCCCCTGTGCTTCTGGTGTCAACAATGTTGCAGTGAACTACTGAATGGGCTAGTACTAAACAACTAAAGAATGTTGACAAACACTATCTACTGATATTACTGTTGAAAAAGGGTAACAGCCTGAGGGACAAAAGAGTTGGCATAATGTGATGCACTACTTTTGGGTACTCGAAGTCTGCCACTTTGTTCGATATGGCTGCTGTCAAATTCATATCTAAGTGGATTTGCTAGCCTTAAATTCATATCTTACTTACTTACTTACGCCTGTCACCCCTACCCGGGTATAGGCCGTCGACGAGAGACCTCCAGCAACTCCTGTCCTGTGCTTCTCCTTCGATTCTACTCCAGGTGGTTCCCAGTCTCTTGATGTCTGCTTGGAGGTCTCGACGCCAGGAGTTTCTCGGCCTACCTCTTTTTCTCTTTCCCTGGGGGTTCCATGACAATGCCTGCCTAGTGATACTGGAAGCTGGCTTTCTCAGACTGTGACCGATCCATCCCCATCTTCTTCGCCCAATTTCATTCTCTGCTGTTATCTGCTCTGTTCTCTCCCAGAGTCTGACGTTGCTGATCTTCTCTGGCCAGTGGATTTTCAAAATTCTTCTAAGGCAACTGTTCATGAAGGTCTGTACTCTGTTGACTGTGGTTTTTGTCAATCTCCATGTCTGCTCCATATAGGAGAACTGCTTTTACATTGGAGTTGAAAATCCGGACTTTGGTGTGTTGTGACAGCTCTCTGGAACTCCACACTTTTTTCAACTGGAGAAAGGCTGCTCTGGCTTTACCGATTCGTGCTCTGACATCTGCATCAGTGCCGCCTTTTTTGTCTATGATGCTCCCGAGATAAAATTCATATCTCGGCTACCACGAAATTACTTTTCCTAGAACACTATCGACGGTGAGGTCCGCTTGCAGTGTGTGTGCTTGGCTTTTTCTAGTGCTGAATGTGTCGTTACAAACCATTACTAGGCATGCGCACCAGAACTCATAATAGAATTGCTAAGTGGCAGGGTACATAATACAAAAAAGTTACTTAGCAGGCAAAGAGTTAACGGCAGGTGATCCCTGATAATGGTGGTCACTAAAAACAGGTTTTGCTGTAAATTGCAGGTGTATAAGCTATACACGCACGCACACACACACCACTCACCGCTGGTGGCCTCAAGTATGGCGTTGGTGACATCCAGCATGACCTTCTGAACAACGTCCAGCGATGGCTCCACCATGATAGTGGGAATGTTGAATCGGATTTGCACCTCAAATCTGTTTCCAAAACAAACAAAACAAATGAAACCACAAGTCTCTGCGAACACTATAAAATAGTCCACACACACACAAAAAAGTCAAGTCTTGAAAAATCTAGCCTCAGAGCAAAAGGTCCTCAGGCCGACATCAGTCATAGCTGACATGTGCAAAGCCAGAGACGGGCAACTATCACCATCATCAGTTCGTGGAAGTTTTGCTCAAAAGACAACTTGAGAGTCAGAGATCTGTCCACATTAAGTAGAACCGGTTTTGATCTACAATGTTTCTTTGAAAGATTAAAGCAGTCTTAAAATTACAGATGCTCTCTCAAGACAAGTCTTGAACGGCAAAATGTGTCACCTGTCATTAAGAACATCATTCAGGTCACAGCCACCTGAATTATGGTCTTCAATGATAGGTGATCTCTCACAAGGGTGCTGTTTAATCAATTCTGCTACTGTTTATTCAATAATCAACATACTGGTGCACGCACAATACTAAGCTGACCTGTGCTGTGTGTCTGACATTCTATAATGTGTGTGCCATTCATTTTGCACACGTGAGACGTGCTACATTCAGATATAAGGCTTTATGCCACATATCCAGATGTGACACATGGACAATAAAGTTTATGCAGTCCACTGAACCCATTTGACCCTGGCGCCCTACAGCAGGAAAAGGATTGACCATGACAATTCAAAGGTAGTGCTAGATTACCTTGGCGCCATTAGGCGCCAAGCTAATCTGGCACTACCCTTGAATTATCATGGTCAAGACATCTCCTGCAACCCCTCCACAGTCACTGGGTGATGCCTCCAAAATCTGGGAAACATGTATTTTTCTTTAAAATGTATTTTTTTGAAAAATACTTACCGATGGTATTACTATTAGGAATGGTTTCTTAGCTAGTCTAATTTTAGCCCAAAATTGTTGTGTACGATAATGGTCATGATGGCAGGTGAGGGGCACCATAGCCTAGGCGGAAACCCGGGTAGCCTCCCTTCCAGTTCATACCCCAGTCAGTTTCTTTAGCGGACCAGCGGTAAGCGGGGCAGGTGGGAGGGACCTTCGAGTAATACCATCGGTAAGTATTTTTCAAAAAAATACATTTTAAAGAAAAATACATTTGTTTTCTCAAAACATATTACCGATGGTATTACTATTAGGAAGAATCCCGAAGAGAAGGCGGGTGCTGCTGTAACGCCCCTACCTCATGCCATCGAAGCTACTAAAGCCGCCCTCCACAAGCAACCTCCCTCTAATTTTAGCAAAGATACTTACGGCGCCTAGGGCGCCGGGAGGGAGTGTTGCGCCGCCACGATGTCCCCCACCAGCGAAAGGTTCTGGCGCTGGCCGGAGAGGTCCCTCAGGTAGAAGCGTGTGAAGGTGGTCTCCGCTTGCCAACCCACAGCCGCCACAATGTCTTTGACAGCACAATTGCGGTCGAATGCTAGGCTTGCGGCCATGGCTCTGATCTCGTGAGCTCTGATGTTCATGCATTTGGCTGTATCAGGGGCAAGTTCCTGGTAGGCAGATCGAATCACCCACCGAAGCCAGGAATCATCTGGGCTGAGATGTCATTTCTACCTGGGGACAGAGGGAGAAATAGGCGGATGCATCCCCTGCGTAGCGGCTTGGTCCGGCGCAGGTACACACGTAAGGCTCGCACTGGGTCCTGTTGTCTGGACTCACAGGTGGAGCCTGGGTCTCTTAATGGTTGTATGGTGACCAACTGAGGGGCAGCCAAAGGAGATCTGGTCTTGGCTAGGAAGGCCGGGTAGGGTAGCAGTTGAACCGAACCATCCGTCCGGAACTGCAAACAGGCGGGGCATGCTGAAAGGGCATGCAGCTCGCTGACCCTGGAGGCTGACGCGAGTAGTCTTGCCAACTGGATCGGCTCGAAGCGGGCCGAGTTGAGCCAAGTAAGTACCCAAGGTAGGTCCCATCGCGGCACCAGGGAGCGAAGAGTGGGACGTTGTAGACCGAAGTGGGCCATCAGGTCGGCAAGGTCTTTGCAGGATCCCGGGTCGGGTCGTCCCAGATGCCTGTACGTGTCAGCGATCATGGCCAGGTAGCCCTGGATAGTGATCGGCGCTAACCACTGGTCATTGAACAGCCAGAGGAAGAAATCCGCCAACTGAGGAACTGTCAAATCGATGGGGGAGAGGCGTCTGTCGTCACACCAGGCGCAGAGTACCCTCCACTTGCCTTCGTAGACTCGTCTGGTCGAGGTTCTGCGGGCTGTAGCAATCGCGTCCACTGCCGCAGCTGAGAAGCCTCTAGCGGAGAGGGCTTGCCGGACAACCTCTAGACGTGGAGGAGGAGACGCTCGGGGCATGGGTGGTACCGTGCCTGCCGTGGTTGCCTGAGCATCGTGCGCGGTGTGGGGAGCGGCAGCGGAGGGGGGGGGGGGGGCCGTGGCGAGGTTCAGGAGGTTGGTCGTCCACGACTTGGTCCAGCAGAACGGAGCCACCAGGAACAGGATCGCGTTGCACCCTCTGAGCTTGTGTAGAACCTTGGGGACGAGCACCGTCAGCGGGTAGGCGTAGGAGTCCAGGCCATCCCAAGGGATGGAGAGAGCGTCGACTGCCCAGGCAAGAGGGTCTGGAATGGGCGAGACGAATAGAGGGAGCTGGCGATTCCATCTCGTGGCAAAGAGGTCGATCATTGGTGTCTCCCAGGCTGCGCCGATCATTCCAAAAATGTCTGGACGCAGCGACCACTCGGTACGTAGAAGCTGACCGCGTCGGGAGAGGGAGTCGGCTAGCACATTCAGATGACCCGGAATGTGACGCGCGCATAAAGTTATGTCCCGATCCTCGCACCACTGGAGCACCTGGTAAAGGAGGATGCAGAGGGAGGGAGAGCGGGTCCCGCCTTGCTTCTGGATGTAGGCAACGACCGTGGAGTTGTCCGACAGCACCAGTAGCTCCTGATGTAGAAGGCGAGGTTCCCACGCAAGGAGAGCTTGCCAGACCACCTTCAATTCCAACCAATTGATGTGTCGGGACAGCGATTCCAGGGGCCACAGGCCGGAGGCAGTCTCGAATGACGGAAGGAGGTGTGCTCCCCAACCGGAGAGGCTCACGTCAACGCAGAGGGAGAGGGTGGGAGGTGGCGAGAACAGCGGCACTCCCGTCGCGAGCCAGGTGGGATCTGCCCAGCGAAGAAGGTGAGGACGGAGCATAGTAGGGACCGGAGCCGGAGCCTCGAGGTCGGCCGTCGACAGTCGCCAGTGAAGGAGGAGATGTAACTGCAGAGGACGAGAGTAGAGACGTCCTAAAGGTAGCAGATCCGCCGCGGTACTCATCAGACCCAGAAGCTGAAGCCACTGCCTGGCGGGGAGCGTCATCATCTGGGACACTTGCCGCGCTAGATTCGCCAACTTCTGGATGCGTTACTCCGGAAGCCGGACGATGTTGAGGTCGGTGCAGAACTCCATACTTAGATGCACGAAGTGGCGCGCCGGTAAGATGTCGGATTTGCCGAAGTTGACCAGGAAGCCCAGAGCAGGGCATCTCAGTCTTCCATCAGGGAGGACTCGGCCTGGTTCCTCAAGAGCAGGTAGTCCAGGTAGTTCGACATAAGGCTCGTGGACGTTCGACGGGCTCTGGCTACCACTGTGTCCATGATGTGAGTGAAGACCCAGGGGCTGAGGTTGAGGCCGAAGGGAAGAGCGCGGAACTGGTAGACCACACCCTCAAAGGCGAAGCCTAAGTAACGTCTGGAGGCTGGATGCATGGGAACGTGAAGAAACGCATCCGAGAGGTCCAGGTTGACGGCAAAGTCCATCGGCTGCACCGCGGAACGAAGGGCCCGTGCCGTCTCCATGCGGAAGGACGGCGCGACTATGAACTTGTTGAGCGCCGACAGGTCGATAACAGGGCGCCACTTGCCGCCCGGCTTGGGCACTATGAAGAGCCGGCTGTAGAAGGCTCGGGAGTCGTGTCGATTCACTACCTCTGTGGCAGCCTTCCGAAGTAAGGTCGCTACCTCGTTGCGCAGGGCGTCTGCTTTGAGTTGGTCTGTCAGGACCAAGGTCCACACTGGAGAACGGCGCAAGGGGGGGCGGGGACTGAAAGGAGATCAGGAGTCCCTCCGAGATGGTCGTGAGAATCCAAGGGTCGTCCGGTAGCAGAGATCGCCACGCGTCACTGCAAAGAGCGAGCCTCCCACCAACAGGAGACCCTGAAGCAGTCGACGGGGTCCGAAGAGGGAGGCAGTCAGTGGGCCCTGCCCCGCCCGGGGCGTCGGGCAGGCTTGGGTCAGGTCCTCGGAGGGGGGACAGCAGTGGAGCCGGCGAGAGGGCGGGTACGAGGGAAAGCCGGAGGTCTGGGAGGTAGCCGTCCATGTCTGGTGAAAGGACGAGCGGCGGGTCTAGCGGACCGCGGGCCACGACCCCGGGACCCGTGGGCTGGCAGAAAGGGAGCTGGAACAGGGTGGCTGGGCCAGACATCCTTATTGGATTCCTTGACAGCAAGCCAAGTAGGGCCGAAGAGGAGCTCACCCCCAATGGGCGCCTGACGAAGTTGCAGCTTCACGTCGTCCGGGAGGTGGCAGGAGCGGAGGAAGGCATCCCGACGCAACAGGTCACAATTCGCGGCGGCCGCCATGCCGTTGACACAGGTGTGGTAAGCGGCGTGGTTACCCGAGACCGCCAGGGCGAGCAGATCTCCCAAGAGCGGCGTGAGAGACGGATGCCAAGCATCTTCAACCCGGCGTACGATGGCTTGCGTCAGGAGGTCCAGGAATCCCGCCGAGGCCAGGGCATTACGGATGAGGGTCGCCATCTGATCCACTCCGGGGAGGAACCTCCTACGCGTGGGAGCCGCTATCAAGGACAGGGCCGGGGGGGGGGGGGGGGGGTGCCGGCAGGGGGCAGGTGAAGCTCTGTGTGTGGCCGGCATACCAGGACTGCCGGAAGGAGATATCCAAATCCGTGGCCACCTGGCATCTGAAAAAAAAAAACCGGTGGAGCCAAGGGCGCAATGTGAGAGATGTGAGGAGAACGCGTCCCGTAAACTGCGGAAGCCCGGTGGTTGGGGAAGAGACTTGAACCTCTTGGACTGGCGCTCAGCATCGACGAAGGCCAATGCTTTCCTCTGAAGCGGGGGGGACGGTGGGCAGTCCTCGGCCGGTAGGGAAGCCGAAATGAGACGTGCCGCCTCGTCTAGGGTGCGGAGGGTCTCTAACCTATGTCCGACACAAGATGTATGTAAGCCTTCGTCGGAGTCAGCAGGGCCGGACGGGCCAGGGCTGTCATCTCATAGGAGAGCAGAAACCGTGTCCTCAGAGGTAAAGCTGAGGGCGTCGTCCTCTACGCATAGAGCAACCAAGTCGTCCTTAGAAGAGGTCGGTGCCCTGGGGGGAGACCGTCCCCCAGGGGAGCGGTGCTGTGCAGGGTGAATCCGTGAAGGTACCCGCGATGAAATCCGCGGAGAGCTCGAGGCGTGTGGGCGAGACCTGCCATCCCGAGGAGAGCGGCTGCGTCAGGGTGAGCGAGAACGCCTGGATCGGGAGCGTCGCCGAGAGCAGCGCCTAAGCGTGGATGTGGAATGCCGGGAGCGGTGCGGCGATGGAAGAGAGGCCATGCGGTCGGTCGGTCTTGTATACGGAGAGCGCGTCGTGGTAGGGCAAACCGTCGGTGGCTGGCCGTAACTGGAGCTCGCCCTCGAGGGCCGGCTAGTAACTGAGGCTCTGGAAGCAGTCCGGCGGTGAGGTGATCTGTCTCTAGAGCGCGAATGGTGGCGAGAAGAAGGGAACCGCTCCGAACGGTGACGGGACTCGTGGGCTCGACGGGACGCATCGTGTCGTCTACTGCTTCCGGAGGAAGCGTGGGAGAGCGTCCGACGTGCGCGCTCGTCTGGGCGCGGTGCCCGAACATCCCGTCTGGAGTGCTGAAATCTCGCCCTAGGAGAGCGTGAGGGGCGAGGCTCCACACCCTGGTAAGCAGTATTCGTTTCCGGCTCTGTGATGGCTGCCGGTGCTGGAGCTGGCTCCCGTAACTTAACTGGCGCCGGAACATGCGGCATAACTGGGCAGGGACCACGTGGCGGGACTGTGGTGGCTGTCGGTGCTAGAGCTTGGGCTCGCGGCCTCAGCCGTGGTGTTGAAGGCTCTCTCTCTTGGTAAGAGCAACTCGACGGGTCTGTGGGGCTTACCGGCGAAGAATCCCTGTTCCGAGAAAGGGCCTTGACTCGAGGTCTGGGACGTTGCGCTTGAGGTTTCGCGACCAGGCAGGGGCCACTCGACGGGACTGTGGCGGCTGCCGGCGCTAGAGCTCCGGCTCGTGGCCTAAGCCTTGGCGATGTCAGCTCTACTATCGAGTAAGGGCCACTCGTCGGGTCTGTGGGGCTTACCGGCGTCGGGGTCTCTATCCCGCGCTGGCGTAAGGCGTTCGCGGCGGTAGAAGCTCCATAGCTGAGTCCATTGAGCTTCCAGCCAGGGGGCACAAACCAGGCACGGGCGAGTAGAGGTACAAACGGAACAGGGTAGGCAAACAGAATGTTCGTCGCTAGGCCATTGGAACTGTCCACATCGTGTGCAGGTGCGGACTTGCCAGCTGCAAAACATAGTGCACACTTGAAAAGCGAGCAAGCATGCCCCCGCGGGCCCGCAAACGACGTGTACAACAAAATAACGTGCCGACGCCAGGCACTCTACCCCTTCCCTTGAGCGCCGGGCGGGGGCAATAATCGAGGTTTTACCTTGCCATAATGAAGAAGCAGGGGGAACCCACAAAGGTCGTCGACAAACCAGAGCCCTCGGCGAAGCCCAATAGCAATGGCGGCGGAGGTAGGCCGGGCGACGTAGTCCACGGTCCGTGAGCGAAGACCCCGCAGGAGACGCAGGCACGACCGGTCCCTGAAGCGGGAACACCACCGCAACGCAGGAAAGGACCTAGCCTAACCTGGCACTCTGTATAGGCACCCGTAAGTCTTGTCGGAAAAGTTCAGGAACCCGAAGGGTGTAACACACTAGGCCCGAACGGCCTCTAGGCGCGTAAGCACAGTTCACAAGCGCCGCTGTCGCGTCAGGCCAAGACACAACTCTGACGAAGAATTCCCACAAAAGGTCCAAGCCTACACAAGGCAAGCGTAGTGTAACACCTCCAACGCACACGACGACCGGTTCCACCACTAAACAGAGTCCAAAACTAGAGAGACTGACGTACACAACCTTTCTCTAACTAGCAAAGAAACTGACTGGGGTATTAAGCGCTGTAGCGCATGCGCGGTTGAACCGGAAGGGAGGCTACCTGGGTTTCCACCTAGGCTATGGCGCCCCTCACCTGCCATCATGACCATACTCGTACACAACAATTTGGGGCTAAAATTAGATGTTACGTGGTGGAGTTGAAGTCATAGTATGATAAACACACCAGACGCACGCACGTAAGGTTCTTTTTAAATAAACCTCATTCAGCTGCAATCCGTCACACGTGGCTTAAGGATGTAGACAATACTGGAGCAACAGTTCCAACAATATTTAATTCAGCGATGCGATATCCACACAGTGCTATTCCAAATGCACAAATACTGATACAAAGTCTCTTCTGCAATGTCCACACTTGCAACTCAAAGCTTCTCATACGCAGCGTCTCACACAATGTACACCCAAATACGGGCCAAGTACCTACGATAAACTGCGTGTCTCTATCACTGACAATGCAAGACAATGTACGAACGGGCTTTCCCAGCACCCTCCTTATATATACTACCAAATTCCAGAATCATCTACGGAAATAATACAATGCAACCAATTGGAACGAAATACGCAACTGAAACTAATATATAAGAATTTTCTGGAATCACTAAAATAGGCTACAAAAACTCGGCTGCTCACTTCAGCTCTAAATCCTAATGTATAATGAAGACACACGGTAGCCCTATCACCACGTTCTATGATAGCTCTAGAAGGTATGAGAACATTCCCAAAACAAAATAAAGGCTGCTCAATTCACGCGCACTGAAAAACAAAATGTAGCGAACTGTTACGAACTGTTCCGTATTTATCGACGTCATACAAACCAAGGTAACTAGACAGTGCGACCTTTCTAGACTGTTCTGGACTAAACTAAACGTATCATAACGAAGTGAATTCCGCTCTGCGCGACTAAAAGAAAATTTTACTAAAAAGATACATGAATCATAATCATGAAAGCTCAAATAAAATATCGGATCGTTTCCTACGAATAACACATGCATGCTCTCACAGGATAACACAACCACAATCGTAACATTAGACTAGCTAAGAAACCATTCCTTAGAGTAATACAATCGGTAATATGTTTTGAGAAAACAAATTGCCGTGGGGCTAAATGGGTTAATTCAATCATTACTCACTGCAAGTAGGTGGGTTCCAGTGGTCTGTGCTCCAAGGACCACGTGGCGTTGGACAGGTTTGAAATGTTGCTCTCAGGTCGCTCCGAATGCGAGGACATCACCAGCTGACTGCGTGCTGAGTCCATCCGACTCCCACCTCGTGGTGAAGGGCTGCTAGCATCGCTGTCCAGCCCATGGTCACTCATTGTCTGCAAGTAAGCGTCATGGTGGGGTGACAGCGGGGACAGGGCTCGCACCACCTCCCCTTGGCAACCGGCTGCCTCAGACAGCGCAGCGAGAGAGCGAGAGGTGCAGGCCAGCACAGCTTCATACACCTGATCCTTGTAATGGCCTGTTGGAAAGGAAAGAAGCTGATGTTAACCCTTATCATTCGAAATACACCAGTATGTGAAATAAGTTTGACTAAAATAGTTCAAGGGTAGTGCCAGAATAGCTTGGCTGATGAGGTCCATGACCCTTGAACTAAAGCCATTGGTCTATATCCTTATCTGTAAGTACTATAATGTAGCTTGCATATGGCAGTGTACAAATTTAAAGCTTTTAAACTCAGTATTATATGGGTTAAAAACAGGCGTGGAAATTAACGGGTGCCCTGGCACCAATGGCGAGTTGTAACGGTGTCAGGCGTGTTCAGATGCCCTGGTCACAGGCCAGACTGGTGCCCTCAAAATTTCCCTGCAACAATTCTAAAACTCCCTTTGTGTACCGGCCTGTCCTCTGTGCATGATTTGCCTGCTGTGTGCAGAAATGTGTGTAGCGGCCTTGACCTTCACATTTGTGATCAATTATTTTCGTGGGTTTTGTTTCTGCTCAAGGCCAGTTAGATTTTGTTTCCAAGCTGGTTCAAATTACTCAGTTTTAGGCCAGTTCAAATTACTCAGTTTTACAGGCCAAACTGATCAGTAAAAAACAGTTAATTTCCACCCCTGTAATAATAACACGTCAGACTCCATACATTGTGCCTCAATAATTATTTATCGTGAACCCAGATATATCACAGAAAGGACTTTGTTCCCAGTAACAAATTCAGACCAACCACGGATATAAGTGAATCATGATAAACAATCAAAAAACGTTCACTTCATGAAGATGATGATGTAAATTTTTCTGGTTTTTTGGGATAGAAATCACAAGCAGTATCTAACATCAAAAAGGCTTACATCTACTAATGTACAGTACACAAACATAACTGTCCCCTTTCCACCCTAGTTTGGCGTGGTCATACATATCACGCGACGTTTTGGATACCAGCGACTGTGATATATTGTACAGCAGAACCTCGTTTGAGTGACCACCCTCATAAAAGGTCACCTGTCATTAAGGGCCATCATTTAGCCACCTAAATGATGGTCTTTAATGACAGGTGACACTTTTTGCCCTTTGAGACTTCTCCTGAGAGAGCACCTGTCGTTTAAGATCGCTTTTTGCTTGCGAAAAAAGGTGGTCATTTAAAACAGGTTTTACTGTACCTCTAGGCCGTATAGCACACAATTTTACTCACTGATGAGGTCCATGACCATTTCCTCCTCTCTGTGTGCCAGCTGACGTTCCCTCTCCACTTCCTCATCATCAACAATCAGTGTCATCTTTTTGTCTTTTAACTTGCCAGCTTCTGCCTGTGGGCAGAAACAAAAAAGAATGATGAAATTTTGTAGATGTCACTGGAGAATTCATGAGAAATCACGCCTTGACTGCAACCTATGGGTAACTCTTTTTAACCCTTGACTGCTAATGATGATACTGCTCAGTGCAAAAAAAATGTGCAACTAGGCATCCTTTCCACTTAACGGTATTATTAGCAGCAGTCAAGGTCAAGTTAATTGTAATTTACAGTACAACATTGTACATGTATCAGATACAACTATAAGTAAGGAGTAGTAAGCAGACAGAAAGAGAAAGCTTTAAAAAACATAACTACATACATTAACTGTTCAAAGCTTGATCGTATGTTTACTTGATACTTTATGCTGTAATACAAAATTCACAGTGAGTAAAGGCCATCGCGCTGACATTGGCCGCTGTTGGCCTGCGCACAGCCATGCGCGGGCCAATGGCGACCGGCATTGGTCCGATGGCCTTTTGCGCATTGGGTTTTGACCACCATGTGCGAAACAAAGCGAATAAATCCTAGTACTTTCTGCGTGTATCTGTGAGTTAACCTTTTGAAAAATGGAAACTTCACGCTTTGGAAAGTACACAATTTTATTTATTATGTTGCAAAATTCAAAACAAAAATCTCAACAGTGAGTTAAACATTACTAATTACATGTACTATATCCTACGTGTAATGTGATGCATGACTGCTGTTAGCCAGATGAATCACATACACACACACTAATGAATTCTTGTAATTATGTCCCATGCATGGTTAAATGTTTCAAGACCTTGTTGAAAACAACAGGATTGAAACGTGTGCACTTGTAAGCAAACCCAGGCAAAACAAAAAACAATTAACTGATCATGTGGGAAATTACGACTAAATAAATAATGAATGAATAAATAAATCCCTTTATAAATGTTAACAGACAACAAAGACCACATCATGCAGGTTGGTAAATGTAAGGGTACACTATCGGATACTGTGATGCAAACATGAGATTTAAATTTTAACCCTCTGGCTGTCAGTGGTACTTTCTGTCATAGTGATCCTTCAGGAATCACCGTGACAAAATGTGCTACTCCTACTGACAGCCAAAGAGTTAATGTGTTAACTATGGTGTTTGGATTTGCAATTTGTATTGATATTGGACGAGTATGATGCCATACAAACTTGCATGCCCCCCTTGTGCATACAGCCACCAGTACCGTTAACAGTAGCAGCAGCTGCACTGAAACCCACAGCCCCCAAATTTCGGAGGTGTCACCAAACGACTATGTACCCATTGCAGGAGATGTATCGACCATGATAATTCACTGGTAGTGCCAGATTAGCTTGGCGCCATCAGGCGCCAAGCTAATCTGGCACTACCAGTGAATTATCATGGTTGATCTATCACCTGCTGTAGAATGTCAGGGCTAAATGGATTAACGAGGGGGGTGTGAACTGCTCCAGTCAACTGAGCGCAACTCCATCTCTGCACACCATCACACTGTTCAAGTTCAACTCACAGCAAGGAGCATTAGGGTAACACAACATGCCACCAAACAACACTGACAACGTATGTTTTCTACCACTCATGCATAAAATAATACTGTACTATAAGCTCGATTTTAACTCTTAAACTCCCAGAAGTAAATGACTTCCATTCTTTAGAATGGAAGTCATTTAGTTCTGGGAGTTTAAGAGCTAAATAAGTCTGGCCTGCTGTACATGTCAAATCCATACACAGTTTTACAAACTTATAGGATGGTTCACCTGTCTGTGCTTCTTATGTCGAGCCTGAAGATTGAAATGTATGGAAAAAAAGAATTAAATATCTAGCACAAGTGTGTACACTGCAGTCTGAGAAAAAGGTGTGTCAGCCAACTTCGTCCTTTGCTGGCCAGTGCAGTTTGTGCATGGACCAACTGAGGGTGATATCAGCCTAAGAATTTTTGCGTACTGGGTGGCAAGAGTCTTTTTTTTTTCTGTAACAGTGTAAGATGTATGTCAAATATTTCATCATGACACCAGCACAAAATGCACACAACAGTGCAAAAAAACGTTGGTGAAAATGTTAGTTCTGCAATAAAATTAGCATTACAAGCATGCAACAAACAAAACAAACAAAAAATAAATTTAAAAAAAAATCCAAGGTGTTAGCAGGAAAATACAAGTTAAGACAGACAAAGTGTCAATAATAAATTTTAAAAAAAAAAATTGTGATCCGCAGCAAGCATACTGTGCGCAATTTCTCAGTCACTTTGTTTTTAGAATGGCGAAGCTTGGATACGATGGCTGATCTAGGGTTAACCAGGCTTCGAAGAGATATAGTGTAATCCTGAAATAAAGGATTCAGTTGAAGCAGAGATTGGTTTAACCCCTTTGTGCATGCAGACGCCACAAAACGGTACTGGTGGTTACATGCACAAGGGGGTTAAAACATGCACAGAAAAGAAAGCTGAAAGAAACAGACAGGACCAAGACTGAAGTTAACCCATTTAGCCCCAACACTATAAAGCAGGAGATTGATTGACCATGAGAAGTCGAGGGTAGTGCCAGATTAGCTTGGCGCATGATGGCGCCAAGCTAATCTGGCACTACCCTTGAAATAGCATGGTCAATCCACCTACTGCAACAGGTACATAATCGAAATTTGGGAAATGCACCTGTGGGGTTAAATGGGTTAACATACATTAGATCAAATACTGATGTAGAGATGTATAGCAAGAACCCCCCCCCCCCCCAACAAAAAAAAAATTAAAAAAATTAAAATAAATAAATAAAATAAAAAAATAAATAATAATAATAATAAATAAATAAATCACTGGCTGTAAAGCATTAAACGTTCAAGCTGATATTATTTCTCTAGATTGTGATAAAAGTGCACACCTGTATCAAAATATGAGTCATAAAGCCGAGCAGTCCAAAAATAGATGCAAGGAACAGTTAATTCATATCATACTAAGGCTAAAAGCTTCAAATTTGTACTCTGCCATACGCAAGCTACATTATAGTACTTACAGATAAGGATAAAGACTGATGGCTTAATTTAGTTTAAGGGTGGTGCCAGAATAGCTTGGCGCATAGAGGCGCCAAGCTATTCTGGCACTATCTTTAAACTATTTGAGTCAAACTTATTTCACACACTGGTGTATTCCGAATGATAAGGGTTAATAGTAATGTGTAGCTGAAAACTGCTGCAAAAACAGCACAATATAACTGTCACAATTACAGTACCCGTTGCTTCATATGTGCTAGTCTGTGAATTGGGACCATATAGCCCAGCACCGTAAGGTCACAATTCAAGCACAGGTCAGCACTCATGGATAAAACAACAGCCTCTAGGCGCCAAGCTATTCTGGTACCACCCTTGAACTAAAGCCATTGGTCTATATCCTTATCTGTAAGTACTATAATGTAGTTTGTATGGCAGTGTACAAATTTGAAGCTTTTAGCCTCAGTATCATATGGGTTAATATACATATATTTATATAACAAAATGTGTAAGAAGACATGTGATGCAAAAACGTCAACAGGAAATGTGTATAAAGTGTCATGTGAAAACTTGCTTCTAAAGTGTCGAACACGAATGTGTTTTGTAAAAAAAGAGATGTGTAACAATAAATGTGAAATGCAAATTTCCAACTGGAAGATGTGTAACAATAAATGTGAAATACAAATTTCCAAAGGGAAATGTGCGATGTGACAACTTGCTCCTAACATTATGATAATAAGCCAATGAAGAAAGAAACACGATTAGAAAAGACAGTTGCAACACAACTGTGTTAAGAGTTGTAACTGTCTTTTCTATGAGTGTTTCTTGCTTTCTTGGGTTATTCTCTGCATTTTACACTCTTGGCAGTCACCTTTTTTGGTCTGAATTTGCTCTGAACATGTCAGTTATAAAAACTTTTCAATTAACAACTAAACAGAAGACTGACACATGTGTCACAGGTGAAACAAGTGACATTGTAAAACAGTAATTGTGAATGCATGCTTTGTGGTCTGGAACAACAGTATGAATGATAAGATAACCTGTTATGTCCAAGCAGATTGCTGCATGACTGTTTCAAGTTTCAAATACAATAGTTAAATGTAGCCGATACAAGTCAAACAGAACAGATGTAAAAGAGGGATACTAAGAGTAAGACACATTCTAACAGTAAACCTATAGAAACACAGACTGCATGTCATCATATCAATGTATTTTTCTCCTTCACATGTCTGAGACATGAATGAAATCAAGTAGCAAAAGAAGTACTAATTCTCATTTCTTAGCATGAGAAAAGAAACAACAAACAAAAAATATGGTAGAAAAGTTTCACCTTAACCCTTTTCATCCTGATAAACTATTGCTTAAAATAAATTTGAAGGACAGTTCAAGGGTAGTGCCAGAATAGCTTGGTGTCTACAGTAAAAAGCTATTCTGGCACCACCCTTGACATGAAAAGGTTGATTTCTCTCCTATATCTGTAATGTGGCCTTCATAAGACACTTAAGTAAACTGAGAAAAAAAACACCCAGCTGAATGACGCAAACCTTGGCCGGCCCACATACAGCCGTGTGTAGGCCAGTGGAGGCAGACGTCGAACAGAGGACTTTTTTCTCATTAGGTTTTGGCTTGGGAGCCACAGACCATACGGCATTACACCTGAATCTGGGGATATTCTGATGCACATAATACTGAGGCTGACGTACATCAAAGATCAAAACTGATTAACAATAGCACTAACAATAGCCGACACTCCACTATCCACCACCGACTAAGTTTGCATGAGAAATTACTACAGAACTATCAATCAAATCACTGACACAGAAAACAATAGTATGCTCCATAATCCTACTTCGTCACCCTCTATCAGCAAAGGGCACAGACGGACTGCAGAGGCTCATGAAATCACTCTACAAGAAACTCATGTCATGACCTCCAGATAGCCTGCAGAAGCTCACAAAAGTTGTTTTGTTAGGGTTAACGCTGAGCAGGCAACTGAGGCCATCTCACGGTGGTGGGGCTCACAAGAATCCATGTCTCTTGGCTTATTTTCCAGATGTGCACTGGTCTGTGATTTGGACCTTACGGCTGTAATTATCTGCACCTAGCCACATGATTGAAATAAGCTTTGTTTCTCCACGGAGATCAGTGCCTTGTTGTGTCATGCATGACAAAGTCATCACGCATTCGATGTACTCAGTACTCTACACACACATACCTTTCTTGTGCTGAGGAGGTTGGCCACGTCCTGTAGGCCCTCGATGATGGTGGTGACATAATCTTTCAGCTGCTCGGACCGTTCCTCTATACTCTCCATCATCATGTCACGAAACTCGTCTGGTGGCTGCGGACGCAATGCAACATGGTGTGTATAAATAATAATATCAGAAGAAACAAGAATAATAATTTAGTACATAGCTCTTATATAGCTTAACCCATTTCTGTCCATGTTTATTTTTGGTCTATGTTCTCCCTGGTCCCAGTTTTTGTTACTTAAACTAGTCATGTTACTTTAAAAATCACAAAAAAATTAGAAAAATGTATTGAATGAGCTGAAACTTTGTATACTTTCACTAAATGGAATGTATTACATGATTATGTAGACCTGAAGAGGTTTTTAAACGAGATATTTTAATTGATTTGATTAAATTTAATCAATTTTAATTGGACCATGAATTAACTTATGGCAGGACATGCAAGAGAAATTTCAGGCCACGAGTATACTCGGGGCCGGACATGGATGGGTTAATTAGTATATATTATACTAGCCCCCCAAAAAGCACACAAGGTACTGTACATCAAAATCAATCTAGCTACTCTAAGACTAAAAACAACTAAGGAAGCGAAAACATTCTTGATATGGCATGCACACTGCTCTCTTTCAAACATAGGGGCTTCCACTAATGAAACAGAAACCATAACCCCCTTCACCGGCATTTGTCTCAGAATGTGTTAATTAAATCTTTTCTAATTCAACCACACAGCACGTACCCTATCTGTCCAAGAAACATGGATGCAAAATAGTTACAGCAAGAGGCATAGTTCCTCATGAGCCCCCGCAGGGGCGGGGACTCATGAGGATCTATGTCTCTCGCAGATGGATCATGCTCAGTTTTCATCAGCAGTGAAAGAATTAAAGCAGCAACAACAAATCAACAGATAAAGATGTGCAAATCTGCTGCAATAAAATGATATGCTTTGGAAGCTCTGGAAGGGGGGGGGGGGGGGGGGAGGGAGGGGGGGGGAGGGGGGAGGGGGTTCAGTTTCTTCACAAACTCACAGAAATGCATGATTTCACTAAGAAGTGGGTAGTCTGCAAAGATGGAAAGAAAGGACATACCCAAGTTTTGGAGAAGGCAAGCTCCAGATCGTAGAGGCAGAAGTTGGAGATGGTGCTGATCACGCCGGACACTTTGGTCTCCATCAGATGGGCCACCTGCTCTCCCAGGCGCTTGAGCTTGCTGGTAGTCGTGTGGATCTGGTGCAAGAATGCATCTGCAACACACAGGCACATAATCATGAATTTAAAAATAAATTGTTCAAATGAGAGCGAAAGTCATTAATTTCTGTTTTGGTGATTATGGCAAGCAAAAATGTGTAGAAGCAATGTGACCCTGATGGTACATTACGTTCAAAAGTTCATAAGGAAACACAAGCATGTTCAAACCAAAAACTGATATGATTCTGAAGATAAATAAAAGGGTTGGCAGACTTCAAACAGATCTGTTCATTAATCCTTTAGGGCCTGATATTGCTCTAACATGAGACAAATTTGACCATGATAGTTCAAGGGTGGTGCCAGGACAGCTTGGTACCCATGGGCGCCAAGATGTCCTGGCACCACCCTTGAACTATCATGGTCAGCCTATTGCCAGAACTGTAATCTAGCCTTCATAGGACAACTCTCAAATCTGAAAAAAATCAACCTCAGGATGTAATGGATTAATTTAGCAACCAAACCATGACAGCACTGACCTAGAAATCAGTGTTGATCACAATCCTTCAAATTTCAGCTTGAGCTGGCACTTTGTTTTTGAACAAAAAAACAGTGAATGCAAAGTTATGGAAACAAACAACAAAAAGATAAGACATACAATAAACATGAAGAAAACGCAAAAATGATAAATAGTAAACACTCACCAATGTTCATACTGTTCCAGGCTAATGTGCTGAGTCCAGGCTGCAGCTGCTGGTGCACATGCGTGATGTGGGGCTGGAACAGCGGCTGTAATTCGCTCGGAACCTGCTGGCACACCTGGCGGTACTCGGACAGGACCAGGTCCAGGTGGGCCCGGTACTTCTTGAAGCGCCCCTCCTGCTGCAGAACAGACTGGGCTGATTCTGGGATGGCAATGTCCAGCCGTGTCAGCCACTTGGCTTCGTGGATCAGTTCCAGAACTCTGTTGACAATAACACAATGATGAGAAGGTTATATATGGTCCAGAAACAATCTTCTCTGGTATGGCCTGGACCCCAAATGTCAAAAGTCAGACCTGCACAAGCGTCCCACTTAACGGGCCATAAAGCCCTGTAAGACTACGACAAGATGTGGATCGACCATGATATTTCAAGGTTGGTGTCAGAATAGCTTGGTGCCTCTAGGACCCAACCTATTCTGACACCAACCTTGAAATATCATGGTCGATCCATCTCCAGAACTTTGATATAGACCTCAGAGGATACATACACAAATTTGATAATTTCGTCTTAAGAGCATAAGGAGTAAATCTGAGATGTCCAGCTGCAAACCCTTTTACTTTAACTTTTAGTTTAACTTCAGTTGATGGCAAAACGTACTGACTCACCTGCACTGTATTTTGTCCCGCTTTACTTACACAAAATGTGGGGAAAAAAAGATGAATTTGGCAAACTCCTATTTTGCGTCTTCTTTCACTGACAGCTTGTTGTTTAAGGGGTGCAATAGCGTAGCCCGTAACCCGAGTAGCCTCCCTTCCATCCCCATCTAGTCACGCGCCCACCGGATTCCCGCCAGTCTGTTTGCTTAGCTGACCAGTGGCAAGCGGGGCAGGTGGGAGGGTCATCTGAGTAATGTCAAAGGTATTTTTCGAAAAAATACATCTTAGAGAAAAATTCATTTATTTCCTCAAAATACATTACCAATGACATTACTCATAGGAAGAATAGCGAAGAGGAGGTGGGTGCTGCTAATAACGCCCCCAGGCTCTAAATACGCCTACGAGATCCGCCCTCCCTGGAGCAACCTCCCGATAATTTTAGCTAAGATACCTACGGCACCTGTGGTGCCAGGAGGGAGTGTTGCACCACTGCGATGTCTCCCACCAGCGACAGGTTCTCGCGCTGGCTGGAGAGGTCCCTCAGGTAGAATCGGGCGAAGGTTGACTCTGCTTGCCAGACCACGGCTGCCACAATGTCTTTGACAGTGCAGTTGTGGTCGAATGCGAGGCTTGCTGCCATGGCTCTGACCTCGTGCGCCCTGATGTTCATTCGTTTGGCTGCATCAGGGGCGAGGTCCTGGTAGGTGGAGCGTATCACCCATCAGAGCCAGGAAGAAATCGTCTGGGCTGAGATGTCATTTCTACCTGGGGACAGAGGGAGGAATAGGCGGGTGCATCCCCTGCATAGCGGTTTGGTCCGGCGCAGGTATACACGTAAGGCTCTCACCGGGTCCTGCTGTCTGGTCTCTCGGGTAGAGCCTGAATCCCTCAGGGTCGAACGGTGACCATCTGTGGGGCGGCCAATGGAGACCGGGTCTTGGCTAGAAAAGCCGGGTCAGGCAGCAGTTGTACGCAGCCGTCCATCCGGAACTGCAAGCATGAGGGGCGTGCTGATCGAGCGTGCAGTTCACTGACCCTGGAAGCAGTCGCGAGGGCCAGCAGGAAGCAGGTCTTCTGTGTCACTGCGCCAACTGGAGTGGTTTGAAGCGACCCGAATTGAGCCACGTTAGAACCCAGGGGAGGTCCCATCGAGGCACCAGCGAGCGAAGGGCTGGACGTTGCAGACCGAAGTGGGCCATCAGATCGGCGAGGTCTTTGCAGCCACCAAGGTCAGGTCGACCCAATGCCGGTACGTGTCGGCGACCATGGCCAGGTAGCCCAGAATGGTGATTGGCGCCAAACGCTGGTCGGTGAAGAGCCATAGGAAGAACTCTGCCAGCTGGGGAACCGTCAGATCCGTGGAGGAGAGGTGGTTGTCGTCAGACCAGTTTCACAGGACTCGCCACTTTCCCTCACAAACTCGTCTGGTCGAGGATCTGCTGGCTGTAGCAATAGCTTCCACTGCTGCACTTGAGAAGCCTCTAGCGGCGAGGGCTTGCCGCACAACCTCCAAGCATGGAGGAGGAGTCGCTCGGGGCACGGATGGTACAGCGCCTGCCACGGTTGCTTGAGCATTGTGCGTGGGGTGGGGAGCCGCAGAGGAGGAGGTCAGTGGTCCACGACTTGGTCCATCAGAACGGGGCCACCAGGAACAGGACCGTGTTGCAACCTCTGAGCTTGCGCAGGACCTTGGGGACGAGCACCGTCGGCGGGTAGGCGTACGCGACGAGGCCGTCCCACGGGATGGAGAGAGCGTCAACTGCCCAGGCGAGCGGGTCTGGAATTCGGGAGAGGAAGAGAGGAAGCTGGCGATTCCACCTCATCGCGAAAAGACTTGTGCAACATTTTAGCCTGACATTTTAAAGGTATATATACATCCTGTTTTAAGACCTTTTTTTTAGTCTGGCTACCAGATTTTACCCATCCCTCCGTGAGATGGCCTTAGTCGCCTGCTCGACATTAAACCCAAATAACTAACTAACACCTCGTCGTGAAGAGGTCGATCCTGGGAGCCTCGCATTTGCGCCGATCATCCGGAAGATGTCCAGGCATAGCGCACATTTGGTGTGGAAAAGCTGGCCAGAGGGAGTCAGCTAGAAAGTTCAGATTCCCGGGAAGTGTCTCACGCGAAGAGCAATGCCTCGGTCTTTGCACCATCGGAGCACCTGGTTGAGGAGGATGCAGAGGGAGGGGGAGCGGGTCCCGCCCTGCTTCGGGATGTAGGCAACGACTGTGGAGTTGTCTGAGAGGACTAGAAGCTCCTGGTGTCGCAGCCGAGACTCCCATGCCATGAGGGCTTGCCAAACCGCTCTCAGCTCTAACCAATTGAAGTGTCGGGTCACAAGGTCTGGGGGCCATAAGCCGGAGGCTGTGGAGAACATCGGCAGCAGGTGTGCGCCCCAGCCAGATAGGCTTGAGTCGATGCAAAGGGACAGCTGGGGAGTAGATGAGTAGAGGAGAACTCCCATCGCTAGCCTGCCAGGATCTCCCCAGGGAAAAAGGTGAGGATGGAGCATCGGCAGCACCAGAACCTGAGAGCCAAGGTCATCCTTTGAGGGTCGCCAGTGGAGAAGCAGTGCAGCTGAAGCGGATGGGGATAGAGACGTCCTAGGGGAGGTAGATCCGCTGCTGCACTCATCAGGCCCAGGAGCTGAAGCCACACTCTTGTGGGGATAGCCTCCTCGAGACACCTGCCGCGCTAGGTTCGCCAACTTCTGAATACACTTCTCCGGTAGCCGGACTTCACTGAGGTCGGTGCGAAACTCTATCCCTAGGTGGAGAAAGCGGCGAGACGGCATGAGGTCGAACTTACCCGCGTTGACCAGGAAGCCGAGTCTGTCAAGCAGATCTAGGAGCGCATCTCGTCCTTCTCCAAGGAGGTCTCTGACTGGTTCCGCAAGAGGATCGTCCAGGTAGTTCGACGTGGGGCTGGAAGACGTCCACCTGGCCCTGGCTACTATGGCGTCCAGATGCGGGTGAAGACCCAAGGGCTGAGGTTAAGGTCAAAAGAAAGCGCGCGGAACTGGTAGACCACGCCACCAAAGGCGAAGCTTAGGTAGCGTCTGGCCGCGGGATGCATGGGGACGTGTAGATGCATATCCAACAGGTCTAAGCTGAAGGCAAAGTCCATAGGTAGCACCCCGGCGCGAAGGGCTTGGGCGGTCTCCATGCGGAAGGACGGGGCGACGATGAACTTGTTCAGTGCGGATAGGTTGATGATGGGGCGCCACTTGCCGCCCGGCTTGGGTACCACAAAGAGGAGGCTGTAGAAGGCTGGGGAGTCGTGCCGCGTTACCACTTCTGAAGAAAGGAGATGTCCAAGTCCGCCGGCCACCTGGCATCAGAGAAGAAACCCGTGTCACCCAGGAGATGAGCGGAGAATGCGTCACGCAGGTCCTGGAATCCAGGAGGCTGGGGGAGAGACCTGAAACGCTTGTTCTGTCGCTCCACATCTACAAAGGCCGACGCTTTCCTCTTGAGTGGGGGGGGTTCAGTCTTCCGCAGGGAGAGAATCTGCGATGAGATGCGCCGCCTCGTCTAGGGACTGGAGAGTCTCCAACCTATGGCCCAGGGTAACCGGCTGCAAATCTACGTCATCCAGGGAGCGTGAGCGTCCGGACGGAGAATTTCCGACACCAAGTCTTCCGGGGCCAAGCTGAGGGCGTCATCCTCTAACCGCGCGGGGAAGCCACGTGGGACCAATACTGCTCTACGTCAGTGAGTAGGAATCTCGTTAGTGGTGTCCCGTCTAGTGGTCGCCGCGCTGGGTTTTGTCTTCTCACCCGGGAGCGGTGACGCGAAGAGTGAACTGAAGAAGAGACCCACAAGGTATTCTGCAAAGAGACCGTACTGTGATGTACTGACCGGAGGTCACGCGGAGAGCAGCTGCGAAGGGGGGAACACAATCGCCTGGAGCGGGAGTGACGCCGAGGCTGGTGTCTAGCCAGGAAAGCCGAACGTCTAGGTCGTCATGACAAGAGGATGCGCCATGGCCAGACGATAAACGGTGGCCGGGTCATGCCTGGAGGTAGGTCGAGAGTGTTGGCTTGCATCGGAGACGTGGGAAGCATTCCTCCAGCAAGTCGACCTGTCCCATGAGCGCGAACGTCATCGAGATACAGGAATCCGCTCGGTTCGTCTATCAGTCAATGGCCTGTCCACACCGAGGGGTAGACGGGGTGTGTCATCTCGTTGCGAGCCCGTCTCGTCCCTTTTACTTCTATCCAACTGGAGGGCGTGCGTCAATCAAGCAGACTTGTCCAGTCGTGATCCCCTGTCACTGACCTTGGAGCGGGGCGCCGAACATCTGCGCTGGACTCGTGTCAAGGTATTGGAGGGCCGTACTCCTGAAGCTGCTGCCGGGCTCCTAGCCGGGGTGCTGATCGTGCAAGCACGTTGGGGCCAGACTCATACTGGATCCTCTCAGTACTTAACGAGTGGGCGAGCAAAACGGTCGTAGCTCTAGGGGCGGTAGAGACTGGTCTATTCCTTGCCGTCCGAGGCTCCACAACCGGGGAAACACATCTTGGCCCGTCTGTGGAAGCTGCCGAGGTGGGTGCTCGCTCTCGGGCTGCGCAGGCACAGCAGCCTGTCCCATGAGCGCGAACGGCATCGAGTCCGCTCGGTCCTTCTATCACCTAGCGGCCTTTCCATACTGGTGGGTAGACGGGGCATGCGATCCCTTCATGCGCTCGGCTCGTCCCTCTTATTTTTATTTGACGAGCAGGCGCCCTTTAGTCAGCCGTCTTGTCCGGTCGAGGGCACCTGTCACTGACCTGAGAGCAGGGTGCCGAACGTCCGTGTTGGACTTGAGCCGAGGATTTGGAGGGCTGTACTCTGGAAGCCGCGTCCGGGCCTGAACAGGCTGTGAGGCGGGTCGTGCAAGCACGTGGCCGGCCAAACTCATACTGGATACTGTCAGTACTAAAGAGCTGGCGTGCCCAATGGCCGAAGTCCTAGGACCGGCAGGGGCTGGTCCGTCCCATGTAGCCCGAGACTCCACAACCAGGGGAATGTAACTTGACCCATCTGTGGAGGTAGTAGGGGTGGGCGCAGGTGCTCGCTCTTGGGCTGGCGTCGGTCGTTCACGGCGGTAGAAACCCCACAGCTGGGACCACTGCTCTTCCAGCCAGGGGCGCAGACCACGCACGGGTGAGTGGAGGCACAGCCGGAACAGGGTAGGCATGCTTGTCACTCGGCCACTGAAAGTCGCCACAGCGGACTTGAAACTGCAACATACAGTCAACATTGATAGGCGAGCGAGCGTGGCCCCCGAGGCCCTGCAAACTAGTATATGCGCGCGACGACGAGATATGAAACTCAGCCAAGTGCACGGCGTGTGCCGACGCCCAGCACTCCTTTCCCTTTCCCCTGAGCGCCGGTCGTGGGCAGCAACCCAGGTTTTACCTTGTCATAACGGAGAGTGTAGCGAACCCACGAAGGTCAAAGAGACCAACCAAGATGCAGAGGCGCCTCCTAGTCACCACCACCGGTCGAAGCCCCACCAAGTTCACCGTAGGCTCGACAAAGTCCAAGGTAATCCCACACAAAAGCACAGCAGGTAATAGAGAGGTAAGCTTCCAAGCTAGCACAGAGTAACACAGTAGCTAGCACAGTTCCTTGAAGACGAGAAGTAAGTCCAAGTCACACGACCGGTCACACCATACACAGCCGAAGAGAGACGTAAAGGTACAAAACCATCCACATGCTAGCTAAGAAACAGTCTGGCAGGAATCCGGTGGGCGCGTGACCAGATGGGGATGGAAGGGAGGCTAGTCGGGTTACGGGCTATGCTATAGCACCCCTTGTTGCCTCCCCTACCATGTATGTAGGTACACAACAATTTTGGCTAAAATTATGCTAGCTAGGACACCATTCCTATCAGTAATGTCATCGGTAATGTATTTTGAGAAAATAATGAACAGTTACTGCTGTAACCACAGTTTATTTTAACACCCTTGAGTATGCAGTCACCAGTACTGTGAGCAGTTCAAATGGCTGCACATGCAAAAGAGGGTTAAACCGTTTTAAATCTAAAAACAACACTTGCCTCTCATCTGCATTGACAACAATCTCCTTAGTGACAGGATGGTGCACAAACAGTGTGGCTCTGAGACCAGCTCGCGCCTGCTCGATCTGATTCTTCCATTGCGTGAACCACAGGCTTTCAAATGTGACCAGTGCTGTGGCAAGCCGGTTGTAGATGCGCACAATGCGACCAAAGTCCGTCAGCTGCGTAACAGCTTTGTTGTCACGGAAGATCTTCATCGGGTCTTCAATGCGCTTCAGTAGCTGACGAGACCAGTAGATAGCCCCTGCCACTGGCGGAGCATTTCTGACCATCTGGGGGTTTTCCTGTGGGTACAAAATCAGCGAAGCATCGTGAATGTGTGAACCCCCATGTGCAGGCAGCCACCAGTGCTGTTTAACCCTTATCATCCTGACACACCCACTGCTTCAAATGAATTTAACTGACAGTACAAGGGTGGTGCCATAATAAGTTGGCGCCTCCAGCACCACACTATTCTGGCATCACCCTTGAACTAAAATGGTTGATCTATCTCCTAATCTGTATTGTAGTGTTCATATGACAATACTGGGCAGTGGGCAGATGTTCACATCTGCACGGGACATAGACGACCCCGCCCTCCACGAGTCGCCTGCTGCCTTGCAGGCCTGGCCGCTTGGCTGCGGAAAGGCTAAGGGAGGAAACCCCTGACATCAAAGCCCCCGTGTCTCCGGGGAAGGCTTTTGAGCCAGAGACTAGGACAAGGACAGTCTGATATAAAACCTACGACCCGAGGACCTCGATGCCATCATCCCAGCTTGCTAGGCCATGGCAGATGAACCAAGGGTTTAAAGGGTGGGGCCAGTACTGCGCACACTGCACTCCACCAAAAAGCTCCACCGCGCAGGCTTTAGGAAACGTCCACGGACCATGACACTGACCATTCCAAGTCCTGTAGCGACGGGCGAGGGGCGAAACGGCAGGTGAAAGATGTCACTGGAAGCCGCAGTCTCAAACCTGCATGCAGGCGGTTCAGGATATTGGTCGCCTGATGTTGACCTGGGGATGACAACATCACTCGGCACACCCTGAACGACCAAGCAGCCTTCTCTAGGGACAGCACTGCTTGCTCCACACGGAGAGGGGCCTAGAAAAGGTGGCCTAACCAAAGCTCGTCCCCTCGCAACCCCAGTTGGCTAGCCGCGGTCAACGGGCATCTTCTCCTGCGGTCAAAAAACAAGAAAGAATAACGGATCCACTCTCATGACGACCACGACCGGACTCAACGTAGCATGCTGGAACGTCCGAACCATGCTCGACAAAGCAGACAGCGGACGCCCTGAACGTCGCTCCGCCCTCATTGCCCATGAATTGCGGAGGTTAAACATCGACATCGCCGCGCTCAGCGAAGTACGCCTTCCGGACGAAGGCAGCCTCCAAGAACTTGGTGCTGGGTACACCCTCTACTGGTCAGGCAGGCCTGCATCAGAAAGACGGCTTTCAGGCGTGGGTTTCATGGTCAAGACATCCATTGCGACTAAGCTGGAAAACCTACCAACGGGCCACTCAGACCGCATCATGTCCATGCGCCTCCCACTGAGACACCAGCAGCACGTCACCCTTCTCAGTGTGTACTCCCCAACCCTCCTGGCAGAGCCTGCTGAAAAGGACAAGTTTTACACTGACCTGCGCAGCCTCCTACAGAGTACCCCTGCAGACGACAAAGTCATCATCCTTGGCGACTTCAACGCCAGAGTAGGCCAAGACTCTGAAGCCTGGAAAGGAGTCCTCGGCAAGCATGGCGTGGGGAACTGCAATGACAATGGCCGCCTACTATTGGAGTTCTGTGCGGAGCAGCAACTGGTCATCACCAACACTACTTTTCAGCAAAAGGACAGTCGAAAGACCACCTGGATGCATCCTCGCTCCAAGCACTGGCACCTTATCGACTATGTCCTAGTGCGTCAGAGGGACCGCAGTGACGTCCTCCTCACCAGAGTGATGCCCAGCGCAGAGTGCCACACTGACCACCGCCTTGTCCGCTGCAAACTCAGGCTCCACTTCAAGCCAAAACCCAAGAAATGGGGGCCCCCCAAGAAAATGCCAGCCTTCAGCGTGACGATGTGAAAGCTGCCTTTCAGACAGATTTACAGCGCAGGCTCAAAGACACAGCGGACCCAGTAGACTCCTCCCCTGAAACACTTTGGGAACAACTGAAAACTGCTATTGCAAAATCCTCTGCAGAAGTCTTGGGTTTCGCCAGAAAGAAGAACAAAGACTGGTTTGACGAAAACGATGTAGAGATCCAGGAACACCTAGCAAAAAAAAGAGCCGCCCATCAGGCCCACCTAGCCCAGCCTTCCTGCCCTGTGAAGAAGTCTGCCTTCCGCCTCGTCTGCAGCAGTCTCCAGCGCAAGCTCAGAGATCTCCAGAATGAGTGGTGGACCAGACTTGCACAGAGGACCCAGCTTTGTGCTGACAATGGTGACTACAGGGGCTTCTACGAAGCACTGAAAGCAGTGTATGGCCCCAGGCACCTGGTACAAAGTCCCCTGCGAAGCGCGAATGGCCAGGCACTCCTCACAGATAATACCTCCATCTTGAACCGCTGGTCGGAATACTTTCAGAGCCTCTTCAGCGCTGAGCGCACTGTTCAAGAAGCAGTCGTCCTACAAATCCCACACCTCCCAGTAAAGGTTGAATTGGACGAACCGCCCACCGCTGAAGAGACCCTCACAGCCATCCACCAGCTCAAGAGTGGCAAAGCAGCAGGCATTGATGGAATACCGCCAGAGATCTGGAAACATGGAGGCACAGCACTGCACAACAAGCTCCATGACCTCTTTCTCTGCTGCTGGGAGGAAGGAACACTACCAAAAGATCTCCGTGACGCAGTCGTTATCACCCTGTACAAGAACAAAGGCGAGAAGTCTGACTGTTCCAACTATCGGGGAATTACCCTGCTGTCCATTGCTGGGAAAATCCTTGCAAGGCTGCTCCTGAATCGGCTGGTACCTGCCATCGCTGAAGACCAACTCCCAGAGGGCCAGTGTGGCTTCAGAGCAAACAGGAGCACCACCGATATGGTCTTTGTGCTGAGACAGCTACAGGAGAAGTGCCGCGAGCAGAACAAAGGGCTGTACGTAACATTTGTCGACCTAACAAAAGCGTTCGACACTGTGAGCAGGCAAGGCATGTGGCAGATCCTGGAGCGACTTGGCTGTCCCCCAAAGTTCCTCAACATGATTGTCCAGCTACACGAGGACCAGCAAGGCCAGGTCAGACTCAACAATGACCTCTCAGAACCATTCCCTATTCTCAACGGCGTAAAGCAGGGCTGCGTGCTGGCACCGACCCTCTTCACCATCTTTTTTAGCATGATGTTGAAGCAGGCCACAGTGGACCTCGATGATGACGATGCAGTGTACATCAGGTATCGTCTCGATGGCAGCCTGTTCAACCTCAGACGACTGCAGGCCCACACGAAAACCCTAGACCAACTGATTCGTGAGCTGCTTTTTGCAGATGATGCTGCCCTCGTTGCACACACAGAGAGAGCCCTGCAGCGCATCACGTCTTGCTTCGCAGATGCTGCCCAGCTCTTTGGACTCGAGGTCAGTCTGAAAAAGACAGAGGTCCTCCATCAGCCGGCACCCAAGACAGTGTATCGCCCTCCTCACATCACCATTGGCGAGTCTGAACTAAAGTCAGTGCACCAGTTTACTTACCTTGGCTGCATTATCACGTCGGACGCCAAGCTGGACAAGGAGCTTGACAGCAGGCTGGCAAAAGCGAACAGTGCTTTCGGGCGACTTTTCAAGCGGGTGTGGCACAATCAACAGCTGAAAACAGGCACCAAGATCAGCGTGTACAGAGCTGTGGTCCTCACCACCCTGCTGTATGGTTCCGAGTCCTGGGCCCTCTACCGCAGCCAACTACGACTCCTCGAACGCTTCCACCAGCGCTGCCTGCGTACCATCCTGGGCATTCACTGGAGTGACTATGTCACCAACGTCGAGGTCCTTGAACAGGCTGAAACTGTGAGCATCGAGGCTTTGCTGCTGCGGACACAGCTCCGCTGGGCGGGGCATGTCTCCAGGATGGAGGATCATCGCCTACCAAAGATCACCCTGTTCGGCGAGCTTGCTACTGGACACCGTGACAGAGGGGCACCAAAGAAGAGATACAAAGACTGTCTCAAAAAGTCACTTAGTGCCTGCCAAATCGACCACCACCAGTGGTCTTCGCTTGCTGCGGACCGTGACACCTGGCGCTCCACCATTTACAAGGCAGCTGTCTCCTTTGAGGACTCTCGCAGAGCTAGCCTTAAGGACAAGAGGCTCAGGAGAAAAAACAGAGATGCCGCAGCTCAGAACCCTGACCAGACCTTCCCCTGCAGCCACTGCGGTCGAACCTGCCTGTCTCGGATTGGCCTCCGCAGCCACGAACAAGCCTGCAGACGTCATGGGCAACTCCTATAAAATCTTCGTTCGCGAAGTCAAGCCAAGAGAGGATATGACAATAAGCAAATTTTACGAAATCAACATCAGGATGTAATGGGTTAAAATTTCAGTGGCTGCATGCACAAGAGGGCTAAACTGTAAAAACATGATAATTTCTGTCAGTTTATCATACATTGATATATAGACTTTAACCACTGACAAAAAGCATTACCAACAGCCAAAAGCCCTCACAAAATTAACCCTTTAGCTGTCAATAACACTTTTTGCCACAATGATTCTTACAGGCATCATGATAAAAAGCATTACTGACAGCCACAGGATCAGTACTAATTAAAGCATGGAACAGACTGAGGAGTATGACATAAAACAGTTTTCTGCTAGGCTTTTTTACTGATAAAAAAGTCATCTGTTCATAAACCCAACATATCTGAAGAAAATAATGCAGTTACAATGCAGATCCTTCTTCAGCAGTGAAATAAAATAGATGAGAATGTAATCAGGCTCTGATTCTGCCTCTCACCTTGTGTCGCTCGTAGATTTGGTGCACCTCTTCGAGGTCACCCTCATACCAGTTGAAGAGTTCCACGTACTTCTCAGCGATAGTGCCCCTGATTCCATGCCTGTTCTGGATTGGAGCAAACCTGCAATGTGCAAATGGGAGAGAAAATAATACCGATTCATAATAAACTATAGCTTTATGTGTGTGAGTAGTGGTTTTAGTGATGATGATTCCTGTAGGAACCACTACTGACATGCAAAGGGTTAAATATGTGCTGGTATGTGGTTTCAGATCTCACAGCTACAAGCAATTATGTTCAGAATGGCAGACCAGCACACACACACACACACACACACACACACACACACACACACACACACACACACACACACACACACATACACACACACACAAAATGTCTGTTGAAGCATGTCTGTGTGATGCAGAATCATGCAGAATCTTTTGACTTAGACATGACCACATTCTACCACAGTCAACGTTGACAAAGTTTAACCCAACGGCCGCATTTCTCAAATTTTGGAGGTGTTACTATCCACTGTGTATCACTTGCAAGAGACCGACTGACCATGATAATTCAAGGGTAGTGCCAGATTAGCTGGGCGCATGAAGGTGCCAAGCTAATCTGGCACTACCCTTGAATTATCATGGCCAATACATTTGCTGCACGAATGGAATGGATCCCTCTATGTGGTCTTTGTAGGCTTTGAGAAGGCCTTCGACAGTCTGCATCGAGACTCCCTTTGGAAAATCCTGCGATACTATGGAATCCCCCAGAAACTTGTCAACGTCATCAGGTCCCTGTACAAGAATTTTGAGTGCAGAGTCGTCCACAACAACCAGCTCACCGAACCGTTTAAGGTGGAAACCGGAGTGAAACAAGGATGTATTCTTTCGCCAATCCTATTCTCAATGGCAATTGATTGGATCATGCGCCGCACCACAGAGGGAAGGAGGCAGGGAATTCAGTGGACGCTGACCTCAATGCTGGATGACCTCGACTACGCCGATGATATCGGGCTGCTGGCAAGCAGAAACCAGGACATGCAACAGAAGACACAACAGTTGACACAGTCAGCAAGCTCCATAGGTCTCGGGGTCAACATTAGGAAGACTCAAGTCATGAGGAAGAACACCATAGTGGGCGACCCAATCACCATCAATGACCAACCTCTGCAAGAGGTGGACGAGTTCACGTACCTGGGCAGCAAGGTTACCACAGATGGAGACTGCACAAGGGAGATCACCACAAGAATCAGCAAAGCCAACCAAGCCTTCGCAATGCTGAAACCCATCTGGAGGACCACAAGCCTGAGCATCCACACCAAGCTCCGTATTTTTAAGAGCAACGTGCTGAGTGTCCTTCTATATGGGTCAGAATGCTGGAAATCCACTACCGCTACGGAACGCAAGCTGGATGTCTTCCAGAACAAGTGCCTGCGACGGATCATGAAGGTCTTCTGGCCAAACATGATTACAAACGAGGAACTACGGAAGAGAGCAGGCGCAGACAGCATCGCTGAAACCATCGCCACACGGAGATGGAGATGGCTAGGCCACGTTTGCAGAATGTCACCTGACTCATTACCAAGGGTGGCACTGAGATGGACACCACAGGGGAAGAGAAACCGTGGGCGACCAAAGGAGACGTGGCGCCGAACCGTGGAGCGAGAGCTCAAGAACAGAGGCCTTACTCTGCAAACAGCACCCAAAATAGCAGCTGACAGACAAAAGTGGCGCTCCCTTGCCGTCGCCTCAAGCACCAGACGGCGCAGAGAGGACTGAATGAATGAATGATACATTTGCTGCTGTGGGGCGTTGGAGCTAAATGGTTTAAGTATAACAAACCACCATAGGACCCAAAGGTGTTTGTTTCAAATAGAACTTTTCACTGTACTTACTTGGTGATGGCATCAAGGCCATGCTGTGTTTTCATCTTGCGCACAAAGATGGCATGCAGGTAGGCAGCCAAAAATGCTTCAAGCTCCCGTACCACTTCCTGGAATGCAGTGTAGTGATGCTCGAAACGATCGCGGTCCTGTTGAAAACATGAATAAAGACTTTTAAGACACACCTTCTCAATGTACAGCCAGCAAAAGGTCTTTGGGCTGATGTTGACTGCAGTTTGCTCACACACAGGCATATGTAAGCCAACTATGGGTGACGTCAGCCGAAGGATCTTTTGCTTATTGATTATTTGCATGCTGTACATGGTATAGTCAAAGTTGTTTACACAATCAACAGTATTGGACAACCTCCTATGTAAGTAAAAGGCGGCCATACATTTCTGACTTCACTGTCTTCTTTTGTCTTACTTTCCAGTGTATGAAATGTCTTTAGACTGACATCAGCCGCACCTGTAGCTGACACTGGCCTGATTGAACACACAGGAATAATACTTTAACAATTTGGCTGTTGGTAGTGGTTTTTGTCACAATGATTCCTGCAGGAATCATTGTGACAAAAAGTGCTACTGACAGCAAAAGGGGTAGAACCTAATATAATAATGACTTCCTAACCAAAGGGAGGTCAGTATCTATAATAGCTGCATACCAGCTGTGGGAGATGGATTGACCATGAAAGTTCAGTGGTAGTGCCAGATTAGGCTAGCACCTTGCTATGCACCAAGCTTACACGTACAGCACTGCCCTTGATCTATCATGCCCCTCAGTTTCACCTTTGCTATGCTTTAAGGATGAACGTTAGAGGAATATTTGATTTTTGTTCTCTAAGCCACTTGTTCACAATAGTCATTTTCCACAGCCTCTATTTGGTAGCACCCCCCCCCCCCTCCCCCATCTTTATGAGATTTTGTCATAACACAATCAAAATCTTGCTTTCGGCAAAAGCAGACTTACTGTCCTTTGCCTTCACAGGGCAGATTTCAATATAGACGAACTAACCTTGGACTCCACGTCCAGCATGGTTTTGGTGGTGACATTGCTTCGCATGCAAGTGTTCATGTGCTGCACGTGCTCTTCCACGATGGTAGTCAGGTTTGGACCCTCATCCTCTTCCTCCTCTGGGTAGTACTTTCCTGAAAATGAAATTTGTCATTTGTGTGCTGGTATGTGACTTTGGATCTTACGGCCACAGACCGTAAGGTACAAAGTCACAGACCAGCACACATGCGTTTACAAGTGTTTCCTTATTTATTTCCCCAGGCCAGTGCTGTTACAAAGAGTTAGTTATTTGGGTTTAATGCCGGCAGTTACAAAGATAAAAAGCTGCAGTCATTTGAGGGCCAAAGGCATGGACCCTCTTCTCAATGGCTGTCCTTGTCCAGAAACCCAAGTGTTGCTGCAAAATATCAATCTGTACTCAAAAAGTTATACCTCTAAAATCTAAAAGGGGACCCAAAGTCAACAAACATAGGGAGGCCGTTTACACAAGTTGGAACCGTGCCGTGCCGTGCTCAGCCTGGACTGAGCGCGGCGCGGCACGGCTGGCTAGCTTTGCCGTTTACACTAGCCTTACATTGCAGCACGTGACCGTCTCAGACACTTCTGGAATGCATCATGGCAGCCTACAGACAACACGTGGTTTCAGTATTTATGTATACCTGGTTGAAACGAAGACGCCGTCGGAGACACCAAAGGCTCAGGTCAATTATGATAGAGAGTGCCCAAAGGAGACAAAGATTTTTTATCAGAATTTTGTCCTTTCTGCTGACTGATCCTCGGCAACACCGCGCATGAATTAAATTCTCAGTCCAAGTCTGAGGATGGGAGAGTGGCTGCGGCTGCAGTGTCCTCTCGCCATCCTAGACGCCCATTTAAACTCCGCCTCCCTGACCATTCCTCTGTATTTAGCGCAGAACTGCAGGCAATTCTGCTGGCACTCAAGCATGCCTATCAGTCTCGGGAAAGGCCCGAACTTCCTGATTCTGTCTGACTCTTTCTGCCCTGCAGGCCCTCCAGGACGCGGGCACAGACCACCCACTGCTGGTGCAGATTAGAGAGCTCTACGCAGACTTGATGAAGGAATATTATGACATCATTTTTATTTGGGTCCCGGGCCATGTGGGCATCGAAGGCAACAGAATTGCAGATTCTGCTGCCAACAGTGCCCGCAGTGACCCTGTCCCTGACACGCAGACTGTTTATAGTGATTTTAAACCTGTGATTAGTGCATACATAGCCTGCCCGCGAGTGGCAGTCCGAGTGGGACAAGAGGAAGGGAACAAGCTTCATGAAGCTCTTCCTACGGTGTCCGACAGTCTACCTTTCCCGGCAGCCGCCGTGAGGAGACTGTCCTTACTCAGCTCCACATCTGGCACAGGTATGTTATGCACTCTTACTTAAACAGGATGAGCGTCTATGGTGTTTTGCCTGTGATGAGCAGTTTTTTGTTCGACACTTTTTGCTATATTGTGCTGATCTAATTGACACGAGATATAAACACTTCACAGCAGACTCCTTGAAGGTTTTGTTCCAGGATGTTCCCCCCGACAAAATCTTCAATTTCATGAGAGAATGCAATATTTTTAACAAGATCTGAGCATTCATAGACTATGTGGATTTTTTTTAAATTTGCCCTTTTTGAGAGTCTGTAGACGTTTCTTTTAAAGACGTGCAACATTTTAGTCTGACATTTTTAAGCTATATTTAAATTAAGACCTTGCTTTTAGTCTGGCTGACCAGATTTTTACCCATCCCGCTGTGAGATGGCCTTAGTCACCTGCTCGGCGTTAAACCCAAATAACTAACTAACTAACACGACAAATACATCACTCAGTCTGGTGCGTTGAACGATCCACTGATTGGTGGGAACGGATGGTATAGGGTACCTATACAGACAGACAGTGGATTGACGACTTCAGAATGACTAAAGATACATTTTTCTGGCTCTGCAGACAACTTAGGCCCTACATAACAAAGAAACAATCAAAGTTTCACAAGACCATTTCTCATGTTCACCGAGTTGCAATCGCCGTGTATCAGTTTGCAAGCAGTGCAAATTTCAGAACAGTGGGAAACCTGTTTGGAGTTTCTCGCTCTACTGTATCAGTGCCTGGCAGTGCACAGTGTTACCAATGCAATAACTGATTACCTTCTTCCAGTCTTTGTCAAATTTCCTTAAAGGGGAGCGTTTGCAACAAGTTGTAATTAATGTAAATGGTTTTCAGGAGAAGTATGGGTTCCCGCAATGTATTGGGGCAATAGATGGGACACACATTCACGTGACAGCACCATCACAATTCAAAGAGGATTTCCGAAACGGGAAAGGCTGGTAAACGGGAAAGGCTGGTTTTCAATAAACACCCAGTGTGTTGTGGATCATCAGCTTTAAATGTTCGTTGACATATTTGCCGGCTGGCCAGGGAGTTCGCACGATGCGCATGTTTTTCGAAACTCTCCTCTATTTCATCATGCTGAGGAAGGCCGTCCTATGTTCCCTGCCAGACCAAAAAATATCATTATCAGGGGAAATGACATTCCTCTTGTACTTCTTGGGGACCCTGCCTACCCATTACAGGAGTGTCTCATGAAGCCGTTTAGGACAAGTGCTACTATGTCTGCTGAAGAAAAGCCTTTTAACTATTGCTTGAGTAGGTCAAGGATGGTTGTTGAACAGGCTTTTGGTCGTCTTAAAGGTCGATGGCGAGTCTTGCTTAAAACAATGGAAATGCACATAAGCCGAGCACCATCCATATTTTTGGCGTGTGCTGTTCTACACAATATGTGTGAACTCAACCGAGAAGACTTCATCGAACAGTGGGTCGACGAAGTACGGCGCAAGGAATAGGGGATGAGAAGACAGCAGCCTCCTCGACCCGTCCTAGAAGACAGACAAGCAGGAATGGTAGCTAGACCTCGTGACATCAGAGAAACACTCTGTCAGTACATGAGCCAACAGCAGTAAGCAGTGCAGGTAAAATTAATTCTTTTACTTACTTCACACACACAGACACACACACGACATAGACACACACACAAACACACACACACACACAGAGAAAGCTAAGGAAAAATGAAACTTTCGGAAGAAAAAAAAGACGTTTATTTGTCGTCTTATTAATAATAATAAAAATAATAAGCGCATTAAATAGGTGCTTTATCCCAATTGAAAATCGGCTCAAAGCGCCGCCGCGAACTGAACCCAACAAGCACGCTCACGTGAATCACGCGCATTCACTCACACACTGTACATAAACACAGAACATTCACGTGGTGCTAAGGGCAAGCTCAAGCGAGCTACTGTAGTTTTTGGAAAATCAAAATCGTTTGTATTTGAAATTTGATTAAGTGGGCTGAAACTGATACCAAAGTCGTGGGGGAGGAAGAGCCGGAGTACCCGGAGAAAGAACCCCCTTAAAAAAAGTCATGCAATTAGAAATTTAGAAATGCGTAACATGACGTGAAAAGTATGAGATTATCATTTTAAATGTTTCATTAAAAAAAGTCATGCAATTAGAAATTTAGAAATGCGTAACATGACGTGAAAAGTATGAGATTATCATTTTAAATGTTTCAATGAGTCGATAAGAAAAGAACGAAATCAGGTGCTCAGTGTGCCACATTAGTTAACGGTACAGTACAGAATTTGCTCCACTGACAGCATGAGACACACCACTGCAACTTGAGTCCTCATCACTGTCACTGTCATCAGGTGGAAAGAAACCGCCTCCACTGCTGAGTAAATTTGAAAAAAATAGTCTCCATGAAACGGTCATGCTTCCTTTTGGACCTTTGCCTTTTCTTTTCTGCCTGGAGGAGTTTTTCTAGACTTTCATCCTCCGCTTTATTAAAAGCCTCAACTGCAGTTTGCATAGCAGTGCATGCGATTTCTTTCAGGTCAGACGCTTCGGAATCCACCGTAGTCTTTGACTTCCTCGCTCTCTTCTTTGGCGGGGGGACAGCTGGGAGGTCGCTGGTGTTGTCAGTAGATGTAGAAGCGCGTGGTTCAGGTGTGACACTGGCGGATCTGCTACTTGCTCATGGTGTGTTGCGTCCTCTTGCCAGCATTCGGGGTCGATGGTAGTGTCTTTTCCATCTTCATCCAGGTCGCTCTCATTCAGAGAGAAATTGTCTGGTAAGCCTGAAAGACCAAGTGAATGAAATGACTAAAAAAAAAGAAAGAAAAAAACACGTAAAGAGATTCACATGTCTGTATTTTTCTTTCGATTCTTTATCTTCAAAATATGGTGCTGCGGTAAATCACCTACAATGAAAACTATATATAAATTATGGTTTGAAATTGACAGTCTTTCATAACTCTGTGTGTGTGTGTGTACGCGTGCACGTGCAGGCGCGTGTGCGTGCATAAACGTGAACGCCATGGTGCGCACCGTGTTCACTGCTAGTGCTAGCGTTCGAGGTGGAGAGAGAGAGAACAACAACAAAAAAAAAAACTACACATTGTGACTATACAGTTCTTTCAGCAGTGACTATGAATATTGTCATAATAATAATTATTATATTATGAGTATTTGTTTAGTGCTTAATCTTAATCAAATTAATGCACATAACAAACAAAACACAATACCCGAACACACCACTTTTACAATGAACTAAACAACAATGCATACATAATATGTTCTAATTAACAATCAGTCTAAAACAAGTAATGTGGGGGGGGGGGGGGGGGGGAGGAAAAAAAAAAAAACCAAGGAAAAAAACAAAAGAAAACAAAAAGAAAAAAATCAACCAAAAAAACCCTCGGTATACTGACGATTTAGCTGAATTTGACTGTACTATGGTAGTAAAAACGGCGTTCTTACTTGTTTGTTAGACGCTTAGGGGCTGAGCATCCTGAGAGGCTGCTGAGGCTCGTGACAGTGATGACACTAGATGTCTGGGATTCAAACTGGGATGCCGTCCCAGGATGGGGGCCAGCATGGCACAGTGGGGGCACTCTTACCTCCCACTGCCACTCTTGCGGTTATTGTCTTCGGCACTACGGAAGGCCTGTTTGAGTTTCTTTATTTTTTCTCTGCGCTGAACAGCAGTCCTGGCAAATGTTGTGCTGTTCGTTCAAAACACGAGCTATTTCACCAAAAACTACAATGTTTCTGTGTTGTCCTCCAAGTCTCTCCTGAAATTCAGGCTCGCCCCATACTTGAATTAACATCTTTGTCTCCTCTTCTGACCAAACACAACCTCTGTACTTGTCTTCCATTTTGCCAAATAGGTAATGCGGTGTGTATAGTATGATGTCGTAAAGGCTGTGTTCCAGCGAAATATTCACCAGAATGGAATGCAGGCACCAGGTCAGCACTGCCGAGCCGTGCTCAGCCCTGCTCTGTAGCAGGGCTCAGCACGGCTCGGCACGGCACGGATTCAGCACAGCTTAAAGCAAATGTAAACAGTCCGGCCCGGGCTCAGCACGACAAATTTTGCAAGTGTAAACGGCCACAGGGATTTACTTTATAGACTGAATCAACTAGCAGAAAGAATTTTAGAAATCGGAGCTGTAGTTCGGCCACAACAGAGTACTGAAAAAGAAGCATCTGTGATCTCATTACTTTTCTGTATAATAATATATTACAGAAATTTAATGACACCACCAAAAAACTTACTCAGAAGAGCTAGATCATCTTCAGTGAGCCCCAGTTTGTCTTTGACAACTTCAAAAATCTCATCCCCCTGTTTAGCATGCAAGGTAGCTTCCTCCATCTCTCCCTTTGATTCTGGCCCATCTGCATCATCCTCTTTACTGTCTTCCTCAGCGATGGCGCGCAGCGACCGATCCGGTGAGGGCATGGTGATGGTCACCAATGGATCATCATCATCATTGTCTGAATGCAAAAAAACCCCACAATTTTCTTAACCCCGGTATTTGTTGTGAATTACAGCATGAGCTGTAAGGTCCAAACTCATAGACCAGCACTCAAAAGGGAAGTCATTTAAGTTAAACCTGTTTTGAGCGCTTTTTGTCATGATAATACCTCCAGGAGTCATTGCAACAAATAGCGCCAAAAGGTTAATCTGGCAATGCCCTGGCCGACCCAACTAGGAGATAGATCGACCATTTTAGTTCAAGGGTGGTGCCAAAATAGCTTGGTGCCTCAGGTGCCAAGCTATTCTGGCACCACCCTTGCACTATCACAGTAAAATTAATTTCAAGCAGTAGTGTATCAGAATAAAAAGGGTTAATGGTCAAAGTACTAAACAGCTGTTTATGAACGATACTGTCCACAGTACTACGCCCATGGCAAGAGCCTTGAACTATCCATACAGTGGAACCTGTTCTGTGCAACCACCTCTTTTGCAAGAAAGAAGTGGTCTTAAAAAACAGGTACTCTCTCTTGAAAGGCTAAAGGTGTCAAATGTCATTAACGACCATCATTTAGGTGGTTACAGCCACCTAAAGCATGGCCTTAATGACAGGTGATCCCTCATAAGGGTGGTCGCTCAAAACAGGTTCTGCTGTATTATGGCCAATCTATTTTCTTATACACTACAGTGTCTTGTGGGTGAATGAGTGAAGCGGTATCTCTCTGTTTTGGAAGAAAAAGAGCATCTACAATAACTACTTGCATACCTAAGAGGTCAATCTCCTTTGGCTTCCTGAACTTGGCGTATTCATCCTGCTCGGAACCATCATCGATGACTAGATCCTCTTTGCGGGGTCGGGGGATGCCAACCAGACTCTTTGTCAGCCTGAAACAAGCACATACATATGCCATTAATATCGTCAAAATAATATACAATATTATACTGACTACAGTGGACATTGGATTAAACGAAAATGCCACAAAAACCCTTTTCAAAATATTATCCGAAATATGTTATTAGCAGTTGACAAATTTCAAAATCACAGACGCACAAATGGTGCAATTGACTTTTTATTTTAAGGCACAGTTTTAAACAACCCAAGGAAATATTTATTTTTCTCTAAAAGGTATTTTTTCGAAAAATACTTACCGATGACATGACTACATGGGAATATCTACTTCTAGGCTCAATTTTAGCCTACTTGCCTGTTGTGTGCCCACACAACCCGAGAGGCACTCGGGGAACCCCCCAGAGGGGCCGAGAGTTATCTCCCCATACCTGCCTTACCAGATCCGGTCACGAGACCATTCAGTCTGATACTTCGCTCGAAAGCGGCAAGCGGGGCAGGAGGGAGGGACATCCGAGTCATGTCATCGGTAAGTATTTTTCGAAAAAATACCTTTTAGAGAAAAATGAATTTATTTCCTCAAAAACATTACCGATGACATGACTACATGGGAGAATTGCGATGAGGAGGCGGGTGCCGCCCAAAACTCCCCCAGCAGAACAGCGCCGTTCTCCCCGTCGCACACTCCCGACAATTTTAGCGAAGTGCATCTACGGTGCCAGTGGCACCGGGAGGGAGTGTTGCGCGGCGGCGATGTCCCCCCACCAGTGCGAGATTCTCTCGCTGGCTAGCCAGGTCCCGGAGGTAGAAAGGGGCAAAGACCGATTCGGTTTTCTAGCCCACGGCTGCCACGATGTCCTTGACAGCGCGGTTTCGATCAAACGCGACGTTCGTGGCCATAGCTCGTACCTCGTGTGCGTGAATGTGCAGCCTCTTCGCTCCCTCAGGGGAGATCTCCTGATAAGCGGAGCGTATGACCCAGCGGAGCCAGGAAGAGATCGTCTGGGCTATAATGTCACGCCGGTTGGGTCTTAGGGGTAGGAAGAGGCGCGACCGTCCCCTGCGGACGGGCTTAGATCGCCGCAAATAGATTTTTAAGGGCGCGCACGGGATCCTGTAGCCTGGTCTCCAGGGACCGGGGTCGGTCTCTCAGCGGCCTAATGGCGATCACCTAAGGCGGAGTTAAAGGAGACCTGTTATTTGCCAGAAAGGCCGGGTCCGTGCGCAGCTGGACGGAGCCATCTGTTCGGAACTGCAGACCGGCAGGGCGTGCTGAAGGCGCATGTAGCTCGCTCCCGCGCGAAGCGGTAGCCAGTGCCAGCAGGAAACAAGTCTCGCGTGCCAAGTCCGCGAGCTGGGCCAAAGGTAATGGTACGAAGCGGGCGGAGTTCAACCACGTGAGCACCCAGGGTAGGTCCCAGCGAGGAAGGAGCGAGCGGAGTGTAAGGCGCTGGGTGCCGAAGTGTCCCATAAGGTCGGCTAGGTCCTTGCCGGCGCCCGGATCGGGTCGTCCCAGGTGACGACAGGTGTCCGCCATCATGGACAGGTAACCGCGTACCGTGATGAGGGTTAGGCTTTGGTCTCGAAGAGCCAGAGAGAGAAGTCCGCCAGCGGAGGATGAGTCAGATCCGTGGGCGTAAGGCCAAGATCGGTACACCAGGAACAGAGGACTCGCCAGTTCCCTCGTAGGCTCGAAGGGTCGACAGTCTCCGGGGCGCAGCGATCGCCTCCATAGCTGCATCTGAGTATACTCTAGCTCCGGGGGTTTGCCGCCCAACCTCCAGGCGTAAGGAGGAGCCACTCCAGGCAGGGGTGGAACAGCGGCTGGCGCGGTTGCTTGAGCATGGTCCGCGGGGTGGGCAGCAGCAGGGGCGGGTCTGTGGCGAGGCTGAGCAGGTCGGTGGTCCAGGAGCGGTTCCAGACGAGCGGTGCGACCGACAGGAGGAACGCCGAAGAGCCCCGCAGTTAGAGGAGGACTTAGGGCACGAGGACGGTAGGGGGACCGGTATAGGCCACAAGTCCGTCCCAGGGAAAGGAGAGCGCATTGACAGCCCAGGCAAGGTGGTCGGGAATCGGGGAGACGAAGAGGGGAAGCTGGTGGTTCCACCTCGGGGCGAACGACTCGGCCTGGGGAGTCTCCCAGCGGGCGCAGATCATCTGAAAGATGTCCTGTCGCAGGGTCCATTCCGTGTGTAGGAGTTGGTCGCGGCGAGACCGAGAGTCGGCCAAGACATTTAGGCATCCGGGAACGTGCGGGGCTTGAAGGATAATGCTCCGGTCCTCACACCAACGCATCTTCCTGTAGAGGAGCATACACAGGTCAGGGGAGCGTGTGCCACCTAGCTTCTGGATGTAAGCGACCACGATCGTGTCGTCCGAAAGCACGAGAAGCTCCTGGTGTCGGAGGAGGTACTCCCCGGCGTGAAGGGCTCGCCATACGGCATGCATCTCCAGACAGTGGGTGTGGGTGTGCGCCCAGTGGGAGGGCCAGGGGCCCGCCTGGAGGGGGAGAGGCTAAGGGAACTCCCGACGCTAGCCACGTAGGGCCGGTCCACCGACGAAGGTGCGGACGAAGCATCTGGGGCACTGGGACCGCGGCCGTCAAGTCTCTGGAAGACGTGAGCCAATGGAGAAGATGCAGTAGAATTGGCCGGGAGTAGAGACGCCCTAGTGGGATAAGATCCGCTGCGGCGTTCAGCAAACCCAGCAACTGAAGCCAGACTCTGGCGGGGCCTGCATCCTCCCGAGCTAACTGGTCGGCTAGATCAGCAATCCTCTTGATCCGGGGCACCGGAAGGCGTACCGTGTTGAGGTTGGTAGGGAGTTCCATACCCAGATGCACAACCCGGCGGGAGGGAGAGATCTGACTTGCCGTCGTCTACTAGGAAGCCCAGGTGTGCCAGGAGGTGCAAGAGAGCATTCTCTGTCCGTGGCTAGCGCGGTCTCCGATTGGTTGCACAACGGAGGTCGTCCAGGTAGTTCGATGTGGACTGGAGGAGGACTGTCGGGCTAAGGCGACTAAGGCGTCCATCCGCCAAGTGAAGACCCAGGGGCGGAGGTTGAGTCCGAACGGCAATCCTACCGAAGGCGCTCGAGCGGTGCGCACTAGTGTCCTGAACAGAAAGTGGAACGGAAGGAGTCGGGGGCGCGACCGAGTCGCGCAAGCTAGGGCTGACGTCTCTCCTGGCCAGACTCAGTGAGTAGGGCGCTACGCCGGCGTACAGATCCTCCGGAAGGATCAGCGGGCTTAACGGGGAGAGACGGGAGAGGAAGGCCAGTCACGTGGGACGGCACATGGCGGACTGCTGCAGGCCGGGCTCAGTGAGGCGGGCGCTGTGCCGGCAAACAGACCCTCCGGAAGGGTCAGCGGGCGTGGCAGCAGTGGCAGTCCTCTGATCAGCCATCAAGTGACCTGAAAGTGGAACGGCGGGAGTCGGGGCGCGACCGTGTCGCGCAAGCTAAGGCTGAAGCCTCTCTTGGCCAGACTCCGAGAGCATGGCGCTACGCCGGCGTTCAGATCCTCCGGGGGGAGCGGCGACGATCCCGGCGAGGCGAATGATCCCTCCAGCGGCGCTCGAGGGGCGAGCGTGAGTGTCTAGAACTGACGGTGGAACGGGATGAGTCGGGGGCGCGACCGTGTCGCGCAGGTTGAGGCTGACGTCTCTCCTGGCCGGACTCAGTGAGAAGGGCTCTATGCCGGCGTTTAGATCCTCCGGAAGGATCAGCGGGCTTCTCGGGGAGAGAGAGAGGATGAAGGCCAGTCAACGTGGGACGGCTCATGGCGGACTGCTGCAGGCCAGGCTCAGTGAGGCGGGCGCTGTGCCGGCAAACAGACCCTCCGGAAGGGTCAGCGGGCGTGGCAGCAGTGGCGATCCTCTGGTCAGCGCGCAACGCCGGGTCCCGACGAGCAGACCGTTCCGAGGGGCCGATGCGAGGAAGGGCGGTCGTTACCGAAGGGGCGGCGGAAGTGTCCACAGGAGCCGGACGAGAGATAGTAGACGGAGGTCGCTCTCGCCGATAAAACTCCAGAGGTCCGACCAAACGTCTCCGGCCAAGTCGCACAGACATCACGAGGAACGAACCGCCGACCCGTAGAGACTGAGTCGCCAAACAGCAAGGGTCCACCCAAGGGGGCACGGTGAAGTTGCGCTCGCAGGTCCGGCGGCAACAAACTGCAGGGGCGGAGCAGGGCATCTCGACGCATGAGGTCGCAATTGGCCGAAGCCACCATCGCGTTGACCGAGGAATGGTAGGCGGCGCAGTTGGCGGTCTCCGCGAGGACCAGCAGGTCTCCTAGGAGGGGAGAGATGGAAAGATGCCAGGATACCTCCACCCGACGACCCAAGGCTTGAGTGAGGAGCTCCATAACACCCGAGCAGGGTAAGGTGTTTCGGACCAAGGTCGCTGTCTTGTCCAGGCCCCGCGGTGGGGACCGCCGCAGCAGAGTCAGACCGCCGGCTAGCGACACCGCCGAAGGGTCCAGCGTAGGCAGAGGGATGGAGAAGGCTAGGAGAGTCCAACACACCAGTCCCGCCGAAACAAGATGTCTAATCCGCGGGCCAGCGACGGTCGGAGAAGAAGACCGGCTCCTGCTTGACGTGGCGAGCTGTAGGTGCGACGAAAAGACGTCTCGAAGACCCTTAAAGCCGGGCGGTTGGGGAAGCGACTTAAACCTCTTGACCTGCCTCTCCGCGTCAACAAAGGCGGCGACCTTCCTCTTCAGCGGTGGGGAAGCTGGGCAGGCGTCCGCCGGCAGCGTCACGGCCACGATCCTGGCGGCTTCCACCGGAGCTAGAAGCGTCTCTGACTGGGAAGAAGACGGGAGCGCCGAGGGGGAAACATCCTCGAGGGCCGCGTGCGAGGTCGAGCGATCCTCCTCGTCCAACAGAGCCGAGACAGACTTCTGGTAGCAGGCTGAGCGCATCGTCCTGCAGGCGTCTGGAGGAGGAACGGTGCGGATCAGAGTCGCGGCTGCGTCGCGACGGGCGGTGCTGACGTCTCTCCGGGCCCTACTCCGGAAGTAGGCCACTATGCCAGCAAGGCGATACTCCGGAAGGATCAGCGGGCCTGGTGCGGGGAGAGTGGTGAGGACGGCTCGTCAACGACGGACGGCTCAAGGCCGACTGCTGCTGGACACTCTCAGTGAGACGTGCGCTAAGCCGGCAAACAGACCCTCCGGAAGGGTCAGCGGGCGTGGCAGCAGTGGCGGTCCTGTGGTCAGACAAAAACCGCGAACCCCGACGAGGGGACCGTTCCGTGCGGGAGTGGCCGAGGAAACAGCCAGGGCGGCCAACGTGTCAAAGGGCGCTGAACGCTCGTAAGCCGGGCGGGCCCGCTCTCGGCGGTAAAAGGACCAAGGTCCGCCCACATAACCTCAGGCCAGGCCGCACACCGCTTAACTCTGGTATCAGATTCAGTCCACCCAACCAATTTCAAATACAAACGATTTTGAACTTCCAAACTACAGCAGCTCGCTTGAGCTTGCCCTTAGCACCCCGTGAAAGTTCTGTGTTTACGTTCCGTGTGTGAGTGAATGCGCGTGACTCACGTGAGCGCGCTTGTTGGGCCCAGTTCGGGGCGGCGCTTTGAGCCGATTTTCCATTGGGAAAAAGCGCCTATTTAATGTGCTTATTATTATTATTATTATTATTAAACCTGTGGTCCGAGGAACCACCGAACGCGGTAGGGAGACCGAGTGAGTGTCCGTCGGCCACCTAAAGTCATCGCACCGGGAGCACAACATTATCGAAGCGTAGGCGGGCTCCCGGTGAAAGCGTAATGGGGCACTCTCGGAGGGCTAACAGGGCTTTAAACGGGCTAACACACACGGAGCCCAAGGCCCACGTGCAAACGGGCGCGACACGGCAACAGCCGACCGTGAGCTAATCAGGCACTACGCACTGAAACCAAACCACCAGCAAAAAGCAGGGAAACACCCATAGACAGCCGGCCCTCAGCCCGAGGGACGGCCGAGGGAACTACCGCTACCTTACCTCTGCAACGAAGGGAAGGGGGGAAAAGGGCAGTCAAACCGCCGTCCACAGACGCAGAAGAATCCCCGCAAGGAGCCCAACGAAGCAGGAAGAGAAGGCCAGGTAGAAGGCAGGGTAGAAGCGGGCGCAGAGCACACAGAGTCGGCAACGAGCGTCAGTAGGCAGAAGACCGGTCGAGGCAGCGAGAGCGCGGGCCAGACACGTCTTCTCTCCACGAGCGAAGTAGAAAGACTGGATGGTCTCGTGACCGGATCTGGTAAGGCAGGTATGGGGAGATAACTCTCGGCCCCTCTGGGGGGTTCCCCGAGTGCCTCTCGGGTTGTGTGGGCACACAACGGGCAAGTAGGCTAAAATTGAGCCTAGAAGTAGATATTCCCATGTAGTCATGTCATCGGTAATGTTTTTGAGGAAATAAACACAAATTTGCTGAACACTGGAAGTCTTGTCTCATCTGAGTCGGAACCTTTTTTGAGTGATGACCCTTACAACAAATTACCTGTCTCTAAAGACAATCATTGAGGTGGCCATAGCCACCTAAATGATGGCCATTAAATTTAATGTCAGGTGACACTGTTTTTGGCCATCAAGAGTTCTCTTGAGAGAGCACCTGTCTTTTAACCCATTACATCCAGACGCTGATTTTGTAAAATTTGCTTATTGTCCTATGAAGGTTGCATTACAGACAAGGAGATCGATCAACTGTTTTAGTTCAAGGGTGGTGCCAGAATAGCTTGGCACCTGAGGCACCAAGTTATTCTGGCACTACCCTTGAACTATCAGTCAAATTTTTTTCAAGCAGTGGGTGTATCAGGATGAAAAGGGTTAAGATCCCTCTGTTTTTGTTTTTTTGCTGAAAAGGGTGGTTCTGCTGTAGCTTACAAAATGTCACTGCTCCTTTTTTCTAATTACACATACAAAATCATCACTCAAGCAAATAAACAATTCTTTTTCTATATCCTCACTTGTTGTACTGTGCCATAGTGTTGATGACCTCCAGAAGCTGACGGATGCGGGAGCAAAAGATGTCCATGTGGGACATGATAGCATCCTCATCCGTGATGGGGACCCCATGACCTGTAGGGTCAGACCGTTTGGATGGAGACGTCACCCCGCCAGTCTGTCGTGACATCCCACTGGCTCCCGTGGCTGTTCGATTTCTGGGGAAAGTTTGACTGAATGTAGAGTGGAGAAAACATTGATCTCAAATGAGTGCTGGTTTGTCATTGTAGACCTCACAGATGCAGCTGTGAGATCCAAAGTCACAAAGCAGCACACAGACGTTCATGTATACTGATGAGCAAAATAAATGTGACACCATTCAAGTTATCAAAACACTAAAGTGTTTCCTATGACTCAAATGATGGCGCATTTTTCTTTGCTCAACGGGATGTATATAAAACACACAAAAGTATGAATACTATGATCCACATATATACCAATGACATGAACATTGGTTTAGTGAAAAAAATAATTCTCAAATTAATTACAGAGATAGGGTACATATTCCTTTCATTTTCATCAATCCCCCACAACCAATGCATATAATTATATTAGACAACACCTCCCAAACTTGGGAAACTGGTCCCAAGACTGAAAGAGATGAAGGGGATCTAATTTCAAAGACTCACTTTGAACCAGGCAACATTGACTGAGCAAAGCTGCTCACAGAGGAGTAGTGAGACAGGTTTTGTGATCCCCCTAGAGAGTCTCTCAGGGAACGCAGAGCTTCACGGAAAAACCCTTGCAGCATCAGACACGCACGCAGTCGGTTGAACAGTCCATCCTCAGCAATGCCAATGTCCTTTCCCTCTTTTGCTTTTCCTCGTGACGATTGCTGTAGAAAACACCAGAATGAATTTGTCAACACATTCAAAGTTGTGCTGCATTTGGATATGCTGCTTAATGCCAAATATCTGGATGCAGCATAGCTTGAATGAGTCAATAATTATGTAGTTCTAAAGATTTATCTTTCTTAATAACACACATTAAGATGAGAGGCATGCCAAACATAATAATACCCATTGATATAACAAAACAAGAATGGTAAAGCCTTTATGGATCATGTGCATGATGGAACCACATAATTAGTCTAACCTTTGTGCCCTTGACCTTTCCAATAGGTCACTAAAACGAGAAGGTGATCAAGTGCATTAACAAAAAGTCTTTGTACCAGCAAAAATCTGCTTTCTCAAAATCTATGCATTTTCACAAATTAGTCAATCCTCTGTGACCTTGTCCTTCGCAAGGGATCAACTAAATTAGCATGCATAGTAAAGTCTTATCATCATTTACCTTTGTGCCAAGTTTGATTGAAAAGTTCAATTGAAAAATTGTCATTTTTCACATTTCCTGACCTCTTGTGACCCTTGACCTTTTTGATAGGTTATCCAAATTAGTATGCATGGAAAAGTCTTAACATCAGGTATCTCTGTACCAAGTTTGGGCTTGAAGTTGAAAATAGTACATGTATTTGAGAAAAATCAACTTTTGTCAAAATACAGCTATTTTGACTGATTTGTTTACCCTATGACCATGAATTCTGAGAAAGGTCATTAAATTTGATACTTTTAGAAAGGTCTTGCCACAAAGTATTCTTGGGCCAAGTTTGAAGACTGTGGCTTGAATAGTCTCTGAGAAAATGCCAACATAAACGTTTACTACGGACGATGACCGATGGACGGATGACCACTGGCCTAGAAGTATAGAACCTAGGCTCACTTTTGCTGCACACATGAGTTAAAAAAAATTGTAAATTTGTAATTTATACATTGGAACAGTATTATTATTAAGTACCAAAACATACACCAAAAGGTTGAATTAAAAAAAAAAAATGTTTACATCAAATATCTTTCAGTACTTAGTTGTTTCATAATGCATTGTTAGTACAGTCAAACCACTTCATAAAGCATGGAAAACACACATTTTTTGGGTGTGTTTTTTAAAAGGGGGGGGGGGGGGGGGGCTCTGTTTCATGCTCAACAAAAACACTGCAAACTGAAAAAGCACTGGTGCTAGGGAGGGGCGGGCGGGCGGGGGGGGGGGGGGGGGGGGGGGGGGGGGGGCTCTGTTTCATGCTCAACAAAAACACTGCAAACTGAAAAAGCACTGGTGCAAGAGGACAAAATGAGCACCAATGGGAACCAGATTGTGAATGTGATGGAAGGCAATGTGCCACAAGAAATGGGAATCACAATCAGCAGTGCTACAGAATTTTTTGTTTGTTTTAAAGGCACACAAATGAATATTGAGGTACATACACCTCTTCCACAAACACACACACACATACAGAAAAACATGTCTTGAGCAACCACCTTTTTAGCAAGAAGTGGTCTAAAAAGACGGGTGTTCTCTCAAGAGAAGCCCTACAGGACAAAAAGTGTCGCCTGTCATTAAAGACCCTCATTCAGGTGGTCTTTAATGACAGGTGATCTCTCATAAGGGTGGTCACTCAAAACAAGTTTTGCTGTATCGATTGTGAGAAGGTGTACAAAGAAGAACACTGCACCACAACACTACATGTTCACTACCTTAAGTTTGGACTTGCTTGACTTCAGCGGCTTGCTTGTATTTACTTATTTTAGGCTTTCCGTTAATGGAAAGTTGTCCGTATTTGACGGATAATGCTGGCAGGGATGGAAAGTCTTCGGAAAAATAAGTGTTCAGTTGGGACTGCTTTACATTGTTGCAACCTTGGGTAACAACATACACCTCACCCAAGCCACACCCCTTTGCAATCAGTACTGATGTACTTATCTAGGCCATGTTTAAAGTATGTGAAGGACTGTAGAATGCCCGGGACAGATTTGTTTGTCATAACGTCTGTCCCAACAATGGATAATTTTATAAATTAATTCACAGACTTACTTATTTATAGGAGTGGATAAAAATAACTGCAAACGTGTACCACAGCACAGCAAGTACACTACCTTGAGTTTTGATTGTACCTGACTCTTCAGTGAAGTATTTGTAAACTGAGAGAAAGTCTGTGAAAGTGACTGGACATTATGGCCCAGAGATAAAAAGTAAAAGATCCATGAGAAAAATGCCTTTCTTTCTTTCTGTCTTTATTTTATTTGTATTTAGAGGAAGGTATGTGAAAAAAAAGTGCACCACAGCACAGCACATCTACTACCTTGAGCTTTGACTCCACCTGACTCTTCAGTAGCTTCTGCTGGGGGTCACCAGTTGCTGCAGGGTCACGCATGAGTGCCTCCTGCGCCACACAGTCCCAAAGCTCATCACGGTCCTCGATCACGTTGGTTGTGCATGACTTGATGTGGTCCTTGCAAGCCATCACTAGTTGGTTTGTCACCTGCAAAAAGCAATGGTAAAAAACATGTGGATGTAAGATGCAGTTGTAAAATACACACACACACACATTGCAATAATAACAATGGAAAAGAGGGATGGGGATGACATACTTTACTACCTTGCTAACCTTTTAAAGTGAAACCTGTTTTGTGCAACCAACAACTTTTTTGAAGAAAAAAGTGGTCTTAAATAATAAAAGACGTGCTCCCTCAACAAAAGTCTTGCAAAGCACAAATTGTCACCTGCCATTAAAGACCATCATTTATGCAGCTAAAGACACCTAAATGATGGTCTTTAACCCTTATCCTACTGAGGCCAAAAGCTTCAAATTTGTACACTGCCACATGCAGGCTACATTACAGTACTTACAAGGATACAGACCAATGGCTTTAGTTCAAGGGTAGTGCCAGAATAGCTTGGCGCCTAGAGGCGCCAAGCTATTCTGGCACTACCCTTGAACTATTTTAGTCAAACTTATTTCACACACTGGTGTATTCCGAATGATAAGGGTTAATGACAGGTGTTTGTAAGTGTTCTGCTGAGTTTAACATTGGGAAAATGGAACAGGAAGAGGGCACACGTACAGTCCAGGCACATGAAAGTAGCATGATCAGATTCATACCCCTTGTTATTCAAATCTTGTAACATGTTGAAAATGCTCCGTCGTAATGTCAACTTAGTGAAGAATCTGACAAGACAAAGGAAGTGTCTCTGACCTAGAATGTTTCAACAGTTTCTTGCTTGCATAAATCTGTATGCAGTTTAGTTCAGTTCAGTATACTCGAGATGCTATCTCTACATTCATGCAATCCATCCTATTCCAGAAGGAACGAAATATTACACAAATTGGTATAATCTATACTGATGAGCAAAATAAATGCAACATTTTAAAAATCATCTGAAACGTTTAATGCGACATTTTTTTGAATCATCGGAAACATTTAAAATGTGACATTTGTGAAATTATTATAAACACTTTATTGTTTAGATTCCAAAAATGTTGCATTTCTTCTTCTTGTCAGTATAAAAAGCAAGCTCTGAAGGTCTAACAAATAGCACTAGTAAAAGGCATGAAGGAAAGGTTGAGTTACTGACAAGACCTTACCTTTGTGAGTATGATACCAAGAAAGCCACTGCGGGCATAGTAGCGTGAGATGGCATCCATCTGCTTGATGGTGTTGGTCAGCCCAGGTATGGCAGAGTTGATGATGGAGTGGGGGCTGGCATCATGGTACAGCTGTTCAAAGTGACGCTTCAGTGACTCCAGGTACTTCAGTTTGTCTTTAGTGTCATTCAGTCCATCTGTCAGTCTGGAAGGTGAGAGTATTCAGCACGTCTAAGTATGGTAATGAACCCCCTTGCGCATGCAGCCATTGATATTGTTTACAGTCCTGGTGGCTCATTCACACTAGAACCGGCTCATAGAGGTTATTCTTAACCCATCAGCTGTTGGTAGCAGTTTTCATCACGATGATTCCTGCTAAAAACATTGCAACAAAATTGCTACCCACAGCCAAAGTATTAATTTTGCTTTTAACCTGAAACAAAGTAAAGTTAAACTCCCATACAATGCAGCCACAAGTACTGTTCACAATTGGGTTTAACATAAAAGTCTTCTAGTTTGTGGTTACCTTTTACCTGACATGTCACTGAGGATCATAATCGTGACAAAAAATTCTAAAGACAGCCAATGTGTCAAATCAAAATCAGGCAACACTCCCAGGCTGCAAAGAGTATACAGGGATTGTTGTCGATGACTGTCACGATTACTGCAGCATAAAGATTAAACAGATGAATACCTCAAACTGGAGATGTGAATGTGTTCACAAGCAAGATAGGTGAGGCTAGCACTGGTAGAATTGTACACATACCAAGGGGAAATACTCAGCGCTGAACAGACAAACAGTTAGATCCCCTGCCCCATCCTACCAAGCACCCAAATGCCAGCCCACAGTGTGAATGTGGCCACTCCTTACTAGCCAGAAGCACAAATTCTCATGAGCCCCTGCGGCTGTAGACTAAACAGGCAGACCAAATGTGCGAAATCTGCCCTTCCTCTGATTCAGGGATAACCTCTAGCCTAAAAACCACCTGAAAACTTATAGTTCATTGACATTTTCTAACAGCTAAATAAAAGAAAGCATAGAAAACACCTGAAAAATGCAATTCTACAGCATCCTCTAAAATTAAAAATAAGTAAATAACCTATTTAAGCAGATACATACGCTGCATCTGTTGCTTTCCATTTCTTCAGGAGGCGAGATTTGGCTTGGATCAGAACGGCTATTACCGCTTTGCACTCCTTTCCTTTCAGCTGTTCTGTGACACTGGTTAGCAATCGCTGTCGTCTGCGCCACCGCTCCAGTTCTGACATTGGGCCCGCATTTGGGTCCATGAATCTGCGTAAAATTCAAACATAAAAGAATAACAAGGATTATATTTTTAAAAAATAAATATTATAAGCAATTATAAGTTTGCAGTTCCAACATCGGACCTGCATTAGGGTCCAGGAACCCTTGGACACAAAAGGTCATTGGGCTGATGTCAGCCGTAGCTGGCACATGCACGCATCGACCTGACAGCCTTTCGCTTACAGGCAAACCTGTTATTGTCAATTTAATAAGTGAACGGAACCCTGATATTGAAATTCTGCAATCTGGGAATTGTCATCTAAATACCACATTACATTCAAGAAACATATCCGCTATTATAGTTCAAATGTGGTCAGGATATCTTGGTACCCCTAGTCTGTCTGAACCTTGACAGAGCTTTAAAAAAGAAGGCTGACATTCTTTTATTGGGCGAATTTAATATAGATTTACTTAAGCCGCACCCCGCCTGAGACACAATGTCATCTCTGTTTGGCTTAGTACAGTTAGTGAAATCACCCACCAGAATTACTCTAACTACTTCCACGCTTATAGACCACATATATACTAATAAACCCAAAGCCGTCTCTGACGTTGATGTCTCAAATCTAAGTGTTAGTGATCATTATCCTGTGGCGTGCTCCTGGTCTTCTAAACTCCCTAAACCAATAAAGAACGGCCATACAACTATAACGTATAGGACATTCAAACACTTCAGTAAAGACGAATTTCTATTTGATCTAGAAAATACTCCTTTTAATGATGTGCTCCTATCCTATGATCCTAATACCGCCCTCAGTATTTGGTACTCTCTTTTCCTAAATGTACTTAATAAACATGCTCCCCTATGCGAGAGGAGGGTAAAATCTCACACTCTTCCTCCCTGGCTTACTCCTGAAATCGTGCAGGCGATGGCGCTTAAAAAGATCTACATAGCAATAAAATGTTTACTGAATATAAACAACAGCGTAACCGTGTTAAATACATGATCAGAGTGGCAAGAAAAAAGTTAGTTCGTGACAAGGTTAAAAACAGCAAGGATACCTCTGCTTTATGGCACCTTCTAAACACTAGGGGGTCTCCACGTACCACAACTACCATTCCCACTAATCATACTGCTGATACATTCAATGACCATTTTCTTTCTGTTGCCGAATCTCTAATTTCGTCAATCCAGAATAACAATTATTACCGTTCTAATCTGCTGTCTGAGTTTTGTCAACAAAGAACAATAAGCACAGCCCACTTCAACATCCCCATGCTAGCTGTTCATGAAGTGGGTTTACTCATAAGTAACCTTCCAAATAAAAAGTCCTCAGGGGCTTGATGACATCAGCCCGAAAATACTTAAGATGTCTCTCCCATACATTGTAGAATCCTTAACTTACATTGATAATCTCTGTATCCAGCATAACACAACATCCTGACCAGCCAGTATTTATTCTCGGCGACTTCAATCAGTGCGATTTAACACCACACCTCTCTTTACAACAGTACATTACATGTCCTACAAGAATTAATCACACTACTGATCTCTGCTTTGGCAACATTGATGATGCATTTAAGCCGTTGTGTAGGCCCCCACTGGGGCGCTCGGACCACAATGTCATACACTTGTTGCCAAAGTATAGACAAAAAATAAAGACGTCAAAGACTGTAACGAAAACCACTCAGCTGTGCACACTGGACAGCATGGAGGAGCTCTGTGGTGCTTTGTGGCGACAGATTGGGATATGTTTACTCATAACTGTGATGATCCTAATGAACTTGTTGAGACAGTCACATCTTACGTAAGATTTTGTGAGAACACTGTAATTAAAACCAAGACAGTGAAGGTGTTTGCCAACAATAAGCCTTGGGTCAGCAAGGAGCTAAAGGTGTATTTGAACCAGAAGAAACTTGTTTTCTTACAGGGTAACACTGATGAATTTCGGAAAAAAGAGAGGGATTTTAGAAGGGCTGCTAAGACTGCCAGACTGAACTATAAAAGCAAGATCAAAACAAAATTTACTTCTGGCAACGCTAGAGATGCATGGAATGGTCTGAACAGCATGATGGGTAGGCAGCAAAAGAAACAAGCCACGCTCTGCACGGGGAATCCAGTTGAGATGGTCAATGATCTAAATCGTTTTTACTTACTCTGTACAATCTTGTATTTCAACATCTTGAAAAATCAAAAGCACAGTCATGTGAGAATTCTTTTATTGACTTTTCTAATGCTTTTAATACTGTTGAACCACTGATGCTTTTGCAGCGTATGATGGACTTTAATGTGAACACAAACATTATTCTGTGGGTGCGAGACTTTTTGAAAGACAGGCCGCAACGTGTAAATGTACATGGCAGTCTGTCTGACCAAATGGTGTTAAATTCAGGCTGCCCTCAAGGTTGTGTCCTCTCTCCGACATTGTTTTCCATATATACAGACCAAATTATGCGTTGTCACACTGCCACTTCTCGTCTCTTAAAGTTCTCAGACGACATGGCCCTTGTACGCCTACTCCAAAAAGAAGACAGTCTGGCTGAGTACTTTGCACAGATAGCAGTATTAGGGTCATGGTGCAAAGACAGTTTTCTGGAAATGAATGTACAGAAAACCAAGGAAATGACAGGAAAGTTGATGACATTTTCGTACCTGTCTCAATTAATAATCAACCTGTGGAGGTGGTCACTGAATTTAAACACCTTGGCACAGTCATGGATAGTGGGCTGTCCTTTACTGGAAACACCAATCTGATTGTGAAAAAAAGCAAACCAGCCTCTGTACCTTCTTAGGAAACTGAGAAGTCTTGATGTCAGTTCCAAGGTTTTTGAATCCGTTTATGCCTGATTGAAAGCATACTGACTTTTAACATCACTGCTTGGTATGGCAACCTCAGTATGAAAAACAGGGGCAGACTGTCACGTATCGTCAGAACAGCTGAGAAGATCATTGGCCTAGGACAGTACCCAGTAGATGATCTGTACCATAGAGCTGTCCGAAGGATAGCTGCTAGCATTGTCAATGATCCTCGTCACCCACTATCTGATCAGTTTCAAATGCTACCTTCAGGCAGACGTTTCAACATGCCACTTGCCAAAAAGAATGTTTTTAAGAAGTCTTTTATTCCAACTGCTGTCTCGATTTTGAACTCTCGTTTATAACGCCGCGATAAGTGTGATCTACTTAACATTACCTCTCATCTTGTGACAGATTGCTTGTGATAGATTGCTGCATTGATAATTTTTCATGGAATGTTCTTGTAGCGTTTATTAGTGTCTTAGATTGTTGTTTTATGACGAGCTGAAAGGCAAATTTCTGTCGTGCTTGACTCGCACAGACAATAAAGTTGTATTGTACTGTATTGTATTGTATTGTAACACTTTTCCTAACAAACTTAAATATGCGAAAGTAATTCCACTTCCAAAAGCAAAAGATCGTTCTGACCCTAATAACTATCGGCCTATTTCTTTATTATCTGTTTTGTCCAAACCACTGGAAAGGCACGTTCATAAACACCTGCTTGCTTACCTAGAAAACGGTAAGTTCCTCCACCCTTTCCAATCCGGATTTCGCCCACAGCATTCATGCCACACAGCAATTACACGCCTTGTTGACACATGGCTCGAGGGTATGAATAAGTCACAGTTAACTGGAGTAGTCTATTTAGATTTTAAGAAGGCTTTTGATCTGAATGACACCACTATTCTGACTGCTACGCTTCACAAATACCTTAATAACGGAGACACAGTTGCTTTTTTTACATCTTACCTTATTTAAAAGAAAACCAAAGGTTCTTGTTCATGGTTCATACTCCTCTCTCAAAGATGTAACTTGTAAGCTTCGGTGTGCCCAAAGGGTCTGTACTGGGTCCCCTGCTGTTTTGCTTATTTTAATTTATTAATGATTTTCCTCTGCATATTACTTGCCAAGATGTACAATGCGAGCTTTTTGCTGACGACACCTCAGTTCATACTACTAGTAAAGATATACAGGTAATTTCCGACAACTTACAACAAAGTCTTCATGATGTATCAGCTTGGTGTATAAACAATTCTATGGTTGTTCATCCAGTCAAAACGAAATCGATGGTAGTCGCCACATGCCAAAAACAGCAAATAATGCCTCTATTACTTAACCTTTCACTTAAAGGTAGTCAGGTTGAACAGGTAAACGAACGTCGCATGCTAGGGATTACAATCGACAGTCAGCTAAAATGGCAAGCTCATACAGACGCCTTATGTAAAATTGTAGCAAAAAATCTCTTTATGCTATCAAAACTGAAATATTATACTGATTTAGATAACCGTAAACTATTTTATAATGCTCACACACATACATTCTTGCGTCGATTATGTATCAACGGTGTGGGATGGATTTAGTGAGGTCCATTTAAAGAGACTCTATTCGATCCTACACAGACGGGCGGCCAAAATAATCTGCCCTGATCCACACCTAACCACAGAAGAAAAGCTCACAAAAGCAGGTCTCCTGCCTCTTCAAGATCATTTCAAATATAACAAAGCAATTTTTATGTTCAAAGCGTGGAAGCGCAAAACACCTGAGTACATCTCCAATTTGTTCCGCAAGTCTGAGTCCAAGCTTGGAAACATCAGAAAGCTTTTCATGGTCCCAAAACCAAGGATCGATCTATATAAAACCAGCTTGTCCTTCTCAGGGATACATATCTGGAATACGCTTCCTGACCATGTAAAATGCGCCTCCTCACTAGCCTGTTTTAAAAAGGGTCTCTGCAAGTATTTCATGGATCACTCATAGGGCCTAGGGATGCCTTAACTACATGTATTATATGTCTCTTTCTATGCTGGGTCCAATTTATTTCCAATTAAACTTTTTATCCTTTGCATTTATCATTTGAACTATTTAGCTCTGTGTGTGTGTGTGTGTGGAGGGGGGAAAGGGGGGGGGGTGGGGGGGAGGTGGGTGTCTGAGAGTCTATGAGTATGTCTGCCTATGTGAACAGTGTTGTTAATTGTTTGCAAGTATTATGTTTTACTTATATGTATGTGCATGTGTAGATAGTTTTGTAGTTTTTAGCAACGGCAGGTTTGTAAAATGGCTGTGTCAATGACAATGTCAATGCCTTAACCATTGTAAAATAAAGTTTCATTGATTCATTGATAGTCATCAAGCTATTCTCATACCACCTTTTGAAAATGAACTATCATGGTCGATCTGTATCTTGTTTCAGTGCCAGGGTTGAATGTGTTAATACCAGGGTACTTAAACTAATGTTTAAAGAATAAAATTACAATATAGTCCACCGGACAACTGATAGATCTGTGAGTGTACAGATTCATTAGCCTCCATTTTTTAACTGGTGAGTATGGGGTCTTTTGGATGTAAATGATTAACCCTTTGGCTGTCAGTAGTGCTTTTGTCATGTAATTCCTGTAAAAATAAATTATGACAAAAATCGCTACTGACAGCTAGAAGGTTAATTTCACTTTTAACGTGAACCAAGGTAAAACTCAACTCCCTTGTGCATACCTCTACTGGTATGTTAACAGTGCCAGAGGCTACATGCACAATTGGGTCAAAAGTAAGTCTTCCAGTTTGTGGTTACCTTTCATCTGACGTGTCATTGAGGATGGCCTCAATGGTGTTTATCCACTCGTTGACCAGCTCCTCGTACTGGCCAATTAGCTGTGGGTCAAGGGCCGCCGCCCGCTGTTGCTTAAAATCATTCAGGACCACATTCTCTGGCTGTCGAAGCATCTACAACACAGAATATAAACTTTCAAACAACAATGTCTGATTAACAAAAAACAAAAAAAAATCAGTTTTGTTTGTATGGGTCCAAAAGTACTGGTCAGCCTCAGTATATTGCGATACATGGGAGCCATAACATCAGACCATGCTATTTGTGATGATGTTATTGTGATGCTGAATTTACAAAGGCTTATGGAAAAAAAAAACAATTCGGTACCCAACAAATCATCGGGCTGAGGTCAGAACTGGGCATTTTTGGTCTGCGCACATCTATGTGCATGTCAACAATGGCCGACATTGGCTTACAATTAAAAGAAGTCTGATATTAGAAACAAAGCTTTTAAATGCAATAAACAAAAGGCAGTTGCTTCTTTTCACCTACATTTCAATTCAATATTTCTCACGCCATTTTGTACTTATCTGAATTAGAAAGTTACTAGAAGCTGTTTTTCTTCCTTAATCTTCCTGCTGGTAAGGTGCCAATCTAATCCAGCACATAACACATCAATGATCCTGGAATGAGAATGGTGATGTTTACTTACCCACTGGCGTGAATGTCTCATGGAGGCTGCAGTCTCATTCAGGGCTATGACAAACTTGTCCATGGAGTGCATGAGGTGGGTCTGTCCCTCTTCATTGCAGTGACCCCAGTCCTTTTGTGCTCGTGTGATCGGAATGTAGATGTCAGACAGCAAAGAGCTCAGTGCCTCGATGGTGTTATGCTTCAGTTCCCCACAGAAGATGTCACGTTCCATGCGGTTTGGATCAACGTCTTTGTCTGTGCGGTTCCTCAGGAAGTACAGAACAGTCACCTGTGAAAAAGGGCAACATGTTTTTGTTTTTTTAAATTTTAGTTTTGTATTTCATGCCTGAATCATGCTACAGCAGACTGTCGTGCCTGTATTACTTGCCATATATACACTGCCATCTTATCATCATACTGTGCTACTATTAAGTACTAAACGGATAAAGAAACACGATTAGAAAAGATGGTTACAACACAATTTATTAATATTTCAGGTAAATATCCTTTGTCAAAATTGACAAAGAAACAGAGAGATCAGTTGCTACTGCCCGTAAAATTCCGCTGCCAGTACAAAACTGCAATTTTCGCCTATTGGCATTTTGACGGATCTCTCCCGCCATACCTTTCTGCCAAGATGTCTGTTTATCAGCCATCATGCACCCTCCGTTCCTCAAGTGTAAAACTTTGTAAAATCCCGAAGCTTAACATGAAAACTGTCAGGGAGCGTTCTTTCACCTTTTTAGCCCCAAGTGTGTGGAATTCCACCTGCCAACTGAAATGCGGAATCTGCCCACATTGTCACAGTTCAAAGCTCACTTAAAGACTTTTCTTTTCTGTCAGGCATTTAACACTTAGCTCATCTTTAGCTAACTGTTGACTGCCTTTTATTCTGATCCTAGAGGAAGTGAATGTAAGGTGTTGGGAAGAGATGGGGTGGTTTAAGTAGTATATAATCGTGCGTGTGTCTGAGAGAGAGAGTGTGCTGTTGTGCATGCGCAGTGAGTCCAGTGTTTTCCTGGAGAACAGCGCTATACAAGAACTATGTATTATTATTATTATTTTACGTATCTTTATTCGCAGGAAACAATACAATGTACATAATACTCTATCAGCCAACAATTTAAGCCCCTGCAACAGCAAGGGTGTATGAAAATCTATACTTCTTTCTCCCAAAAAATGTTTTCTTCATTTATATACATTTTAATACCTCAAACTGAGGACACGGTTAGGGCTGTGCAAGGCTGTGGGGCCACTAAATCGTGTACCTACCTTGTCCAGATCGACATCTTTAAGCGTTGCGAGGTTCCCTGTCACGTGCATTTCGCGAGTGGAAATGACCCCAGACTCCGGCTTCTGACAATAGAAGAAAAGACGGCACGGCCCTCCGGCACGCAGAAATTTATTTACTTTAGCCAAGGTCGACTCTTCGCACATGAAATCTTCCAAAAGCGTGGGGTTATCATAGCCGCCGATCCTGAAGCTTTCTTGGATTTTCCCAGCGATCCACCAGTGCCTTTCATCCATGATGGCGGTATGAATTTCACCCGTAGGGCTACCTCTTAACTTTTTTAATTTCTCCGGGGCAGAGCAGGAGTGCACTAGGCAGCATTTCCTTTACAAGCTAGTGCAGACCCCTCTCTGCGCTCTGCCTGCCGCCATGTTGCTTGTTGTGGTTGGTAACCAATGCCCGGATGACGCGTATGCCGAACCAAACCAAATGAGAACAAGTGCGACATTTCCCGAAATGGTACAAAACCATCGATAAACGGCGCGAAATTTGGAGTCTCCTTACTAAAATATGTACCGTCAGCGTTTGCGATGAACATTTTGTTTCAAATCAGACAAAACACGCTGCACATAATTATCACCTGCAAGGATAAGTAAAATTCGGTGACCTAATGTTTGAGTAGTTTACCATTCAACGGGGATCATTCAGGTTTCCGACTGAGTAGTACTGCGGAACGGATCGAAAGTTGAACAGGCCGGCCAGTTCAGTGACAAAATGAGTATCTACCTGAAAAAGACAGATAACTCAGTTCCATCAACCGTTTGAACGATCGTCAAGGAAACTATCTCATCAACTGGAAAAAGAAAAACAATAACACTTAAGTTAACAAGGCCTACCGTGTGACATGACGGCCGCGCCTCAGTTGTGTGCACAACAAACTGACATGAACCGCAAAGGCATGCGGCGCGGCAATTAAGCGTAGTTCGGCGCTTCCGTAGTACGTTGTACAAGTCTTTTCAGTACCGAAGAGACTGAGAGCGAGCGGGGCTGACCGGCTTTACTAAGTCCGGCACCTCAGTAAGCCTGTTCAGTCATTACGGAAGTTTTTGTTTTGATAAGCGTTTTCTCATCTGCCCCTTTCAGTCCCATTTCATGGCAATCTCAGCGGCGGCTCGGCCCTCCCGGCCCGGCGGCCTTCCCTGTGCCCCGGCCCACTACCACCGGCGGCCGCCGGGCTCAGTCAGTTCAGTTGTGTGTCGCGCGGTTCTACGCCGGCGTATAAAGACAACTTGCGTTGGTCTTGGCTTGACTTCGCGAACGAAGATTTTATAGGAGTTGCCCACGACGTCTGCAGGCTTGTTCGTGGCTGCGGAGGCCAATCCGGGACAGGCAGGTTCGACCGCAGTGGCTGCAGGGGAAGGTATGGCCAGGGTTCTGAGTTGCGGCATCTCTGTTTTTTCTCCTGAGCCGCTTGTCCTTAAGGTTAGCTCTGCGAGAGTCCTCAAAGGAGACAGCTGCCTTGTAAATGGTGGAGCGCCAGGTGTCACGGTCCACAGCAAGCGAGGACCACTGGTGGTGGTCGATTTGGCAGGCACTAAGTGACTTCTTGAGACAGTCTTTGTATCTCTTCTTTGGTGCCCCTCTGTCACGGTGTCCAGTAGCAAGCTCGCCGAACAGGGTGATCTTTGGTAGGCGATGATCCTCCATCCTGGAGACATGCCCCGCCCAGCGGAGCTGTGTCCGCAGCAGCAAGGCCTCGATGCTCACAGTTTCAGCCTGTTCAAGGACCTCGACGTTGGTGACATAGTCACTCCAGTGAATGCCCAGAATGGTACGCAGGAAGCGCTGGTGGAAACGTTCGAGGAGTCGTAGTTGGCTGCGGTAGAGGGCCCAGGACTCGGAACCATACAGCAGGGTGGTGAGGACCACAGCTCTGTACATGCTGATCTTGGTGCCTGTTTTCAGCTGTTGATTGTGCCACACCCGCTTGAAAAGTCGCCCGAAAGCGCTGTTCGCTTTTGCCAGCCTGCTGTCAAGCTCCCTGTCCAGCTTGGCCGACGTGATAATGCAGCCAAGGTAAGTAAACTGGTGCACTGACTTTAGTTCAGACTCGCCAATGGTGATGTGAGGAGGGCGATACACTGTCTTGGGTGCCGGCTGATGGAGGACCTCTGTCTTTTTCAGACTGACCTCGAGTCCAAAGAGCTGGGCAGCGTCTGCGAAGCAGGACGTGATGCGCTGCAGGGCTCTCTCTGTGTGTGCAACGAGGGCAGCGTCATCAGCAAAAAGCAGCTCACGAATCAGTTGGTCTAGGGTTTTCGTGTGGGCCTGCAGTCGTCTGAGGTTGAACAGGCTGCCATCGAGACGATACCTGATGTACACTGCATCGTCATCATCGAGGTCTACTGTGGCCTGCTTCAACATCATGCTAAAAAAGATGGTGAAGAGGGTCGGTGCCAGCACGCAGCCCTGCTTTACGCCGTTGAGAATAGGGAATGGTTCTGAGAGAACATTGTTGAGTCTGACCTGGCCTTGCTGGTCCTCGTGTAGCTGGACAATCATGCTGAGGAACTTTGGGGAACAACCAAGTCGCTCCAGGATCTGCCACATGCCTTGCCTGCTCACAGTGTCGAACGCTTTTGTTAGGTCGACAAACGTTACGTACAGCCCTTTGTTCTGCTCGCGGCACTTCTCCTGAAGCTGTCTCAGCACAAAGACCATATCGGTGGTGCTCCTGTTTGCTCTGAAGCCACACTGGCCCTCTGGGAGGTGGTCTTCAGCGATGGCAGGTACCAGCCGATTCAGGAGCAGCCTTGCAAGAATTTTCCCAGCAATGGACAGCAGGGTAATTCCCCGATAGTTGGAACAGTCTGACTTCTCGCCTTTGTTCTTGTACAGGGTGATAACGACAGCATTACGGAGATCCTTTGGTAGTGTTCCTTCCTCCCAGCAGCAGAGAAAGAGGTCATGGAGCTTGTTGTGCAGTGCTGTGCCTCCATGTTTCCAGATCTCTGGTGGTATTCCATCAATGCCTGCTGCTTTGCCACTCTTGAGCTGGTGGATGGCTGTGAGGGTCTCTTCAGCGGTGGGCGGTTCGTCCAATTCAACCTTTACTGGGAGTTGTGGGATTTGTAGGACGACTGCTTCTTGAACAGTGCGCTCAGCGCTGAAGAGGCTCTGAAAGTACTCCGACCAGCGGTTCAAGATGGAGGTATTATCTGTGAGGAGTGCCTCGCCATTCGCGCTTCGCAGGGGACTTTGTACCAGGTGTCTGGGGCCATACACTGCTTTCAGTGCTTCGTAGAAGCCCCTGTAGTCACCATTGTCAGCGCAAAGCTGGCTCCTCTGTGCAAGTCTGGTCCACCACTCATTCTGGAGATCTCTGAGCTTGCGCTGGAGACTGCTGCAGACGAGGCGGAAGGCAGACTTCTTCACAGGGCAGGAAGGCTGGGCTAGGTGGGCCTGATGGGCGGCTCTTTTTTTTTTTGGTAGGTGTTCCTGGATCTCTACATCGTTCTCGTCAAACCAGTCTTTGTTCTTCTTTCTAGCGAAACCCAGGACTTCTGCAGAGGATTTTGCAATAGCAGTTTTCAGTTGTTCCCAAAGTGTTTCAGGGGAGGAGTCTGCTGGGTCCGCAGTGTCTTTGAGCCTGCGCTGTAAATCTGTCTGAAAGGCAGCTTTCACGTCGTCACGCTGGAGGCTGGCAACATCAGGCTTTTTCTTGGGGGGCCCCCATTTCTTGGGTTTTGGCTTGACGTGGAGCCTGAGTTTGCAGCGGACAAGACGGTGGTCAGTGTGGCACTCTGCGCTGGGCATCACTCTGGTGAGGAGGACGTCACTGCGGTCCCTCTGACGCACTAGGACATAGTCGATAAGGTGCCAGTGTTTGGAGCGAGGATGCATCCAGGTGGTCTTTCGACTGTCCTTTTGCTGAAAAGTAGTGTCAGTGAAGTACGTTTTCCGGACGAAGGCAGCCTCCAAGAACTTGGCGCTGGGTACACCCTCTACTGGTCAGGCAGGCCTGAATCAGAAAGACGGCTCTCAGGCGTGGGTTTCATGGTCAAGACCTCCATTGCGACTAAGCTGGAAAACCTACCAACGGGTCACTCAGACCGCATCATGTCCATGCGCCTCCCACTGAGACACCAGCAACACGTCACCCTTCTCAGTGTGTACTCCCCGACCCTCCTGGCAGAGCCTGCTGAAAAGGACAAGTTTTACACTGACCTGCGCAGCCTCATACAGAGCACCCCTGCAGACGACAAAGTCATCATCCTTGGCGACTTCAACGCCAGAGTGGGCCAGGACTCTGAAGCTTGGAAAGGAGTCCTCGGCAAGCATGGCGTCGGGAACTGCAATGACAATGGCCGCCTACTGTTGGAGTTCTGTGCAGAGCAGCAACTGGTCATCACTTGCGTTGGTAGCCCGGCAGAAAATCACAATCACAGGCTGGTCAAAACATCACCATTGTCTCAAGTTCAGTTAGCGGGGCCGCTTAACGTCCACGCTGGCACCGCGGAGAGTTATAATGCCCGGCCGGCCGGGTCAAGTCCGCTGTCACTCATGGCCGGACACTGAGGGACAGCTAATCATCATTATAACAACTGTATTAATCAGTTATTACTTATAATGGAGTAGTACGACTTGATGTCAGAGCTGCATCGAGTTATAGACCGCCGAAAGCTGTCCACTGAGCGTCAAGTTTACGGCCGAGGCTCACGGTGTCTTTGCCGGCATACCGGCTCAGTTGCTGCTTTAGTCGGCCACAGCCGGCCGGGTTGGGAGCGGCCGCTGCGCCACTGAGAACTTACAGAACAACTTCTTGTGACATCAGTAGTGTCGGGGGGGGGGGGGGGGGGGGGGCAAAGGACACAGAGGGATCGGACTTTACTATCAGGTACATTACTTTATATCGTTCCGTACGGTAGTTTAAGCTCTTAGTATGGAATTTTTAACTTTTCAGTATGTCGGGCCGCAGTAAATCCGGCAGTTAATACGTCCATCGCGCGGCGGTCTGTGTCGTGGAGTCCCGTCAAGTTCGTACTCGGATTCGTTCCTGAGTGTTAGGTGGTAGTCCAGATGCACCGAGTGGGCCGCACGTAAGCTGGAGGTGGCGGCGCCGGCTTCGCGTGGTCCATGCCGGTTGCGTCCGGTCTTGTAGCGTCTGCGACGGTCCGGGGCTTGAAAAAGAAGAGAGAGGAGACATGAATACGCAGTATCAATGCCAGAGTTTGGTCGTTACTACAAAGTTTTTGTCCCGGCTTCAGTATAGTGGAGAAGCAATGAATAGAAACTTTGCAAAGAGTGCATTTTGCATCCTCCATGACTGACCAGTTGCGGCACTGGGTTACGGCAGTCTGTACTTGTACTGAACTAGCTGGGTTCTGAGATAACATAGTAAACCGACCGCCGGCAGTCGTCTAGCACGCGTGTATTTCCGTCATCTTCTACTACTCCACAGGCGCGACATAGTCCATGTTCCCGGCGGCCGGGGTGTGCCGTTTGCGCACGAGTGCCTCAACCTGATCTCAGAAGAAATCCAGACTGACCCAAAAGGTGACTGCCAAGCGTGTAAAATGCAAAGAAGTACCTTTTCTTCTTCATCTCAGAAGAAGTTGTTTTTACTGGCGGTGACTCAAGCTGGCTGAGACTACTTTTCATAAGTTGCAGCCTCAGTAGCTGCTTGTCAGCGACGGTGCTCCCGGCTGCCCGGCGGCGGGAGCCGGCCGGTTCCGACTAAAGAATCAGTTAGTTAGTTATTTGGGTTTAACGCCGAGCAGGCGACTAAGGCTGTCTCACGGCGGTCCGACTAAAGAGGATGATCATGATACACTTCGTTATCATTATCATCCTCGTGGCCACTAATAATAATTAAAAAAAATAATTACGGTATTTATAATGCGCTTATCTTATAATAATTATAACTCTAAGCGCGCACTCACAACTCGCACACGCGTGCGCACGCTTTAGACAATGACTCACGTAACACAAATAGTGAAAATACATTACGACGGTCAGCTTGGTGTGGTGATATAGTGCTAGAACTGTTGAAAGAGGTGAGTTTTGAGGGCGGACTGGCAGGAGGAGAGCGAGTGTTTCTGACGGAGAGAGAGTGGGAGAGTGTTCCAGGTAGATGGACCGTATACTGAGAAGGAGCGGGGGCCGAAAGTGCTGAGTTTGGTGCGGGGGATGAGGAGGCGGAGAGGGTCGGAGGCGGAGCGGAGGGAGCGGGGAGGAGTGTAGGGGTGAAGTAAGTTGGAGAGATAGGCAGGAGCGTAGTCGGTGTAAAGTGGATGGATGATGAGCTCAACCTCCTGAGAGAGACAGAGTAGCGATTTTTCAGAAACTGCCCTCGCTCAGCAACTCGAACAAATCCCCACCCTGGTTTACTGTGTCTTCAGCCAGACTCACTCTGTTGCGCCGTTTAACCCATTTAAAGTAGCATTACGCATAAATTTGAAGACATATTTTAGCACCATTTATTATGCCTTGTCGACACACCTAATGAACCTTAACAGCAGTTGGGACACGCAGCAAAAGCAAACGCGTAATCGCACTTATTTATTCTGTGCAGCCGTTAGCATGTCAGCCGTCTAATTTAGCTGTTTCTCGTGGATAGCGTTGTATTTATAGAACCGGCGGAGTGGATTCTCAGGTTATTTGATATAAAGACAACGTGTGCTGAACTTGATTCTGCTGTTTGTGTCTAAGTCAACCACAACTAGACATGAGTGTAGCGTTTTGTAATCATCTGTTTCCCCACCCGGGTCTGCCCTGGGGGACTTGGGTGGGGTTAGGTACTTTTTAGTTCCCAGGGTCACCCTGGTCAGCCCCACAGGGTGAGTTTTTCTCTCTATTCTGGGGCATGTGTTTCTGTCTACCCTTGGTCCGTTCACCTGTATTTGCCTTTTTAAAACTCTCCCTACTGTCTGCACTGCCTGTAGCTCTTGATATTGGATGTGTGTTGCTAAATGGTCTTTGCTTTATTTAGGCCCCATGTGTTAGGTTTATTTAATGTATTTGACCGGCTGGCGACATACATTCAATGTTCTGTTTATTTTTTTTTTTCACAAGCAGTGCAGGCACGTCCTGAGAAAGCCTTGTTGCTGTCGGGACGTTAAGCAATGTACAATCAATCAATCAATGTAATCATCTGTTAAAGAAGTGTATCTTTGAACAGTTACGGCGGTAGTGGGCCTTTAACTCCACCTGCATAATTATGTACCAGTTGCAGGCGGATGGGTTGAATTTGATAATTAAAGGGTATTGCCAAATAAGCTTGGCGCCTTCAGGCGCCAAGCTAATCTGACACTACCCTTGAATTATCGTGGTCAGTCTATCTCGTGCTCAGTGTAGGGCATCGGGGCTAAATGGGTTAAGTCTCACTGTCGCCACCCCGGCGCTTTGGCTCTCTTACAGATCACAGGACGTCATAGAGCAGCAGGATTGCTTCTTCTGTAGCGTCACATGACATGTGGATCCATGCCTCTTGAAGCGGGGCCGGTCGTGTTCATTGTCTTCCGGCAGGGGAGCTGGGATTAACTCATTCCGGAGACGGGCTGCATCCGTATACGCGGCACAAGGTCTAGGCTGCGTGTCTCAGTGCAGGGCTCGTCTCGAATGTGTTAATAAAGTAACCCAGCTGAAACACAATCGCAGGCTGGTCAGCCACACTGAGTCATGTCAGTATAATTTCAGTGGAACGCCACCACCCCCCACCCCACTTCTTGGAGACAGCACAAAACTTTGACTCTGGCACCAAGGTTCCCGTTTACTTATGCCTGTCACCCCTCCCCCGGCATAGGCCGTGACGAGTGACCTCCAGCGACTCCTGTCCTGTGCTTCTCCTTCGATTTTACTCCAGGTGGTTCCCAGTCTCTTGATGTCTGCTTGGAGGTCTCGACGCCAGGTGTTTCTCGGCCTGCCTCTTTTCCTCTTTCCCTGGGGGTTCCTTGACAATGCCTGCTTAGTGATACTGGCAGCTGGCTTTCTCAGACTGTGACCAATCCATCCCCATCTTCTTCGCCCAATTTCATTCTCTGCTGTTATCTGCTCTGTTCTCTCCCAGAGTCTGACGTTGCTGATCTTCTCTGGCCAGTGGATTTTAAAAATTCTTCTAAGGCAACTGTTTGTAAAGATCTGTACTCTGTTGACTGTGGTTTTTGTCAATCTCCAAGTCTCTGCTCCATATAGGAGAACTGCTTTTACGTTGGAGTTGAAAATCCGGACTTTGGTGTGTTGTGACAGCTCTCTGGAACTCCACACTTTTTTCAACTGGAGAAAGGCTGCTCTGGCTTTACCGATTCGTGCTCTGACATCTGCATCCGTGCCGCCTTTTTTGTTTATGATGCTCCCGAGATGGGTGAAGGACTCCACCTCCTCCAACGGGGTGCCAGCAAGCAAGACTGGTTCTTCCCTGGTTGCGTTCAGCCTCATTGTCTTTGTTTTCTGTTTGTGGATGGTGAGGCCCACTTGGGACGAGATGTCAGCAAGCCTCGTGGTCTTGTCCTGCATTTGTTGATGAGTGTGGGACAGTAAAGCCAAGTCGTCTGCAAAATCGAGGTCATCAAGCTGTGTCCACAGTGTCCACTGTATTCCACTTCGTCTGTGCTCTGTGGTCCTCTTCATGACCCAGTCTATGGCCAGTAGGAAGAGGAACGGAGACAGCAAACACCCCTGCCTGACACCGGTTCTGACCTGGAGCTCCCTGGTGAACTGCCCTTCCTGGATCACGCGACATGTCATGCCATCGTAGCTGCTCTTGATCAGGCGGACGAGCTTTGTGGGTACACCGTAGTGTCGTAGGAGTTTCCACAGAGTCTCTCGGCCCACGCTGTCAAATGCTTTCTCGTAATCCACAAAGTTGACGTACAGCGCGGAGCTCCACTCCAGAGACTGTTCCACGATGATGCGGAGAGTGGCGATCTGGTCTGTAAGGTTCCCGTTTGCGCCAGCTAAATTAAAGGTACGGTTCCGTTGAGTCGGCCGCCACAGCCTTTACCCATTGGCCGGAGCCTGACAATGGTGCTTTAAATGCAAATCCGCTGCGCCACCTCGTGCGCGCTACCGCATCTAGCTCAATCAGTTCAGGATAGACTCATTCAATATCTTCCTTTTATCTAGCAATATGCAAAATATCAAGTAAAAATATGAACAATTACGGACTCCAGTGTGGATCAACCGGTTTTTTGTGAAACCGCCATTTTCTAGCCAATGAGCATCTTAATAATAATAATAATAATAATAATAATAATAATAATAATAATAATAATAATAATAATAATAATAAAAACTACCTCGAGATTACAATATTCTAAAATTTCTCCAGCAAGGTAGCTACACGTGACGTCATTTTCATCATGTTACTTTTTTGCCAGAATTTCTGCCCCGCACGCCAAAAACGTCATGTGCCTGCTCCGGAATGCGCTCCGACGAGCCCCATTTAAAAGTTGTTCCTATTTTTAAATAGGAACAACGAAAAGACATGTACTGACTTCGAAAAGTGTCACAATGAACATTCACTAGAACACTACCGAAAGTTGTCCTCAGAGGATTACATTACAGTTCGCCATTAAATTGTTAATGTTTGAATTGTGTACGATACTGAGAGACATTTTAACACAGTTTCTGAAATTTTCATGCGAAGACTTCATCGCAGCTAAGGAAACAGACCGACCGTGACAGATCATTCACAGGTCATGTCAGAATTCAATCTTAGCGTCTCGCAGCTCCAGATTATTTTGGGCACCAATATTCGGCAAATATTGTAGAGTGTCACAGCTAAAATGGGTACAGGATAAGATAAGTGACGTTCGAGACGTGCCGCATCCGGATATGCGGCTTTAGGCCGCGTATCCGGATGCGATACGTCTCGAATAGTGAAGGCGCATTGCTGGTCTAAAGCTTTTGTCAATGGCACAAATGGTCACCCATTCAGGGAAGCACCAGATGGGTACGCTGACGAACAGCCGGTGTGTGTGTGTCCGTCAGACGCGAAAAGACGTTGCAGAAAAAAAAATCAGTTTCGCGCGTCCACGCTGTACTTTCAGGAATGTGTACTTCAGATTGAACGGTTCTTGAGAAGTTGTGCTCAGTCAGCGCCAAGATGGCGCGCGCACACGCAAGAGACTCGTCTATGAAATGTCAACATCGTCTATGATGACACTTTAACTCCTTCAATGCCAGTTATCACGAATCATGTGCGTCTAACACGACTGAACGGACCGATTTTCGCGTGAAGAACACACATGTAAATGACAAAACAAACAAACAAACAAACAAAAAAACCCACACAGAACACAGAAATAACAACACATATACATCCTCACGAGTCATCATGAAGGTTTATGCCTTTTGTGGTAGCGCTCGCCTTGCCCCGGCAGTTAAGGGTTAAAGCGAACTACCCCAGGCAGTAAATGGTAAATAATTCGCAATATCTCCTTTGTAAATGTTCTTAGTGTCTCCTGCAATAATGCTGGATATTATGAATTTTGAATGTGTAAAATGAAAGACTTTTCTGTTCTTTTTCGTTATTAACAGGAGAGTTTCTCCCGTTGTGCTCAAAAGGCATTGGGAAACCTCTGGAAACGTGTGCCTACTCATAGGAATTATGAAAAGATATTAGAGAAGTCTTACTTGAGGCAAGACAACATTGTTTACCCGTCATATGGGCGAATTTCAGGAATCGATCATTGGAGTCAGCTAAATGCTCACGCACCGGCAATTGAAAAAGTACAGTTTCACCACCCGCCCAATCGCAAGAGGACCACCCTCGGACTGACAGACAGGGAAGTCGCTTTGCGATCCAGGTTGTCGGGGCGGGGGGGGGGGGGGGGGGGGGGTAAAATTTTTAGTCCGTGGATGTACGCGGCTCGACTGACTACGATAACAATTAAGGAGATGGATCGATCATAATGTTTTAAGGGTATTGCCGTTGAAGGAGGTAGGGAATTTGGAAGTCTTGAGATCCTATGCTTAAAACTCAGCTCGGAAGTGAAAACCTTTAGTCGAGTCCAGTGTTTTCAACAACCTGAAATTTGGGAGCGTCTTCTGCATGACGACTTTCGAACAGACTATTTTTGTGTGTGGCCAAGATAGAAAGAACAGAAACGTGGCCGACTAGACTACATCTGTTTCTAATACACAATACATTATGTATACACTATATAATACATTACAAAATACATTTGAAGCGGGACCCAAAATGGGCGTAGATAACATTAGACTAATAAGAGACATAAATCCTTATCAACCTACGCGACAGTGCGAGCTCATGAGGGTTTATGTTTCTTGCAGCCTTTGCCCTGGCTGAATTAAAAAAAATAAATACACAACATAGATTATTGATGGGGTTTGCAGAAATAATAAACAATGTAAAACAACAATTGATGGTTTCGACGAAAACGCAGAGACAAATAAAACAAAATTAAAAAAAAAAAAAAATAATAGTTTTAAAATACAAACAAACACACACACACTGACAAGCACGCTCACACACACACACACACACACACACACACACACACACACACACACACACACACACACACAAGAGCATGCACACACACGATCAAATGAATGAACGAACGAATAAATAATAAACAAATTAAATTTAACAAATGAATAAATAAGTAAAAATAAAGCACAGCGGGCTTGTACAAAAAAAAAAGATATGCTCGTGATTGTATGTGTGTGTGTGTGTGTGTGCACGCACATGAGTGATCGTGTCTGTGCGTGTGCGTGCGTGCTCCGTATATGTGTGTGCATCTGTGTATGTGTGTGAATGTGTTTCACTCTTATATCATGTCATGTCATCATGTCATGTCATGGCTTGACTTCGCGAACGAAGCTTCTATAGGGCTTGCCCACGTCGTCAGTAGTCCGTGGGCGTTTCCTAAAGCCTGCGCGGTGGAGCTTTTTGGTGGAGTGCAGTGTGCGCAGTACTGGCCCCACCCTTTAAACCCTTGGTTCGTTTGCCATGGCCTAGCAAGCTGGGACGGTGGCATCGAGGTCCTCAGGTCGTAGGTTTTATATCAGTCTGTCCTTGTCTTAGTCTCTGGCTCAAAAGCCTTCCCCTTATCCCTTAGCCTTTCCGCAGCCAAGCGGCCAGGCCTGCAAGGCAGCAGGGGACTCGTGGGGGCCGGGGTCGTCTATGTCCCGTGCAGATGTGAACATCTGCCCACTGCCCAGACGGTGACACTTACCAGAGGAGAAAAATCCAACGCCGGAACCCGGTATCGAACCTCGCACCTTTGGCATTGGAGGCAGACGCCTTAACCACTGTGCCACTTCCCCTCTTATATATACGATTTTTAACAACTCGTTTTCTGTCTCTTTTCTGAGTTTATTTTTTTTATATTTTACTTTTATTTATGTATTTATTTATTTATTTATACTTTTACACCACTATATAATGTGACTTAAAGAGCTAATGGGGAGTGCATTTCACTGAAGGGGGGGGGGGGGGGAGGTACCCTGATAAAAACAAGTGAAATGTTGTATGAAGACAATGAACAATGAAACTTTCTTTGTGAACGATTCCCGATGTAGTCTAGGATTTATCTTTAGCCAGTTCAGTGCCAGCTGACGTAGACTCTGTTTCTGGAATCTTCCCCAGAATCATGGCTTCAGTCAAAGTGGTGTCATCAAGACGCTTAGATCCTCATGAGCCCCCGCAACTGCGGGGGCTCATGAGGATCTAAACCTCTTGCAGTTGGATGGTGTTCAAATTTCTCGACACTGAATGGGTTATAACAATGAGAATTTCGGAGCAAATAGGAGTAATCGTCTTTGTTATGACATAAAAGCAGAACGAGATTGAGTTCTTACGTGACACAGTATAGTATTCTGACTTGAGCTTAGTAGGCGGTGGCGCGCACGCGGTGGCGCAGCGGATTTGCATTTGTCAAAGCTACTATCATCTGGCCCCTATGGCTTGTGGTTACAATACCGCGAACATCCCCTGTCTACATGCAGCTGGCACTGCGATCAGCTGCGCATCGGTCCATAATTATATGAACAATGAATCAATGTGCAGCCGATCGCCGAACCGCCTCAGCGTATCCTTGTAACCTACGCCGTCTCCTCTCCCGTGGGGTGGATGTGTCGTGAATGTTGCCGATCGGTACCTTGTCGCTCAAGTCTGCGGTCGAGTCCATGCCTTGGAGTCTGACTTGCGCTTCACGAACACACTGCCCCGCTTCGTCCATGCATCCTGGGCCACAGGGTGGTCCCAACACTGAGGCAATAGGACGTAGTTGCTTTTGGTCAGGTCCTCAGTGATAATGTAGCTTGTGTTCTTCAGTCTCCGCCTATGCAGAAGCACTAGCGCAGTGGCCTTCCTGGACACGAAACGCACTATCACTGGTCTCGGTTCTGTACGCTGCTGTTGCCCGTCGCCTTGGCTGTCGCTGTCGTAATTGACCAAGACGGTGACATCCCTCAATATGCTCTGGCTCCAAGCCCGAAAGTTGCAGCTTCTCTTTAAATAGTTTCAGCACCTTTTCCTCACACTCCCACGGACTCCCTATCAGACTCTGGCACCCCCAGGATGCGGACATTGTTTCTAGGCGTATATTGTTCTACGTTGTTGGATCGTTTTTCCGCTACAGACGCCAAGAACGTGCTTCCGATGCTAGGCAAGTCGCCACCTCCAGCTTCCTCTGGCACTGCTCAAGCTCACCTCTCAGTGTCTCATTTTCTGCCTTAAGATCATGAATCTCGCCCCTCAGCTCCTCCACACAGTCATTCACTTTGTATAGCTTTCTAGACAATTCGCATAGCATTTTCATTAAGTCAGCGTTGGATGGGTCACTGACCTTTTCAATGTCACAGGACGATGCGGCCGTAGCAGACGACGTAGCAGACGACACGTTGTCCGCCATGTTGACTGAGCCGACTGTGTTTCGCCTTGAAACTGTGAAGTGACTCTTGATTGATGAACCCGACGCTTGCTCTGCCTTGTTATTCTTCTTTCTGGCCTTTCTAAGCAATGCCGCTTTTCTCTGTCGCACGACCTCACTCCGTAGTCTGATCAAAGCTTGAATCAGTTGAAGTGGATTCCGCCTTCCGTTTTGCTTGGCCGGGCATTACTTTTGTGTTCATTTAGGTCAAACTGCTGCATGCCGAACATTTGATGAAGTTTTCCGTCCAAAAAGTCACATTTCAAAGATAAAAAGGATATCCTCCGGGCGGCAGGAACGACAGGGAAGCAAAGACCACATCTTCGTTTACATAAAATCTTCCTGGATGGAGCAAGTTAACGAAGATTTGATTAATTCGGAAGCCCCTGAAAATATTTCAACCTGCCGATTGCCCTGAGCAGTGCTCACCCTTCCCCCCCCCCCCCCTCCTCCCCCCTCCGCCCCCCATGTATACTAATTTAGTTGACCTATCACAAAGATCAAGGATCATGGGGTGATCAGAAATAGTCAAAAATAGCCATGTTTTAACAAAACTTTTTTTCTCAAAGATTATTTTCAACTTCAAACCCAGACTTGGTACAGCGATACCTGATGGTAAGACCTATCTACACATACTAATTTGGGTGACCCCTCGGGAAGGTCAAGGGTCACAAAAGGTCGATAAATGTGTGAAAAATGCCAGATTTTGTTAGAACTGTAGATTTTATCAAAGTTTTTGTATTTTTAATCAAATTTGGCATCAAGGTTGCTGATGGGAAGACATTTCTGTGTGTACTGATTTAATCAACTCATCGCAAAGGTCAAGGGTCACAGGTGGTTGGCAGATGTGTGAAAAATGCTTAAATGTTGAGAAAACATGCATTTCGTGGGTGCAGAAGCCAGCCCTTTAGTTATGGTCACAAAGGTCAAACATATGTGGATCTGTCATAACTGTACACGTGAGCCACAAGGGCTTTGCCTTTCTTTTTTTTTTTTTTTTTTTTTTTTTTTTTTGAGCCATGATATAGCAGTGTGATACAAAGCTGAATCTCAGTGAGTGTAAAAGACATGAAGAGAAAATATTTACTGTTATTAATTATCAAAATTCGAACACAGTTGTTTATATTTACAGTTGTGTGTTTCGGGTTTGTTTGCAATTGTTACATTTTTCTTCAGATTGTTCTTTTCAAGACAGTATTTGTTAAGCTTTAGATAGACTAAGTAGACATTTTGCCCAAGGAGTCTTTAGCATTTTACAGTGTCCCTCTTTGTAGCAGAATGCCTAATGTTCGACTCCGGCTTGACTCTACAAATAATTTTATGCATGCAAATATTATTTGAGGAACGAAGAAGGGTGGTAAAAGGGTGGGGTCACAATGAAACCCAAATGCGACCATCTTGTGACGGTCTCTGTGAGCCCTTACTGCGACTCTTCAGTGTCCGTCACAATAAGACCTAAACGTGACCATACTGCTATCGTCGCAAATGAAACCTAAATGTGACCATGATGCGACCGTCGCATCTCCGCATTCATTTTGGTCGCCGGAAGAGCTCTGTGACCAAAAAATCTTAGTCGCCGGACCGTCCTTTGCTGGTGCAAAGAAGCGGATATGCGACCAAAAAGTGAGTCCGAAATGCGACGTAACAGTTCCGCTTCATGCTACTAAGAGAGGTTTCGATTGGAGCGACGCCGGACGAAAGCGAATTAACGGCGGATCACCAGCTAGCGCCGTGAACATAGACAACTCCAAACATAAAGAAGTACCCAACGGAGAAAGAACACGCTAGACATTTTTTTTTCATTTTACAAGCTTGGCAGTCACCTTTTTGGTCAGGATTGCGTGTTTAACTCCAAACATAACCAAAAGTATAGCCGATCTTCGTGAACACTCCGGGCTTATGAAGATCTGTACCCCTTCGAGATGTTTGACCCCTCCACTCCCACTCTTTATTTGTAAAGCGCTTAGAGCTTATTTAACTCATTCTACCCTGCAACGCAGTCTTCTGAAGACGACTTCAACATTTGGGGATTCCGGTCTTGGGGTAGAATGAGTTAAGGATAAGCGCTATATAAGTAGCCATTATTATTATTATTATGTTTGGAGTGTTTGTCTGTGCTTATAGTAGAGACTGATTCCGCCGTGACTTGGCTCTGCGTTCGTTGTCGGGAGTCGATCGGCGTCTCTTAGGTTTCTTTGAACGGTTACGGCGGAAGTAATTTTCAGTTTGACAGAAGAGCCTGGTCGATACGTTCATTAAATGCCGCGCATCGTGAAGAACGCGTTCTGTATAAATAATGATAACCGTTGCACGGTATTATTTTTAATGTGACCTACACTACGCTTGGTGTGCCAGATCTCTGCGAGCAACGCCTTGAAAAGGCAAGGGGCATTGATCCTCATGAGCCCCCGCAATTGAGGGAGCTCATGAGGATCTATGCCTCTTGCTGGCCTTCTTCAGTCATTCAAAAAACGTGGGGTCAATCATCAGCAATGATGGATTTAGAGACGTCCTGCTCTAGACGCTGCTAGTGACAGGAGTAGTGAAGGGTTGCACTTTACATACGTTTCTCTCATTGTAGCAAAGGCAGACTAGAAACAGGTGGCGCCTGCGGACGAACTGAATGAGCTGAGTCACAAGATCTGGTCCCGCCCTGAACTCTTCTTTCAGGAACACTATGCTCACCATGTGGGTACCACCACATTCACTGGATGACTTGCTGACTGACTGACTTGCCGGTTGATTAATTGGTTGGTTGGTTGGTTGGTTGGTTGCATGTCTGACTGACAAGACGGACTACTTCCTTGATTTGTTTGTTGCTTCGTTGATTGACTGATTGGTCGATCGATCGATTAACTTACATGCGATGAATGGATGGGTGGACGGATTGACGGATTACTGTGCAATCAACAATATTTGACACCATAAGTCTATTACTATTATAGTAATAGACTTATTATGACACAAACACCACTACTGACACAGCACACACGCCCGTGCGCGGACCAACGGCGACCGACGTCGGCCCGGTGGACTTTTGCGCATTGGAATAATGTTGTGATGCACCAGGCGAGAAAACAAAATTGGAAGAAGTAAGTCGGTGGACCAAAAATGACTTCTCTAATGCGCGTTCATAGCCTGCCCGGTGATTAGACACTCTCGGTCTTACGGCCAGTCATCGTCATCTTGCTCTATGTCCGGTTCCTTCGGACGAGGAGCACGCATTGCGATTTCCCAGAACGCGTCGTTAATCACATCCAATTGTGACAGTAACCAAAGCCACGCGTTTCTCAGATTGACTGCCATAGCATTCGCAGGCCGGACTTTTGCGCCGACCCACTCTGATATGTTTTCACATTGATTGTATACCGGCACCTTATGTTCAAACTTGTTCGCAGGTGGATAGTATACTTATGAGTTACTGTACACCTTTTTGGCTGTTCGAAATACACTTTATATTTGGGATTTTTAAAAAATAAAATTCTGCCTTTGTTGTTGTCTCTTGTCGTAAAACTTCGGGTTCGTTTCCATTTGTGGTTTGTATGTATTTTTTTTTTTCGTGAATGCCGCAATTCTGTCATGAACTGTTGCGAGGAACGCAGCGTTATTTTCAAACTATTTTTTATCACCTGCTGATAGCGGACCGGTCTGAGGTTTTACGTGACTTCATCGGAATATATGTCGATATGTATAGCTCAGCTCATTCAAGGCGCCCGTATTTTCATTTTCATGAATGCCGCAAATATGTCATGAACTGTTGCGAAGAACGCAGCGTTATCTTCAAACTATTTTTATCACCTGCTTATCATTAGCGGACCAGTCTGAGGTTTTAAGTGACTTCATCGGGAATAGTTATATGTCCCCAGTCGATATGTTTAGCTCTGCTCATTCAAGGCGCCCTGCAACAATAGCTGCGAAAATGTCGTATCGCGTTGCCTCCGCCTTCGGCAACGCGATACGACAGTTTCGCAGCTATTATGTGTAATATAATTATTTATGTATGTACCCATGCCATAAAGTAGTTTGCTTGTTATACACTATATCAGTGAGCATCACTGAGTACATGTGTCAAAGAAGGGAAAACGGCTTTATGGAGTGGGTACATACTTTCCTTCCCAACTGAAGCCCGTGCAGTTGCCAAGAAGTTACAATCTGGCATACTTGCATTTGTCACAACGAAAACTCAGAATATGCTCAAGCTGCTACATGAACAAACTCGTTAGTACGTATTCTCGAATTACCTTACCCATATATTCAAACCAGAACGGAAATTGAACAGAAAGCAGCAAATTGATTAAATGTCCGCACGGGTTTGTGACGAAAGCAATAACATGGGAAAAGTACTGATTAGACGAATCCGCTGCATTTTCCGTTATTGTCCTTGGTGTAATGATAAGGAGAATTGACTCAATAACACGCAAAATTATAAAAAGCACCGATGTCTACATAGACGAAGTCCGCGGCCGTTTTGTGTCGACAGTCCGATACACAGTAGTCTGCCAGTGTTTTGTCTGAACTGGCACCGCAATCAGCCGGAGACTAAAGGACTCAACTCAAGGCTGACGCCTCGGGCATTTTGATTCAGGTCTCGTGTAATCACATCTGCAAGCCGAGTTATCAGCAATATATCAAGCGCAATTTGGTTCAATATAATATCATATATGTCCCATTTGTGCGTAGTTGCGCGTGCTTTCAGTGATTTCATGTATGTCGGTAATGAGATCAGTATAGCACCGACACCGGCACGTCACTTACAGGCGCCACCGCAGGTTTCGAATGAGTTACCTTGACCTGTGAAATAAGTGGTGGCTTCAACAGCGCAATCCCAGTGCGCAAAAAGCCATCGGGCCGACATCGGCTCGATGTCCTTTTGCGCATTGGGACCCATGGTGGATTTGGCGATCTCAGTGTTTCCGGTATTCAAGGACCGAGGTGCATAAATCCTGCGCAAGCCTACAAGCAGGGTGCTTTGCTATAGCGGATTACCTTGCATAGCTTCTGTCAAAGAACTTGTATTGCGACGGATCGATCACTGACCTTGCGTAGTGAATGGCCGCCGGCGCAGGCGTTCGCGCTTATCTCGTTGAGGCGCCCCCGGCCGCATCAGTAGCCTCGGAATATACCGGCACCTTAAGCTCATACTTGTTTGCAGGGCACACACACACACACACACACACACACACACACACACACACACACACACACACACACACACACAGGGAGACGCAACCATCAGAGTGGGTTACCTAGCATTTCATGTGAAAATGGGTTCCCATATTTCTATTTATTCTAAGGCTCTGGAATTGATGCGAATGTTTAGAACTCACATTATAACTAAGCTCTATAACTTAAAATAAAATAGACATTTTCTAGAAACAGAGCCACTAGATGCCGAAAAAACGGGTTTCTGCCAATAAAGTGGGTGGGTGTCTCTCTCACACAAATGAAACTGGCATTACAGTCAAAATGGGTGTCTTCACAACAGTAGGCGTCTGTAATAAGGTCAAGTTCATGGAATACTTCTTTTTCACATTAATTTTTTTTTCCCAACTTAAATGTGTATGTGTGCTTTAACATTCTTTACATAGTATGGTGCAAAATTCAATAAACACTGGCCCGAAACCTTTCGATTATGATTTTTACAGAGGAAATCGTTTAAACATTGCTGCGTTTTGTCCTTTTGAAGCAAAACAGTTTATCATGGCATTGATGTGAGAATCAACATAATGTATTCTGGAAATTAAAGGACCTTTTTTGTGCGTTTTGGGGTACTCTGGAGTTTCAGACAAACAGCAACAGAGCATTTTGAATATTAACCCTTATCATTCGGAATACACCAGTGTGTGCAACTAGTGTAACTGAAATAGTCCAAGGGTTAGTGCCAGAATAGCTTGGTGCCTCTAGGCGCCAAGCTATTGTGGCACCACCCTTGAACTAAAGCCATTGGTCTATGTCCTCATCTGTAAGTACTGTAATGTAGCTTGCATAGAATTATGGCAGTGAACAGATTTGAAGCTATTTAGCCTCAGTATGACTATGATGCGGGTCAAAAAGTGTGGAAAAATATCAAAGATAGAAAAAGACCCAGACGAAGAAACGAACACTTAACTTATTCTACCCCAGCAAAATTTAAGATCCACCACGATAGTTCAAGGGTGATGCCAGAATAGCTTGGCGCCTATGGGCACCAAGCTATTCTAGCATCACCCTTGAACTATCGTGGTGGATCTGTGTCCTGCACTGCAACGCAGTCTTCTGAAGACGACTTCAACATTTGGGCTTAACTTATTCTACCCCAGACACACCACAGCAAAATAAAGATCCACCATGATAGTTGAAGGGTGATGCCAGAATAGCTTGGTGCCTATGGGCGCCAAGCTATTCTGGCATCACCCTTGAACCATCATGGTGGATCCGTGTCCTGCACTGCAACGCAGTCTTCTCAAGACGACTTCAACATTGGGCTCAACTTATTCTACCCCAGACACACCACAGCAAAATAAAGATCCACCATGATAGTTCAAGGGTGATGCCAGAATAGCTTGGCGCCTATGGGCGCCAAGCTATTCTGGCATCACCCTTGAACTATCATGGTGGATCTGTGTCCTGCACTGCAACGCAGTCTTCTGAAGACGACGTCAACATTTGGGGATTCCGATCTTGGGGTAGAACGAGTTAAAATGACAGAACAGAACACCGACATTAATTAACTAACTGACAACATAAGAAATCACTTGAAACTTCAGCCTTTATTTAACGTCTTTCGTCTCCAACAAACAACCAGCCATTCTTTCATTTGCAAAATGGTATGGCAGTACAACCAACCATTCTTCAGAGCATGGAATTACTCGTACTAAAAAAAAGAGGAAAACCCCTTTTCACTAGGGGGGTCCGGGGGCATGCCCCCCCCCCCTCCCCCCCCCCCCCCCCCCTCCCCGGGAAAATTTTTTGAAAATTTACATTAAAATTTGTGCAATCTGGTGCATTTTAGAGAGAAACTGAGCAGTTTAACCACCTAAACATCTTGCTTTTTTTTTCTTATTTTTGGGGTGCACTTTTCATTTTTTGTGTCAAAGGTTTAAAAGTTATACTAAAACAAAGTATTCAACAGAATATTTATATCCAAATGCTTATTCAAAATACATCTGAATGTCTTTCCATTTTTTTAAAAATTTGAGTTTAATTATATAATATATATACTTTCTTTAATAATCTCTGCTTAATCAGCTGTAAGTATGGATTCCTTTTATCTCTTATTTAATACTATGTACCATGGTCACTGAGCTGGAGAAAGGTTATATAGATTTTTCAACATAATTTCATCAAACTTTACTGGGAAAAAAATACATTGTAATAAATTTATTCACCATCATGAGTAATATTTCCAATGGCACTGCTTTTAGCTTTCTTGTGTTTCGCTGTAGACACGTGAGCATCAAGTGCTACGCGGCCGCGTAGTTAATATCAACTCTGCGCAGTTCGCGGCAATACGCCTGCCCACAGGCCCGGCTAACTTGCGAATACACTGAGCGCGGAGCTCGTCGTTTACGCTTTTCTCGAGCCAAGTCCATCTCCAAATATTCTTGGCTCCAGAATCGTCTGACGTCTATTCTGTCTCCGCGTTTAAGTATTTTCTCTTCGCCGTATTTTGACCAGACTACGACTCCACTGAAGACCGGAAGTGACCTGTGCGAGCTAAAGCTAACGCCTCGCTCAATTTTCAATACGCGATTTGGGGATATCCGCCACATAAAGATCACGAAACACGGTATTGGAATAGTGACTTTACGATTTTGTTTTCGGCGGAAATTCGGCGGAATGGCAGCTTCATTTAAGCGGAAATCCGCCAAAAAGAGGAAAATTCCATGCTCTGATTCTTTCATTTGCAGAGTTTTTAAAATGGCATGCAGTATATTACAAAATGATCCCCCCCCCCCCCCCCCCAATAACACTCTTGTAATCAATTTTTACATTGTCAATGGTTTTCTTATCTTATTATATTGTCTTTTGTCCCCAGCCGGCTGTTTCGTTTTGCAAATCCAAAGGTTATACAGTATACAAAATGTGACCCTTTCTCACGAAACCAGTCTTAACTCGCAGCGAGCCAATCAGCACTACACGCAATAATATGTGGTGGGGGGGTCAATCTGGGGCATTTTCACTTTTTGGGAGAAATGTATTCTACATACACCAAAGTATCGTATGGTTAAAATCTTTATCATGAAAAATGCCATTAAATAGGTAAAAAATGATTTTAAAAGACTGCCCTTGGCCCCAATTATGCTGCACACAGAAACTTCACAGGCTGTTTTCTCAAAATGGCCGCCGGAGGCTTTAACAACTTTAAACACTTAAGAACAGCTTTTACAATTTTTGCACTACAGCATACAGTCATATATCACAGTAATCAGCAAACACTGTAGTTTTCATAAATGCATATATGTCAAAACATGCAAAATGCGAGTTCTTAAGACTGATTTTGTGAGAGAGAGGGTCACAAATGATCCAGGCGTCCATCAGATTAAAAAAAAAAAAAAAAAAAAAAAAAAAAAAAAAAAAAAGCAGGCTATACATGCTGAAACCACCCCAATAATAACACTGATGTAATAAATCTGTATGAAATCGAAAATGCTGCGAGTGGCGGCTCAATTCATTTCTTTTGTAACTTTTTCAGTCTGTTGCGGACGTAATCCTTAATGTTTGTCCAGCGCCTATGTCTAAGTGCAGGTTCCAGCGCCATTGCATACTGTATCTCGGCCTTTCCAGGAAGTTTGTTCATGACGAGGTGTGTCTTGAAACGAGTTTGAACAGCTTTCTCTTCAGCTTCCCCCCATGGTTTTCTTGTAAATCTAGCTTTCCTTCGAACAGGAGCCGACGCAGTACTGTCATCATCAAAACTATCTAGATTGTCATCAGGCTCTGGACGTCTTTTCTCCGCCATGCTCATCGATTCCTGTGTTGCTGACTTGCTACTTGCTTCATTCACAGGTGCTGTTCCCCCCGAGACCTCTCTGCCAGTTTCTGATGCGTCTTCATTGTCAAAGTCAATCTCTTCATCATCGCCCAGCTCAGCTCTAATGCAACTCTCAAAATCTGTCATCCCATTGTTAACTGACAGAAGAATCTTTGCCACTTTTGCCTTTTGAAGGACGTCTTGAGGTTGGCGGTAGATATGGCGATGTATCCGAATATCATGGCCAAGGAAATCTGCCAGCTGATCCTGGTCTAACTCCGAGATGGCCATTGACTGAGCCAAAGTTGCAACCTGTTTCCGCAACTGAGTAAATGTGAACATGGCTGGGTATGACACCCCTGCTTCTAGGGCATGGGCCTTCAGAACATCATGGCCTCTGTAAGGCCTCTGACCAGAAGGTGTGGCAAAGATGTACTGGGAATCAGCGAGAGCTGGCACCGATTGCCTCATTTGAAGGATTCTGTCCACAGTTGTCATCATCTTCTTCGTCAGCAAAACGGGAACACTCCTATTAAACTTGCCTCTGATTTCCACTCGCTGAAAATGATTCACCATTTTCTTCTCAACCTCTGTGAGACCTTTCAAGATATCTTGATTGGTGATCGATCCAATCTTAGCATTCTGGAAGTCTGACACCTTCATTCTCTGAACTTCTCCCCCTCGTTTTCGGTTGAAAAGTGATACAGCACAAAGAGTTGCTTTAACCACTGTCGGATAATCTTCCGAAACCATCCTTGTCTCAAGAAGCTGTTGGACCTTCCTCACATCTTCACATGATGGGATCAGCTTGGGTTTGTTCATGGTCATTTTCCCGACCGACTGGGCTGCTGTAGCGGACACACAATCATACCAGTCCCCGTCGAAGACGGAGTCAAACCGCTGCGCCTCAGAGAGCTCCTGTCGCCACCTGTCGTCTGAACCCTGTCCGAGCTGTTTGGATGCCTGTGACTGTTTGATCTGTGAACACTTTTTCAAAGCATGGCCTATGCGCATTGCGAGATTGCCTTTTTTGAACTGATGTGTGTCCTCATCAAAATCTGCCAGCTCTTTTACAGCCAGGACAACATGATCAAAGCTAGCTGAATTGATCACAGCATTTAAACTTGCGATTTTCATTTCTGACCTCACTCTGATAATCTTCAACAGTCTCCCTAACTCCCGCATCCTGGAGCTGATTTGTCCAGCCGTGTGTTCTTCAATGTCCCTGCGGTCAAATAATCTCTTTCCATACTCAAGAAGCAAGGGGTCAGTTCTGATGAGACGGCTTATCTCATCATCTCTCTGGGTAGCCAAGACCTTGTGGTAGAAGGAAAATTCAACGTCTAAGGGTATTGGAAGCATGAGCCGACCACGGCGAGCGGCGTCCCCTCGCCGAGTGATCTGAAACCCTCCTGGCTTCTGACAGCAACGTTTTGAGTGTACAGAGATCAGCTTTTTTTGATAGAGCCCTTTGCAATGGCTACAGGCGAGAAGGTCGTCTGCCTTACTAGTTTTGGTGCGATACTTAGGAATCAAACATCCGGATTTGTTTTCAAGAACAGCAACGTTATGCATGTAATCACCCTCATCTTGTAGTCTGATCCATGCTCGACGTCTCTGCTTGGTCCCTTTTTTCATCGACAAAATTTTAGCAACGTCAGCCTCATCTGCATGGACATCTTGTAAGTGCGTGCTCATTTTCAAGACAAGCTTGCCACACAATTTGCATGCATGTTTCTTGTCCCATTTGTACTTTCCTTTCCCTCTCTGCGACACGTGCACACCCGTTTCTTCTGTAAGTGCTCTTTCCCCACTCTTTCCAGCATCATGTTCCTCCTGCCTATCCACATTCTCATTGCCACCCCCTAACGCACACTGCACCTTGCTGGTACTAGCGTCACCAACACCTGGCCACCCCAAACCTGCCACTTTGATGAAATCTAACATAGTCGATACAATACTGTCTATGTCCGAGATCCCAGCAATTGATGCTGACACACCCTCTGAATCCGGTGAGCTCGAGCCAGGAACAAACTCCTCGTCATCACTGCCCTCGTATTGCGATGCGCTGGCACTGCTCTCAGTCTCGGGTCCATCCCAGGCGCCATTTGCCAACTGGAGAAAGAAAGAAAGAAAGATTAAAACCAAAGCTGCCTTAGAAACAGAAACAGCCCAATTTTGGTTTAAAGGGGCCTTGCACAAGAATAAAAAGAGTAATCCCGTGTATGACCGATTTACATATGTGTGACCTCGGTGACGAGGGCTGGCTTCTGCAGCAGTCAAAATCCACGTTTTCTGAAAATGCAAGCAGTTTTCACACATTTGTCAACCCTGCGTGACCCTTTGAGAGAGGTCACTCAAATTGGCATGTTTAAAAAGGTCTTGCCACAAAGTATCCTTGGGCCAAGCTTGAAGAATGTGGCTTGAATAGTCTCCGAGAAAATGCCACCGTTAACTCATTCTACCCCCAGACACACCACAGCAGGATAACAGGGGTGGGATTCTAGTAAGAAAGAAAACGCGGAAAATCAAACGACATTGGTGGGGGGTGGGTGGGTGGGTGGGTGGGTGGGGTGGGGTGGGGGGGGGGTGGGGGGGTGGTTTCATGTCCTTCATTTTCAGCGGCCGAAAAATCAAACGACAGGGGGAGGGGGGGGGGGGGGATAGGCAAGCGTGTCCACCGTTCGCCAAAGTATCCAAAAACCGACACGGGGAGCGAGACCAAACACACCCGAAAATGGACTTTGTTATGACACTCCTGATCTGCAGTATAAAAATGGAATGTGCGTACCAGTTTATGTTCAGATGCACACTAAACGGCACTCTGTCTTGGACAATATCCTTTTTCACCGCCATTTTCCACTGCGACCTAAAGCTACCGGAAGTGTCGGGCGATAGTGAACCAAACTGCATACAAATCCAACCCATTTGAGATTTTTTTGCCATTTAACTAAGAAGATTTTTTTTTTTTTCCTCGTCTTTTTTGTTGTTATTAGACGCGGAAAATAAATATGCTTCAGCGGAATTGTGAAAGAATTTCCACGGAAATCCGCGGAAACGCGGAAGAATCCCACCCTGGGATAAGGATCGACCATGATAGTTCAAAGGTGATGCCAGAACAGCTTGGCGCCTACGGGCGCCAAGCTATTCTGGCACCACCCTTGAACTATCATGGTCGATCTGTGTCCTGCGCTGCAATGCGGTCTTGAGAGGACAGGGGCAAAATTTAAGGATTTTGGTGTTGGGGTAGAATGAGTTAAAGTTTACCATGGACGACGGACGGACGACCAGTGGCCCAGAACATAAACTCACTTTTGCTTCGCACGCACGCCAGCCAATAAAATGAAGATGATCATAGAATCACTTTACTTACCAGTTTGTAATTGGGGGCATTCCGCTGCCGTCCATGCACCCTCCTACCAGACGCACCCTCTGTGGCAGAGGCTGGGGGGCCATGATTCTGCAGCATAGATCCTGATGGGTTTGGACATCCTGCTGCCATCCGGCGCTGGGTGTGTGCCAGAAAGTCCTGAGCCGGTGTGACCAAAATGGTGTTGCTGAGAACATGTCCAATACAACCATGTAAACCAACTGACATTTTGAATCAGATTGATTGTACATTGCTTAACGTCCCGACAGCCACTAGGCTTTCTCAGGACGTGCCTGCACTGCTTGTGAAAAAAACCCCACCTAAACAGAACATTGCCATGTATGTCGCCTGCCGGTCAAATACGTTAACTCATTCTACCCCAACACCAAAATCCTTAAATTTTGCCCCTGTCCTCTCAAGACTGCATTGCAGTGCAGGGCACAGATCGACCATGATAGTTCAAGGGAGATGCCAGAATAGCTTGGCGCCCGTAGGCGCCAAGCTATTCTGGCATCACCCTTGAACTATCATGGTGGATCCTTATCCTGCCGTGGTGTGTCTGGGGTAGAATGAGTTAAATAAACCTAACACATGGGGCCAAGACATAAAGCTAAGACCATTTAGCAACACACATCCAATATCAAGAGCTACAGGCAGTGCAGACAGTAGGGAGAGTTTTAAAAAGGCAAATTTATACAGGTGAATGGACAAAGGGTAGACAGAAACACATGCATGCCCCAGAATTGAGAGAAAAACCCACCCTGTGGGGCTGACCAGGGTGACCCTGAGAACTAAAAACTGGCAATACAGTAAAAAGCGATACTTCAGTTGCACATTCCTAAACGAGACCTGTTTGTGGACGTTCGTTCTTCGAATCGCGAGGCAGTTTTGCGAACGAGGATTGAAATCTGGCGCCATTTTTGTTTTTTTAAAAAAAAAAAAGTCAACTGATAGTTACTGTGCATGCATGTGGCAAGTTAACACGTCAGAAAAAAAAAAAGAAAGAAGAAACAAAATCGCGTGGCAGATTGACCTTGTAATGGGGTTATTGAACGAATTCCTTTCATTGAAGAAGAAAGCTTTTGTTAAAATCGTGGGGTTCTATTATCATTTACTACAAGACTCAACGGTCAGGCCCGGCCGGTGCGGCCGAAGACACGTTTGAAAGCAGACGCCTTATTTTTCTGGGCCAAACGGGTGCGGGGATTGGAGGCATCTCTCAGTTAAATAACTGCACTGAACAAGTACATTTGGGCGTGCTCTTAACTAAGAAATATTGCATAAAATACCTCTGCAAATGCGAGAGAATGACCGGTGCGTCCGTTGGAGACGAAAGACGTTTAAGCAAGGGAAGGAACTCCGTTCATCGGTGTTGGACCAATCAAATTGATCTGAAAACACTCCGGCCGCTTCCGTGTCCACACACAGGCCCAGGGCATCCCTGAAACACAACGATGAAGTAAATCTGTTAAAATGGGCACATCGTATTTTGATATTTTTTTCTGAATTTTGAATGAAAGATAATACAGAAACAACCCTCAGAAAAAATGGGTTTCTGATCTGGCCACCCAAAATTTTACACCGACCCAGATTGCATAAGGATGGTAAAGAAAGTAACCCAGTTCAGTCATTTGGTGTACGCACACACACACACACACACACACACACATACAACACAACACAACACAACACAACACACACACACACACACACACACACACACACACACACACACACACACACACACACACACTCACACTCATTCGCGCCAAAAGTACGTTCTGTAGCGAGGCTAGCGTAACTAGACAAGGCGTAACATTTGTCTTTTTAATTCAGTTGTCAAAGTTTGAGGCCTGCCTACCATGGGCATGCTATTGAATCCTAAAACGGCCCTTCTAATTTTATAAATAAAAGGAACTAAAAAACAGCACGCTGATCCTAGACAGATGCAATCGGTAGTTCATTCTGAACAAGTTACAGCTGCTGACAGCGGAGAGGTTTATTTTTTTAAAAAACCGCACGCTAGTGTATTCAAACGCCGACCTTTCACGCTACGCATCAAAGTATCCCACTGCGGTGGTCCGTGTCAAACAACCGTGGTCTTATAAAATCCTGCTTCACATTTTTTTGTCTTTACTAACTGTCCATTACAAAAGTAAATGCTCACTACGTGTCCGAAATGCCTGCATGTAATGTGCTGCTGCTTAGATCAAGACTAGTCCTGATCGCGGCTACACACGGTTCTAATCCCAAATGGTTGTGTTAACCCATTCACACTTAACCACGAGTTTCTTTGGTAGACGGCTATAAAGACTTGTGAGCAGTAGGATAGGAATCTGCCTTGACAGTTCAAGGGTAGTGCCTGATTAGCTTGGCGCCTTCCAGGCGCCAAGCTAATCTGGCACTACCCTCGAACTGTCATGGCAGATCCCCTATCTTGAGGGTGTCTTGAGGGTGACGTGGTCATGCTTGATCGCCGCTACAACCAGAACTAATCCCAAACGGTGATCGATGTTTCAAACCAGCTTTCTCGGAAGCGTGTTACAAGGAAAAATACGCATGCGAAAAAAAACTCTCCCAGTTTAGCTTTAGGCTACCTAAAAAAAAAAAAAAGGGGGGGGGGGGGAAGGGGGGGGGGGAGGGGGGGAGGGGGGGGGGGGGGAATTCTTAGCCCTTTAGCTGTCGGTAGTGCTTTTTGTCGAGATGATGCCTGCAGGGATCACTTGACAAAAAGCGCTACCGACAACCAAAGGGTCGATACAATAAATGCAATAGCAGGTAACTGCTTTAGACAATCCCCCAGTCAAAATAATAAATAGTCGTTGATGGCCCCATAGGCTACAAGCGACGTTAAAAATTAACGAACAACAACTACTACTACTACTACTACTACTACTACTACTACTACTGCTGCTGCTGCTGCTGCGAAAGGTCCTGCTGGAATCACCGTGACAAAAAGCGATATACCGACAGCAAAACGATTAACTCTTAAACTCCCAGAACTAAATAACTTCCATTCTACAGAATTTAAGTCATTTAGTTCCAGGAGTTTAATTAATAAATGCAATATGTTAATGCAATATATACAATAGAGGGTAACTGCTTTGGAATGCCCGGCCTAAAAACCACACCTCATGTTGACATGTTCAGATAGTGTAGACAACGTTCACGACAGTTTCCAATACAAATAGGCAATACATCAATTTATTAACACCCGCAAAAACGCTAGCGTCTAGTGAACATTAGAAAATGACAATTGATTAATGATAATGTATCGCATTTCACAATAAAGGTTACAAGCGATGCTATCAAATGCACTTGCCACATCCAGATATCTACTAAATCGTTTAATTTGTCACCGTTTCTAAAGAAATCAACGGATATACTTTCTTTCATTGAGTCCTTAGCGTGCGCATTTCCGGTCCAATGCAGTTTAACATGGCGACGTCGGAATTGCATTTATCATTACCCAATGCTCAAAAGGTCATCGGGATGACGTCGGCCGCCGTTGGCTCGCGCACAGGCGTGCGCGGGCCAATGTCGGCCGATGTCGGCCCGATGACCTTTGCGCACTGGGTATATGTACCAAGCGTCACTGAGGCCCCGACTGGCGGGTATGGCAAGTTCTGTTCAAGTATTAGTGTTAAAACAGGACCATCACTCCTTCGTCGAAGGATAGTCCTGGCCAGACACTGTTTAGAGGAGCTGTAGCCAGGGCCTACCCATGATGGGGTTTGGCCTCCCCGCTACAAAACTGTACGACCAGAATATCTTTTGGCCATACTCGACCTGGCTCTCTCTCTCTCTCTCTCTCTCTCTCTCTCTCTCTTTCTCTCTCTCTCTCTCTCTCTCTCTCTCTCTCTCTCTCTCTCTCTCTCTCTCTCTCTCTCTCTCTATGCCATATGTATGACTGCATACTTAGGCCATACCTCCTCCAGGATTTGTTTTTATAAAGCAGTGGTGTAGGAACCAGTGTGGCATAGCAAACGAACCTACAGCCTCCATATCCACCCCCCCCCCCACCCCCACCACCACCACAATGATCCTGTTGTACAACACATTCGACTGATACGTGCTGCATTCGGATGACGCGACTATGCCGAATATCCGGATGCAGCACGTCTCGAATGAGTTAATCTTCCGGCAGTTGCCGTACTTCCTTTGAAAACTGGCAGTTTTTGAACCACTGCGTACTCGCGATGCAAAGTCACCTAAGAACACAACATCGATGGCTAACGATTTCTGCAAGTTTTGCCAAGGCGTGCTACTACTAAACGTCACCATAAACAATGCATTCCTTACCGTCGACGTTTACATGTTAATGCAAGCCACATGCAAAAACATACGTCCCAGTTAATGCTGTCAGAACGCACAAGTTTGCCGCGCCAAGTCAATCTCCGTGAAACACGCTACACCATCAGTCACCGTTTCTCTGGGACTGCCTCATGCGGCCTTTCTGGACAGCCAGCTCACACCACCTGTCCCAACTAAGCCAGTCGGCAGGTCGCGGAACGCCCACTTTTTGCCTCGGTGCGAGGAATGCTGCAAACGGCACTCATCCCACAGAGGCATAGATCCTCATGTGCGCCCGCAGCCGGCAGGTTGCGTAGGCACATGAGGATCTATGTCGCTTAGAGTCTTTGCGACTTTCCCTTGCACGGAATCAATGCGAAATCATACACGGTCTTTGTTTTACTGAAGCAGCCTGCGGGGGCTGATGTAGACCTACGCTCCTTGCAAGGAATTTTCACTAGTACCAGCATTAAACACTTGGTCATTGTTCTACTCGGCCCGCAAAGGACCACGGAGGCCAAAAGCTAAGGAAGCAAGGAAGCATCCATTGCCGAGTGACTCAATGAGACTCCGTCACTTGTGAGCGTCACGGCGTTTGACCTGCGTGATTTGCTGAATGGTGGCGGAGGTGCGCTTTGAAGCGGCGCCAGAAATACGGCCCAGATCAATGTGGCTAAGTAAGCCGGCCGGCAAGACAAGGTGTGTACTGAAAGGCTTGGACGTGCACAACACTGTCAAGGCAGATTCTTTGCGGCGTGCACTAAGCAAAAACAAAAAAACAAACAAACAAAAAAAAAAAAAACCAACAAATTTTACTACTTAAGGGAGTCCGAAGTCAACAGAGCATAGGGATTTATTTCACAGTCTAAAACAACAGAATTAGCTAGCAAAAAGAATGTGTTTTTAGTTTTAGACTACAAAATAAGTCCCTTCTGTTGTGCTGAGTTAGGGCCCCTTTTAACCCATTACATCCTGAGGCTGATTTTTTAAAATTGCTTATTGTCCTATGAAAGCTACATTACAGATAGATTTAACCATTTTTAGTTCAAGGGTGGTGCCAGAATAGCTTGGCGCCTCAGGCGCCAAGCTATTCTGGCACCACCCTTGAAATATCATAGTCAGTTTTATTTCCAGCAGTAGTGTATCAGGATGAAAATGGTTTACAGTGTCACCAACAACAACACACACTGACACACACAAAAAAAAAACCCCACAAAAAACAACAACAAAAATCACAAAATAGACGATGATGTCAAAATTGTCCGTGTTTCCACGATAACAGTGGATTAAAAGTTTGTTTGTTTTTTGTTGTCCGGGGTTTCAATCCACTGTTTTTGTTGAATCACGTGCAACTTTGACCTACTTGTGATTTCTGGAAATCGTCTAGTATGGGATGACTGAGTGAAATCAGAGATCTGAGACTGAACAAAATCATGGCCCGAAAATGGAATAAAACTGATGCTCTGCACCACACCGTTCTGCCTCTCCCGGTCCAGTTAACTCATGCGTGACTTGCCGCACTCGGATACGCGGCTATTCATACACAACGCCGGGAAAGACAGAATAATGAATGCAATTTACCATCATAGGTTCTGAAAAGGGCAAACCCATGCAATGTGTTGCCGACACTGATGTGTGGCTATTTTAACCAATTTAGCCCCGTGCCCGACAGCACGAGATGGATCGACCATGATAATTCAAGGGTGGTGCCAGATTAGCTTGGCGCCTGAAGGCGCCAAGCTAATCTGGCACCACCCTTGAATTATCATGGTCGTTCCATCTCCTGCAACTGGTACGTGGTCATTAGGTGACACCACCAAACTTTGGGAAAAGCGGCCGCGGGGCTAAATGGGATAATCATTTTTGCTTCTCATAAACATACTTGCTGAGGCTCAGTGAATTTCTCTCTGAAAATCTCGCACGGTTTTTCACCTCAAAGCTTGTGTTCGTTTGTGTCGCCTGGACCCACGATAGAGGACCCATGTACGGAAAGCGCAGGAGAAACGCTATAACATCTGCAAGAGGCATAGATCCTAATGAGCCCCCGCAAAGAGCGGGGGCTCATGAGAATCTGTGACTCTTGCTGGTTCGAACAACCTCTGTAGTTATGCTTATGCTGACACCTTTTTGGTCTGGATTTTATGTTCATGCAGAATGCATCGTATGCTCAGTTCAAGCAACTGGGCTCAGTGTAGTCCGGTGGTATTTTCCATCAAGGTAGCGACAACGAGTCTCTATATAATGCATGATGTATTTGAGGCTGACCTAGGAAATGAAATCAGCCCTTTCACCCCCAACGGCCAAACAGCTCACACTATCTGATGGCAAATGAAGGATTTCCAATATTCTGGACCTCTTTGAGGGGGAAAAGTCAGAGAAAACATGGGCCGGATTCTGGATAGCCGCTTTTCTTGGTTGAAGAGGGGTGGAGTTTCGCGAGATCTATGCTCTGACGAACGGCAGTGAGGAAGGTCTGGCAGATTAACCCTTTGGCTGTCGGTAGCGGGTTTGTCGCGATCAGTGATTCCTGCAGGAATCATCGCGACAACTACTGACAGCCAAAGGGTTAAACGATTGAATTTGTGAACGCGTGCTTAAAACGACAACAAAAACGATAATGCAGGACTTGGAGGCGGTGAATGTTCTTGACGCATTTGCAACGACCCTCCTCCCCCCAAAAAAAAATCCCACCTCCCTCACTCCTCTCCCTCTCTCGACCCCCACCCCCCCACCCCCACCCCACCCCATGATCTTCACCAGCTATTATGATCTACCCTAGTCTGACAACAGTTTGTGCTGGAACTGAAAGGTGAGTTAAGTGCCTCTTATCGGACAGTGGTTACTGATGATGTTTTGGTGTGTGCACACTGGCAATAAACACTGGCGCCAAGACGAGAAATAAAAATACGGTCAAATGCATGCGTGCATGGGCAACATCTAATCAATGTTCGATTATCGATGTGAAAGACATCGCCACTCCTCGCCTGGGAATATTACACTCAGCGGCAAAGTCAGGTTATATTGGCCACAACACAACCACGCACACACACCCACCAGCGGCGGATCAGTTACCTCGAGTGTGTGTGTGTGTGTGTGTGTGGGGGGGGGGGGAGGGGGGGGGGGTGTTTCCAACGTTTTGTTTGAGACCTTCAACCTGATACAAAAGGCCTCCCCGACGCTTGACCTTGCTTCCAGGTGCTGAAAAGTCGAACAGCTAGGGCGGGGTGGAGGGTGGAGTGTTAAAGACTCTCACCACTCGCCAAAATATCAAACAAGGTGGGGGGGGGGGGGAGAAGGGGGGAGTACTAACACCCCAACAAGGGACTTTGTTATAGCATTTTAAAGAATTTTGGGTCGGGGGGGGAAGGGGGAGGGGTTTTCGGAATCCCTGAACCCCCCTCACCCAGATCCGCCCCTGCGCTCTCTCTCTCTCTCTCTCTCTCTCTCACACACACACACACACACACACACACACACACACACACACACACACACACAAACACACACACAAAAAAACACACAAACACACGTACTTACACACACACACAAGCACGAAGGCATGGACACAGACATACGTAAGCACACGCGCGCGAGTACGCACACACACGCACGCACACACACTCACATGCGAGCGCGCATAAGCACACACACATAAGCACACACAAACACACGCACACGTACACACACAAGCACGCATGTACTCTCTCTCTCTCTCTCTCTCTCTCTCTCTCTCTCTCTCTCTCAGTCACACACACACACACACACACCGGCACACACACACACACACACACACACACACACACACACACACACACACACACACTTGTTTGTAGTTCGATGATTAACCCATTTAGCCCCAACGCTCAACAGCAGGAGATGGATCGACCACGATAATTCAAGGGTAGTGCCAGATGAACTTGGCGCCTGCAGGCGAAAAGCTCATCTGACAATACCCTTAAATTATCACGGTGGAACTCTCTCCTGCAACTGGTACATAGTCATTAGGTAACACCTCCAAGCTTGCGGCGGTGGGGTTAAATGGTTTAATATAACACGCACGTCTGCTGTTGTACACAACTGTACACAGAACCAAGGCAACCGTGCGATGCGTACCTCACTATCATAATCCAGTGCTGCTGGAAACTGGAGCCATTTGCATGGCGAGCTTAGTCCTGCACCAGCCACTAAGCAAGGTGCGCCGCTATAGCGGCGCACCTTGCTTAGTGGCTGGTGCAGGACTAAGCTCGCTCATGCAACTGACCCCACATGCTTAGTGGCGACGGCACCGACTGTCATCAATATGTAATGGTCGGCTGGAAACCTTTGATCGCAAAGTGAATGTTTGTCTGTGATTAAGGGGCCAGCTGCATGAGTGAGCTTAGTCCTGCGCCAGTCACTAAGCGAAATGCCGCGCTGTACTGCACGGCTGAGCTATGCTCACTCATGCAACTGGCCCGCCCATCAAGTAAGCAGCGCAGACAGACGGAACAAGGTTAGATCCAAATCTGTGGGGTAGTCCCAGCAAGAGAGAGATCCTCATGAGCCCACGCAGTCCGCTGGGGGGAGGGGGGGGGGGGCTCATGTGGCTCTGTATCTTTTGCAGCGATAATGACAAAGTCTTGCGTTCCCTCTCATAATGGAAAGATGGGCATAGCAGTGATTAGCTAGCCTAATGTTGAGCAAGAAATACTATACATGACTAGTCTTTCATCAAGTATCTACCATCTTCAAGAGGAATAGATTCTCGTGAGCCCCAGCGGCTACAAGCTGGGACTGACTGACTTTGTCAGTCCTGCAAAGCTGCAGCAATTTTCACATTTCACTACGTTGGAAAGGTTGGTTTGGAGTGAGGCGGCGTTCTTCGTGACTTATTAGCCGCAAGTACATGCATGCAGTTTACAAAGCATCATATTGCAATGTCACATTATGTATATCATCAGTTAGTCTCCAAACTCGAGTTTGTACTGCCGTGAACCTAAAGGGAGCATGAGCATCGCGCTATTCTACGGTTATTCTACGCCGCAGTGCCGGACGGTCGTCGAATCGCACGTGTTGACAGCCATGGGTGTTTTGTTTTGGGCTCGGTGGTCGCGATTTTATCCCGGCTGCGTAAACATAGCAGCATAGAGGCAACACTAGCCACCAAGAGACATACAGTACATTTGGCTTCTCACAAGCCCCCGCACTCTGCGCGGAACTCATGAAGATCTATGCCTCTTGGGGAGTTTTGTCTTTGGTTATAGACGAACATTGCTAGGCAGTGAATGCCATCCGTCTGATGTAAAAACAAGAATATATTATAGAAAAAACTACCAAGTGAGTAGGAAAAGCACTTTCGGTCAAGAATATATTATCCTCGTGAAAGTATGCGGTAACGGTGGAATGAATGTTTCTTGATAGGTTCATTTGTCTCTGTGCACATCAGACGGAACAGAGAACCTTCTGCCATACCATCTGACGGCAGTTCCGATGAAAGCGGCCTTCAAGGCAGGCTAAAGCCTTGTACTGTCCCCAGCCCTCAACCAAATAATAGCCCTATCCAAGACCATTTTAGTATATATTTAATTTTTAATTTGTAACCTGGCTTTTAAATTTCTGCCCGTATATGTGCCTCAGCAGATACAAGTATATTCCGTAGTGAACCCGACTCTGTCTGTACCAGAACAAAAGAGGGGGGAAAAATGTGTTCATTTATAATATGGTCATTGATGTACGGTTACTAAAAAACAAAAGAAACGGCTGAAACTCACTGCAAAACACAATAGCCCATCTCGCTCCCTTTCCCCCACTCAGCCTGGAAATTAAAATTGTGTGAACTGAAAAAGCAAATTCACAGATTCTCATGGGTCACGGTCCTGTAACTTGCGTGGCGGACATTTGAGGATCTATGCCTTTTCTCATCTGTAGAAAGGACCACTACCACACTGTCCGAGATACACTCAATGATAAACACCTCCTGTCTGGAATAAACATAGATCCTCATGACGCCCGCAGATACGAAAGCTAATGAGAATCCTGACTCTTGCCTGCCTCTATCGTTATGCTGGTCCTTACATACAAGAAGCTGCGCGAGCTGATTCAGTGACTGCCTTCCGCCATTGTATTAGACGCGATGACAGCAATTATAAACAAACCGCTCTGCTGGAAAAACTGGACAGAAACCGAGAAAAGCGCGAGCTCACATTCCATCGAATCAAAATGATTAGGTTTTTCTGAGACTGAGTTAGAACTGTCATATCAAAAGCCATTCGCAGGAAAAAAGTGAAGCATCATATGATGATTATATCTGGAACGTCTTCGATGGCCGGCTTTGCCATTAAACGCATTGTCCGCTCCAGTAAGACAAATGAAAGCCGAAAAAAGGGTAACTCGTAACGGTCATATAAATACATGACCACTGCTTCATGCAGTACGAACCACTTGTCAGTCAGTTCGGGTTTAACACATTCTGCCCCGGGACCGAAATCCCCACATTTTGAAGCTGTCCTCTGAAGGACTGTATTACAATTCTAGAGACAGATCGAGCATGATAGTTCAAGGGTGGTGCCAGAATAGCTTGGCGCCTATCATGCTCGATCCACGTCTGGCTGTGGTGTGTCGGGCTGAATGAGTTAACGTCCACGGCACCGGATTGATAATGGACGGCCCTAGCGGGCGGGTTACGGGGGACGGACAACTATTACCTAAGGAGTACGACCTGAACACTGAATCAATTCGGCCCCACTGCAACTGTGCCACTTTGATTTACCCGGACCTTATAACGGATCTGAACAAGCCCGTAGTTTTGCCTGGACTCATGTACCACAATAATGGACACGAATATATAACAGTCTTTTTGTACCGAGTTTACCGTCTAGTGCAATTCTAAATAATAATAATAATAAGTACGGTATTTATAATGCGCTTATCTTATAATAATTATAACTCTAAGCGCGCACTCACAACTCGCGCACGCATGCGCACGCTTTAGACAATGACTCACGTACCACAAATAGTGAAATACATTACGACGGTCAGCTTGGGGTGGGGAGTGTGGTGATATAGTGCTAAAACTGTTGAAAGAGGTGAGTTTTGAGGGCGGACTGGAAGGAGGAGAGAGAGAGTGTTTCTGACGGAGAGAGAGAGTGGGAGAATTCTCCACCATTAAAAGAAGGCATATTTTAGAACAGATATAAAATCACCGAAGTTGTTCCTTTTTGTTTTGACAATTGTTCAATCTGGTTCTGAATAGAACCCCTTCACTGTAACTGGTCGCCGACTGTGTGAGCTCTCTGTTAACCCATTCGAGACGTGCCGCATACGGTTACGCGGCTGAAAGCCGCGTATCCGTATGCGGCACGTCTCGGATGAGTTAATTCAGTTCAGCGCCAAGGAGCCCTATCCGTCCAGGGAAACAGGGATGCACAGTGAAGTCAGCAAGAGGCATAGATCCTCATCAGCCTCTTCAGTTGCGGGGGCTGATGAGAAACTATGTCTCTTGCAGTTGAGTCAATCAGATTCAAATCTTCTCGGCAAAGAAGGGGTTAAATGTCAGTTATTTGGAAAAGGAGACGAACACACGAACACAGCGTAGGTAGTCGAATATAGAACTGTGCCACGTCTGCAAGAGACAGCTCGACCATGACAGCGAAACAATGTGTCATCCTGGAAACGTAGTCACGGGCAAGCACTCCTTCCAGGTGACAAAGCAGTGGTCGCCCGTGGTTTCAAGGATTCTTTGCCCTGGAAGAGGTGGTCTCCCTTGGTTTCTAGGATGCACTAGTGTGTCTCCACTTTGGGTCCCAACCTCGGCGTCGGCCGGAGTGACATATAATGGTCCAAAATAGTTAGGTATATTATTTTTTTTCAGCTTGAATTACTACAAGTTCTCAGGATGGGTATAAATACGGTTATATCAGTGATTAGCCATCCCGCCATTGGCCTACAATTTCACAACATTGGTGTAACATATAGTGCTCACAAAAAGTAACTGACGTCATAAATTCAGCATGAATTACTAAAATGTCGGAAAACACCTTACATCTGCAAACTGCAGCCACCTTTTGGTCTGATTAATGTTTAAACTTTTGGGGACATTTTAATAATTCAAGCCGAAATTAATACATCCTTTACTTTTTGTGAGCACTATATGTCACACCAATCTGGTGAAATTGTAGGCAAGTTTGATGGCTAATCACTGATATACCCGTGATTATACCGACCCTGAGGAATTTTAGTAATTCAAGATGAAAAGTTTAATATACCTTACTATTTGTGAGCGGTATGTCACTTTGGCCGAGGTTGGGTCGACGCCGATGTTGGGACCCAACATCCACGGCTTCAAAGAAACTTCCTCGTAGCTCTGCTTCTTTCTTGGGAAAGAAAGCATTGCGAGTCATTGCCAAGCGCCATGATCTAATCAGGCACTGTCTTTCACGTATGACGGTCGATCCACTTCCCGCTGCTAGCAATGGAGGTGAAAGAGTCACAGAACATGTGGCCAATGTGTTTGCCTAACCTCTTGTCCTTAGTGAGGTCTCCGTTTCACTCCAACAGGCCATCTGAAGTGGGTGCAACAGAGACTTTACAGGTTTAGAGTGAAACTATGTAAGAGACTCCCTCCAAATACGTAGCGAATCAGATGTAAAATGAGATCTATTCCGTCTAGCAAGATGCATAGATTCTCATGAGCCCCCGCGACAGCAAGGGCTCATGAGAATCCATGCATCTTGCAGTTTGGAGAGCCAATAAATCTGACACCGAAAACCTCTTGTAACAAACTAGTATGCGCCTGTAAATAGGGCCGGTCCTCAGCAAAGCGAGAAGCATGGATTCTCACAAGTCGCTGCGACTGCAAGGGGGCTCATGAGACTCCATGCGTCTTACAGTTTGAAAAGGGGCGAGCTGAGATATTGATCCTATTGTAACATACAAGTTGAGTCCATAAATCAGCCGCGACGGATAGAGTGGCAATTCAAACAAAGTATGGGCTGAGTATCGATAGCAAGGGTGATGGCAAAACAAGAGTGACAGACTTGTTTTCTTTTTTAAAAAAAAGAGTCAAATCTGGTTAACCCATTTAACCCCACAGCCGCATTTTCCAATTTTTGGAGGTATTACATGACGACAATGTACCAGTTGCAGGGATGGATATGATAATTCAAGGGTAGTGCCAGATGAGCTTGGCGCCCGAAGTCTCTCTCTGGCACCCGAAATGGATTTGCCAATTTTCGGTTCTCTAAAACTTAACATGCAAAACACCATCCATTTTATGTAAGCTCTCTTCGTTTCCTGAGCTAAAAGAATCCAGGCTGACTTGAAATACATGTAGGGTGCATTTAACTCATTCAACTCCGACATGTGATAGTTCAAGGGTTGTGCCGGCCAGAATATATTGGTGTCCTGTGCTTCATTTGCGCTCTTAGGCGCATTGTTCTTGCAGGGGCTCATGAGAATCAACGCCTCTTGCCTTCAGGAACGGACCCCGCCCCCCCCCCCCCCCCCCGCCGCCCCCCCCCCAACCCCCGAAAACCACCCTCCTCCCCCGCGGACACATTCTCTGCTCCTCAGATGCTAAAAAAAAAAAAAAAAAAAAAAAAATCACCAGGCTGTATATCTGCTTGTTACTGGGTGCTGCATTGCGTGGAAAAGATTAGTTCATTTCCCCAACCTTTTTTCACGTTATCGGCAAAACTTCAACTGGCCATTGTTAGCGCCATAATTTATTTCAGCCACCTGTCTCAGCAATTCTCGTTACAAACCCAAACTGCCTTGCTCCGTGCGAGGTGTACGGATGAAGATCGATGCTGGCAAGAGGAGTAGATTCTCATGGGCCCCTGCGTTCGCAGGGGCGCATGAGAATCTATGCCTCTTGCTGATGTAGGTAGGGACTAATTGTAGTGTGTCGAAAGTTGGGTTTAGAGTTGACATTGCAACATGCCGCACACAATTCTTGTTTGACTTTTCTACTGTGGGGTGAAAATAGTGAAGAGTTATTGAGCAGTAGAAAAGCTACGAGCGTTATTAAATTACTCCGAATAAGCAGTCAAACTCAGTTTGACGACCTTTTAGCACAGGCTAAGGACGACACTAAAAGGGTAATTAAATGTGTTTATGTTAGGTGAGTTATCACGGATTTACGACGATTGATTTTTTGTTGCGATTTACGAATCACGATTATCAAGATATTGCATTCACTTTTCACGATGGAAAGAGACGATGAAGAGTGACGGTATGCTACCACTCTCATAACCTCTTTTCACTGGATGAAAACTGTAATGACGGGGAGAGTGTGGTGGGCGGAGGGGAGACTGACAGATTTCACAACATTGTTCGACTGCCTAAAATTCAAACGAGGGCGTGTGTGTGTGTGTGTGTGTGTGTGTGTGTGTGTGTGTGTGTGTGTGTGTGTGTGTGTATGAAAGTTTACACTGCGGCAACAGTCCTTTACATTTCACGAAATAACCAGGACGTGTTTCACGGATCACGAAAATCTCATTTTGGCTTTCACGTTTCACGACTGACGAACTCATTTTACACGTATATCGAGGATGAAAAAAAAAAAAAAAAAAAAAAAACCACACCTGCATTTACGAATAAATAGAAGATTTTTTTTTTTTACTGAAAAAGCCAGTCACGCATCACCATTATTGCCCTCCCCACCCTGTCCCTTTTCGGTCCAGCAACCGTGCTGTAGGTCCACCAAAAACATCCGGTTGGAGCAGCTTTTGACCAAAAGACCCAAAAAGGATCAGTATAGGTGAAAGCAATAATAACACAATACAACTTGACCCCAATATATAAAATCTCAGCGATGAAGCAGATATTTAGATTAGCTCGACCTATTGCAACATTCCTTCAAAATGTTATTTATACGTAGGCCTACGCGTAACTTGTGGAAGGTGTGGGTGAAAGAAAAGATCGCACCGACCTACCTATTTCATGTCGTGCCGTAATCACCAAAGCAACGCCCAAAATGTCATTGTTCTGAAGTCGCACGTCTTTCTGTCGAAGTCTGGTCGAAACAGATCAAGTACTCTCGATCCAGTGTCCATAAACGTCCTTTGAATACGCTAGTTCCGACACTGGATTTCTTTTCAACTCACTTTCTTTCAGAGATACAACTCAACACCTTTTCATTTCTACTATAGGTTAGACAGGAAAACTAATGCAAGCTATAGATTTCGTGAATTTCTGACAATACCTGTGCGAAACATGTCTCTCTGAGTTCCGGCGCCAAGTGAGATAAATTGTCGACCGTAATGGCTTAATGGTAGTGTCTGATAAGCCGTTGGCGCCTACAGGCGCCAAGCTAATCAGGCACTACCGTTAAGCCATTACGGTCGTCCATCTCCCGCAACCTGTGCCCAGCTAGATGATAACACTACAAAACTAAAGAAAAAAACAGACACAGCACTTCTAACTGAACGTTTCTGAAAGGGAGACCGTACTGAAACTGATCGAAACCCGGCTGGCACTGTTGGCCTAATGAGCGCAAATGTAAATCTAAGCGCCGCCAATGAAAGCGTGAATAGCGTGTCTGTTTCACGCCGAGTATGTAAATAGCGAGGGTCAGGGGTTGGTTTGATTGGCAGGTGTAAGTGACCAGCTGGTTTGTGTTGACATTCAACGTGTGTCAGTTTCCAACGCTGGCCGCTTGCGACAGAGTTGACTGAGTTTGTTGTAACGTCAGTGTGTGTGTGTGTGTGTGTGTGTGTGTGTGTGTGTGTGTGTGTGTGTGTGTGTGTGTGTGTGTGTGATATTCGCGATCACGTGCTTTTTACGTCGACTGCATACACAAAACATGAACAAAATCATTTTCTGCACTTTCACCCGAAAATCGGTTAGTAAATGTTGGTAGCTGTTGATTGGGCGGATTTTACAGTGTTACTAAATTATGAAAATTGCTTCACATTTTCAATTATCGCAGACTTACTACAAGAAATAATTTGTCCAAACGGTATTAACCCCTTCGCTGACAGTCATCACGAATTTCGCGTCCGCAGAGACGACTACACACAACCGACACTGATTCGCGTGAAAAATGCAGATGCTAGTGGGACAAAATTAAACATAATGAACATATATAAGACTAACAAGAGATAAAAATCCTCATGAGCCCCCGCGACTGCGGGAGCTCATGACGGTTTATGTCTCTTGCAGCTGGCAGCTAAGGCGTTAATATGGAGTTCGAACTGATTTTCAATAGTGACTGAAATTTGGCATGTCTCGGACCGGACACTGCTAGGATAATTGCGATTGGAAAAGCCTGAACCCAAGGCACTGATCCCTGTTTCTTTGCGGACTGATTATCTGCAAAGACTGGATTAGCGTTATCAACACGCGTCTCCATAAAGGCAACGTGAGTGAAAAACGTTTTATCAGCCAATATCGAACTCATGAGCGTTACAGTGAAGGAACGACTGATGCATGGTTTGTCCAGACAATACGACGTGCTGGTCTGTGATTTTGGACTTTACGGCCTCCGGCCGTAAGGTCCCAAATCACAGACCAGCACACGGGGTATTGAAAAACATTATCACTCAATTGTGAACTCGTGTATTGGTGTAAAGACCTGTATAGTCTTTCATGTCAATGCAGGGCCGGACCTGGGAAAAGTCGATGGGGGGGTTACAGATTCAGTATAAAGCGAAGGCGCGAAGCGCCGAGCCTTCTAGGGGGGGTCCGGGGGCATGCCCCCCGGGAAATTTTTTTTTTCAAGGATGCAAAATGGTGCAATCTGGTGCAATCTGAGCCTTGAAAAAGCCATTTGTGATGGTCTGGGGACTTTGAGCTTTTTGAACAATCGAACTGACAAACTCTGGGGTACAAAAATTATCACCTGCCCCTCCCTTAAAAAAACACCCCACCCACACACACACACACACACACACACACACACACACACACACACACACACACACACACACACACACACACACACACACACACACACACATTTATTTATCAACAGAGATGTTTTGTATACTATTATTATTCACTACTTTTCGTTGATCGTTAACGGTATAAAGCTTTACCTTGTAGTTTATGAACATCAGGGCCCTGCTTTCACTTTCAGTCTTGCTGCACTAGGTTCCTCGGCATTAGTACCATTTGTGAATTGTATCTTCTGGCAAAACAGTTCACTGCCTCTTTGAAGTCAATATCAACATCCCTGTGCACTTTCAGTAAAGCAAGTGCATTGAGTCTCTGTTGCCCCATTGTAGAGCGCAGGTAGTTTTTCAGGTTGCGCAACTGACTGTTTGAACGCTCACACTCGGCAGTAGTGACAGGCAGGGTGCAAAGGTTCTTTAGCATGATGAACAGGTTGGGATAAAAATCCCTGTCACAGTGTTTCAGTGCTTCTGATGCCGTGGATGGGATGATAGCTGTCGCATTCTCAGCAGCACTTCGCCATTTGCAAACCCACCGTTGGTATTCTGCATCAAGGGTAGCGTTGTCTGGTAGGTCAGACTCCCACAACATTGCCAGTGTTTTCACCCCTTCTGGAACCTGCATGAAACCATCCTGGTTGTCTATTAAAGTGCTTGGCACCAGACAGAGACCATCAACTGCTAGGTCAGCATTTTTGAACCTCGAGTCCAATTCGGTTGACAGGTGTTCCAAGAAAGGAATGGCAATGCTAATCTTGAAATATTCTTCTGGAGTGGCCGCAGGTTGGTTGTCACGGAGAGTCTGGCGGGATGCTTGACGAGGAACAACAACATCAGTTGTCAAAGCATTTGCCATTTTGCTGACTTCACCAAACCAGGCAACGAACGCTGTGTCGACATCTCTTCTAATAGAAGACATGCAGTTACTGACCTCTTTGATTTCCCTGTAGGCATCGACAACATCTTTTGTTCTTTTCTGGAGCTTCACTGTCATGGGTTTTAAGTAACGCAAACAATTGCGGACGACAACGAATGCAACGAGGAAAACACTGCTGCTCAAGGTGTGGAGAAAGCCAGTTGCCTTGGTCAATGTCTCACTGTCCCAAATGTCACTGTCTTCACACATTTGTCCCAAACAGTCGTGAACAACCAGGAAGAGAGATGTGTAAACCTCCAGTGCTTCATGTTTTTCTACCCATCTTGTTCTGCACAGATCAACAAGTTTTGTCTTTGTCGTGTCAGGCTGAGATGCTTCGATGGTATCTTCAAGTTTTCTTTGTCTCTTTGGAGAGTTTGAGAAAAACAGTGACAGTTCCCTCAGTGCTCCCATCATGTTCTTCACTGCAGGCAAGCCGCATGCTTTTACAATGCAGACTCAAGCTATGGGAAGCACAGTGAAAGTACAGTGCTTTGTTGTTCCTTGCTTGAAAACGTGCCTGCACTCCTTTAAACTTTCCTGCCATGTTTGCGGCCCCGTCATAACCTTGTCCTCTAACATTGTTGAAATCAAGCCCCCACAAGGCCAGACACTCAACAATCTTGTTGTAAAGTGTTTCACCTGTGGTATCTCTGCACTGGACGAAGGCCAGGAACTCTTCACGAACTTTCAGACTTCCATCGCGGACGAATCTCAATATAATTGAAAGTTGTTCCCAGTTTGAGCTGTCTGTGACTTCGTCAGCAAGCACGGTAAACTGTTTTGCTGCAATAATTTCTGCAAGAATCTTGTTGCGGATCTGATCACCAAGAACCTCTATCAGTCTGTTTTGTGTACTTTTTGAAATGTATATGGCCTTCTTATCGCATGTATCTAGAAGTTTCCGGAGAGTTTCATCTCCTGCATTGATGCACAGATTCAAAAGGGCATTGAAATTGCTTCTGTTCTCACTCTGAAGAATGCCATCATCACAGTTGCCCCTCAGAGCTAACTCCTGTCTTCCACACACTTCAACAATCCTGAAGAGGCTTGTCAGAACTTGTCGATTTGCAGCGATGTTTTCTGCATTTTTCTGATTGATTTCACTAGCGATGCTCTGCTCTGGTTTATCCATGATTGTCAAAAACTGCTCTCCATTTGCCATTGCATCTTTGTGGTGTTGTGATAACGAGTGCTTTTTGATCTGACCACAGGCTTTATTCCAGTTCTTGCATGGCGTCTTCACAAACTTGCCCAGGTTTTCAGTAGACTTTGCAAATAATAGGCAATACTTGCAGTAAGCCCCATCCTCGAAAGGAAAATACACAAGCCAGGAGTACTTTTGCAACCACTCATGCTGAAATTTTCGGTTCTTGTTGTTTATCACTGTTGTTGGAAACTGAAAACCAGGTGACGGTCTCCAGTGTTGCCTTAGAAGATGCTCCTTGTCACTGTTTGACAGTGAAACGACTCGCGTGTGTTTCTTGAAATTGACTTCACCAAAATCGATATTTTTGTTGCTGGTGATCTGAGAGGAGAAATCTGAAGAGGAGTCAGAAAGCAGGCTCACATCCGACTCAGGCTGGTTGGTCATTGGCATGGCAGAGGATTCAGAAAGCAGGCCCCCGGCAGGCTGATCAATGCTTGAGGAGTCTGAAATACAAATAAAAGTTGGGTCTATGAGAAGTCTGAAATACTAAAACGATTGTGTGTGTAACTGTGTGAGAGAGAGAGAGAGAGAGAGAGAGAGAGAGAGAGAGAGAGAGAGAGAGAGAGAGAGAGAGAGAGAGAGAGAGAGAGAGAAAGAGAGAGAGAGAGAGAGAGAGAGAGAGACCTGCAACAAGATAATTACATTTAAAGCATATATATGTCTTCGTTTACACACTTCAGTCAAGCTTAGATATATATTTATGATCTGAAATAACAGCTTTTCTTGTTAGACCCCTCCCCCCAAATGATGGACAAAATCTTTGCTACCTTATGACTCGTAGAGTCTTCTTCAGGCTAATGATAGCCAATGGAACCCACCAGTCATTTTGTTTAATATTAATTATTAAATTGAAACACTCAATCACGTATCAATTTCAGGTTGTATTTAATTTAATTTTTTTTTTTGGAGAGGGGGGGGGGGGGGGGGGCAGTAAATTACTCACCAACACTGCTTTTACTTGTTCCCATGTCACTGTTTCGAACTCCACTGCCAGTGGTCTCACTTTGGGTTGATTTTTGTCTCTTTCGAGGAACTGCATCATCTGCCGTTTAGAAAAACAACTTTTATTATTATTATTATTATTATTATTATTAAAAGTTTTCTTATATAGCGCTTACCTGTAAACAGCTCTAAGCGCTTTACAATTTACTCAACAACAACAAACAAAAAGAAAAAAAAAAAGAAAAAACAAAGACATAACATAAAAATTAAAACATGAAATTATCCTAAAAGCAACAACAAAAATGTAAAATAAAATAGAACCGTCTTTTCAACATCTTATATATGATTATGCATTGCAGGTGTTAACACGTCTACTACAATTTTATAATAATAATTTAATATAAAAAAAAGAAAAACAGTGGTTTTCTGACTAGTTCTTAGCTTATTTTAAATTTCATCAACAAAAGGCCTAAGGGTGAATAATCTTATTTTGTAGCACGTTGTTCACAGGCATAGGAACTGTTAACAAATTTGCTGATTTTCAGCAGTTGGCAAAATTTCAGCACATTTTTATTTTCCATTTTATTATGTAAAAAAGGCAGTGGTTGGGATGCCGTCATGATGGCTTCTTGTCGTTCCAGAAACCGAAGTCGTCATGACGGTTTCGCACCCGGAAAGGCTATGTTGCCGTCACAATTGATGGCGACGCTGTCAACAAGTGGCGTCAGATAGGCTATGGTTTCCATAGTCAGCCATCAAGACGGTTCTGTTTTGCTCTCCGAAGAGATTTACGTCACAATACATAGCTAGTAAGCTGCACTAGTGATAACGATACCTTATAACTTAGCCCTTGGTTTTGTTATTGAAAACGATATTTTGCCGTCCAAAGATTTTTTTTTATAAATATAAAAGCAATATTGATCATTGATGCCGATATCTTTATTTTTTAAATTGACATTTTTAAAGTTATATATCATAATACTTTGTGAAATAAATTTTAGGCTATGCATTACTTTAATTGTTACCTGTTTTGGTATTTTAATAAGTGGGGCTGTTTTATATCTATGATATTCATTATATGCAGCTAGTATCAGCTCCTACAGCGTAGACTACACTCACAGGAAGCAAGTACCCGCGCCATCGCCACGTGCTCATTTGAATCGAATTCGGAATGGGTGAATTTTACCTAGTTCTACTGACTACATTTCTTTTATGAGACAAAATTGGATTTAAAAATGTACCCACCTTCTGAAATGGAGCTTGATGAAAACCAGCATGACAGTCGCCTACTGCCATCAGCATCTGTTTTTTCAGTTTCGGCATTTTCGAGGAGACAGCAAAAGTGAAGTGTTACCAAAGAAAATAGATCTAGATTTAAACTTCCCCCCACAAACCTTAATGACGTCAGACGTCTTTTCACTGATCTTTCTCGGAAAGACGTGCACTGAAGGAGAGCAACTCTTTTGGGTACCTGGTTGATTCAACGGAAATCCATTTCAACGATGTTTTTGGACGATTCAATGATGGTCGTTTCAACGGATGTTCGTTACAACGAATTATCATAATTATCAACTTAGCGTCTTAATTAATCTTTCTAAAAAGTCGTTTTTGGGGGATTAGGGCTGTATCAAGGTGAAGGCGCTGGAAGAGGCTTGCGGCCAGAACAAGAAAATATGGCTGCATTTACTAATAATAGGGTTAGGGGTTGGGTTACTTGGTCGTTTCAACGGGAAAACGTTTTGGACGTTTAAACGGATCCCTTGAAATGGATTTCCGTTGAATTGTCTATAAATAACTCTTTGTGCCTTGGATCAAAAGTGACTAAAAACTGCAATGTTTTAAAAACAATTAAAAAAAATAATAAAACTTTGGAACTCCCTTTGCATAAAAAAAAATTCACTGGTTTTTTTTTTTTTTTTTTTTTTTTTTTTTTTTTTTTTTTTTTTTTTTGTTGGGAGGGGGGGGGGTTCCGGAACCCAGGTAACCCCCCCCCCTGGGTCCGGCCCTGCAATGCGTCTCCTGAATCACACAATAGCACGCGCACGCGCGCGCACACACACACACACACACACACACACACACACACACACACACACACACACACACACGCACACACACACACACACACACACACACACACACACACATGACATGAACAGTCAGCATGGGTGTGACTGATCATGACATACAAAGAAAATCCCGACAGAGCAAGGAACACGCTTAGACAGGACAATTACAACACAGTTTATTAGATCTTCGGGTTAAACCCCATTTTTTTCAAAATGGACATATACAGATAAGCAGTTCACTACTTATCTCACTCTGACTCGCCAGAAGAGTTCCTCCTCTGACAAATAAAAGTATTGAAAAGTCTGCCTTGTATGTCCATTTTTAAGAAGTGCTCTAACTCGAAAATTCAAATTTGATTTGTGTAAAGTGTAATAAGCTGAGTTGTGAATTTCCTTTCAGTCTAAAATGTTTCTTTCTTTGTTTAGATTTTCTGTGCATTTTAAACGATTGGCAGTCATCCTTTTGGTCTGGATTTCATTATGAAATAGCAGCGGCAATATTAAAATCATAGCACCTAAGGAAAAATTCAAAGTGCAATCTCATGCCCCGGATCATCCGATCGATCGATCATCCGATCGATCGATCGATCCATTGAATACTCACATAGAAAAATAATTCGTAC